>JAYKKI010000008.1:8210000-9410000 GCA_039881145.1 Druceiella hillmani
GATAAGTGTAAATCAAAAACGAGAAGAAATTACTAATAAGTAAGAAGTAAAGAAGTGATTTGAGTGCAAAATCTAAAAAATAAAGTAAGAGATATTGTGATTTCAAAAAGTTAAATACTTTTATAAAGGATTATTTTAGCCTACAGAACAAATGCATATCAGCAACTGAAGAAAATATTGTAAAGGGGACACAGTAGAATAGAGATTGTCTTGAGAACCGTTTTAGATAAGATTTGTGTTGATCAGATTTATTAAGAAAAGGTATTTGGGATTTAATATAAATGAAAAATTTAGTATAAATAAAATTATCTACTCCACTTTGATCGGAGGTAACATATTATAGATATATTTAGTATAAATAAAATTATCTACTCCACTTTGATCGGAGGTAACATATTATAGGTATATTTAGTATAAATAAAATTATCTACTCCACTTTGATCGGAGGTAACATATTATAGGTATATTTAGTATAAATAAAATTATCTACTCCACTTTGATCGGAGGTAACATATTATAGGTATATTTAGTATAAATAAAATTATGTACTCCACTTTGATCGGAGGTAACATATTATGGACATATTTTCGAGACAACAAAATGTTTAATGTGTATTAATCGCTGCATAATTTTACTCATTTTTTGCCAAATTTAAACATTTTTTCCAAAAAGAACAGCCGCTTTTACCTCATATTATTATAGTTCTGGTGACTTAGCAGAAAATGAATCGTCAGTAAACTGTGGCGTGTTAAGCAATGAAGGTATTTCCATCACAAAACGCATACAAAATATACATTGTCGGTCGCTGCCTCCGTTCTTCAAATTGCATTCAAATGCATGCGCATCACTCATAACAGTATCACAAACGTTATTCTCAAATAATACCTCTGTTCAATTATTCATGCAACTACTCACTACCGTCCTAAATAAATACATAAAGGAATACAGGCAAAGTGGTAGGCGCGATCTTGAAGGAATATCCATAGAGACATTGTAAACAGGCAGGGCGTAGAGTGCCGGAACACCCACGCCGTCTCGGTAAAGCCGTCCGTGATGACCGGTAATTGTAGAGGAGGTGGCCGTTGCGTGGATATAAGCGGATAGTGAGATTGAGTGTATGCACTTAAGGCGTATTATTTGGGCTCGGTCGTTTAATGAGTGACGAAATATTTAATAAATTACTCGGTTGCAGCACAAACGTCTTGTAAGTTTTTTATTTTGTTGTGATTATTAAAAATTATTAACTTAAGTCCACCAACATAATTACTCGAGTCATATATTTTCTAAATAGGAAACATATAAAATATTTTCGAATTTATTTGTGAAATCATTAATAACAAAAAATTGTACTTCACAATTAAATATAACATAGTAAATTAGATTACACATACATTTTAGAGTAAAAAATATATATAAATCACAAACAGCGTCATTCGGTATATCTTAAGTTTATTTAAGCAGCGTGGTCGTTATTCGATTCGATTGCGTATATAATTGTTTTCGGTAGCTTTCTCTCTCGCTTTCGTGTTTTTTTATATTTTCTGTTTCACAATATAATTTATCCTCAAGGGAAGCAGAAGTTATTATAATGGATCGGATATATTTTATTCTAAATACTTGTGTGAACAGCAGTTATGGTATCGAATTTAAAAATTAGTTTTAAATTAAGAAGACAAAATATAAAAAAAATACATAACTGTTTTGGGAAAGTTTATTATATCAAGCAACAAGTGAAAATTTAATTTTATAAACGAATGCACAGCTTTATTTTTGGTTGAGTTAAAAAAAAGTACCACTTTCGTTTAATATATTTATTACTACTTAGCTTATAAACGATTACTCTTCTACTGTTTTTTCATCGGCGTCATCATCATTTCATCATATATATATATAATATATATATATATATATATATATATATATATATATATATATATATATATATATATATATATAATATATATATATATATATATATATATATATATATATATATATATATATATATATATATATATATATATATATATATTAATATATCAAACATCTATGTGTATTGGATATAATATAAAATCAAATATTTTACGATTAGCACTCTATCATGATTATTTCGACAAATTTTCAAGCTTCTCCGTCTGTCTAGATTTTTAAGCTCTAAAAAGGTAATTTTAAGTAAAACTCTCGTAATATCGCCTTTTGTCTGTGGACAATAACTTTCTTCCTTTTCTTTTCCTTTCTTTCCTTTTAGGTGAATTTCGAATTCTTTTGTATAGAATAACACTCATTACGACTTTTAAATTTCGTAGACATTTTATTCTACGTGAAGTTATCTCTAATACTAAAAAAATAAATTCAAGGTGATCTTGAAAGTTTCCGCAAAACTAACTTAAGTCTAAATCTAGGCTAAGTTCGGTGCTGCACTAAATTGGTCTAATAACTTAAGGATGGCGACGGTTCAAAGTTTAAAGTAAACTGCAAAAAAATCATCTGACAACAAGATATGCACAAAATTATACCTCATTAAAAGGACTTAAAAGATTAAAATTTTTGCCTGGAAAACGTTTTCCATCATTTATTACAAAAAAGGAAAACGCCTTAAATGGTACATAATTCAACTTTACGTTAGTGGCACAATATATGCTTATACCTTATTGTTTTATCGGAAAATTTCGGAGGATATAGTATACAAATTATAGATAGTTAACGATTTTACGTTCTCCACTTTTTTCTTCCTTTAACATCCTCAGTACGCAAAAACATTTGGTTGGTATATTAGTCTTTTAGTTTTACCATAATGGGATTTTCATTTTTCATGAATGTCTATTTCTTATTTAACTTGCAATGTAATGCTTAGTTGCTTACAGTTTGATTGGTACTTTTGCATGCCCTAACCCTACTCTGAAGTAACTATATACCTCGCCAATAAAGACGTGCCTATAGGCAATATTTCAATTTCTTTTACCGTAATATATTGTAATATACTTCATACATGTAGAATGTAGCTATGCAATGCCGTTACAGAGTATATTATGTAAATAAACACTAATTTTCGTGACGTTAAGAAGTGGTGCGCGCACTTTACTACTTTAATAAACAAGCAATAGGCGACATTTAATCTGCGTTCAAGTTGTGTACGATGCTCTCAAAATTACGCCATTAATTGGTAAAGAAATTGTTTTGCTTAATTGTTGTTAGCTTCTAGCCGTAAACTAGTACACTCGTTTGAATAAGGTTGTGCGTTTTGTTTTACTTCATATTTCCTAAGAGTGTAGAATTCTTTATTAGTTTTATCGGTGGAGGTTATTTAATGCTTATGTAAAATTGTTTTAAGTTCTATTTGTAATTATGTAAATTATTTCATTAAAAAATTCCTTTAATGATTGATTCAAAAAATATTTTTGTATTTTTTTCTCAACAGAATTAAATCTATTTTTTTGCCTTAATTTTTTTTTCAGAAAGAAAAATAATTTAAATAGTAATAACTATTTCACATCTTCCCCACATTAATATAGACTAATTATGGAGCATTTGTGTGTTTGAACATATTATTTTAGGAGTGTTGTCTTTTTGTTACGATTAGAAACTATTTTACATAAATATATATATATATATATATATATATATATATATATATATATATAGATATATATATATATATATATATATATATATATATATATATTTATGTATTAACTGTTACTTATTTAATATGAATGTTAAATATTTTAATATACGCAGGTGCACATTTAAGCTAAATCGGTATTTTTTTTTCATTAAGCTCGCGTGTTCTATTCGTACTGTGTGAGCATCGATAATTAGATATCAAGTTTGTTAGAAAATATTTCGTCGAAGGAAAGGTAGTCTACATTTTAATCCGAATCTCAAGAATAATTACCTTAGTGAAAAATTTATTCCAATAGGTCTTTGAAAAATAAACAGGCCTACCCTCTAAAAATATTTTGTGTTCTATTTAATCACAGAAATGGCCCGACTAAAAAGTTCTCAAAAATATTAAATGCACAAAATAACCGCAGTAACTTGAAAAAAACAGCAAAAAAGATTTGTTTTTTATTTACAGTTAACAAAGTTAACAACTCTATATAATTGACGCTTAAAGTAAATAAGGAAAAACTAATACATCACTAATCATAAATAAATTACGGTCTGGCGTTATCATTATTGGATGGTTGATTGTAATTAATTGTTACATAAAGTAGGAAACGTAAAGTTTTGGAACGATTTCGTTCTAGTTAGTGCTATTACGTGAACATTGTAATTGCATTAACGTAGATAGTGATTGGATGAAAAAAGTGATATTATTTTTAATAAAGAGTAACTACAATTTTCCCTTTTATGATTAATATATCTTTACAAGAAGACTATATATATATATTTATATATATATGTATATATATATATATATATATATATATATCCATACATGTGTTTGTGTGTGTGGTGTATATTAATATGTACACATTATCGAGGTATTGTTGCAAAGAATCCAATCCGAGTATTTCGAATTATTAATGGACAGAAGAAATAAAAAAATAAAGAAAACAATCATATGCAATAATTATTGAAGTTTGTTCGAATAGAAATAAAACCTGTTTAGCACGAGTGTTACTTGCACTACGAGGGTTCCATATATATTTAGGCATTTAAAAAATTTAACGGTGTTCTTATTAAACTATTTGTAAAATGTTAATTTTTAAAGACGAAAATATATTGCCTATTATATCTTTTCTTTTATGTCATTTAACTATAGATTAACGATTTTCGGATGTATTCCTTTACTTGTGCTATGAGTCCTTTTTTCATGCCAAATTTCATGATTCTAGGTCAACGGTAAGTATCCTACAGGTCTTGATTTATTTGCGAGTGTCAAAATATGTAGCATATTCCATATTTTTAGGTTTTTTTATTGCATTGACTTAGAAGTTTCATTTTTTTACAACTGCAAGGGACCGTAGACCTAACTATTTAATATTAATTATAACTTGTTACCTCCACGCGTTGCTGAGAAAAAGGGTCTTGATAGACAGACGGGTAACGAAGAGATCCTATAAGTTATCCTTTTTTCCTTTTGAGGTACAGAACCCTAAAAAACAGAGGGATGGATGAACACCGAAGTGATTCCATTAGTATTCTGTTTTAGCAATTTTCTCACGGAACATTAAAAAGAA
The DNA here is from genome assembly GCA_039881145.1 of Druceiella hillmani. Classification (NCBI taxonomy): domain Eukaryota; kingdom Metazoa; phylum Arthropoda; class Insecta; order Lepidoptera; family Hepialidae; genus Druceiella; species Druceiella hillmani. Next base: position 8,215,187 of record JAYKKI010000008.1, read on the forward strand.
TTGGCATTTTTCACTCATACAGTTATTCAAGGGATGTTTCCTTTAAAAGTAGATTTGTCATAAAATTTAGTATTTTTTTTTTGGGAAGCAATCCTCCTAACTTCGTTACGTCCATCTGTTCAACTGCCATAGTTTTGTTGTTTCCACGTGTATGCAATTTTATAAGCAGATGTTTTCTTTATACGAAAATTTATTTTTTTATCAAAAAATCAATCTTAAGAAAAAATCACAAAAGTACTCTTGAAGAGAAAAGTTTTCACTTTTCTTCAAGAGTACTGTCGCGAAAATTTTTCTGAATAAAATAAAATTGAGGTACCACTTTCTATTTTTCATTTTTAAACTCCGTTTGAGAAATATTAAGTTCCAAAGTGACGCTCTAATGGTTTCATTAATTGTTTAAAAATATGAAAGAAATTCATGGCGGCAATATTTGATAGCAAACGGTTAGAACTTCCAACTAAAATTATTTCGGTTAAGTTGCATTAAAAATGTAACCACATACGGAATTATATTTTATCCCGACATGCCAAGTGGCTGTTTTCTTCGTGTTAATTTAATTAATATATTTAATATTTTCAACATAGTTCTTTCAAGAATTGTCAAATTTTATAAGAAAGCTTAGAAAAGACATTTGGAACATAGCACAACGTGCACAGACTTTGAATGTAATATTGTGACATTACCGTTATCGTACCACATTTTTAGAAGTATAAGATTGAGCATTGTACAAATGAAAACACAAAAAAACATTTTAACGTAAAAGTATGTTTCATTGGTCGTAAATATTTAACCCTGGCTTTCTACACCACTGTCCAACTTCAGGTAGTGACACAAAATGTGGGTCATGATAATGAGATCCTTTCTTAACTGTCACGTACAACTGAAGGAAGGACGGGTATGGGGGAAAAGAGAAATATACATATTCATAAATACACACATACATACACACACACACATATATATATGCACAAACACGATGCCAAAATGATGAGATGTGAAACACATATTTTTTCAATTGAGACTGTTATTTGGGTTTTTCTGTTCTGTTGGATTCTAAGATAGAATAGCTAAGATAAAATGTAATTTTATTAAGATGCGACATTTAAATTAAATTTCTGTATCACAATAGAATTGTCTTGGGCTATCTACTTAGTGATATTGAAACTACATAAATGTTTGTTACGCTCAGATAAAATGGACGCGTATATCATTTTGTGTAGATAATGTTTTGTAGTTTTTTTTGACATTATACGTTTTGTAAGGTTTTGTTATTATATATTTCGAATTAAAACAAACATGTCAAACAGAATTCATGTTCATTGTATATACGGTATATATGGTATGTATTGTATATATGGTATAACTCAGCTATTAAATGCAAATAGTTATGTATGATGTGATTAATATTAATACTCTTAATAGTATCTTAAAAATGCTTCAAATGCACTATCGATCGTCTTTAATTTAGGATAATTTTGTTTTCAGTGTTTTCAAATGTAGGTAAAATTCTTCGGTATGCATTCTTGGACTTAGCTGGTTTTATTGTTATATATATTGGAGCAGTGGAAATTTTGACGTAATATTATTTTATCTAAGTATGTGCATCAAAAAATGTAGAACTCACACTACGGGGATTTCGAACACGCTTAAGCATACCTACATAAACTCTCTTCATATCCTATATACTTCTGTTGGGGCAAAGGGCATCCACGGTACTTCACCGTGCTGATCGATCTTGTGCATCACGAATTGTTTCACTCCAGATCTTGTCGATGCTCTTCAGTTTCACCGGGTAGCCTGTCGCCAGAACCGCTTCTGAAGACCACGTTTCCTCTTCCCGTGAGGGTTCCAATCCAAAGCCTGTCTGGGAATATTAACTTGTTCCCTTTTGGGCATGTAGCCAGTTCAATTCCATTTTCGGCGCTATACTTGATACTTAATGGTAACTTTCTTGTATCTTTCTAACAAACCTTCCTTAAATATTTTCTCGGACCGATATATTATATTATTACAAATTTTAATTTTATTTTTCACCATGTACATATATTGTCTAGAATATCTTCACAGACGCGAAAAAATTTTATGTTTCTGAAAAACCAAGAGCAATGAAACTATGATTATAATACCGTCGTTTTTTTCTAATTTTAATTTTAGCTTTTTCGGAGGCATGTTTTCGTTATAATTTCTAACAAGATTTCTAGAACTGTTTTATAGTTTCTTGGATTCTTTTTATTGCAAAATTTCGCGGGTCCATAAACAATTTTACAGTTAACTGGGTAATTTAGAGCAGTATATTTAGGCAGGTCGTAAGCAAGTTAATATGTTCATTTAGGAGTTTACTACATAAGAATAGATTTTCATATATAGTGCCCGGTATGAAGTTTTATGAGGAGTAAAACCATAAGTTCAGAGCGTACGAAGTTTCGATTTTGCGATTACGTAAATCTATATTAATATAAATTTTCGTATTATGTCTCCGACGGTTAAATAGATGCATATTAGTATTAACTAATCGAGTTTGGAAAATCAACGATTAGTCGATCGGAGATTTATATTTTGATTCAATACTTTCGCCGGCGTAGTACGTGTTGTGCATCAGTCGTTAGCTAATTTCAGGCACATCTTGACATATCGAATTATTTATTGACAGTTAAAAGTATAGATCACATACTAAAATTAAAAACGTCGTTTCTTTTTCGCTGAAAGTATTGCGTTTAACAACAAAGTAGTAAAATGAATACAAGAAAAAGAAAGTATACAGATATTGGTCCCTTACAAAGATGTAATTGAAAATAAACGCACCGACGGAGCAAGCGTGTAGATGAAAAAAAAATGCTTGGGACGTTATTGTCAAGAAATATATTGCCAGTGATATTATTAATGAAAGGGTGAGTACAAACAAATGTAGATATTTATAACGAAAATAGAATACAGAATTAATTTATTTGCACGAATGTAATTTCTTTCTTACTAAATATGCTAAAAAACTTGTACTTTGTTTGATTCTTTAGGCAACAGGAAGTCAACTGTCCTGACTTAGTTTAGTATAAAAGTCAAGCAGAGAGGAGAGTTAGCAAGGGAAATGCAACATCGGATTGTGGAAGTCCCATCAAATGAATTTGTCCAGCAATTAAATCGAGGTAAACAGCGCAAATTTCAATAAGTGTACAATTAATATGTTATTTATATTGTTTATATTGTTTTTAGCAACTGATTAACGTAAAAGATTCCTGAAAGTTTCTAGATTGATTTTTATGAAGTGAACTTTATTAGAATTTATATTTAATGCTGAAGAAGCTGTATATTACAAATGAAAGTAGTTTGTAATTTAATGACTTTTAAAATTACAAATTTTAAAATTCATTTAAGAACTTTTCAGTTGGACTTTTATTTAATTTTTTTATATGCGAAAATGTGTAGAAATTTAAAGTTTTTTATTTGCGATATTCATGAATTGACATTAAATTAATTAGAGTCAATTATCTTCAGATCTGTCTGAGCAACAATTGAATTGAGTTTTCGCTGAAGCAGAGGAAACTTTGCCATCATTGTCCGAGGCAACGGAAAATGTTCCTGCTCATCAGCCTAGGGTTGAGGTACAGGAAACCGTGTCCGACGTGGACACGAATTAACCAATGCTCAGAAAACTCACCAGCGGCCTGCATTCGGATATCCGCCGTCAGTTTTCACTTTCGGCCGTCAGTTGCTTTAGACGGAAGATTTAACAAGAAATTGTATGGAGCATGAATCTATGTCCCATACAATTCCGCAAGGAAATTTTCTTAAGTCAACCTCGAGAATCGAAAGCACGTGCTGAACTTGCGGAGAGGAATTGAAAAATAAATGAAATACGTTTTTATTTTCTTCATTTTTTTAAATTTTCACCATAGACAGTTAAATTTTCAATGAGAAATCATATAGTCGTTATTTTGTTGTAGGTAGCACGTTTGTTTAAAACATTTAAAAGCTAAAAAAATGTTAATGTTTGTATGTTTTTATTTTGATTTAAAATGGTGGGAATTTTTTATTAATTGTGAAAGTTGCATTTATATTATCAAACTTTGTTAATAAGGGCCTATAAGTATGCATTACAATTTGGTGAGAGATTGGTAAAACAAATGTTCAATGTATTAATCAATGAAATAGGATTTTTCTATTGAATCCCTATGAAAGAATGTTTTGTATTATCTAGTCCAATCTAATTTAATGTACATTTTTGTTTTAGTTACTGGCAAATGGAAACATACATTGCATTTCAGTAACAGAAGTTTTACTTAATGTAGATTCTGTCATCATTTGTACTCTAATTCAATTTATTAGAATACAATATGTTTTTGGAAGCATTTGTTAAATTACTAAATATGAAGAATAAATATGTTAAGTTATCAATCACTTCCTAAATTAAAGCAGTCACTGGCTTATATCATCTAGTTCAAACTAATTGAATGCCCATTTTAACATTCTGACTATAGGTAAAGGGAATGTCGCTAGTCAGATTGAATTTCAATAATAGATTTTTTAAATTTTACTTTAGAATGCTAATAAATAAGTTTTCAAAATACAATATATGTTTTTGTAAGAATTTATTAAATTACCAAATGTGAAAAATAAATGAGTATTAATAACTTCCTAAATTAAAGCATTGCTAAGGCAATTTGTCCTCGATTTCTAATTGGTGCTATATTCCTGTAAATATATATATATATATATATATATATATATGTATATATATATATATATATATATATATATATATATATTATAATGAATTGTATATTTATTAATGTTAGAGGGATGTGATTATTCAAAAGGAAAAATATCACAAATAATACGGTTGTAAAACCTTTTCAATACATATAAATATCAGTAACGGGCGATGTCAATCCAGTTGATGAAGAATTAATACAAAGCAGAAAGTGACAACGTACTTTAATAATATATTTACCAAGTAAATTTATTTATAAATTTATTAACACCATTAAAAATTTAAAGAAATAGGAAAAGAAAAAATAATACTTAATCCGACAAAACATTACTAATAATATAATACTTTATAAAGTCTTGATTGAATACAAATAAAGCCAGTGTAACGATAAACCGAGTAAGTACACAGATGGATTAAGTGTAAAAATTAAAGATATTCCTTAAACAGATCCAAATATATAATATAGATAATAGTTTAATGTTTATCGGTATTTAAAAGTAGCATATGATCTACCAGTGTTAAACTCGCAGATCATTTTCCAAAAGCCTTAACCGATTGCCAAATATGAATCAATAAAAGCTTGTCGCCTCGCTAATGGCGAATCTGTTTCCAAGGGAACTGGAACGTTGATACCTTCTTCCAATACCTGCTCAGTTTCCTCGGGAAGCTGATCATTACACATGTTTTATATAACTATGTTATGTATATTATGTAACAATTATATTGACTATAGCAGTCAACTTATTACCCATACCATGGCAGACACGGGAATCGATTCTTTCAAACGCCGAACATTCTTTCCACTATTTTTCTTGTTGGAGTTTACACACATAATAAATTTAATCGTTTACTTAAAAGTAATTATATTGTCTGCATTTTTTTATTAAACAATTTTCCCTTTACATTTAATGATATTGATATTTATATTTATATGCAGTGCTTGGTGCCTTTTTTAATATTCCAAGGCAATCGTACTTAGAGTAAACTCCGGTTGCGCGTCGGAGCTGACACGTACAATTTTTTGTTGTAAAGTCAGACTCACAATTATTTATTTGTTTATTAATATAGAATTACAGAAAGAAATAAACAAATTGAATATAAACACACGAATATTTGAGCTTATGTAGGAAAAATATTTAAAGCTCTGTGATATTGTCCGCAAGGTTTTAAAGTGTGAGTTTATTATAAAATATTAAGATAAAGTAAAAAAATGAGGATTTAATATACGAGTATATGTACGATCGATATAACAGCACTGTATGTCGCGTCGTATCGTCTGGCTGCTGATGCTGCTTAGCATCCACCACTTAACCGCAACAGAGCTCCACAGGAAGATAGATAATGGTCGTTTATTGAAATTTAAAGTCGGTATTGTGAATGTTTATTTAAATGTGACGGATTGAGTGTAATATGCTAACAATATAAATATATGATATCAATATAAATATATCATATAATCGAAGGCAACGAACAGTATCCTTAATGACTACATTTCCATATAAAACATATAAACAAACTCACAAAATTCAAACGCTTTAACCAGTGTGTAACTTTCTTAAATACAACACAAGGAAAACCAGAAAATAAATCAACATTTAGATAAGTTTTTTACAACGTCGTCGCCTGGTAAATGTATCGAATAAGGGGCGGATAAACTGAATAAATAAAATGGGTAAGCAGTAACGCATTATATATGTGAGTACCCATAAGGCAGTTGTAAGGAGCTTACTTAGAGCTCATAATCATTTGAACAGCCATATATATGTATATATATATATATATATATATATATATATATATATTATTATGTACAGTTTCCCTAACCTTTAGTAAACCTTGTAATCTTATAATAACTTGTAGTAAAGGTAAATATAAAAAAGAGTAAGCTCAAAATCTCAATCTGCGATTCCGAGTGTAAACAATCCTAACGTATTTGTCTATGAATAGACTATGGTACTAAGTATTCTTTCAATTTTCTCAAAAATTAACCTGTATCCCACCTGTACAGAAATATTAATGTTAAAAGTTGCCTTCGTAAGGAATTCGAAAGTGCTTGGTGCGAGATTATACTCTGTAGGGATTTTCGCGAGAAACTTGCAATTAATATATGATAGTATGGACATTGATATGTTTGTAATTGTTTTATCGAATATTCTTTTAATCTATACATATAATAAAATTGTAACAGAGTAAATTCTGCATATGGAAAATATTGTAAAGAGTGATGGATTTTGCGTATAGAATGATAATAGAAGCCGGAAATCCTTTTTTTTTAGAATGTTTGCCCGTTTTTATTTTATTTTGTGCGTCAATCACGTAAAACCTACTGGACAAAATTTTATGAAATTTGGTATGGTAATAATTTATAACCAAGACCAACATATAAGAAAAATTGTCTTATTCCGAATTTCACGCGAGTGAAACTGTGGGGCACAGCTAGTATTGAATATTATTTTTTGCGTCGTCTTTTATTTGCTAAAGTTATATATGTTTCTTTGTGTAATTGGATTTTAGTGGTTTTAGTGGCATTGCTATTTACGACATAAGACATCAATTATGTCCTGATGTTTCTAGAAGCGCCTTCAAAAATTGCATAGAAATGTATATATATATATATATATATATATATATATATATATATATATATATATATATAAGCACATATATATACATTGGCCTTTATCACTATTAAATATTTTTTATTAGTAACATTTTTTTAATTATAATTACATCTTAAGTTTTCATTATAATTAAGGAAAACAATAAATTACTGGTGTAATAAATTGTTATTTCTCCGAACAATACTCATATCGCTGTCTTCACAGGGGACTAAGGTGTTCGGCGTAGTTTTGATGATGCCACGTGTCGTTCGGCGTGCGGCGCTACAGGCCGCTTAACAGTTGCGTTAACGTTGAAATAGTGTAAAACGGAGCATGATAAAAAAAAAGATTATAAACGTCCTTTTTTGTACTTGAGAATCCATAGAAGCCCGCTTGCTATAATAATATAGTAAATTATATACATAATTCCATTTTATTTTAGTCCTACATGCTTTTATATTACTGAATATACCCATTGATATGCTGCACATTGCTCTGAGAGCAGCAGTAAAGTTAAATAATTCAGTATACGCAGCTCCCAGTAATATAACACTTTTTAAGCTCAACAAAATATTTTTGGACCTCTGTAGCAATGTCATTCTTACACTATATTTTCATTGTGTTCTTATGTCTTCTAAGATGGGACGGAAGACGATTTATTGTACCCACTCTTCGAGAGAGCCAGTTAAAAATCTTGTCAATTATGAGGTTAAATACGATGAAAATTAAAATACACATCTAAAACAAAAATGTGAAAAATGTGGTAAGTTCTTTTTAGATCATCATGTAAGCTATTGAAATCAAAATGTCCAAGTTCCAAATACTTTCTTCACGTGGAATTTAAATAAAGTTTAAAATTAAAACGTGTACTCACAAACATTTTTAAGTACTTAACGTATTTTTTTTAATACGACAAGTTTATAAATTAAGTAAGACATGTTACAGGGACAAAATCTAGTACATTCAATAAGTTTTACGGTAGAGGGGTGTCAAAACTCGCTCGAAATGATTCGTATAAATAATCAAATGAAGTATGAGCGGTTGTCGGGAATCACATACTTTATGTATCTGCGGGTACATCTTAATGTACTGATAGTAACCAATGATATTTGATACTCAGTTCGGCTTGTTTTGATTGTATTAATTCTACTTTGTAAGGACGACACCTACTCTTAAAAGCTTCATCTGTTCTTAAAAGCTACATATTATAATCGCATTTGCAGTCAGTGACATTTGCAAGTACAGATTAAAAAAACGGGCGTTCTATTTTATTGATGTACATTTAAGTCGGTTGTGTTTGCTAGAATGATAATCTATAGTTCTCGTCCTCCTGAATGATATTTTTTCTACAAATACATATATTTTCTCCCAGTTGGCCCTTCATTCTTGAAGATCGTGGCTCCGACGACGAAATCTGTCGTGTGTTCTTCTCCATCGGTTCTTATCTTTTACCTGATGAAGCTCTGTGTTTCTAGGTAGTTTCAGTTCTACAGCCACCTGGTCTGACCACCGTTTGGGGTTTCGCCCTATTGGCCTTTTGCTGTATGTACATATATAGATAAATGATTTATTTTCTTGGCTTTAAACTAACACTTTTGAAAACAAATTTTTCACAATTGTGACTAGCTATGAATAGCTTAATTTAGTTTTATGTTTAATCTTTAGTTCATTATTGTTGGAGAACTATAATGAGAAAAATAACCGCTAAAACTTTTGCAAATTTTAGCGGTTATTTTTGTAATCTAAATTTCTAAATTCACTTGAAATAGGTTTGAGAAAAATTCAAGAGTAAACTAGTATTTTAATGTAAAATAACAATATAATTATATATTAAATATTACTAACTATTATTAAAGTTATAAAAAATTAATACTTTTTAATTTTCTCGTTTTTCCGTCCACCAATTTTATTTCATAACCCGAACAGCTTCATATAACATTCAAAATATCGCATAAGGAGTAAGGGAAACTAACATATTTATTAGGCTTAAAGAAACGCCACGTGAACTACTGTCATTGTTATAACGTTCAAACGTAAGCCACATTTCAGGCAAGTCACGCCCGCGGACATGCGCACGATCGTGCGTGGAATAGCATGGTGCGCCGTTTTACATTACGCATTTCTGATAAATGTGCATTTATAATTGTTATTATAATGGCGATGCATTACGTAGTGTCTGTACGTAGTGACTGGAAGTTGTGATCATTTATGTTAGTTCGATCTTATTATGTATTTTCCAACTAACGTAATATTTGAAATATATCTTTGTTTATTTTCAATCCTTCGAATTTTAGGTATAACGTAGCCCCGGTCATATTTACAATCTTTTGAGCAATTTGAAAAGCTCAACAGTGTTGTTTGGTGCATCTAGCATTGAATTAGGGCTACGACCTATCGGCTATAGGTCAGCTTGGATTTATCATCAGTCATTAAGGTCGATTTTGCCGTCATAAATACATAAAACAAAGATAAAAATGCTAGTCAATTATTCTGTATAACAAGTATTTAAATTCATCTTAAAGAAATAAGTTCACGTTGAATATAAGGATTTAGTTAGGAAGTGAAAATTCAAGAAATAAGAAGTTGATATTCTACGTAGTAATTTTACATTTCGTAAAAATTTATTTATAATATTACAAACTAAAATTTTATAACAATCGATATATCGATACCATATTGATATCACGACGCTAACAAGAAATTGAAACTCAACTTCAAGTTCTAAATAAACTTCGTTCTAAATAAAAATATTATTTAGTCAAAATTAGTGCACGAATGTAATTTATGATCAACAGTAACTATCCATAATCTTTTTTGAACTGCATAGTATTGTGGAACGATATTATTAGTCTGTGACAGCTATAGTTTTACCGAATGATTTAAATGTTCGAACTTTGCAGAAAATTGTGAAAAATATAAGTTTTTGCTCGCTAGGTATAAAGGTATGTAATGACATAAATTAACTACTAATGATAAATTAAGCACTCGATTTTTTTTCAATTCCATGTATAGCGTGGAGTATCCTTTGAAAGACCCAGTTATCTTTAGAAATACATTGGAAAATATGCAAAAAATATATTCCTCTCCTCTCATTTCAGACACTACTAAACCTGAAATTATGAAAAAAATATAGGTGTTTAGAAGCCCACGCAAAGGTTGTAGGAAAACTATAGCCATGATTCAAGATATAATTTTTTTTTAAATATGCACTATGTTTTTACGTTTATGAAATACATAGTAGGCAATATATTTACGTTGTTAAAAACTAATATTTAAGTATTATGTTTTTTAAACATTTATGAGTGTCTAATTGCGAATGGAACCCACGTAGTGCGAGCCCTATTCGTTTTTCAAAGGATTTTTTGGAATGCCCACAAAAAAGCTGTGTATGTTATCGACTGTCGTCGTTATTTGATTATCGACATACTCGTAATTAACAGTTTCACTTAAGCGACTTGTTTTTGTATCGGAGGGTACAGAACCAACCGTATAAGTATCGCTCGTTTATCTAATCGTCTATTCCTCTATTTTTTGACCAGTTTTAGATAGAAACCTTGATATATTACAAATTGGTCATCATGTGTGCTTATCTAGTTCCATTGAATTTAAAAGCTTCTTGGCTTATAAATTTGAGTTACATTAATTTTTTCATACGCCTGTGATGATTATATTAGGCAATAAAGTTGTATTTTACAATATAAAATTGCAAACGCTCAGTGAATTATTCTTAACAAATGTAACTACACTCTTCTCCCTTTTTTTGAAGATCGCAACTCCGACGACGAAATCTGTCGGCTATTTTTCTTATACATAGTTTCAGTTCTTCTGCCGCCTGGTTTAACCACAATTTGATGGTTCGCCTTATTGACCTGTTGCCATCTGCACATACATACGTACGAAAATTAATAGATGATTAACCTGGCTTTAAACCAATATTGTTAAAAATAAATTTTATAATTTACTTTTTCACAAGAGTTGGGCTATGAAGGGCCTAATTTCGTTTTAGGTTTACTCTTTAGTTCACTATCTCCGGGGTATAATGGGAAAATATCGGAATTTTGCGATTATTTTCTATTTGAGTAATTACACTTCACACACGCGCATGCACACGTGCGCGCACAAGCTCGCGACGCGCGCACACGCGCTTACACACGCGCACACACTCACGCGCACACACTCACGCGACGCACACACACGCGACGCACACACACGCGCATACATACGCGCACACAAACACGCGCACTCTCGCATACATACGCGCACATACGCGCGCTCTCACGCACACACACACATATATAGCGGAAAGTAATGATACGTCATTGAAAATTCTGAACGTTTAGATTATTTAAATACGATATTTGATTTTTGTTTATAAAGAAAAATCATGGAATAAACGGATAAAGAGATAAGGAAAATCATTTTTATCATAAAGCTAAGTTTATGTTTTATAAAAGATTTATTTTGGAACTGCCAATAGAAAGTTCATTGATAGCCATCAATGGAATGAATAATAATACATTTAAATACAATCTAAAAATGTGACTCGATAAATATTCACACATTCATTGATGGTGTAATATTGAATACTGATGAGATTCACACGACAGGACCTTCCTTAAGATAGAAGTATAAATATTAAATAAATGTACTGGAAAAATTCACGTCAGGGTACATACCTAGTTAAGTGGCTGTTAACGTACAATAAACAAAAGTAAACCGCTCGTCACAATTTATGTCCAGTTGTGTGACAATGTATTAGACGTACTCGCGAATAGGAGAAGGAGGGGGGAGGGGAGGAGCTGAACATAAAAAATACAAGCTCTTTATGCGGGAGTGGATTTGAAAGATAAGGCTTCAGCGCGGAACCCTTTTTCTGCAAATTGTGTGAGAGCTTTCAGCGGTGGCGTTTTTTTCACTTTTCGTCTCGGTCGGAATTTCGTTATGTCGGGCACGAGAGTGATGGGCTTTTAACATTGCTTGGAGGATTTTTAGCGTGACCATTGTAAAAGTTATGTGCCGGGGGTTCAGCGGCAGAGCGGTGGTTCGAATTGGGGTATTTATCGTTGTGTCAATGTTATGTGCAACTTAGCCTTATTTATTCTTCCCTTACTGTATCCTTATGTTGGGAATATTCTTTTATTTTTGTTTTTGGAGCACATTTTGCATACTTTGCTTTTAGTTTAAATATAAAGAATTGCAAATGTTACTTTCGATTCATAGTATGAAAAAAATATATTCTCAAATACCATTGCTGTCGTGTAGTGTGCACCGAAGAGTGTAAATTACTCAGTGGTGTTGCGTATAACGTTTTTGAGTTATATCCTTACCTGCAGGCGGTAGAAAATGTATAAGAAGACATGAAACATCTGTCCAACGTCACTGCTACTAATATACGATTTTCTATCTTTGTTTTTCTTTTTATTACTATCAATCAATCTTGTTCAAATTTTTTGATGTGAAAATGTCTTGCGATTTCCCGTCGCCTCGGGTATACTTGGCTCTAGGTCGAATACAGCGCTAGGCTGAGTACGGTTGAACCAGAGGAACGTCAGGGGTCGAGATTTTTATTTTGTCTCTCACCGGATTACGTATAAAACGCGCCAGAAGTCTGAGTTTGAATCTCTATGCTTGTGTTTTTCTTCTTTGATTTTATTTTAGAAGAGTTATTTATTTTTTGAATTCAAAATAAAAACGTTTCTTTGTCATATATTTTTTAAATTTCAATTAATTTTAAGATAGTAGTTATATATTTCAAATGTATACATATATATTTAGATATGGTTTAGAGTAAAAAAATAGGATTGTCGGCGATCTTTTCGAATCCAACTGCTCAGGTTTTTATAAGATTTTTTAGGAAAGTATTATTTTCATTTATTAATAGTATTCAAAAAAAAAAAAAATTTTCTCCCGCGCTACGGGTATACTCTGTATATAAAATTCACGTTTATAATATTTTTTGAAGAAAATTTATTTATTTATTATAATATGTTTCTATGTAATTGTAAAACGTTTACAAATTAATTGAGCGTATTTGTATGAATTCATATATTATACTATTATAATATTTTGTGTTGTCAAAATCGTTAGAGTACGGTCAGTTGAATGTGCACTGCGTTGTTTTGTTTTATCCACGTGTCTCCGTGAATGTATGGGTAGTTTTCTAATATGTTCTTACAATTCATAAAACTTTATAGTAGATTAATACGACTGCTTTCCATTGTTCAAATTATTACTCGGAAATTATAAAACAGCATTTGATTATGATGAATTTTTAAAAAAAATTAATTATGCATATGTATATCACTCCATATGTATATCTCTCGGTTTCTACATAACGGAAGATTTCCCATAAAATATTTTAGAAAAGAGGAGAGAACTTCAGGAACAAGCTAGAGTTGAAAAGGAAGAGGGTAACCTTGTAAAAATAAAATACGACAAGCTTGTCATAATTGAAAAAAAACAAAACGGCTGTCAATAACAAAAGAATGCTCTCAACTTCGCCTGAAAACAGTACCACAAAGGGAGCCGGAACAAAAACAAATACACAGGCTAGCAAGAAAAATAAATCACAAACACAATTAAGAAGAACTTCAAGCCTATCGGAAGGTGTTTTAAAACCAGGCATGCTGAATTATTTGATTAATAAGAATACGAACAACCCATCAGATCTACAACAAAATAACAACATAAATAAATAGCAATCACCACCCCCCCTCTCGCAACGCCAACATACAACAACCATTATCAAAAAACAAAATTCATCCTCCAAGCCGGCTGGTCATCGTGGAGGATCATGACCAAAACCCTCCAAATAGAACTAAACGAAGCTCTTAGAGATATTAAATACGACATATTAGGATTAGCTGAAACACGACGTATGGGAAATAAAATCGAAGAGTATGACAGCGCAATCAATGGAAAACTGGCTCAATTTGGAGGAGGCCTTTACCTGTAGAGGGGTTCTTTCAGAATAATTTCGTACCTATAATACTTTAATATAATTTTTCTAACATATTTATATTTTAAACTGTAATTACAATTACTAACTACTATATAATAAACTACAGATTATCTTTTTTTAATAAGTACTAACAAAACAAATTAACTTTGTAAACTAACAATTTTGGAAGAAATAAAAGGCTTTTTTATTTTATTTTATTTTTTTTATTTATATCACTCACCTTCTGTGATACATTGAAGTCGTTCTGTAGAGCATAAGTATTCGTGTATGTGTTAAAAGCAGTTTAACGATGAAAGTGATAAGTACTGTACCTCATCTCATTTTGTTCCAAAACGCTGAAAAATGCTAAGAATTACAAAAAAAGAACAAATCACGAAGAAAAGCTGAATTATTTCATATTTTCATCCTATTGGGCGGAAAAGTTCAATAAGGGCAGAAAAGCAAAAAACTTTTAAAGTCAATATTGAGATTGTTGTAATAGTCTAAAAGTTTTGGCAGCTTAAGTGACCAAAAAAACACAGAGCCGTCTCTATGTTAACGCGATGATTAAGGATAGGCTGATCAATTTGCATACGGTATCTATGGAAAAAATCCTTAGATAATTTATAAAATGCCGTGGAATATAACCTATAATAACTAATAAAATTGCAGAAATATTATTTACCTAGTAGCGCATCAATATATTTAAGGAATATTTGTGTTTTTTAAAGGCAAAGGAATCTTCCTTTCCGTTCGGTTTAATCATGGATAGTATTTAATCATATTATTTATGAAAAAGAGGAAGAAAATTGGATTATCGATATCAATATTATCACAATATTACAATTCTACGCTGTAAGTATAAATTTTCCGTGGGAGGTCGATTGTAAAGATTGAAAATTTGTTTTAATTCCACCACTGTAAGACAGTTTAAAGATTACAATCATCCCTTTAGTCTTTTTATATTTAGAACACCGTCTAGTAAGGGCAAAGAGCTAACAATTTAATTTCTATTACTACTTACCTAGATGTCATCTTAATTAGGTATCAAAGAAGGTTAGGTGGATGTACATAAATATTTTTATAATATGATAGACCTACTCTCAAACATTAAGATACTTAAGTTATTCTTTGTATCTTAATGTTTGAGAGTAGGTCTGTGTGTGGATCTACTCTCAAACATTATGATACTTAAGTTATTCTTTGAAGATAATGCTTTCATTGGTAATTAATCTACCATAACTTCAAGTACTATGTCGATAATAGCCGCTGATACAGATTCCTTTGATATAGAAATTCAAGTAAGGATATTAAAAATATTCTACCGGACAATGATAATTTAGTATTTGAAAAGTAGTTTACTCTATGTCATATAGAAATAATATCGAATTATCTATGTGTTAAATTCAATTTAGACTTATATTTTACGCACCTTGCTTACTCAATCCCTAACTTAAAAAACTTTAGCGTTTGCCGTGCAGTTCACACATGATAAGATTCTTTTCTTAACAGAAAGGTCGTTCAACTACAACATAGAGTTAGACAGAAAGTTTCGATAAGAAATTAATTTAAATGTATGAAAAACTTAATTTGATATTTTACAAGCGAGAGTTCCATCCCTAAAAGTAAATCTATAGTCTTGTTTTTTGAAAGGAGAAGACGTGTCATCTGATCGTGTATCATTTTATGAAACTAATATTTTTTTTAATTAAAAAAATTAATTCGACAATTTACAAGTTTCAAAGATTCTAAAAGAGTAAAAATCTTAAAATCCTCTTAATTATTATAACCTCTGTCACGACAATTTGGCAATAGAATTAAACATGTGACCAATACCCAATAAATTTCGAACAAAAAACAAATAACAACAGAAGAATTTAATCCTATACATTTTCTATTTCTTTTAATGTCTAAATATATTTTTGACCCTCGAGGTGGCTGAAGTAAATTAACTTTATTCAATTTTATCCGTGTTCCGTAAGGAATTGACTATTTTAGTAATTTTCATGCAGAAGAGATTTTTCTATGATGTCAAGTAGAAATTATGTGGATTAAAATTAAATTAACTTCGAGGCTTATTCGCAATTATTACCATGTTTAAACGATTGTTCGTTATCCACATAGTTTGTAAGAACTTCAGGAACGTAACCAAAGAGAACGTTATATCACTTCTGTTCAATTGCAATTAGTCGAGAAGTTAAATTACAGTATTCGTGTATTACGACTTTTTAATTTAACGCCAAGCAACACAATTAACAATAAATATTTAAAGCCTACTTTTTCTCATTTTCATGATTTTGTCCTCGAAATTACAAAAAATTGAAATATTTATAGAATCACACTGTTTGTATGCCTGTCTATCACCGACATTTTCCTCAGAAACGGTTTGACGAAGAAAATTGAAATTTGGCATAGTAATAGAGTTTATTGATCCGCATATTTCGTAATAGTAATAAACAAAAACAAACTTTTTTTGTAATAATTTTGAAAGTGACAAAATTGGTATAAAATACATAATTTTGTTTAAATCATATAGAGCTACTTTGACTCCTTGATATCTATGATACTTGAAAGTTACTATGACTCCAAAATACATTTTTTCAGATTTTGAAGTCAGATAATTCTTGAAACATTGCTGAAAATATCCATAAAAATATGTCCCACACCCCGAAACTTCTACAGTGTTGCGGGAAGTTTATCTAAAATTCAATGGAAAATTATAATATTGATCATATTGCAGCTTATGAGAAATATTTTGAAAATACCAGGATTTACTAGGCAGTATGATTGTGTAGCTTATTAAGTAAATAAATACTTGTAAAAAATACCGAAGAATCAAAAAATTAAGTTTGTCACGTAACATTTGTCACGTACCAATTTTGTCACGTAACAATTTTTTCCTTCATCTGTGCTGTAAGAACTTCCATGGTGCCAAAACTCAAGATTCTAGTTTAACCTAAATTTTGATGAGTGAGCTATTCACCCATCATCAAAGTACGTTGTATTTGAAAGGCCGTAATTTTTGGCATGGAGTTAGAAGTTTGAAATAGAATTCACCTTTATGTAATAGATCTTAGTATGTTATATTAATTTCAGTTTTATTCCTCCAGCTATTCTTGATAAAAATGGCCTAGACGACCTTGAGGTACGGTACCTTAAAAACCTTTTAAGTACAGTAGAACTCGCAACACGAGGGTTCTTTTTACACTTAGACACATTAAAGGGTATATAATATTTCTAATTATATTATTTACAAATATTAATCTTTTAGATGTAAAATATGTATAAATATGTGTCTGTAAAATATATATTAGGGAATAATGTATGTTTTACAGGCACATATTAATAAAAAAACAATATAATTCCACAAAGAATCAGAAATAATTTATTTTGGAAATTTCCCTTTACTTGTGCTATAAGACCTCCCATTATGCCGACTTTTAAAATTGTAGATCGACCGGAAGTACCCTGTAGGTTTTATTGATCAATGATTGAAACTAGGGTAAAATTTAAAAAAAATGCTTTAAAGGCCATATCTTTCGTTGCGTAAACCAAAAAAATGTTTTTTTTAAAGAATTGTAAGGCTGTAGACCTCAGTATACGATATTAATCTCAATATACTCTAAGCAAAACATTGATATCCTACATCTATGCATAGAATAAAATTATAACAGGATGAATTCTGTACTTAGAAAATATTTTGAAAAAAGAGTGATTGATTTATCGCATAGAATGATAATAGAAGCTAGAAAACTAGTTTTTAGATTTTTGTGTCTATTTGTCTATATGTTAATTTGTTCGTCAATCACGCGAAAACCACTCGATGGATTTTAATGAAATTTGCTATGGTAATAGTTTATACCCAATATCAACATATAGGATACTTTTTATTTGGATATTACAGATTAGAAAAAAACCCTTAACTTTGTGAATATTACGATATAAGTACGGTCAACGACATCTATTAGCGTTTTTAGTAATGGTAATGAAATGAATAGTAATAATCGTTTTAACATTAAAACCGTAATTTTATTTGAGTGAAACCGTGGGGCGCAGTTAGTCTTATATATTGTATCGTGTAGCTAAACCCAAATAATCTTTTCAAAGAGACCTCAACTCGTATTACTTTCTAAAGAAAGTTGGTAAGAATAATTGTGTGATATAATGAAATCTATGCGCGCTATTAAAGCAAATTATAGAATGTATTCTTTTCGTTTTACAAGCAGTTCCATCGTTCATATTAATACTCCTCTGTGTTGAGATGGATAAATAGATGTGTAAAATTCGTCAGACTTTAACGATTCTTAACAAGCAGCGGTAGATAATGCGGTCGGTCGGCTTTAGAAACTGAAACGTGTACCTGCTGTTAGCAACCAGCGCTTAAGATAGGTACGTGAAAACGATGAGCATTGTCCGAGCAGGATGTGTTGTTTATTGTTGACACGTCCCTTGCTTGCATGTCAACATATTGAGCAAACTATAATAAGTGCTTCATATTCCTTTGGTGGTTTACCGCTGTGAACTGGTATGGAATACTCAAATTTTTTATTACTCGTTCGTGTGTTAATTTATGCTCACTTTGATAATTTCGTTATACGACAAGTCTCATGTCGAATTTGTGCATATAGTTTTTTTTTTTTTAATTCTGTAGATCAATATCTGGATGATGTAATTAACAATATTTCATTGTCTATCAAACTAACATTTATTGTAAACTATATAGAATTGAAAATGCCAAAATTATACTAATCTATTTATCGTATTTTATCGCAATTTGACAATATTTAATTTTTTTTTCTTTTGTCTGTCAGTTTTTTAAGGCATTTTAAAATATGATCACTTTAAGATAGCTAACATGATTTGGTAAAATACTCGTAAATAGTATAAGAAGAAATAGGGCATCTTCATATGATCGTGATCCCTAATATCGGCTAGACTTAATTATTTTTTTAATACTGGATTTAGTAAAATGTATGATGTTAATTTATTATATTGTTCATGATTAGATGAGATATTATCCTTGTTTAGGTTTTATTCGTGTTTCATTATAACCAAAAGTTATTTCCAGAGAGTCCTGTAGTAAAAATTATTTGAAAAAAATTTAAAAGTAAGTTTTTATCTATTGTTGTTTCCAATGAGAGAAGGCAGTCTCTTTATGTCGATGTTGTAGCATCTCATATTCTTCTAATTAATTACGTCACATTTATAGAATATCGTAGCATAAACGAGTATGTAAATATTTAGTTTTACTGGCAAACATAGGAAGTAGGGTGTTGCAGGTATTTTGTAAATGAAAATAATTGCTTTCTCCTAATTTAAGAAAAGATTTCATAAACATTTTAGAACATGCTGTGAAAATACTATCCTATTATATACTACGTTTATATTGTAAATTTTCATAGCTATAGTAGTTTGAAATTCAAAACATAACATTTATGCAATGGCCATACAATTTATACCGTCTTACACTATACGATAATTAAAATATTAAAACCCTTGAAATAGGCACAATATCCGTGAAAAAAATTTTACTTACGATTTCCATTTGACATATTATATGGAATTACAATTTACAAGTCACTTCAGTATATATCAGTTGTATCAATACAGCTATGTGTCAATTAACACCTTATGCATCACATTACCAAGTCAGCAGAAATTGTTAGACCAAAAAGCCACAGGTTATTATTAGAATGCAATAGATGTAATTATTTGAAATGCTCAATACATTATAGTTCCAATATTTTAATAAACTCTAGTAATTGAATATGGAAAATTAAATTACTCACGTTTCTTCAATGTGTACATAATGTGATCGTAAAATGTTACAATTGTCATTACCTTCAAAACATTATTCCTAAATTCGTCGATATCACAAAACAGACATTTATTATTTATTAGCGACCCGCCTTGGTTTTGCGTGAGTAGACAATAACAGTGTCCAAAATATTTCTTAACCGACCACATTACGTGTCTTTCCCGCATGTGTCAAAATGAACTGTGCTGAGACTTAGTACGAGTACAAAATTTTATTAAGATTTGTTGTTAGGTATTTTTTCTTTCATAAACGTAGTCATACTTTATTTTAATTAACAAAACTAATAACGTACCACGACACTCTTATGCCTGCTTCACCCTTCTGTTCTCCATCTCCGCGTGCGATCGCATCGCACCGAACTTCATTACAATGCCCATTTCTACTTTTATTTACTTTCAAAAACCTTTTAATTTCTTTTAAACTACTAAATCAAATTATAAAGCGTGAAGCGTCAATTTTTGTCGAAGGAAAATGCTTAAAATTTCTATAATATTGATTTTAATGACCATTAATGAATTTACCTAAACATCGCCACTTTTTTCTAAATACTTTTTTAACAACAAAAGAAGTTACCGTGGTTTTTGTATAAAAAGTAGATTAATGTTATTGCGGACTTTACTTCATACTTTCTAGAACTTTACTTCCACCATACGTATTTTAATCTGTAATAGTTTTGTGTATCTGTAATAATTTGGTCGCGCTTTCGTGACGACCCCTGGCAAAACTGTTATGTAACTGTAATAGTTATTTCATGAAAGCGCCCAGACCAGCGACTTTTTCTGTGACTACGCTGACATTATTATACAACTTATGTACGTATTATATGTATATAAACTTTGGGAATGTGGAATGTATATAAACTTTAGCAATATGCTTATTATTGTGAAAGTTTTATGCTAACAGGATTAACGGTTTTCGCATATGTCCCTGAAGAACAAATCAACAAACCATTCGTTCTAGTTAATTTATATGAAAAATTTAATTCGAATGTATTACTTTCGAATTGGCACGCGTACGTTTACACTCAATGAAACATGTAATTGGAAAGCGTAATACTTTCCTGATTTACATTGGTCTATTTTGTTATTGGGAAGCACGTGATCTAACCACAAGTAACTAACTTTTCATTGACTTATTTGATGAAACCAGGGCCTTATTCGTTCATAGTATATTTTATATTTCTTTATATACGTATAAGATCGTATCGGTGTGTAACTATGATGAAGGACGCCGTAATTGATGCCTGTCCCATTTTGATTTAAATAATGAGTAGTCGCTGACGGCTCTTTCTCTGTAATGAATGTAAATAATTTAACGCTATATATTTTCATTTCAGTTGGGTAATTTATTTTTAATAGTTAAGTGTTATTTACGCCTTAAGTCCGTTCAACTGATAGCTAGGATGAGCGTTTCTTTTTAAGGTTCCGTACCTAAAAGGTAAAAACAGAACTTTTATAGTGAGGTTTCGCAGTTTTTCCGTATATAACGGCTATTTTTCTCATCAACTACTATTGTATATATTTTAAATGCGGCACACTTGTTTACATCTATTTTAGATGAAACTATTTAATCTTTATTCAAAATGAAGCAACAATGCCCAGTGGATTATCATACAAAAGGACTTTATTTACACAACCGAAAATTATTTTTTAAAAATAAGATATTTAGATAGATTTTTAAGCTTAAGATAAGCTACCTAGTTTGACTAAAGTCCAGAAATATTCAAAAAACCATACCCGCTCTGCCTTCCTTATCTTTAAAATTCGCAAGCCCATAGAATGTTGAAAAAAGTGTTGTAATATATCATTGCAATTCATTCACGGTTCTTTTTGGTGTTCGAATTCAAATAACACTTGGTGTTTTTTACACATACGTTGCTCCTCGTTCAAACAAGAATCCCAATTATTTTATAGATATCTTATCAGTTCGAATGAAGCGTAGACTGTTCTGTTTTTATACTATTTTGTCTGTTATAGCAAAAGTTAATGCCCAGCGAAATTTCGAAATCTTTTAAAGAAATTCGTTCACAGGCATATACATTTTTTTCCACTTATGTAATGCAGTTTTAATTGTATGGAATGGACGGATGAATATCATGCGGAATCATAAATAAGTCCTTTAAGTTCCATGCATAATGTGATAACGGATATAATTATTTATTAACCATATGGCAACATCGACACGAGCACACACGTGTAAAACGTACGATTTCATATTTGCATCTCACGCGATACGCTGCGGACGTGCACATACGTTGTGGACGCTACGCGTGTGTACGCCCTATGCGAGAGATGCAATGAATGAAACTAAATATGTGATGCCAAAGTAATACGTGTAAGAATGTGTATACATTATGGTATATCAATAAAAGGTTTTTTTAACGTTTATGCATTATATTTTTCAGCTTGTGGATCGGACTTAACAACTGTGTTAAATATATAGTGAGCATACATGTGGTTTATAATAGTGCTTATTATATGTAAGACACAAAAAGGAAATGCTAATTTTAACATAACATTAGGTTATACAATACGTAATAAATATATTAGACAAATCGTATTGTTCTTGCGAAATCTTGTTTAAAAGCAAAATTATCATTTTCTTCGCCTTTGATATCAAAGACTGTGTGATAAAGATGTGTCTTTATGTCAAGGACACTTGAATGTGTGGATAAGTTTTTTTGGCATCTTGTTTATCACTTCTGTAATATGAACATAAGTACCAGTGTTAAAAATATTGTTTTTTTTATAAATATACCTATTTAACAGTTCCAGCCTATAATAATAAAAGATACGTGGAACTTTAATACAGTTTGAATACAAATGGTTCACAATTGCTAGCATTACGCAAGGGGATGGTTTATCCCTACTATAAAAATAACTAGACTTTCTAACTTTATAAAGAACCATGCCAACTATGAGCATTCCAGACATACACAAGATTGGATATTTATTATTTTATTATTTTTATTAAACAAAATAATAAATACATTAAATTTCTTTTAAAAACCTGAGACAAATAAACGTCTTTTTGATTTTTTTAAAGCAAGATGACCGATGTCACTTTGCATTGTAATATTAAGTAAATAGCTTTATTCTGACTGATTTTCAGATACTTGGCACATGTCGTTAAAACGTTAATGTGGGAGGATATATTACAAAAAGTGTGTTTTAGAGATTCATAGCTAGCGAAGGAGACATCATATCGAAAAATGCACCATATATCTAGATTGAGATTGAGATTGAAAACTGGAAAAGTATTTATCAGCCGAGAGGTTTTAAAAACTATCCACTATCCTATGGAAAAGTGCGTTTATTGATTACTAGGTGAATTTCATAAAAATATACCTGTTGCGTATTTTTCGAAATTTTTAAGTTCGTAGTAATTACATAGGCATAATGTGGATAACTATGAAATTTGGTATGACACGAGGTAGTGTAGATTCAAGAAAAATAATCTTTTATCAAGTTTTTATTAGAAGATTGCACCTCATTATTTATATAATAATAAAATTTAAAGTAAATTTTATCAAAAAATACCTAATTACGTTTGTACTACAATTAGATGGCGCAATAATATATTTTATTTTTATTTCTTCGCAAACCAAATTTGATCGTCAATCAAAATACCAATTCAAAAATGGATTTTTGGAAAAGTTTAATGCATCATATTTGTACTCATACACTGTTTTTCATTTCTGTTTTTGTTTAACAATTTAAATAAGACGATTAATCAAAACTACAAAATTCGTCTTTCCCTCCCGCCACTCGCTATCGGCATAATAGGCAATCGGTATTTATGTTAGGATATGAGTTCACATCATTCTATCGGTTATAGAATTTTAATAATAAATTTAAATAAAAATGTACCTAATATTTTTTTAAACGTTCACTCATTTAAGAAAAATATATAAATGTTTTTTAATTAATTTCATATGCATCCATATTTTAATGCGAGGATTCTAAATTAAAACGGTGCAAGAGCAATTAAATGAATGAATTGAATCGAATAGATTTGACAACGGAGTGAACCCAAACAATCCATTGAGGCCGAATGGAAGCGTATCGCTGCGTCCGCGCCGCCGTTGCGCGCGCCGCTCCCACGTCAATGAGTTAACCCTACGCCGACCTCGCCCGCACCGCTCGCGTCCTAATTTGAATTAAACGGGTACTCGTTCGATGCGTTCGTTGTTTTGGAATTAATTTGCAATTTGAACCGGTGGCGGCTGCCGGAATTGCTCCTTTGGCCTGACCCGCTGAGTCGGTTCTGCAAAGGTCGACTGAGTTAATGTGACTCGCGGCTGTGTTAATGTATGCAATTATTGGTTAATTTAATTGCATCAGTGCAGGGTTGGAGACCACACATCCTCTGAGAAAAGCTAGCTATTTTTGCAGATACTAATTTAGATAAAATTAAAAAATTGGACCTAAGAATGGATTTATAATTTCAAAGCAGCATTACGTCGAGCAGTTTGATGGTTGGTAACTCCCAAATTATATTATAGCTGTATTCTCTACTATTGGACGCTGTGCAGTCTATACAGGAGTGCCAAAACAAAAATAGAAAAATGAATTGCCATATTTATTCATAAATACTTTATTCATAAATACAAACAATTGCCATTCATGTTTTTAGAGCAGTGTTTCATAAACGTTTTTTTTTTGTGTTTAGTTAAGGATAGTGTGGATTGGCAGTCCGTATAGACAATCCTGCACTCTTTATATCTTGTTTAATAATTATTTTGTTTTTGTTCTTTCCATAATTGTTAGTTTATTTAATACTTATTACAGTTTTATTAACGTGCTTAATATATTGAAACAAAGTATTTTTTGTCTAGGTAATTTATTTAGTATATACATTAATTAAAAGTTTATTTATATGAACAGTTACTATTTTAATTTTACCTACTATTTTTTCTTTATAGATCAGGAGAAGCATTGACCTTATCAATTTAAATGAATTTAGACTAATTTAGTAATTTTGTTTGCCGTGTAAAATTAAAAATATTCTAATGATAATTATTTTTACGGCTACATATTAATTATATTAATACGTAGCAAAATATTAAAAAAAATCGTTTTAATGTACTAACCCCATACAGGCAAAATGGAGCGAATTCATCTGTGGGCGGCGCATCTTTCAAAATAAATTTGAGGTTTTATCCACCATTCTTCATTTCTAAGCCTCGTTTTTGAAAGCTTCATAGCGACGTGCAATTCGGCAACCACCCAATCCCATCAACCACGTATTTGAAGTGAGAAAACATTCTAGATAAATACTAGCATTTGATTATGACTTTCAATTTAAATTATTTGAGTCAATATATAGCAAATATTTCAAGAGATATAGAACCATCAATTCTGGCATGCACATGACCAATTTTTCTTACATATAAAAACTAGTCAAGATCAGAATTGATGGTTCTACAACTCTTCAAATTTAATACAGTATATACTATACTGTACATAGAACTAAATGATTTAGAAATATTTCACTAATACAGAGTATTCCAAGATTTAACTATCCGACTGCCATCGTAATAGAGAGCGATTTGTTATGGTATATAAAAATATAAATTAAATTATAATAAAAATTCTCACATTAAAATAATTTTATACAAGAAAATAAAATACCTATATTAATAACATCGATAAAATAAACATGCACGAAAGTTTCTCTGGGACAATTTTATATATTATCAACAAATCGTGCGATTTACTGGAGCCACCGGCAACACAACGGCCGCGCTATCGGCTTATCGACGCCCTCGTCGAGTATTGAATTGCAAATGCAGCAGGGTGTTATTGGTGGTCCCATTGTAGTCGGCCACCCGAGCGCTCGACGCCGCCACCGTGCCTGTTCAATGGAGCACGCGAAATGCTGACGCAAATTACGATAACAAATGTATTGTTTATTATAGGATTATGCCGCTGAAGCGATAAGATGGTCGATTTAAGTGAGTTGCTAAGATTGAGATTGATTAAAGACATGAAATTTCCGTTTTTTTATGGCAAGTTAGTATGTGGTTCTGTCGTCTGGAGATTATGTAAAGTCAAATTTAGCCTGTTGATTGTACTCTGTCTCCGACTGTGTTTCCTGTAGGTTTCTTGTTTTTTAGCTACTCCTACAGGAGACCAGTCAAATAAGGTTTTCTGTTAAAATAAATAAGAAAGTTTTGAAACTAGGCACACTGATTAATAGGTACCTCTTATAACTGATGCTTATGCTAATATTAGTGACGATTATATCAGAACCCCGAGAATCAAAGTGAGCTCTAGGTTCCATGTTAAAAAATAAGATCGATAAGATAAAACAAGATAGATTTTTTCTAAGGTTCTCAAAAGCTACTGCCCATAAACATTATTTAGTTCAAAATTTAAATCCATAAAATTTTCTATAAAAAGCATTTTATTTACTATTTCTTGTATCTCTTATACTTTTTGAGAAGATAGGATATTAATGAATATAAAGTTCTTGGGAACTTTTCTTATACTCGTACTTAATATTTTTCTTTCATATGTTTATAAAACGTCATACCTTTGGTTTAAGATTTTCATTTTTCATAAAAATTCGTGACAATTTACTTACATGGAAAAAATTACAAATTTAACATTTTACCAGTAGACGAACATAAGTGGTTAAGAAATTAATAAAAGTTAGTTAAAACTAAATAACTCACAATAATAAGGTTATGCGCGTCATACATCGTATACTTTCAGGTAAAATGTAATATTTTTCACGTTTGAATTCCTCACAATTTAATGAAACTACGTGATGTAGTATTATTTCTACTTTCTTTAATTTCTTTACCACGACCTAGGTTTCGTTGTATTATCACGTAGTTTCATTTAATAGTGAATAATGAATTTCTCCAAAATTAACGCCAAATATATTCAATTTTTGAATTCCTGTAAGACATTTGCTAACTACTGGAAATTTTGCTTTCAACTAGTCAAATAAACACCTATTTTTGGTAACTGAAGCTGGCTTAGTTTTTAATAGAAATAACTTCTTAACACCTAATTAGCCAGGTAGTTATGTTCTGATTAATGAGTGTTTTACTGTTATTATGGCAGAATTTTGTTTTTTATTTTGAACAAGGTCTTGGCATATTCGGTATTGGTATTAAGCACAATTATCTCGTGTCGTTAAAATTCCATCTCACCTGAGACAATTATGTAAGTATATGACACTGGCTATGGTTGGGACAAATGTGGTAGTCGAGCGGCTGCGCCATTTGCGTTAACTGTCGGTGAAGGACTAAACAGTAAATCTGAATGAATGTCTGATATTACCGAATGCCTAATGCCACTGCAAGGAAGACGATGATTTAGAAATTCTTTTTAAGAATGTAGGAAATTGGACCGAGGACCATTTACGATAGTTTTCATGAAACCGATTTACTACCCACATATCCCAGAAAAAATCAAAGAGCCGTGTTATGGGTGTATTCTGTAACCTCTGATTAGGTTAAACAGAGTTTGTTAAAATGGCATCTCATATTTCCTACATTCTCGCGTACCTTTCATTTAGATTTTCATTTTTATTTGAGATTTTAAATAGCCATAGCTTGTAATTGTATCAGCTATGTACCAAGACGATAACAACAACTTGCACACGTTGTATAACAGTCATATCTGATTATTTCAAAGAGTAAATTGTACAATAGTTATAGCCGATCATTTCAAAGAGTACATTGTACAATAGTCATACCCGATTATTGTAAAGAGTACAATTTACAATGGTCATAACCGATTATTTCAAAGAGTACATTATACAACATTAACAACCTAATTATTTCAAAGCATATTAGATATACAACAAACGTCAAAAACCTTTCTTGTACTATATTTTATGAGATTTAATTTTACTTTAATTAATGTTGGTCTACGTGGATTTTCAGAAATTCAGGAGAAATAAAAAAAAATACACACTATTTTTCAAGAGAACGACTAGAGCACACCCGGATTCTTCGAAACATCGGTATAATCATCACTAAGTATCTACAAAGAAGTGTGTCAAATTTTAAAACTTTCATATTTATTCCGCCCAAATGATTATTTTGAGCCTTTATTGACTGGATTATTGGTTACAAGGGGCGCATGTTGCAATACGTACTGGAGGTATTTAGTAACACTTTTTTCTATATGTTTAATTATTATATATTGGAAAACGGGAATAGTAATTGCAAGAATTACTTTTTGGAGTTCCGTAATGAGACAAGGAACCAAGCGTATATATTAGATATGTACCTCCATTAATACATCGCGAAATTTAAAAAAAAATGAGCTGTCCTGTAACGCCTGCCGGATGTGATTCATCTAATTTTTATCACTATCACTTTTACTATCACGGTAACTCATTTTAAATTAATAAACGCATTTATCAGTTTAAGATAGTTTAACGCCATACCGAGCGAACGAGTAAAATTATAAGCGTTAGTAAATAAGAAACAATGCTGATACTAACACACACGTAAAGTAGCATGGGTAGTAGAGACGGAAGCGTTAAGTCGGAAAGAGCCGACAAGACACGAAGCTTGCCGAATGGCATGTCGCAACGTGCGTTTTACCTTCCATCCAAACGCCCTATTAGATGATCAAAAATAAATTACATATAAAGTGATAGCAAATTGTTTCTCGTATAAAGAAAAAAAAAGCATGGAAAAGGCTTCTGGAATATTTCTCGACATACCTCGTACAGACTGAACGGTTTACAATTTAACACGAGAAAATATATTGCGATATAATGTACATATATTTAATTACTAATATAGGCAGCTATCAAAATTAATTTCAAACATATATAAATTTCTATTATCTTGATGAATAAGTGTGAAGATTTACAATGTCATATTTGTTTTATAGTCTTTCATACTAGAATACTAATTAAAAACAACACAATTATAAATAATCATATTCTTTTTGAAAGCACACAAGTATATTGAATTGTTTCCTTTATTGTGACATGACAATGGTAACTTAATTTTTAATTTTAGCAAGTTTTTTTAAGAATTTTTTTCGACATTCGTTCTTAAAGTTGTAAAAATTCCATCATACCAGTCTCAAAGGCGTTATTTATTGATTATTGTTATTACGTATTCCACGACTTACTTCTGTATGTAATTTTGACCAAAAAAATTTACATCTTTTTTACTACTTTATAGATGCCATTTCGTTAAGCATTTTATTCACATTTTATCTATCTCTTTCAATTATATCTACACCATCACTTATATATTTTTATGTCCTTTCTTGCTATTTTAAAACGATCCCTTACTGAATCGTCTCTATAGTCCCTATAGTCCTGTAGTATTTAACATCATATTTCGAAATCCTATTGAACAATTTATAAATTCGTTACTTTTTATAATGTAATGTTTTGGACACGATAACATAAACGTAAACAAAACTGTCAGGTGACCCAAAAGTGTCATCGAGACTGTATCACATTATCTCGGGCCAAAAATCACTCCGGCCGCAATAAGAGCGCAAATGTCATTCGGACGACCCGAACGCTCATCTCATGCCGTCTATTACTTACACGCAGACCTGTCTAACCTCCATTTTTCTCGTAAATTACATTTTCGCCGAAAAATGAGAGGAGCTTAGCAGATATAATATCGCTAATGCTTTCGAATCATCAAAGCTTTCTCGGTGGCTGTCTCGCGGCAACTTTTCTTCATTGGCTGTGTTATTTCGTGGGAAAACTCGGAAATTCACTCCGAGAATATTATATGATTTATGCTCTTTACCTCTGCCGATGAAATGGAATAATGAGGTTATTTCTGGCAACACTTCGGAAAGCGAAATGTAATAAATGAATATACATATATATATATATATATATATATATATACACACACATATATATATATATATATACATATATATATGTATATATATATATATATATATATATATATATATATATATATATATATTTATGCACACACACACACACACGCATATGGACACGCACACGCACACACACACATATATATAAAGTTCCAAAAACATTTGAAATATTGGCCACTTCATGAATTCATTATTCATCTTTTATATCATATTATTCATCTTTTATAAATCATTTTCTATTTAACTATTCAGATTCACACAATTTTCCACCTAAGCAATCACAAAACGCCGCACGATTTCTACACGGTATATTTCTTTCACTTCATTAACTTTTACACGTGCTTTTCTATTTCTAAGGCGCTAAAATATTTTATGAACCTAAAAATACATCGTTCTCGTTAAATTTTTTTAAATAGAATCTTTCTTAACTTTTCAAGCTTTCCTTTGTATAATTTTGCGTGTGCGTGTGCGTGTGCGTGTGCGTGAGCGCGCGCGCGTGCGCGTGTGTGTGTGTGTAAATCACGTGTAATAAAATAATATTGACTTATTGACCTATCGTTTGTGTTTGACCTGCCTCGTAACATAATTTGTTCCACTCTATGCTCCTATTATTTTCACATTCAAATTTCACAAAAAATGCGATTATTGAGGGTATATTAAGAGAGTAAAAAGTCAAGGTTAATCGCAAATTGAAATATAAAAGCGACGGAATAAACCCGGCGCGAGTACATCAAAAATAAGATTTATATTGCGCAGGAGTGATTCATACGAGATGTCCTTATGGTAGCCAGATGTTCCGTCCTGCTTTAGTTCAATTTGTTTTTTCGTAGTTATTATTGAGTTTCAAGCACCTCGGCGTCTTCACAGATTCAGGGTTGAGTGTATAGTGGGCGCAGTTCGATTGTTTTGGTCATCGGCGTAATTTAATAACGAATATTTTTGTAAACGATTTCTTTCCAGTTTTTATTCTCAACCTAGCTGTTTATCGATTCCGGATTTGGGACTTGACTACACTTTAAGAAACATACTTCTCATATACCTTCTATAATTGAGAGAGATGTGGGTCATTGAAATTGCAGGTGTATTGAGTATTAATGTACATGGAAACTCATTCCATTTTAACGTTAATCGCTAGAACAACAGGATACACAAAGAAATGTTAACATAAAAATTGTTAAATTGTTAAAGAAATACCTTCAAGATTATATTTAACACAGTCAAGTTATATTATTTTCAAGCACATATCGTATCGTTCGTTCTTACAAGTTAATATTTGATTCGGTATATCAAAATATTAAGCCTGTTTGTGTGTGTATGTATGTATATATATATATATATATATATATATATATATATATATAGATATATATATATATATATATGTATATATATATGTTCACTTTTTTACGATATTTGTTTCTGCACACTACATGGTTTATTTATATAAATAATTGTGTTTTCATCCACGTTTAATTTAGTAAAAGCTCTGTAGTCAAACGATAATTCAAAGGAAAAAACTAAAAGGGACATAAAATATTACCATACCAAATATAATGCGTACAAGGCTTAAGATAGTAAGTCAAGAGTCATCAGCGTTTTTATGATTTTTTTTATAAATAAAAAAAAATGTTGCTGTAAATATTTCTTTTTTTAATAGTCTTTCCACTACGTTTTAAAATTAGTTCACAGAATAAAACAAAAAAATGGTGGTTTTTTTTAATTTCGCCTCTGCTCAATGCACCCCCTTTCCCCCCAAATGGGATATGCGAGGACATGTCACTTCAGATGATCTAAAAAAAATTACAAATTTGTATCACCTTTTATATGTTTTGCGATCGTAGCAAACACATTAGAGAGAAAATTGATATTTACGCAATAACAGATTTGCAAAATGTTGCTTTATTTTTTAGACAGTTCACAATTTTGGCGACTGTCGAATTAAAAAATAACTTGTAATTCTAATTCGTTCGATAACGATACACGTGTAACTGCATATAAAATTTGAATTTCATCGTATAGTGAAACTCGAGTTATAAGTTACATCAGGTAATAAAAGAGTCTCCGATTTCAGAGAAACAATAATTACATTTACGTTTAATCTTCTGTATTAGGGCTGTACAGCAGGGACTCTCCCTCTTTCTTAAAATCGTTCAGTTGCCCAACGTCTTTCTATCTTTGTTTAATAATGACCTTTTTGCAGCATCACGGATTTCTCACTCTGAACGATTAATACGATTACCGTCTCCATTATTTTGGCAGAATACTGAAACTAAGAAAATCTGTTACTGGAGCCCGAATACACATAATCTAGACCAACAGAAAAGTTTTAGGAGAACCTTTCAAAGAAGATTATTTGGATCGTGTATCTGTGGAAAAATATGTTGCGTAACTGTATAATGCTTCAGTACGCATTTGTGTTCGGTTGACGTGTTATGGAAGACTTTTCAGACTTGAAGCTTTATTTAGTGTGTTTTGAAAAACAAACATTGTTAATATTTTCTTTACTTTTTAGACAACCCTCTTAAGACAACAGTATAGAAAATAACATATTGAGCGTGAGTTGTGAGCTATCCAAATGCTGCGTAGTCGTATCTGTGAAGTTGCGAATCGAATAGCAATCTAGTTGAAAGAGGAATTATGGATTTCAATATTAAATCAAGCGACACCGACCGACCCGCCATCTACGAGTATTAGGGATTGCAAGCGAATCTTAGTATATACGTGTATGCGATATATGGTCGGAACAAAAATAAGGAATCGAATTCAATATGCATTATTTTAAAATAGTACATATCATTAAAATTACTTAGTTGTATTAAACATTCCACTTTGTAAATTAATCCTTATCCTTTTAGTATCTTTAAACTTTACAAAAATAATTTTAATAACGGAAAATTGCTCCTTTGTAAACAGACGACTGGTATAAAACTTTTAAAGCGCGTTTTAAGCGGAGATTCCGTTTAAACTCTCCTCCATATCCCGGTCATCGCGCACGGTTGAAGATTACTTAAAATTAACCGTGAAATTGACGGTAACGAAGCCTACTTTGAATATGAGATAGCATGAAAATAATTAATAACTGCACAGTGTACGTATTAGACACCGCGATGGACTTCAGTAACTTAATGTATAAAAATACAGACCACCGTTGTTTCACATGCAGTGTTGCTGTGTGTGGAAAAATGGTGGTCGGTACTTTTGAAATTTTCTATCGAATATTGAGTTACCCTTATTATTGGGTTTGTTTACTACATATACATGATTAATTATATATGCCAATACTGATTATTAACTTTAGTGGACTTGTGATTTATTTAAATATGAAATGATATTCGTTATACTCATTGTAATATTAAAAATATAAACGAAAGGATACTATATTTTTTTATTAATCTTCTCATAACCAGCCCCTTTAATCAGGTAATATCATTACGAGTGTTACAACTAAGAGCCAGTCAATCAAGAAGAGCGTGTTTAAGTTCAAACTAGAACAGATAAAACACTTTTTTGTTATTTAAATCGTAATTAAAAAGTAACATTTTATTTAAAATTGACGATCTCAATAGTTTTTGTCACCCTTTTAAAATGTAAATAGTTACAATTACAATCGCAGGAACTTATATTAGCTTAGACCCAATCTCAGCGATTGAGAACTGTGGTGTAAAAATATAAACAAAAGGATACTTTTATGTATTCTATACACAGTAATTAGTGCCTTCGAAATAATCGTTTATTTAATACCGTATCGTTAAATAATATTTAATAATCCAACGGAAACATATATTGTTATTTTAATAATAATGTTATTTTAGTATTCGGTTAAATGTTCTATAAATATGGGAAAAAATTATTATTTGAAACTATCTCGAATTAATAACTATTTTAATAGTAACTCTATTAGGGTAGACGACCATTGAGAAATATTGATGTAGTAAATAAAGAAATTAAAATGTAGATCTATCAAAAATAAATTTAAACGTTAATTCTTCGCTTGGGAGTTACACAAGTAAAATTAAAAAACGAAACATAATGAAGATTATTTAAAGTACCGCAAAAACAAACAATAAGTTTTCCGAAGTTCAGAATTTTTCAAAAAGTGCAATGACCAATATATTTTTGACGGTCACTCTCTACGATCGTTTTTATGTGAGTTTCACGGCAGCTGTACCTACTACAAGTTGCGATAGACTATTTATACATACGACAACATCCGTGTATATTCAACATCTCACAAATACATTAATAACCAACATTTCAACTATTGCAAGTCACCTTTTTGGAGAAATGGAAGAAGGTCTGCATTGACATCGCAAGTTATCCACTGTGCATCAATCTCCCGTCTACCGAGCCGTCTAATACTGTGATGGCTAAAATGAATTTTCTCAACGAAGATTAAGTTCGTTCATATATATTTTATGTTTAAAGGGTTCTTAACTAAAATTATTTGTACATCCATTTGGCTATTTAGGATGTTAATTAAATTAGATAATTTAACACCTTTTCCGTTATAATTTATGCGTTTGTATTCATTTCGTTAAAGTGGATGTGTCCGAGAAAGGAATGGACTTCAAATTGACGTTTTTATGAAGATGTTCGGTTAGCCTTTAATTTAATCGAAATTATTATTCAAATGTATTCATTTAATAACATGATTCATAATGTATCTTGTGGTTAATCTTGGCCAAGCTTTGTATTAGGTTTAATTTAGCATAAATAAGCGAATATAACCAGTCTTTCAAAGTAACATATTTTGGAACTTATTATAAGAAGGTTGTTAAACAAAATTAAAGGAAAGGTTTGTATGTTAGTGTAAATTGCATTATATCAGAGATACAGTGGGATTATACTCTTAGATTAACTAATTGGAGACCCGTGGTTTGTATTCATAGTTAAGTTAAAATTATACCTTAAATATTAATGGCTAAACTAAGGAAGGTCCGTTTAATTTTGCGATATAGTAAGTTTTAATTTTTCTCAAAACGAAGAATGAAAACTAATATGTTCGAGGATCGAATACAAATGACTCTTTTATATAGCGTCATGTAATAAACTTTAGTGTTTTTTTTATTACATAAAAAATACGATATTTAGTTGTTATGAAAAGGTATATAAATCAAAGGACATGAAAGTGATGACAGAAATTGAAGACAGATCGAACGGTATGCCAATTAAATTTGAAATGTTGTAAACTGGTAATTTTGTTGCTCAAGCAAGTGTATACATCTTGTTAAAAACTTTTGGCAAGTTCGATGCTTCAAATGAATTCGCAAAAGCTCTACGCCGACTACTTGACCTTGAACTCGACTTTTCTGTTTCACTGGATATTTTTTTATAAAAATAATAATTTCTTTAATTTATGAATATCTTGAAAGAACGATGAAGTTTCAAAAAATACATCGAGCGAAGCGAAATTATACTTTTGAGTAGTTTATTATACAGTCAATCGGCTGTTTTGTATGAGTATATGTGTGAATGTGTGTTTGTAGCACTATAATTCCGTAAAACTGAACAAAATTAAACATCATTTGGCAGGTACATTTCTTATGCCAATGCTCGATTAGAATTCAATTTTGACAAAAATCCGCCATCTTGAATCGCCATTAGATGATGAATGATAGAAAATTCGAAGCCTTAGCCGCCATACTGATGAAACATTTTGCAGGCCTATCCAGCAAGTAAACTAATTTTTTTAATTAACTAATTGAAGAAGGTAACTTCTGTATAAGATATTATGTTAATATTGTAGCTTTCAAAATAAATATTTTTTTATAGTATTCATTTCTTTTTTTATAGTGCACTTATCTGGCGTCCCATTAATATATTTTAATTCCTATTAAAATCGCGTGCTAAGCTTTCTTGCGACGTAGCATAGATTAAATAATGCTGAATGACATAATTTGTACAAAAAATAAATACACCTTTAATGATGACTTTTGATTCAGAGATAATACAGGTTCACCTGAGATATTACAAATAAACTGAAATATATCCATTACGTTTTTGACTATGGAAGGATACACATAATATATTTAACACACGGTTTTAGTTTATATGTCATCTTTCAAATCTTATAGATTCCAAATTCACGATAATGAACAATAACGATAATATGTTCTTAATCTGGCTCACTGAAAAAGTTCTCTATAACATATGAAGCTTAAAGCTTATTCACACGGCTCGTATCTTAGTCACGGTACCAGCTTTGACTCACAAGGCAAGTATCTTTCGAGCTTTGAAAGCTGCACGAATAGATAGAACGATGATTTATTGTAAAGTGTTAAGAGGGTGAGGAATGCAACCCGCGCCCCTCGGCCTCGGAGGCCCTAAGCAAGATTGACAGCCTTGCTGCGGTCAACACTTAGTATATTGTTCTTTATTGGGTTTTATTTCTTTTTTGTTTGTGTGAGATACTCGTGTATTCGATTGCGCGGTCGGCTCTTCGGCGGTACAGTCGAGTGGTGCAGTTGGACTGTTGGACGTGATTAAAATCTAGCAGAGAGTATTTTTGAAGTAAACCAATTTTATCAATTCAGATAAGATGACTTTTAGAACTTTTTTCCAAAATTAATCATGAGTAATTAATATAAGTTGAAAATATCACAATTTGAAAAAATGATATTAATATGTAAAAAAAGTATCATTCTACGTCATACCATATCAAGTGAATATAAATGTATATCCTCGTAAATAATACTTTCCATCTGGTGCAAAAACGGCTGAAAATTTTTGATCTCTATAAAATTTCGTCTTAAGTGGACTTAAAAGCTATAATAAAAAAGTTTATTTTGAAAATGTAATGATTTTCATTAAAAAATGTATATACTTAAATGTAAAAATAAATGTTAAATTTAATTTTAAAACACCTTTTTAGGTTTGTTGAGAATAGTGTGTTAATATAAATAAAATGAAAGACAGACGTTGCTCCGAGCGTTACTTTTTCATTGTATACAAAAATGTTGAAAGTAAAACTTTTTAGAAGAAATCTTTCAATTAAAGAAAGTCATGACCTACGATGCTTAATTAGTCACCTGTTCCAGCACCATCTAATAACCCTTGACTTTTTTACTAAATGCATTTTGTTGTATGTTTGTGAAGAAGTTTGGATTTAAATACTTCGATTGTTATACCCGAATATTTTTTGCTCTGTAAGGGGTTTTTCATTCTCCAAATTTATTAATTGTTTTCTACGACTTTTTGTTACATATATTAAGACTGAGGTTGTCACTCCGTGGGGTACGCCCTATGATAGGATCTTATGACCTAATTAAAACCTTGGTCGATGTTCATTATACCACTAAAGTATTTATTCATTTATAGTTTCACCGGAAACGCAATGATTATATTACCTTTGTAACTAGTATTTGTCGTCATCCTGAAATGATTTCCCTGCATCCACAATCCACGTTAACGCGAATTATAGTCTGAAGAATAAATATAGATAAAATAGATTTCTTCCTCAGTTTCCCATGAAAGTTTAGTCTTCATTATTTTGTCTCTTTGTTATTTCACAACTTTAATATATTTTGTTTTCACATACCAGTGAATTTCCGTAAGGTGATTACAGGATATTTTGAAATTATTAAAACAAATATACATTATTGAAGTAAATTTAAAATAGCTAATTTTGAAACCTGAACTTAATTGCCATTTCATTGTCTCTTAAAAAATTCATATTGAGGAGAGATGAAACAATATATAAGTACCCAACAGTGCAACATGATTTATGTTATCATAATAATAAAAAAATGCGAAACTGATCTTGAATACACAAAAAAGCGTTGTAATATACTAATTTTATCAGTTATATAACACAATTATGCCTTTTATAAAGACAAAACATATCATTAATACTTCTTTTAAAAATATAAGTTAATTGCAGTTTTGCTACACTTTTCACGTACGATTGATGTATTAAAATCTAGTCAATAACTTAAAATTTAAATCTAGTTAATAATTCATTTCTAAAAATATTCATCGATAAATGATCTTTTTTCTAATTTTTTTGTTAATGTAATTACGATCCAACGAATAATATTTAAGAATATATAGTGCGATTACTGTATTATTAATATATCTAATACAGATGTATTCCAAACGATATTTAACTGCCCTAAATTTAGAAGGGAATGATTGGTTTAAGTTCACTTTAGTATAAATTCTATATTATCAGAACTGGGAAATTTCCGAACTAAATTTGGAAGGCAGTAAAACGATTTTCCACCATTTACAATTCGGAGAACTGGTAATGAAGCATGGTAAATTGTCCCAAAAATTGTATCGAAATACTCGTATATATCATAATTTTAAACTTATTTCAAAATACTTCAAATAAAAAAGCTTTTAATCTGAGTGCGTACCACAGAATTCACCTGAATTCCGAACCCGAACTTATTTCAACAACGGTGTTGAAGTTGAAACTAGCAAGTAAATATATATATATATATATATATATATATATATATATATGAGTAATCCATAAGTATACTCTATCAAGGCACTACCATACTCTGTGACCAAATGTTATTTGTGACATTTTAAATACTGGTCGAAACCTAACAATGGACAACTATTTTAGTTCCGTCCCTCTTGCTGAGCTTATATTCGAGCTATGATTGTAGGAATATTGCATAAACACAAGAATGAAATTCCACAATGTTTTATAACTAACAAAGATAGTACAGATTTGGCGAAAAAATACTGATGTTATATGTGCCTATTAAATAAAAATATATATATATTATGCTATTTTCTATTGCATACAAGGATGACTTAATTCACGAAAGTACCGGGATTGCTGGGAAACCTAAAATTATTACTTTTTAATAATAAACAAATAGTAGAACAAAAGAGGAGTAAATCTCGTGGACTAAATGAAGGAGGAATATTCCGTCAGTAGAATGCTTGGTAGATAGTCGGTTTTCCATTTTGAATATCGCTGGCATCAACAGTCATATAATTTATAAAATCACTACAGAACTATAAGTATTCCGCTGTCAATATGTGGAAAAGCGTCCCTGGTACATACTGAGTCAAATATTATTCAAAAATCTTATATTTTATAAGATCGAAGGAGAAGATAAGATCTTATATTTATATCCTGACGTTGAATGTACCGTTGCTGAATGAAGAACCAAAAGAGTAATTGACCGCCTATGAAGACTTGCACATCGATAAAGAAAAAAAAGTAAAATTTTACATGTTTCCCAACATCGTTGTCTTTTTTATTATAGCTAATGATAAGGCGATGGTCAGGAAAGAAAGAATAATAATTTGGGAAAATAGTATAGATGTTTATTTCGCTCTCTTACAAAATGACGCATGGTTTAAAAACTCGTCTTTCTTAATTTAACTTTCTAAACCTTTAATGGTTTCTTTTTAATTGTTCTCATTTGTTTTGATTTTCATCATTAACTTTCAGCATTTCATAACACAGGTAAACCTCATCATAAATAGACGCATTTAACCTAAAAGCTTCATTAAAAGCCACGACGCTCACGGTACTAACATTACCCGGGCAAATATTATGAGGCTGCGACGGACACCGTAACAATGCCTGGAAACAATAGTACGCTTGTTGTGCGCGATATACGCACGCACCGCCGCCTCTACGTAGACTGTGGGAGCTTAAAGCTTCAATTGAGGCGCCTCTTACCGTAGTCAGTTATCTCGTAATGTGCGTAAGCTGAATCTTTTGTAGCTTTCAGTGTATCTCTGCTTCTTATTCCGTTGTTCTGTGGTACTAAATATATTTTGGACGTTTAATTAACAACAATGGCCCTAATGCGATTGTCATTAAGACGGCTATTGAATGGAAAAAAGTAACGCCTCCTAACATTAGATTAGATGCTGGAAAGCCTTAATCTATTTTTAAGAAAAGCTATTAACTATTAGGTACATTAGAACTTATCGAGTTTGTCGGGTTTTATTTAATTGTGTTAATTGCTGTTTAAATATATGTTATGTAACATGTAACTTATAAATATGGACTAATAAAAATATAAAAAAATCAAGTTGTTTTAATTTTCGATAATTTTAAATACGGAAAGAATTAAAGTATAAAAAATATGTTTTTTTTTTAAATTTGTCTATAAAAACAACCCTTTAATATGATAAATGTACCTGATTTGTTAACTTTTTCTTAATACACATAATATGAAGTCCGTTAATAAAATTAATAAGTGCTCGGTTAGTTTCGAAAACATTGTCCCATACTGCCTATATCCATTCACCTTTATTATGCATTGATTACAAAATTAACTACCTTAGAAAAACCGGAAAACACCTCAGAAATGAAATGTTTATTAACACTAAACTAAATAACCTTTAAAAGTTGATATTTAGATTAGTTTGTACAAGATGACATTATACGCGTTTATAGCGTTAGGCTTTCAAATAATCTAATCTTTTATCCAAAATAGCTGTGCTAAATAATCTCATGTGAACCTCTTATTATAAACTAGTGAATTTTTAAATTTAGTTTCTCAATATCGAAACAGCTACCCTGTGGGCGCTGGTGGGAATAAGATGAAAGGGGGTTGGTTTATTGCTTTAAACTCCTCCAGTACATATCAAAAGAGGTTATCGTAGACTTTCGAAGTCTACATAGCAATTTAATTATATTATTTCAACTAATTTTTGTAATGAAATTACGTAGTGATAAAATTAAAGCGAGGGGGCGGAGCGAGGGTGGGATATAATTGTGCGGCGTATCATTGTTCTGTTGAATTTAAATTATATTTTAGTCTAATTTTGGTGGTATAATGTTCTCTAGATCACTGCCCATATTACAGAGAGGAACGAGTATGGTGTCTTTTCTTATTGTAGGTACTTGGTGATTAAAAATATGTATATGTTAAAAAGAAGAACGTAGACTTTATTTTGTTCCTAAAAAATTGTCAGCTAATAAAAAAGCGAGTTTTAGAATATTTTTTGATTGATATGCATTAATCTGATCGACTGAAATTGAGTAAGGAATCATGGCTAAGGAATATTTAGGTTACTATTTTTGAAAATCATTTAATTTAATTTACAGTATTTTTTTTATATTCTGATTGTGTTTTGTAATAAGCATAGTGTTTTTAACCCTATTAATATCGAGTTATTTGTTAGTTTTATCACACTTTTTTCAGATGTTTAATGGTATTGAAAAATTGAAAGTTAATTTGTTTGTGGGTTTGTTTGTAACGGAATAAATTCATAATCAAATAATGAACTATGACCAAATTTAGTTAGTTCATGTTGTGGAGTAATACTTGATTATTTTTAATACTGGCAATTTCATTTGCTTGCATTCCAAGACCATGAAAAGTATGTGTGTATGTTTGTTACCCAATCACGTCTAAATGGCTAAACAAATGTCCATAAAACTCGGTGCGGTGATAATATGTACTCCAATTGATATACAGATTTATTGTACTCGTACTTTTTTATCTACATACTTTTAACTCGAAAAATAAGCTTAATTCCTGTAAATTGTATTTTTAAACAACGATACAAATTTAATACTTCTACATGTCGATACATGGAGCAATGTGTTTATTAATCGACATGTATTTGCTGAACACGTGCAAAACTATTACGTAGAATACAATATATTTACATATAATAAAGGGCTGCTCTATGTGTAATGTTTTATATTATAACGATTCTAATTGTTTTTTATTGTTACCTATTAACAATATGTGCCGAAAAGAAATATCTTTATTCTTTATTTACCAGTAATAGTAACACTAAAATGAAAATAAAAGTACGCATTTTTCACAGAGGATTCTTTTAGTTACAATTGGAAGAACGGCAACGTAATTTGATGAACTTTTAACGTTTCATGTTATTTGCTTGAAAGCACCAATTTAATAACACTATATTATGCATATTTAGATGATTTTAAA
Organism: Druceiella hillmani; assembly: GCA_039881145.1. Classification (NCBI taxonomy): domain Eukaryota; kingdom Metazoa; phylum Arthropoda; class Insecta; order Lepidoptera; family Hepialidae; genus Druceiella; species Druceiella hillmani. Next base: position 8,256,995 of record JAYKKI010000008.1, read on the forward strand.
GTATAAAAAATGTAGTTCTCTGAAATATTAATTCGAGTTGAACTGAAATATTAATTCGAGAAATCTTCGAAGTGAAATTTTAATTGCGCACATTCCACACTTACTCCAGAAAAAGCGAAGCAAACGAAACTATTTTAAGTTAACGCTAGACACATCCGTCGCCACATACACCATTCGATTCCATCTCGAAATAACCGCATTCTCGGTAGGGCACGGCTTTTGGAACTCTCAAATTCACTTTTAAATTCATTTAAGATGTAAACAACTCCATTCCCGGCATTCCAACGCTTTGTGGCTTTCTCCGCTTCGATTCGTTTTATTTCGATTAGTGAGTATTCCAGTAAGGCACTCCGAGAGTTAATCGGAGAACGTGTTACGACACTTGCCGCGTTTTATTCCGCTTAAAAGCTTTTGATAAAAAAATAACATATTTGTATTTTAATAAATCTCTCTTAACATTTTTTGTTGTTCATTGGTAATCGATAGAATACATTTTTTAACAGTACAACAATATTGTTAATGAGTTAATTATACTATTATTGGCTAGGTAAATAGTTAAAAATCAGACTTGATGATCGTTGCCAACTAATATTGACATTGCTTCGAAAAGTTAAATGTGTAATAATTAAAATATATTGAAGTTTTCCAACTAGTATTTGACATTGTGACGAAAAATTAAATCTAGAAAAATTGTAAAAGCATAACGAATTGCTCTTAAATTACGCTAAGCGTTTAGGTATTTCGTCTGAAAAGGTATCATCGTACAAGGATGTAAGATTTAGACATACACTCACTCAGATTTGGATATCGGACAAGGAATAAATTATTTTGACTTATGTCAACACTACCGACCGTTCGTGACGTATGTTAGGTATAATGAGGGTAGTTTATTATTTATCCCGTAGACATTTGGACACCATTTTAAAAACCGACGATTGGACGTTGAATTCCAAAAAATAATATTTTGGTTAGTCTCTTCATCACAAAAAAACACTTCAAGCTGTACTATTATTTTCGGTTCTGCGCTCAGGTATCAGGCGTGGTCGAAGTAATTCCCACTGTAAATACTGGCTGGTATTTATAACTAATAGACCGCGACCAGTGAGTCTTAAAATCTCTACTTCGCCCTTAAAAAGAGGCGAAAATTAATTGACGTATAATTTGCCTTATCATATACTTCTAAGAGAGGAGTAGAAAAGGCAATTTCCGGTGTTGCCTTTGATGCGATTAAAGTCGAATTAAAATGGCAACAAAAATTATAATAAAATTGTGTGATACAAACGCGCAAAATACTGTCTGTGGTCTGTGTCGAGTAAACACTAATTTGATAGTAATTTGAGCACTTAAACCATTAAATATCCCACCAAACATCATTGGTTGACATTTTCTACCAGATATGAAACAAATAGTCTATGATTAACATGTGTAAAGTAAAAAAGCTATCAACTAAAACCATGGTGCTTCAGGAACAGAATTACTAGGAGTAGTCAAAAACCTACATGGACGAATTAAGAAGAAAAATTTCATTAAATATTCCGGAAGCAGCGACAGAAAAAAACTCCCAATAGACACGAAACAACCCTCGCATAAACATTTTAGTTTATATATTTTCAACACATAACTAGAAATCACCTGAAGAAATTAAGATACAACTACTTTTTCTTTGGTTAAAGATTTACACCCTGAATGCGTATAAAAATGATTTCGTTCTTAGTGGAGATTATTATATTCTATTTTCACCTCGATATCGATTGACATATCCTAAGTGATGGTTTTAGAAACATACGAGTATTTTGAGTTGAAATTTCCAAGCTCTATTTCTTGAACGTGGTCTAAACGATTGTTTCTCATAATTGATATGTCGATAATATGAATTTACTAGGGTGATTAACAACAATACACTTTTAGTGACCTATGTTGCCCGTTTAGGAAGATGCAAATACTTACGGAGATATTTATCCCAATATTTTATCATATTTACTGTTCTCATGCAAGCTATTGATTTATATACTCAGCTTCCTAACTTACTTCAGAAGAGATTTTTGGTCTTCCAAGTAATTTTTCAAGTTCATTTGTTCAAGTTGATAGCGGTACTGGCATCGACTTCAAAAATAAGTAACTTAATTATTTGTTGCGAATAAATAAGTAGGTACCTATTTTTAGTTAATTATTTTTTACTTTTTAGTACCTACTTTTTTGAAGTTGGTTTTTTAAACGGTATTTTATTATAGAATGTTTAGTGGTTAATAATATTAATCATCACACTATAACTGACATTCAATTATTTTATTTCTTAGAATATTGTAAAATTATTAAAAGTCACGAGTGAATAGATAATAGTACATAGAGAATTTTCTCTTTGCCCAAATTTTATTATCAACAACACACAGCAATGAAGCGATAGTAGTAGCCGCAAGTGGTTAGCGGTTAATCGTTGAGGAGTTCCGTTTTCTATATCCGAAGTCCAGTATCAGAATTTGCAAAGTGACAATTACCACTTCAGAAGTTCCATTCTCCATATCCTAAGTCTAATATTATATTTTGCAATGTAATAAATAAAGTAACAACTAACTAGTAGCAAATATCTTGAATCACGGTTGACTAACTGACATCCATTAAGGAGTTGCATTGTCATTTCCAGAACTCGTCATCAGACCCTGAGCTGATCGATTGTGCAATTACTTTGCGAAGTAAAAACTACCAGTAGGAAATAACTACAATTGCAGTTTATTTACTACCATCCAGTAAGGAATTCCACTGTTTACTTCCAGAACGGACTACCAGACTTTGACATGCTCGATGGTGTAGTTATTTTGGAAAATAATAACTACCAGAAGCAAATATCTTAAATCATATTTAATTTACTACCAACCGTTAAGGAGTTCCATTGTTCATCTTCAGAACTCATAGAGCCTGGCCTGGTCGAGTTATTTTGCAAAATAAAAACAACAACTAGTAGCAAATATCTTTAAAAACGGTTTATTTACTAACATCTATTAAGGAGTTCCATTATTCATCTCCAGAACTCATCATAGGACCATGACCTGTAACTCGTGTAGTGGTTTTTCAACCAGATTTTTCTACCAGTAGCAAATAAAAATAATAGCAGTAGCAAATAAATAGCATCCGTTAATGACTTCCACTGTCTTCTCCAGAATTCATCTTCAGACTCTGACCTGGTAAGTGGTATAGTTATTTTGCAAAGTAACAGTTACCCCTAGCAAATATCTTGAATCATAGTTGATTTACTGCCATACATTAAGGAGTTCCATCGTTCATTCCGGACCTCATCATGAATTAATCATCATGTTTAAAAGGGATCACCCTTAAAGTACTCTATTTTAAATAAAAAAAGAATTGTCGAAATCGGACTACTCGGTTTTTCGCTGAACATACGTAAAAAAAAATTACGACGAATTGAGAAACTCCTCCTTTTTTGAAGTTAGAATTGTTTTTCATGTAAATTGTAAAGTGTAAAAAAATCATTGTAATTACGGTAACTCCAATTGTGTAGACTGTTTTTTTTAATCGGACTTGTGTACTCTTGTCCTAGTGTCATTTTTATAAAGAGGTGGTGGTAATAATATTCAAACCATTGGTGTTCAGATATACTAACATCTAATATTTAAAATTCAATTTTAGTAGCTTAACATATTTTGTGTTCAAATTATTTGTGTTTATCTTGTTTAAGACTTTTACGTTTCCATTTGCTTTATTGAAAGCAAGTTTGGGATTAGGTTAATTTTTACTATTGCATATAAAAATTAATTCTAATCCCAAACTTGTTTTATCTATATATATCAAACTAAGTCGTGTTAGTTACATCCTTTATAACTCAAGAACGGCTGGACCAACTTTTTTTATTTTTGTGTTTTTGGATTTGTCTTCGTCGGGAATAGGAAAATAAATATGAAAATAGAAAAAATCACGAAAAAAGAATTTATGAAGATAATTTATTTTCTCATACATTTTGTATGGAACGGCTTTTTTCATGATATATCGAGAACCGTTTGACTGAATTTTTTTTTTTTCATTGAAAATTATATATATATATATATATATATATATATATATATATATATATATATATATATATATATATATAAAACTAAGTCGTGTTAGTTACACCGTTTATAATTCAAGAACGGCTGGGCCAATTTTTTTTATTTTTGTGTTTTTGGATTTGTCTTCGTCGGGAATAGGATAATAAATATGAAAATATTAGAAAAATTCACGAAAAAAGAATTTATGCAGAAAATTCATTTTCTCATACATTTTGTATGGAACGGCTTTTTTGATGATATATCCACAACGGATTGACAGATATTTTTTTTTTCATTGAAAATTTATATCTATATATATAAAACAAAGTCGTGTTAGTTACACCGTTTATAACTCAAGAACGGCTGGACTAACTTTTTTTATTCTTTTGTTTTTGGATTTGTCTTCGTCGGGAATAGGATAATAAATATAAAAATATTAGAAAAATTCACGAAAAAAGAATTTATGAAGAAAATTCATTTTCTCATACATTTTGTATGGAACGAGTTTTTGATGATATATTGAGAATGGATTGACTGATATTTTTTTTTCAATGAAAATTTATATCTATATATATAAAACAAAGTCGTGTTAGTTACACCGTTTATAACCCAAGAACGGCTGGACCAATTTTTTTAAATTTTTGTGTTTTTGGATTTGTCTTCGTCGGGAATAGGATAATAAATAGGAAAATATTGGAAAAATTCATGAAAAAAACGTTTATGGATAGAACGGCTTTTTTGATGACATATCGAGAAATGATTGACTGATTTTTTTTTCATTGAAAATTTATGTGATTATTATATATTTATTGAATATTTTTTTTATCTCGGCTTCGACAAGTTTCCTCGCGCATTGGAAAATTAAAAAAAAATTACAAATAATTTAATTGTGTGTAAAACGTTATATGTGATGACAGAAAAAAAAAGAAAAAAGTATGTCATAAATGACAGACACTTTACTCAGGTTTTTAACAATTCTTATTCAGTTTTCGACCGTTATTTCATTTGAATTTGATTACATTAATTCTCTTTAAGCAATTTTTTCTGAAATATATTAGCAAAAAGTGATTTTAAATAGTTGAATTAAGTTTTATGAAAATGTTCACTTTGTGAGGTTATGATATTTGTGATTGTGCGGGCATGGATAATTGCTTCATTATGTAATTTACTTGATTAATTTTAAAGTGTTATTTATAATGCTGAGAGTCTAATCTTTCACAAAAAAGCCGTAATGCAATTCGACTTAGGAATATTCCGAATCAATCCACTGCAGATGAACAAGAAATTGCACGCGAAGAGCGCCGCGTAAGTATGGCCCAACTTCGTTCTCCACAAACACAAGAAAAAGACAAACAGCTCAGTTGGCAACGAAAAATCGTCGAGCTTATCGCACAGACCAACAACTTAATAATCTTTGACGCGCAAGAAGAATTGCTTCAAGCGTTGATTTGAATTGAGTATCATTTCAATACGATTGCATAATTGACTACAGCTCGCATCCTTTCGTTCGAATTGGCCCATTGTATTTATGTGCGACCCTTGCGGTGTATTGAATTAGTTCGCTGGAGAAACGCCTGCATTGTGCTCTCTCTGTAGCAAGATAAAATTGCCATTCTTTCTTCTGCCACCTGAGTCATTGCATTCATTACTTCGTACCGAAACACCAGAATCACGACATTTTCTATCGAACGTTCAAAGATACAAAGGTTGTTTCCAAATGACTTCATTTGGAGCAGACATTATAGAAGAACGCGGATTCAATCTGACATTCAAGGTAATTTCTGCTAGAGAGAATAAACGTTTATTCGTTTATTATTTTTCGTGATCATAATTTAATAAATCTAACTTCGCCTTCGACTTTATGGATCCAAGGCCAAATTCACAATCGAATTGGATTATTGCAACCGCTTGAAGATGCACAGCATAAATTCATCTAAATTTACTTCATGGGCAACATGGAGGAACAACTTCATCAGTGTCAAAAGATCGAATCGGCAATAAAAAGAGAAGTTCTTCAAGATTTGCAGAAACAACTTCATGAATATCATACATTGGTTCGGTTGTTCATAACTGCGATGGATCGCATGCCAAGTGATGACTACAAGGTCGTGATTTTAATTTAATTAAAATAGTTTTCATTTTGATTTGAACATTTATTGAATTTAATTTAGCTAATAAGTTAACACAATATTTATTAATTCTGAGGCGATACGAAGTTTGCCGGGTCAGCTAGTTACCATATAAAAAAACTAAACGTATGGTAACGTATGTAATTTTTTTGAAAATGGTAAGAAAATAAAGAAATTAATTCAAAACTATTTGGTAAGCTATATTTCATTAGGATTTTTTCAACAAACATATTTATTCCAAAAACATTTTTAAAATTGATAAAGTATTACAGAAAACTACCTTTATGACAAAAACTACAATTTTTTTTTATTTAAAATAAAAAAAAAGTTTATTTAAATAAATGACTGGAACATTCAAAGAATTTTTTTAAAAATGTTTGTAGCATTATACGTGTGTTGAAAAGGATAAATAACACACGTATCTGTCATGAGCATACATGAAATTAATCAGAATACATGAAATTAAATGGGTAAAACATATACGAAAAATGTGGTAATATTACCACTTTTTACATCAGAATTTAATAGAAAAAGTTATAAGGAATAAACAACGCGCGGGCGGGGACGTGATCAGCAAGACAAGTCACCGCGGCAAAGTTTCCATTTGAATACCGAATACGTTGAAATTGCGTTAACATTTTATTGGTCTGTGTTCGCGGACACGGCGCCGGCATGTCAAGCAGCTGCCCAGCCTTTGAACGGCTTGACCGCGGTATTTTGAAATTTATTTATTACTGGTTCGTTCGGGTGATACTAATTCGGCGACCTTTTTCGTTTTTCCTTTATTTATTTTTGAGTATTGTAATTGTTAGATGTAGTAGTAACTTCGGCGATATTGCTCACTTATAATATTACTTTTATTGAATTTTTGACTTCATCGTATAAATTATTTTTATATTACTACGTTTTTAGTCAAATTATACTAAAATTCTAGTAAGATTGAAGAAAAACTTCTATTAAAATCATAAAAATGTAATTAACAAGGTGTTTATGATGGTTTTAAATGAGTACAATATCTTTGTTCAAAATATCGATGGTAAAATAAACAAGATAAAGAAATTACCCGATTGAGGATGGAATATCCTATACTCATGTAATTATATCCACGTATATGATAATATATTATTAAGTGCTTTGCTATACTACCGATTACTACATTTATTACTTGAAATAACAAAATATTACTATTGATCCCATCGTAACTCCGTGTTGCATATCACTAGATGGCTGAATTTCTTCGCTAGTTTGAGAAACGCCGGAGTTTTAGTTTCTTGTTTCGGGTACATATATCTAATATTTAAAACCACTTTAAAATGAGACGACTTTAGGTTTATTAATGAAAGAAAAATTGAAAGAGGGAAGTTTGCTGTATTTAAATCTCAATGCTATTTACTACTAACAATTTATTATGTAATATTCCATAGCATGTTGTATAACTCATTAAATTATAAAGCCAAGCGGTGAAACAAATATTTTGCCCCTTCTACTCAGATATTAATATTGGTAGCGCTTTACTTGACGAAACTATTTATTGCGACATGAAGGTACTTTTGGATAACGCCTTTTCAATTTTAAAAATGTTTTTGCGATAAGTATTTTTGTTGAAATAATTATGGTGAAACATAGTTTGTAAAATAGTTTTGAATTAATTTCTTTATTTTCTTAATAGTTTTCCAAAATTTAACATACTTTACTACATAGAGCATATAATATACTATATTTTGCATTTTTTGTTATATGACAAGATTGCACATGCAATTGTAATAAGTAATCGGAGATTCGTGTAGCCCTAATACGTTCCAAACAGCTGCATACTTGTCTTTCGCGTATTCAACTGAATAGTGTCATTGAACGAGTCTTTTCAAAATGATATTGATGTTCTATTTACCCTTTTAAATTTTTAAGCTTCGTATGCGAAATATCAAATTTCAAAGTGACGTGCACTTCACACCTCCATTAATTTTTTTTTGCTTGGCTTTGAAAAATCTGGAATACTTCCGGATTTCTAGCATTTGGTTAGAACTTTAAAATGAAATTATTTTGCTCTAATTGCGTCAACAATTTTAGGAAATACAGACAACTACGAAAGTTTACTTTTTACATTTTTCTACACCCATTGGTCGTTTTTTTATACATGCATTATTTCCACAAATAAAATAGAGAATTTTAAACTGATTTTATTTAATATGGGTGTTCTTTGAATTAATGGCAATTTTGTAATACGAATGAATGGAAATTTTCAAAGAATTTATTTCATTGCTCAACCACGAAATAAAAAATGAAGACATGGTAAATTGTGTATATTGTCTCGTACATTTCATTTAATTGTCTAGTTATCGCGAATTTTTGTATTTTGAATATTCAGTTTAAGTGTTTTCTATTCTATATTTGGTGGAATAGATAAACCTTGGTGGATAATTGCAATATATAGTTTTATTCTATACGAAGTTTTACAGAATATTTAAATAATATGCAAGCGAAATTCATAAATATTAATTCCATTCTCAAGGCTTTCACAGTAACATCTTCAAATATACTTTAATTAAAACGAAAATTATGGTATTTCAAGTTATATTTCCCACTTACGTTTTCATTAGGACTCGGAGCTTTAAGCAATTTCGTCGGCATTAACGCTGTGATAACAACCGCGCCCAAGTTTCGAGAAGCTGAAGTGGGCAACATAACGATTAGAAAGCACTTTCGTTGTCTAAAATGTAATTTCTAAGATGTGAGATATTATTTTCCGTGTATTAAATTTTTTTTTTCAAATCACAAAGAGCCATTTGTGCCAGCAAACTTCAATACATCCGTAGAAGGGTCAGTGATTGTATTTATTGAATACGTTAGACATATATGAATAGGAACAATTTTATTAAGCTGAAGTAAGCTATTGATATAATAAGAATGAAGGTATACGAAAAATTATTATAGCTCTATTTGTTTATACTGTAATTACTCTAAAATGTTTATACTATAACACCTCGAAGCTGAAGCAAAATATTCTATCGGTAATTGGTAAACTTAATTATAACTCTAATTAAGTTGGTAACTTAATTATACTTAATTCTAACTAATTCTTTGTTAATATTGATTTCGCTCTGTCTTAACATTGTATGTTTTTGATGAATTTAGTAGTCACCTTTTAAGGTAATATTATTTTCACTATGAGGATTCCTTATAGATTTAGGTAAATATAAATATTTAAGAACGCATTATCTTTATTATACTATTTATAAATGGGAATATTATTTATTAATATCATATAGTTTTCCAGTAAACTTCTAGTACTGCGGTTTTTTTTTTCATAGTTTAAATTTTAGCAATTTTGGAATGGATTGGGATTCGAGGGCTGGTTGATATTTTCAGTAATATCTCCAAAACTAACTTATATAAAAGCCTGAAAATTGTTTTTTTAAATCCTTAGTATTTGCCTTTTTTAACCGATACCTACGACACCCGATACTGGAAATTGAGAAAAAGTGTTTGAAAATGTAATTTGACCCGTGTTATCCTTTCATATAAAGGTGTCATTTAAGTGTTAACTAATAAATACATTAATACTTTCAACATTAATTCTTTCAATTAAGTGTTAACTAATAAATATATTAATACTTTCAACATTAATTCTTTCAATTAAGTGTTAACTAATAAATACATTAATACTTTCAACATTAATTCTTTCAATTAAGTGTTAACTAATAAATACATTAATACTTTCAACATTAATTCTTTCAATTAAGTGTTAACTAATAAATACATTAATACTTTCAACATTAATTCTTTCAATTAAGTGTTAACTAATAAATACATTAATACTTTCAACATTAATTCTTTCAATTAAGTGTTAACTAATAAATACATTAATACTTTCAACATTAATTCTTTCAATTAAGTGTTAACTAATAAATACATTAATACTTTTAACATTAATTCTTTCAATTAAGTGTTAACTAATAAATACATTAATACTTTTAACATTAATTCTTTCAATTAAGTGTTAACTAATAAATACATTAATACTTTCAACATTAATTCTTTCAATTAAGTGTTAACTAATAATTACAGGTTAATATATTTTATGACTACATCAAATTTTAAGTTTATATGTCGAAAGTTTGCTGAGAAAAAAATGCTGCAACTAATAGACGAAGTACACGTTGGAGATGCTGCAAGATTCCGTTTTTTTCTTTTGCGATATGGGACTATAAAAATAATGTTAATAACTAACAAATTTGAATTTACTTAATATTTCGAATAAAATGAAGAATTTTGTTTTATTTCTACCTATTTTCGATTAAATTCGGGTCTTTGAAATGATCTTCAATTTGTTGAATTTTTCTGCATATATTATTTGCAATTTGTATCGATTAAATAAAATATAAAAGGCAGGAAGTAAAAAGTAGTATATAAAATCAATGTCTCTCAGAAATACAGAATTGCACTTTATATAGGTATAGCTGTACTTGTTATATTTAGTTTGATTTTTGTTTCCTGTCTTTTAGAGTTTTGTGCCTCAAAAGAAAAAAAATATCATATGTGACCATATTTATCTGTCTGTCACACCCGATTTTCTTAGAAACCGTTTGATTTAAATTAAAATTGGGTATCAATATATAACGCTCAACAATATTTATATGGAATTTTTTTTGGGGAAGAGCAAATTAAGTTCTTGAAAAAAATTTCTTTATTTCCATGCATATATTGTGATGCATCCTTTGAAATAGATAATAATAAGAACCTCAAAAATATTTCTTTCGTAATTTGTGTTTCTTCTTCAGAAATAACCAAAAAATTGACAAAAAATATGCCCCACCCCCCCCTTATGTCCGAAACTACTCAATCTATAATTTTAAAGATTTTAATAGGGTATTTAGCAGTTTGTGCAATGGTTACAGGAAAACTATAGCGATTATCTCAGGCCTCATAATTTTTTGAAATAAGCACCATGTTATCACTGTTGTTAAGGATATAGTAGTCAATATATTTACTTTGTAAAAATTAATATTCGTAAACAGTTTAATAGAAATATCGTGTGTCCTTAAATGTTTATAAGTGCTTAATTGTGCATAGAACCCACTTAGTTCTTTCACTAAAAGTTTTAAAATTATGTTTTCTGTAATATTTTAATGATGTTTTTATTTTGCTTTGCTTTTCCACAAATTATTTAATTACTTTAAATATTAGGAAATTATGTTTTCTATACTATCATCAAAAAATTTCGAGAAACATTAAGGTTATTTTCGCCTTATTACCTCAGGATTCTAAAAATAATGCCGCGTTTACCACGTTTATAACGTTTGGATGTCTGAAGGGTATTTATCATTTTGATGATTAACCCTTCAGGCATCGCAATATATAAATTATTTTTAAATATGAATGTTGTGCATCACATAGAATAATTCGATATGACATAAATATTAAATCTTTCACTTTGACAATTTTCCAATCAAAGGAAATGTCGCGGGCGTTTCGATTCATGAACTGTTATACGGGCGTTATGCAATGGCTTAACCTACAACTAATTGTCCAGTTGTAATTCGTTCAGGGCGACAGAAAACACGTGACAGCCACAACTGCCGGGAATAGCGACGTTTTAATTAATCCCTATTCGTTTCAAAGTCAACGCGCCGCCGCGGACGCTCGCGCTCCTGATGAAAGTGTTGCCTGTCCGACTAGTTTATTTCGTTTTGTTTCGCTCAATGGGAGTACGCGGATTGGCCTCTTAATTAGCTGTCAACTCGTGGACCTTTAATGAGGATGTATTGTGATGCGGATATGTCGCTCAATGAGAAAACTTTGGCCAAGTTCTTGTTTATAGAAGTGGAACGGGATGCGGAGTTTGTCAAAAACGTTATGAGAGATTAAAAGATAGGTTAAGCGCAACATGTATCGTAAATTACGTTACTACCAGACTATATAGTGGCTTTATAAAAGATAACGCTGAAAGTTCTTAGAATAGCAAAAATCGAACTAACCAGCAAGTTTGTAATTTAATTCTTGCTTTTGAAAATAGTCTCCATAGCACTCGATGCATCGTATCATTCGAAGAAACCACTTGCAGAGGCTGTCGGCCCACTTTTTCTTGGAAAAGGTCGTAGAAGAGACCTATGCCCTTTTTGAAGGCAGTTACCTCTCGTAATTTGTTTTTTTTTAATTTGTTCTTTTGATTGGAGATCGGATCTGTATAGCCGATGATCATCATTTCTATCCCCAATGTAGTCAAATAGTCGGTCGCGTAGACACGCGAGCTGAGTATGCAGTTGTCGTGATGAAGGAGGATTCTGCTGCGAGAAGGTTACTTTAAAAATTTACCAAACAACAGGGAAACAATATTAGTATACCAGCCTGTGGTTAACTATTATTTTATTTTCCAGAACAATTATTACATAATAACCCGTTTGTCCGAAGAGTGATCTTTTTTCCAGGACTTCATTCTTTCTTTACCTCTGTAGGCTACTTTCCAGAAGGAAAGGCTCTCTGCGCATATTGCTTCTTAATTTCGGGATCGTTACGATATATCCGTATATCGTAGCCCTTATATCTTAACAGTATATCGTAGCTTTCGTTACCCGTGACGATGTCAAATACATACTCGAGTGACTCCCATACAATTTTTCTGACATTTTGGGACACCGATCAATGCGAGTGGTTTTTTAGCTTCGGTCAAATCATGGGGTATCCACTTAGCTTAAACTTTCCGGACGCATAAATGTTCATGCAGAATTTTCTGTATTTAACATGTAGCATTGTTTAAACTTGTCCGAGTCCGCTGACAGGTTATTCTTTATTTAGTCTTTGTTATTAGCTGCACAGCAATATCTACAGTTGTCGCTGTTGAGGGATGTCCCTCACGCAGATCATCACTGAGATTGGTACGTGCTTGAACTCGTTAACCTAATTGTAAATAGAAACACAGGTTAGCGTTATATCATATAATACCAATCAAAGTCAACATTTTCGTTAAAACATCGAATAAAAATGTTATCTTCTTAAATTTATCGTGACATGATAAACACAATTTTCAAATTGGCACCAATTTCCAAAAACAAATGACAGATTGAAGCAAAGTAACCCAATGAATTACCAAAGAGTTCTGTTTTCGAAATTTTAATCATTTTTTTATTATCATGGTTACAATTGTGCCACCCTAGTAGCACTAGGATAATTGGTATAAATTACCCGCTCTAGCGATAGCGGTGGAACTGGTCACTTTTCATTCATTGTCTAGTAAAAGACTTGCCACGTAATAAAGTACCGCATTATGATAAATATGCTGTTCAAGTTAACAGGTAATTATTTGAAAAAGGCTAAATGTTATAATATAGCACACTACTGTATTCGTGTTCACCTGAACACGAATACAGTAGAGTGTGCTATATTATAACATTTAGCCTTTTTCAAATAATTACCTGTTAACTTTTAACCTGGAACCACCTGGTTGAATGAGCCAAGCGTGTTTGCATTAAGTAACAATTTTATTTCAAATGTGTTCATATTAAAAAAATAATGACTCCTCTAAGGTAAGTTTATAGAAAAGATGAACTTGATTTATAAACTGAATAAATATTACATATATACTAAGTCCCTTCCCGGCTATAAAAGGGGGAAAATGAAACTATGCTTCCACTTCGTTTTTTCTTTAATTATGGACGGTTAGCGATTTTCCAAAAACGCTGAAGTATTCCTTTATTTTTATCTTTAAACGTAAACACAAAAATTGTCATGCTTGATTACTTTGAAATTCCAATACGTTTATCCATCTCCATTTTCACACCTATAGGGATGAGATATCGAAAAATTTTACCTTAGCGCACACCCAGAAACTAAACAAATATACGTACTAAATTTCAAGTTACTAGGCTTTATGGTTTTGGAGATTTCATGACAAGTTAGTCAGTGAGTGGTATTTGGTTTTTACATAGAAACATTTTCTCCAAACATTTCTGACACAAAAATATGTAGTCCATGTCAAGAAAAGTTTAGTCATTTTACTTAAAATTAGAATGAAATGATCCACGTATATATATATATATATATATATATATATATATATATATATACATATAGTGTGTGTGTGTGTGTGTATGAGTGTGTATTATTGGTCATTTATTTTGTAGAATAAAAAATCACAAAAAGTGAAAATCCTAGAAAACACTCTTACAAGAGAACTTATACTATGGCGTTCTATAAACAAATGCCTATGTGTGTATGGAGCCCCTATTTGTAAAGATTTAAGGTATAGTATTTCCATTATAATATATACTAACGTTATTATGTTTGACCATATCAACATACTGCCTAATATATATTTCACGGCCTTAAAAATATCTTGAATATCTGCATTAACATTGAAACGAAGGGAGGTGACATATTGAAAATGCGGTTGCTTTTTGATACACTTTTTTATTTTCCACTTTTTACTACGACGGAACAGAGGACATTATTAAGAAATAATTTCACGGTTATTATATAGGTCCGCAATTTTTACTTTCGCCGTTTTCACATAGATGGTTTTAGCGGTAAGTGATTGTCGAAATAAGTAGATCATAGACGTCAATTGATTTGTTTCTGCTTCATAAAGTTTTTCTCGATTTAAAATGTCAGTATATAAGCCAAATTCTCGTCATTCGCGGGAAGTTTTCATTTCAATACGAAGATATCTGCGGCTGAGGCTCGTAGAATGCTTCAAAAACGATAATTTTGAGCTCGAAGACCGGTGTAACGGCGCAAGAGAGAAGGTTTTCGAAGAGGCACAATTTGACGAAGACTCGTGATAAAGTCAAGAAGGTCAAAAAAAAAGAAAGTCAATTGGTACGATCATTGAGAGTGATTCAAAAAGCTTTTTCAAAACGTCTCAAAGCCATGGCAGAGATTCGGAAGCAAGGAAATTGGTTACCGTACGATTTGATGCCGAGAGATGTTGAATGGTGTTTGTTTGCTTATGAACAGCTGCTTGAAAGGCAAAGACGGAAAGGATTTCTTCATCGTATTCTGACTGGGGACGAACAATGGGTTCATTACGATGACTCCAATTACAGAAAATCACGAGGAGTTCCCGGCCATGTTTTCACGTCGACGACTAAACCGAATATTCACGGCTCCAAGATTGTGCTCTGTATTTGGTGGGACCAGCCTGATTTAGTATATTATAAGCTGTTAAAACCGACTGAAACAATCACAGGGTATCGGTATTGAATGCAACTGTTTTAGCCGTGACCGCGTTTGAGACAAGCATTGAAAGACAAACGGCCCCAATATGACGGGAGGCTCGATAAAGCAATTTTACAGCATGAAAATGCTCAACCCCATTTTGCGAAAATGGTCAAGACATATTTGGAAACTTCGAAATCGGAACTCATACCCGCCCACCGTATTTTGCAGACGTTGCTCCCTCTGATTATCACTTGTTTCGATCAATGGCACACGCCCTGCCTGACCAGCAGATACGGCCTTATGAAGAAATAAAAAATGGGATCGATTCGTGGATCGTCTCAAAAGGTGAACAGTTTTTTCGACGCGTAATTCGTACGCTGTTCAAAAGACGGGAAAAAGTAGTGTCCAGCAGTGAACAATACTTTGAATAATATATGTACGCCATATATTATTCGAAGTATTGTTCTATATTGTTTACATATGTGTTAAAGAAGTATTGTTCTATATTGTTTACATATGTGTTAAAGAAGCAGCCCTTATTTAACATGTAAACTAACACCGCAAATTTCACTGGAAGATACTTGAATATGGGAATGTACACGGTACAAGGCACATCCATTACGCAGCTGTCACATGGCCAGTCGTTCGACAAGGAGAGAAGCAGACAGAGCGGCGACCGACGCAGCTGGTCATTGCATTCTCTTCATATCGGCACGGTCATACCCATTTTGTCCATTGTATGACGTTGTAGACGTTATCCAGCAGACGTTTGTGTTGATTTTATCAGTGGCCGTGAGTAGTTGGTCCTTTAATGGTTGTTTAGTTATTCTGTCAGATTTGTTTTGACTTATTCCAACCTGATAATTTCTTCACGAAAAACATAATGTTACATATCGATTGATAAAATAACCTGGGGACAGTAGAATGTATGAATACGTTTTATTTGTTATAGATATAAAATAAAAAGATGAAATTAATGCAGTAGCGCGCAGTGCCTTATAAGTAATTGCACGTAGCTTACCCTGAACATTCAGTACACATAAATCACATATTTACGAAAATTTACACATATTTAATTCGTGGTATTCAATCGATTTGCATCACAAAGTTCACGTTACGTGCAATTTTATATATAAAGAACAAACTTCATTCCTATCAAATTACAAAAACTCCTCGACTGCGAATTGGCCCGTACTAAGTTAAAATTGATTACCTCACTTTAGACTATCAGTTTATAATCTTAAGGCAAACTGGAATTGATGAGATTATCGGTCTGAACATGGCCGATATTCAGCTGAAACAATCCTGTGTCTATTACGCACACAAATAAAGAATCATTTTGTTATTATAGCGCTGTCAGTCAGTGTTCGAGATATTTACATTTTCGTAAAATGAACTTGTACCAAAAATATGATAATTCAGAAAAACATTTATCGTGCACAGTAAAACACGATAAATGTTTTTCTCAGTAACTCTTCGCGTATAGAAATTTGTATCGAGGGCTAGCTATTGCGAATCGGAAACTAGCTATTTCGAATCGGAAAAATAATGAAAGGATAGATAGAAATGCGAATAATTCAAAAAGGTTAATAGATACTATTTTATTTTTAGTTAAGTAAGAATTAGCTTTTCATGGTCACGCTAAAAGGCCTAGTTCAGTAAGTCGAGATAATTAACTCAAGAGTTTATTGTTTTTAAATGCCTACGAGTTCAATTATTGAGACACATTTATATTACACCTTCAATGCAATTTTCAGGGTTATCAGGGGTAGTCGCGGACGCTTGCACAAGTTTGTGTATATCTATGTAATTTTTATATGTCACTTCCTTCGCAGCTTGCCCTTCCCAAAAAGCATTGCACGTCACTGAATTAATATAACAAAAAGGTACCTAAATTTCTAACTTTATACCTTTATCGTATAAGGCCGTAAACAGTTCAGCGCCAGCAACCACTCAGTCAAAATGTGAGCAATCGTGTTACGGTTTACCTTCGTCGCTAGAGTCGACGAGAAAGGTATTTTTTAAAGATGACAGCCGCCAAGAAGAAAACATATACCGATTTCAAAAGGTGGTAAAAAGTATAGGTTATTCTTGGTACAATACATTGATAGTATATTGACGTGATAAATAATGAAACAATCGACATTGAAATACATTTTATGTAGAGTTTTCAAATCTACGATTGAAGAAATAGATATAGGGGATATAAATTCTATGTCATTGATTATCTTTGTCATGTTTGCAAATGGCTTCTAAAATTAAAAAATATAAATAGATCTTCTGTTTAATATTGCAAGACGCACTCGATTATACGAAATTCAATAGGATACGTTTTTCAGACAGAAAAATGTTTGCTACAACTTGTGGTTACTGCAGTGTAACAAACGGATCTCTTTGCACAAACGGAGGTCTTTGCGTCACTTCGAAATCATAAAAAGTATTTAATAATAATCAACTATCATCTTATTGACTCCACTTTTAATGTAAGATTTATATCTATACGATTTATATATGTATATGGTGAGTAATCCACGGTAAAATCATAAAGCAAAAGTAGTGTTGGTGTTATTTAGGAGGTGTAAACAATTGTTATATTTTAAGATGCAAAAAAGCGAAATCTTATATTATTCACAAAAAGAATAACATAAATCTATAAAATAAAGAAGAACATCACTTAACACTATTCTTAATATGAGCAGTTAAAAATGTCTGTTTAATATTACGTCATATAACAAAAACAAATACGTTTTTACTATAGATAGCCGGAGATAAAACTGAGTCTTTGTTCTTCTATAATGTTATATTTTATGTACCGAAACATAACTTTCTATTTGTATTTCTTTCTATCTTTTCTTTACATCATTCCCATCGCATTTGATTGGTTCCTGTTCCTACTAGTCACCTATGCAAGATATGATCGGGCTCGTAACAGTGTGTGCTCACCGCCACGCTCATAAATCATGGGTCACAAAAACGAATAAGAGGGGAATTATATCGGAGTAATTTAATATTGTAATATGCGTTTTTATATAATTTATACGTACTCAGCGCAGGTTTAGGGTGAAACCAAAATATCAGTCGGCTATAATTTTTATTGTTTATAGCGTGTGGGTTTGGTCTAATAAGCTCGTATTTAATATTATCATGCAATCAGTAAGTGACGTGATATTCACATGAGTTTAAACAAATATATATTTTCCATCGTATGACAAAGGATTTTAACATCAACCTAAAATACCAATGACTATTTTTTATTTTTGAGGACCGATAATTTTCCTAGATGTGTTCTTATTTTATACCCTCTATGGGCAATCCTCACGGCCATTAAACACTCATATTACCTTGATTCTAGAGAATTCTTGGAGAAGTCGCTACTCTTTCAAAATTTACGTATACGCTATATTTTTTTAACTCGGAAATAATATTCATAGAGCGCAACTAAAGTTGATTAACTTTCGTGATAGACTCCAAAAGCTGCCCGTTCTTTTTCTAGTCTTAGCTTACTCTTTAACATCTTAAATTATTTTGTCCCTCTTATTTTAGACTTATACCTCTATCTTCTTCCGGCTTGGGTTTACACTCAGGGAAACAAGACAAGCTTCTTAAGTACAAACAATCTACCTTCTTTTGCCAATAAATGTGTAATGATTTTCCGCTGAATTATGAAATATGTAATATTGATTCCGATGTCAAGAGTTCATTGACAATTCATGCTTTCAAAAGTCATTTTAAAAAATGTTAACTCTTCTTATACAATTTATACTCTTCTTCTAAATTTCCAGGAAAGAATTAGGAAAAGAGAAAAGGTTAAGGTAATTTTTTCTCCTATCCTCATATTTTCCTTGTTTCCACTTCCATATGAAGTTAATTTTGTAACTTTCATTAATTTTTTTTTTAAATTATCTTCGGTTGTAAAACATCGCTCTTATTCAACTTAGAAGATATTGGCAATAAGTTCAACTTATTTAAGTATTAATTTATACACTGGAGTTAACAAATAAATACTTAAATAATGGGTTATAACACTCAACTTTGTCCATTAAAAAGGAGTACAGTCGTACTTCACTACCCAAAAAATTTAAACTGTTTTATGTTATATATATTTTTGGTCTATTTTAAAATCACTAATGAACTTCTGGGGCTACATCCCTATGTTTAACGACATATCAAAGAACTGAAGTCTCGTAAAGCTTCGTCTCCTGGGAGTTTCTCCCTCTTTTTATCGCTGTCGCAAAAAACTTTTACACGAGGCTGAAAAGCTCCGCTACGATAGCAGAGCTTTTTCAAATCAACTTTTAAATCTAATTATACTTGTAAAAAAGTAAATTTGTTAATACCTACATCTCTGAATAAAATACAAGTCACGCAGTTCAATTTAAAATAACGTGGTGTTTATATTTGATTTTTGGGACCATTTCAAAAATATATAGTTCGTTGGTTTTGTATTCCTAGACCTTATCCATTTATAACGTGATATTTTTTTTAATAAATAGGCAGTTTTTTTGTAGACGCAAAGGATTTTCTACGACAAATTGCATAATAATAAACTCACCAACATTTTTTCAGAAACTATTTGTCGATTTATTTATTCATGAAATGCCTTGCTTGATTTAGGACATGAACTAAAACTTTGGATAATACATAACAAACATGTTTAAAGAACAATATAATTAAATAATTATTTCAAAGCAGTTAAATGAAGATATTGTCACAAGTCGTGTAACATAAATATGAAATGACAAGTAACGCTCAACGTTAAATTGTGAGGATGATTGGGCAGTATTTGCACTTGTAGACATATCACATAATATGTAAAATAAAACCATACCGACAAATAATTATAGAGTAATGTCATAAAGGAATCAATGGAGATAGCAACACCACCAATAAATATTCCGAAGTGGGTGGATAGACATCATATGACTATGTACACGATATAAAATTCACACTTGACGAGATCATTGAAAGGGATTATGCAGTATAATCTCGTTTCATCTCCGGTTTTTTGGGAAATATCTTAAATATAATCGAGAAATGTAAGTCGACTATCTTTAACACTTCGATATTTCGAATTGACGATACTTGTAGTAACATGGACCCAGGTAGTACCAATTATGAATAATGAAAGCTGTATACATATACATAAGAATGTACGTATACCATAGATGCATCCACTCGTTGCACTTCATTCCATTTATTTTCATTAATAACAGTTATTTATCAAGTACTTCTGATTTAATATTGAATCATGTTACATTAGCTGGCAATAAAATTTACATGACAACACATATTAACTACAATATTGCTATCAATTCTGATCACTTAGTAAGCAGTATTTTAAAGTTTATAAGCTCGTAAAAACGGAATCCATTAGCCGGTAGTGTAATAATATTACCGAGGCGGTTCATAAACGTAATTTTATTTTCAATTAACTGGGTGATTTTGATGGCGCATCCTGGCGATTCAACTTGTGTTCAACTGTGCACGTTATGCAAATCTACTGTGTTGTGTGTGGTTTTCGAATATATGTCATTTCGTTCAGACCATAGATTTCCCAAATTCAAATTTGGATTTGATTTTTTAATTGTAAGTAAAAGAACTGTCCCTTTTTAGAACTATAATTTATACTTATCCATTAGTTTATATACAGATCCAAATCTTAGAACTTATGGGATCTATTATAAGGAAACTTTCATAATACATTAATTTTTTCTTAAAGTTTTATAGGCTATAATATATTATCATAATATATTAATTAGGAAAAGCAGCAAGCGTTGACGTAAATACGTAAATTATGATTAATAAAAGAAAACAATTGTAAGGGTAATTCAAAGGTCATAACTATAAAAACGTCCGTTTCGATAAGGCATTATCAATTCTTCATAATTATTAATTCCCCTAATCTTACCTAATAATAAATTAAATATATTAATATATACTATATAGGTAAATGTTCATACATGGAGAATAATAAGAACTGTAGAAAATCTTAAAAAAGACTTAACATCTGACATATTTACATATATTAATTCATTATTATGTTTATCCAAGTTCGGTTATCTTTTACTGTCCGGATCGGATATTCAAGTAAATTAAAAACCAAAGTTTATTTTTTTCGTACTGTATAAATCTTACGGTTTAGTGAAATTTGAACCCAGGCTCAGATATCATGTAGACTGCAGCTACACATTAGGCTACAGTGTTGTTTATGCTTCTTAAATATGAAAAAAAAACATATTATACTTTTATTGTCTGTTACAATCAACAAAAACTGAGTAATTTTCATCAATAGTACTTATATACAGTATTTATTTACACATGGAAAAACATAAATGGAAAAGTATCACTAAAATGAAAGCAATAAGAAATAAAATCATTTCCGTAACGTTGTACTACCGTGGGCACATGGCTTACACGAACAGCAAACAAATAAGCGAATATGAGTGCCAATTAAAAATTCAATTTGCCGTAAATCATCATTGATTGGAGCAGAGACGTTATAATGTTTATCGAAGATTCAACATCAAACCATATTTTAATTGAACGCTTTCGCAATTTTCTTCTTTATCGATCTACTCTTGTTTATATTTGATACGTTACGATTGGTATACGAATTGGCTTGAATTGTTTGATGATACTTTTTCACGTTTCATCATTAGTACGAGCAATCAATAAAAGGTTTTGCTATTTTAGTTTTGCAATAAAAACTTTACTCTAAAACTCTTTAACTCTAAATTTGCAATAAAAAATTTAACTTTAACTTGATTTCATAAACCTTTTTGCTCTATGCATTTTAACTCGATAAACTTGATTAACTCGATGAACTTAAAAGCAAAACTGTTTATTGCGGTCATAGTCCCATGTATATGAAAAGTATGTAAATGTACGAGAAAGTAGATACTTCAGCTCTTAATTCTCTATTTATTATTCTTAATCTTGATTAAACGATATATTAAAAAAATAAATATTAATGTAATTCCCATACAAGTAAAGTGGGAGCAAAGATTTTTTTGACAAATTTTTGAAGTTATTCTCTTTTAGATGCGTTATAAAAAAATGATGGGAGTGAAATTTGACGATGCACACTCACAATTCAAGCAAAATCGACAGGATGAAATTATTAACCAAACGTATTTATATGCGTATAGTGACTGATACTATATTCATGATAGTTATATCAAGTATTTGTAAATACACAACACGCGTTCATAAAAATCTTAGTTATATCTATGCTTTTAAATAATATTTTTTACTAATTGAAATTTAATAGTGGTCCATATAATACAGAACATTTATTTATTGTGAATATTCGTGATAGCAATAGTGCTTATCAGCATTTTAAAATATATTTTAAGTGTATTTCTCTAAGTGAGGTTAAGTTTGTATTTATTTGCATTATTTAATTATTAATTAATGATTGTTATTTTAAATAAAATGATCAAATTTTTTATTACTCTGTATGAGAAAATAAATTTTAATTTTTAAAATTAAATTATTTTATTGAATTTAGACATTACTAACCGTATTTATAATCACGCTCCAGGCGTTTTTTTTCTAATTTTATTTTCATTAACTATTTGCGCTCTAAATAAAGTGATTCTTGTATTATACCAAAGTAGTTTAACTTCTAACGCGTATATATAAGTACACGTACAATTTTTTTTATTAAAATGAAATTAAATAAACCTCAGCTCCCTTTTTAAGTCGCGTTTCCTTCAAGTTTCAAAGTGACTTATGACATATCCAGCTTCACTATGTTTTTAAATTGAAAACTTGAAAACATTCTAATACTAATATTTTATTAGCTTTCAAATATTTTAACTTCTATCAATAATTTCAAGAGATAAACGCGAATACGGAACTCTTATTTCGCATTTGGTCATTTCTTTTTTATTTTTCTAGGAATATTAAAAGAAAATTATATTATTATCAAATATAATTCTATGAAAATTAACCCACCAGGTATAGCTTTACAAAACTTTTAAAATATAAGATTAGGATGTAAAATTCGGGACAAATTTTAATAAAGCGACTCGCATTTCAAAATGATGTTGTAAATAATTTCACTGTTCTCTTTTATACCTAGAAATGTAAAAAATGAATTTTCTAATAAGAAACCGAGTTTCCCCGAAATTATACTTTGAATAAAGTTAACGAAGAAAAGTTGTTCAGAAAGCATTAGTTATATTACATATTCTAAGTTTCTCTCATGTTATTGATATTCTGGGAATGTCGTTTACACAACAAAATTATTTACCACTTTAAGAACTGGGGCCTCTGCGTAATTTTAGCACTTAAGAAAACTACTTCTAAATAAATCTAGGTACAAATGTTCTGTGTATAGATCGAAAGGCTTATAAAAGGAAGGAAAGGAAGCATAAAAATGAAAATATTTATTAAAAATTATTTGAAATCTAAAACCACACTCTGATTGGATTGATATGGAAAAATAGCAAAACTAGGGACCCGGTTTTTCCCTGTGGAAATAAATATTAGCCGTAAAATAGCGAATATATATATATATATATATATATATATATATATATATATATATATATATATATATATATATATTGTAAATGTTAACAACCAATGTAATACTAATCAGTTGATTCTGTAGTTTTAAAAGGATTTAATCATTTTTCTTTTTATGTTGTTAATCGTTTTGGCTCGCTGAGAATTGAATTTGCTGAACCTTGAATTTTCAATTAAGGCGGCGTGATTAACATGCAAATTTTGGTCTCTTATTAGCGTTGAGCTATTATTGATACGTTATAGTACTAAATTTGTATTATTCAACAAAAACAACTAGTTTTATCCTACGGAAATTGTCTTATTTCTCGTTATATATACTGTATTATTTTATACTAAGAAGCGATTTAACTGTTAATTTATTTATTATTAAAATTCCAACTATTTTTATACTATGTTTCACGTATATTTATCAAACTGTTTAGATGCAATTGAGTAATAAACATCCATAAATCATTTTGCAATTATTAGCATTCAACCCTAGTGAAACTTACTCATGTGTGACCCTGCCTCCTGAAATTTGGTTATGTTGCTTGATTGCAGATTTATTGGGTGAAAAACGAACTACCAAAAAAAAACAATTTTCAGATTTATAATATTATTACGGATCATAATGATTAAAATATCCCAATTCGTCATTCGACGATAAGATTTTGTCAATGTCCAGGACCTATTTAATTACATCTCACTGATCATTTAGTTATATAATAAGTGTTGTTACACGCGGTTACAGTGAAAACTTTCCGGGATAAACACCCTACAAATGTTGAAAAAATCCATCTAATGAAACTCTAGTTATGAGCGAACAGATAGATAGACATACAGACAGGGGTTATATTTTCCATTATATACATACTAGTTAATTTGGTAGCTAGTTACTATAGCCCAGCTATATAAAGATGATTTCCTAATAACAATATAAAGAGAATAGAGATTCGAAGACTAATCAGACCAAAGGAAAATTAAGGATTCTAATCTAGACAGGATCTATAATCATTTTAATTTAAACATAATATGGAAATACTGCGTTTCAATGAACTTATACCAATAACACGATTCCCAACAACTTGTGAAGCGGGCGTAAAATGAAGTCTACAAACAAAACCGTAGCTTTTTGTTTAAAATAGCCAACAAAAGTATAAGACATATAATACGTTTAGTTCTGTTCGGCCGCTCTTAGTGGTGAATTTGCGTAGTTAGTATGTTGCAGATGATTGATATTGATTAACAGGCAGCACTTGCAATCGCGGGTAGTTGACGCTTCGCATGACATTGGTACTTTAAAAAAATTATGTAAATCCGATTTATAACGGAGCATCAAGGTTTCCCTTCCGGTATTAAGTACTATTAAATCTACACGTTTTTCACGCGGGTAACGTTGGGCTTTATTAAACGTTTCAAGGTCTTCAAAGTTTTTTCCTTGTGCTCAGAGAAGATATTGCAAATATGGTACCTGAGGCAGTGACGATATTGCGGATACTAATACGTAAGTAGAAATGTTTTATTGATTTAAAACATTTATTAAAAATAAAACAAATGTCGCCATCTAGTGGAGTATTATAAAAATACAATCATAACGGTTTCTCGTAAAGGAAATATATGGCGCTATTAAAGAATTGAGCAGTAATATATTAATTCAACCAAATGTTGAATACACCTCTGACATTAGATATATCATAGAGGTGTATTCAACATCTACCACATCTAAGCTTCTGCTGGAAAGTTTCATTGAAAAAGATCTAGTACTTAGTTTTCCTTGATGCGCGAACAGATAGCCTTGTTACCATTTTATTATTTGTTATCATTTTATTATATATATAAATAAGGTGAACTCTGGAATTGGAGTCAAGAAAAAAATTTAATTTTTTTTTGGAAGGTCATTTCTGGAATACAGATTTAATGCCCAAATTATCTCTTTAGTTTTATAAGAACTAAGAAATGAACACACGTTGACAGCCGTTGCCGACATATGCGAGAGCATCTTCAAATTCTGAAACCGCATAGCCTTAGAGATAGGTAGTGGATATTTCTCCTCTGCGATGACATTTTACACTAATTTTAAGGCAGCGTGAGTATAATAGCTGTATGAATATGACATCTTTTAATAATTTTATGGAGAGTTATCGGTATAGATACCATTTGGAGATTTTTATGCTGCAAAAACTGACATTCGGATTATTAATTATTATTTTCAAAGAACACGTACGTACATAGCTGTTTCTGGAAAACTAAAAATTGAGAATGGTATCCCAATCTCAGTTAAATCTATCCATTTTTTTCAATATTTCGAATTTAATGATATCGGACAGATATACTGTGACGGGTGTGTATAGGTATTTTTATTATACGGAAAGCTAACAAATATAACGAAATTGTTTGACACGAATCGATTTAAAATTAATAATATCAGAAAATAGATTTATAAAGAGTAATTAAGGTGATGCAAAAAGCAGCATATTGAAACCCTGTTAATTTCTGATGCGTAAAAGCCGTATATCCAATACGTATATGATACAGTGCAAGATTAAGTTACCCTAGGAGTTGCCAGAGGCTTTAAAGATTGGAAGCGGGTAGGTAATTTCACGCACAGAGCAAAAATCTCGTGTAATTAAACGATGAATATAACATGTCGTTAACGAATTCCATTTCCGTCAGGGCGGCGGCGGCACCATCGCCTGTAATTTGAACAAAATGCTCGCGTAAACCGATAATTCCTTGATTACGCGTACGTATGTGTTTACGGTAAAGTACAAGCTTCGTGATATGGTTGTGTATTATATTAAATATTTCTTTGGTGCTTTAATGTAAAATAAAATAACTATTGTTACTAGTATAAAGAATTATAGTTGATTTTTCATCGACTATAATAGTGATGAAATACAGTCGAAAATAGATTATTCTAAAAAATATCCAAAATTTAAAGATTAATTAAAAGTTTTTGTAAAATTTTAAAATAAACTACAAGTTCATAATAAAAATTTGATATTCACTCCACTATAGAAAGTGTTTCGGAGTGCAATGTGATACTCTTTGCTATTTTAAAGTTTTTAGTGTAATTTCTTAAAAACTTATATTACAGTTAGTGTGTAAATAGAAACGTTACAATCAAACGTCGAAAATATTAAATATGGAGATTTGGAAAATTACTTATATGAGCAAGATCTATTTTTACATTATATCGATTGATATTATTTTCAAAACTCATTCCTATTCGGGAAGATAGCATTTAGTTAAATAAAATTCTACTGATGAAGGTTTTTGAAATAAACGAGAAAATTTTGCCTTAATTTTTTTCAAGATTAGTATATCTTCTATTGTAAAGGTTTTTTACTGTACAACATAGATAAAAAAATAATACATTTATTACGTGCACATAATAATAGCCCTAATAAGATTAAAGATATGTACTTTGCTGTAAATAATTGAATAATTTAGATGACGAATCAGAATTCGTGCGAGTTTAGGCCATCTTGAGGAGGAGCTGACTTCTCCGACTATTTTTTTATGTAATCAATCAAAATAAAAAAACGCAATTGGTCCACGCAATTTGACTTTGATCCATAGCAGTCTCAGCAGTCGTCGGTTAATGTAATAGATTGTTCGATTGAGCTAATGAAATACATGGTTTAGCTAAAACGACTTTGAGCAGCTAGGTTTGTTGAGAAAAATACAAGGTTATGAAAAATATTTCGTTAGATGGAAAATAACGTACTGCGTGGTAATAATCTTATTAAATTTGAAGAGATCAATTGTTATCTCATTATAACATTGGTTTATTTTCATAAGGCGATATTTACAGTATCATTACTTTGAAGCCCATGCCACGGTAAGTAAAGACAAATATCAAGTCTTGAAGGAGATTGGAGTCCAATTGGAAGGAAAGGAAGGAGATTGGAGTCCAATTGGAAGGAAAGGAAGGAGATTGGAGAGTTGATATTACTTAAAATTATGAAAGATTTCTAATCAGTTTTTCATATTGCAATGGACAAAGTTTACTTGGAGATAATTACATAACCTTGGAAATAATTACATAACATAACCTAAAGTCATGGTTTAATCACTTAGGGATTTGAGTACAGTAAAATAAATTTGTTTACTTTCACGAATAACATGACTATGTTTTCTTTTCAATAAATCTCTGCTTCGGCTACTCGCCTCAGTTAAATAAGACTTTATTTTTGGATCTATACAAAAGAATACAACAAAGTTCATACAAAAGAATACAAAAGTGACAATATAAAGGCTTTCCAGTTTTTTGGCAACCGAATCTCCAATCTATGCCTCTGATAAGGAATTGGCGAGAGCACAATAGGCATTTTTTGTGTTTAATTTTTTATGATATTCCGTTATTATACGCGAGTTGTTATCTCGTAATTAAAGTTATTTGATAAATATTAAATTAGAGCACACATTTAATAAAATGAAAAATTAACTGTTTTATATTAGGTACCTAAATTTTAATTTGTATTTTACTGACCATTGCTCGCGGCTTCGTCTGTATAATAGCAATAGCAACGCGGTCTAGCAGTGCCCTAAGAAAATAACTTGTTATTCAAATTGTTACTTTTCCGGGACGACATTGATGGAACTATCTAGTATGTTATAGTTCTTAATGAGTTCTACTAGTTTGCAAAATTTTTATAAAATTGATTTATACTGTTAAAGAGCAAACTAACAAACAAAAAGATAAAAACATTTTCACATTTGTAATATAATTTTGGATAATTGAACTGTATATGTATATAATACAATTGTAGAATTGATCTAATATTGAAATATTTTTCGAAAATATCTTTTATAAGGACTTGATAAAAGTAATAGAATACAAAAAGATTGTTTCTGAAATATTTGTCTCTTTGTTTGTTTGTTTCTCTGCGCATCACGCAAGTACCACTCAAGGAATTCTGATGGAGTTTTCCATGATGCCTTCTACAGAAACTGAGGTAATATAATGTTTTATTGTAATCGATACACTAGAAACGAAAATATAGTAATTTGAAACTTCAATACAAAGCGCATTTACTTGATAAAAACTTTTGTTTTCAAATGATTATAAATAGCATTTTATATATTTTAACGTTTTACAGTCAAAGGAATAACATTTTCCGAACTTCCCCGAGGAAGAAGTCACGGACACAGTCAGTCTGAAATATATATACGTTCGAAATTAACATTAACATAAATGACGTTCGAAGTTAACATTAACAGGTAGGCGTCAAAAACGCATCTTCAAATGATGAAACTAATCTTGAAGTTTCCTTTGCGATAAGTATGATTTTTGAATATTTAATTATTACAGTACGAGTATGTAAAGTATTTAAAAGTACTTATCGACAAATTATTACTGTTTTTTGCCTTGATTTTTAGTTAATTTTTCAAGACTTCCTTAACATAATAAGTATAATATTTGAAGGCTTCAAAAATTTTAGATTTCTGGCTAAATTATTTTCCATTTTGCAAAAATATTCGCAGACACTATGAACCCACTTGTTATAATTTACCTATACCTATAATTTACCTATATACCTATAATTTACCTATATTATAATTTACCTATGCTTTTTATATTTACTATGTCGTTATCACGGACAACATATTTAGACACTTATGACTTCTTCAATATTATGTTTATAAAGTAGGTCTTCTTTCGTCGTTTAGTTTTGTTCCGTGGAATCTTTACTCTAAGGAAGTAATAGTATTTATTTGTTGTAGCGGACGAAGTATACATATAATGGACAGTTAGCTCTTCCATTGAAGATCGTTAGAGTCTTCGCATAGGATGTCCGATCCAATAGCTATGATATTTGCTGATTTTAATTATGTAATTCAATTATTTAACATATATAGCTAATATATTAATCATCTACTAATTTATTTGTAGCCTAACTCATTGTTATGGTTGACAAAATGCGTTCAACTTGGTAGGACATGAAATGATAAACGGTTCATTGATTACATTGAATGTTCATCATTAAAGTATAGAAACTATTCCGATAACGAGATTCCAATAATTCTGTCGTTTTCTTTTATAGTTAAATAGATGTGCTCATGGAATTTTTGTGAATTAATACATAAAGCTCAGAAACGGTTCAGATTTATGTAACATTAGTACATACTTTGTTATTAGTACATATTTGCATAGGAACATCACAAACAAATCCAGCAGATTTCTCTCCCCAACTACAATTTGCGGCCGCCCCAGATTATTCTAACTTAAAATAACAGGTAAAAATATTTATAAATATTTTCTATGGTTCGATAATAGGTATCTATATATATTCAACCTTACGTCTGTTCTAAGTTATTAAACGGTATAGCCAAGTTGCACATATTTTTTCGCGGAACCTAAGTCTGCATGGTGTCTTTGTCAAGTTGCAATAATATTTCACGGTTTGATTTTATTGTATTCATGAATTATTTTTACAAAAGTTAATATAAGATGTAACCTAGTCAATTTTTTCCGGATAACAATTTTACAATTCATACACTACTTATAAAATACTAATAATGTGGAAAGTTTGAAGAAAATTTTTGTGATAGTTTGAAAAAACCGTTTTTGGGATATTTTTTAGTAATATTTTTCATGAGAAGTAAGGGTTAATATAGAGGTTAAATTATTTTTCTGAGTGAGTAAAATAGTACAAAACACTATGTTTTAAAGTCTAACATTGCAAGTTTACGATCTAATTAAATTTACTCTGATATTTGCAATTTAATTTGATGTTTGCAGATTTTGTTAAGCTGGATAGTAGCGTTAAGCAATATTTTGATAAGTGTGTTATTTTAGCTTATTTTATTCAATTAATTTATCTCCATTAATAATGTAATAATTTTCGGAACAATAAATCCAAAAAATTAGCACTAACGTAACGTAATTTTAATTATATATAACCTTTAAATATTTTAATATAAGAAATAATGCTTTTTATACATGATATAAAGCCATGAACGTAAATTAATTTTAAGTGCTTATTTATAAAGTACAGTAAGAGTAAACTAAAATAAATTAATTTTCGAACATGTACGTGAGAATAAATACCGTAAAAAAATAAGCTTTTCATTAAAATAGGTACTTTTACTCAACTACAAAACGAACTTAATTCGAAAATACCCACAGATTTAATTAAAAGAAAAAAAATGTTTATTTGATAAGTTTCTTATTATACCCAAAATATTAATTGCGTAAATATTAACTGAACGTAATGGACATGACTACACTATAAGTAGATACTGAACCAATTTTCTATATTGACGAAATGGTTAATGTATACGCTTAATTAAAAAGGAAGGCCGTACTATAACACTGGAAAGGCACCCACGTAATCGAACCTTTACTTTTCGTGTTCGAATAGGAGGAAAAGTCTTCTGCTTCTTTTGGCCACTTTAGTATTTTTGTAAGGAGACGTACCGTAAGGGCAAAATCGTATACAAACGTCACTCGGAATCGAGTACTGAATTTAAGTATTTCTGCCAATTTTGAATCGTTTATTTAAAAAAAAACTGCTTAGAATCGATGTTCGTTCTAATATCAAAAAAGAATATGCTCAATTTTACAGGATGACTTGGTAAAATAATATAAGGAAGAGATAGCGAACAACTATAACTTTTATAAGATAATTAATTCTATAAGAAATTTACAGACGAATTCTTTATCTTGACTTGTGAGGTGCGTCAGAATAGTAATGGACCTCTTTACAACCACTACCTAAAATGTCTTTGTTAAACTCTGATGACTTAAATTATTTACAAATATTAATATTAGTTTTCACGATATAAATATATGGCTTAATATATCTTAAAATCAAAGGCATAAAAATATTATGACTTTTTCAAAAACAATGATATCTAATAAATTTTAGGTAAAATTCCAACAATCCTGTTTTTTTGTATTTTTATCGTAAGTCATTTCAGACTTTTCGCGGATTTTTTTTGGCAATTTCCCTAGAGCTATCTTACAAAAAATTCTGAGAAAAATAGTTTTATTATTCTTGTAACTGAAGATCATTTGACATTGGAATATCAATTGTGGCCAAAAAGAAAAATTTTTTGTCCTCTTCAACGTTCTCAGATAAATATTTTTAAATTATTTCTCTTGCGAAATGTGCCGGCCAATAGACTTCATTACTATATTAACATTTTTTTCACTTCAAACGGTTCCAGAGAAGAACGACGTGATCCTATAAGAATTTCACTTCCTTTTGATGTACAGATTGCTAAAAAGTACTAAAATACTCTCTTGTCGATTCAGCTATCATAAGAATATTGTCAAAATATAGCTTTCAGAACCATCCAAATTAACAAAGTATATCGCTCGCTATATAGAATAGTTAAGGGAAATTTGTCAATGCTATTTACATTATGTGTATTCCTTTTTCCAGTTAACATATTTAATAAAATTCTGATTTATCGAGAAAATATTGGATACATTGGTAAATACATGACACCCATAGATCTCATTAATAAAGCATCCTTTTATCCGGTGGCTCGAGCGCATTGTCTACCAATAACGAACTTCGTTAGCCTATCGCTTCCATCTGTTTACTCAACCGCTGAGGTAATTAAGATAAATCGCTTTTAAACTCGAGACTTTATGATTAATGTGGAACTCTTTTTCGACTATAGAAAGGTTGAGGGTTTGAGTGAGTGTTCTTTTTATTGAAAAATAATTGGTTCAGAGGGCCACGCCTGGAATCATTCAGAAATTTGTTTGGAATTCGAGCGGGCGTACAAAGAGACCGCGCCGGGATAAAAGGCTACCGGGAATTTAGTTTTTAGGTTCTTATGACGATCCGATGCCGATTTATGTTGACCGTTAGAAACTTAGACTTGTTATATAGACCATCTCTGTTTCAAATTTTACGTTAACTAAATTTAATTTAATTGTTATTAAACATTTTTTTTAAATTATTACATTATTTAACTAAATTTAATTGTTGGTGTGTGCGTAAATTTACTGTAGTGTCAATTTAGTGATTTTCAATAATATCAAAAATGATCATAATTAAATGAAACTACGTGATATAGTATTATTTCTACTTTATTTGAGTTCTTTACCACGACCTAGGTTTCGGTGTAGTACAACATCTTCAGGTGGGTTATTAGCAAAGATCTTTGCTAATAGCCCTTGAGGTAATACACCTTGAGGTGTTGTAATTCGAGGAAACCTAGGTCATGGTAAAGAAATTAAAGAAAGTAGAAATAATACTACATCACGTAGTTTCATTTAATTGTGAACAATGAATTTCTACAAGATTAACGCCAAATATATTAAATATCAAAAGCGATGTCTATAACCTTTGTACAGTTTAAGCGATTTTATTTTTAAAACTTTTAATCTGTCCATGGTACTATTAAATCAAAAGTATTTTCATTTGGAGAAACAAATCAAACCAAAGACAAATTAAAGCTTTCTTTTTGTTCAAACCAAAAACAAATTAAATTGACATTGAGAAGAATTTGTTAAATAAAGTAATTAAAAAAAATATTTTATTATGATAACTATCATTCTAAAATTAATATAAATTATTTCCTAATTTAAATATGAAACAAATGATTTAATTTAAATTAAGCTATTTATTCGGTACTGTACTTTTAAAGGTTATCCTATAAAATATTTGCAGTAATGGTTAAGGTATATTATTGTAATTTTATTTAGATTTCTAAAACGTACGATTGAAAAAAGGGGGAGACTAATGAGTCTAACTAAAAATATTACATGATATTTTCAATTGTTTTAAATATCAAGAAAAATCTATATATAAAAATCTATATACTAGCGAGAAAAATCTATATTTCAAATCAAATTGATATACTAAACTATAAAAGAACACACAAAAGCTGGATTCTACCTCCACCTGTTCCCAATTTATTATCTATTCCAAATATCTGTTGTCTATGGATCTGAGTAAGTCAAATCTGTAGAGTCGATCCTTATTTCAAATTATATTATTATTTAAAATGTTGTGTTCTAAAATTTCTTTATTTGACACGTTTTTCTTTTATTGGATAATATAATCAAATATAGATTGCCATGAAATTATTAAAAATTATTAGAAAATATTTCTAATATTAATGAAACACATTCAAAATAAAATAAAAAGTAGAATTAATGTAAATTTTGTTTGTGTGAGATAATATTGAAATTATTATTATTCTTTAATATACTATTTTTTAGCTCGATCGCACCCTCGAGGACGCGATTCTGCGATGGTTTTTTTTGTACATTTTTGATATAATATAACAAGTAATTTGTTTTGTAATATTTTAATTTTTTATGAGATGTAAGATCCCAAGACGTAATTAAAAAGCTGTATCCCTCATTAGTGTAGCCTAACTTTACTGACTACAATCCTGTAATAATAGTCGTAATATACTAAATGAAATAAAACTCAAGCTGGAATATTATTCTGAAAACTTTAATAATTGTATTAATACTAATTTTAAATCAATACTATAACGATACTACTTGCCGACTACAATAATATTCATTAGTGTAGTCTAACTTTAATGTGCAAAATAGTTAGTATTTTTTATTAGCTGATAAGACATTACATACTTTTCAATTCTTAACCAGTATTTTTCCAAGAATAATTACTGACTGGACTTAACATTGAACGCGTTACAACAAAATTTTTTCTCACAAACTCGTATATAAAAATATACGATCTTAACATTACACAAACATATTATTCTCGAAATTAATAGCGGCCATAATACGTCTCAATTTAATAATATCGCGCTTCAAACTATCAAATTTACTATCGGCTGTACCCGTAAAATGTTTGAAATTAATTTTCAACATCGACATAAACGTTGCCTCTAATGTCGAACAAACTATAAGATGAGCCTACATACAAAGAGGATACAATTGAGATAAAACAGGGGTTGTTAACTAGATTTTGATTAAGTTTTAATTGGACGATATTGCGTTGAAGTATAAAATTAATTAAAATAAATTTGCAAAAAAAACCGCTTTACAATTTTGGTAGTAAGGGAAATTATTTTCGATAAAACTGCTTTACTTTCGTCGAAATGGGATTATAAAACGGAAGAGTAATCTTTGGAAATGATTCACGTATCACATTAAAGAAACATGAATTCAAAGAGAATAGGTGTAAATTAATTTATTTTTCTTTCTTCTTCTTCTTCTTTAGCTATTTGCGACCGCTAAGGCAAAGTAGATAAGTAGGCCTCCTTTAGTTTATGTCCTTTGTCTTGGTCTCGCGCAGTTTCCACCCACTTTATTCCAGCTGCTCTCTTGATGTCGTCATACCAATATATCTGTGGTCCTTCTTATGTTTTCTTTTTCTATTAGTTTATTGTTTACATTAGTAAAAATAAAGTAAAAAGATTTTTTTAGCTTTTTTCCAAAAATAAGCTGGATAAATTTTATAGACGTTATTTCTTTTTTATTTAATTTAATTTTTATTCACAACTAAATGAAACTACGTGATGTAGTATTATTTCTACTTTATTTAAATTCTTTACCACGACTTATGTTTTGTTGCAGAAGATTTTGTCCTACAACGAAACCTAGGTCGTGGTAAAGAATTTAAATAAAGTAGGAATAATACTACATCACGTAGTTTTATTTAGTTGTGATAAAAATTAAATTATAATGAATTTCTACAAATTTAACGCCAAAAATATTCAAGAACTTATTTCTCATAAGTACACGATTTAGTAACTTTGTATGATTAAATCTATTAAATTTCTATGCAGAAAAATTATATAATCAATGTCTTTGATTGGATAATATAATCAATATAGATTATAAAATCAATTTCTAGAATATTGGGAAAACGACAAAGCAAAAGAAAAATATTGGATTACAATTCGAGTTAAAATTTCGATTTGATTAAAAATACTTTTCCAAATTTTAAAACTTCAAATCCTGTTATCAATTTAGCAAGACGCCATAGTAATTATCGTTATTATATGAACAATATTGTAATTCCCAACAATTAAATGATTTCTAAACTTAAAAATGTAATCTAGTTCGATAAAAATGTCGACCATTTATTGAAACATTTTATTGAACAATGACAAAGAGTTAACAGTATATTCGCAACTGTAGCATTTATGGTTCACAAGCTGCTAATACTGAGGAAGGATATGAAGGTACCAAGTTATTTTATCCGGGTTTGTAGAAAAAAAAAGTCATATTAAAGTTAA
Organism: Druceiella hillmani; assembly: GCA_039881145.1. Classification (NCBI taxonomy): domain Eukaryota; kingdom Metazoa; phylum Arthropoda; class Insecta; order Lepidoptera; family Hepialidae; genus Druceiella; species Druceiella hillmani. Next base: position 8,293,026 of record JAYKKI010000008.1, read on the forward strand.
AAGCTGGCTAAACTTCTATCGACCCTTCCATTGAGTCTGGTGACGCATCACTAGTGAAAGTTCTCTATCTCCAGCTTAACTGTAGACTTTCCGATATCTAATAAATGAGTATTATACTTAATTGTATTATTTGTAAAGAACTTTTTAAAACTTGTTTATGGAGATTAGCTACAGAACATTCAAAATAACCAGAACGTTGTCGAAATAACGTAGAAGTTCTTAACAACAGTGAATAATCAGACTGCTTCGCTTGAGCTATAATACTAGCACCTATAAACCAAACAAAAATCACTGCTTTTTAGGGCTCGTAGGCTGTCAAAAACCCTATGCCTTATGATCAATCCCATGCCAAGACGCTGACAAAACACCACGGTGACGACAAATACCGAAAATTAATGTGCGGTATACTGCTTCCGCATGACGGTGCTACACCCTCTCCTCGTCTCAAATTTTTCAATCATTAATTTGAAAAACCTGTGAAAACTTTGTGCATGTTCCGATGTGCACTTAGCCGGTTTTTTTTATAACAGGAAGAGCTCAACAGTCAATGTAGAAAGATACGAGTAGGTGATGTTTAAATGATCTGTAAGAAAACCCGTGACGAGAAACTACACCGCATTCAATATATCTCAAGAAAATCTCTTTCATTGATTATCAATGAGTATGATGTTGCTGACATATCAAAAACGAGTGTTTCATATCCCAGTGGGATACGATACGTAGCATCTATTCCATTATGTTAAAAACTGAAACTGTTATTGTATATATTAATATTTTCATCGCTTTTTTAAATTAAAACTTAAACCTTGAGTAACATTTAGTTTCAAAGACAGACGTGGCAGTGTTACGTAAACAATACTGGTCATGTTGATAAATATTTACGTCGATGACTTTTTCCTGACACAAAGTTGCACAGCCCTGTCCTCTAGAGATGGGCTGACGAATAGGCAGGGGCGGAACCAAGGCCTGATAGATAGCCTGATCTAGTGGAGCCCGGGCCCGATCGGGACGGGAATTTGTGGCGGCATCCATCAATCTGTCGGCTCCGATGCAAGATTTATGGTCACTTTCTTTCTCTCTATCGCTCTCTCTCTCTTGTTCTTGATCTATATTATTTGTCATATTTTATATTGTGTTAAGTACGTTTCGACTCGTTACAAACAGGTTTCGATTGCATTATTTGGATGTACAGTCTCTCAAACGATCGATTTTGCAGTTTTAGTCTAATTAAATAAACATTTGTGCCAATTTTTAAAAATTTTATTGGATACGCCAAAATATATAAAAAATTAACTTTTTTTTAATTACCTCTGTTTAACATTGGGTCTGCCAATATAAACAGTGTCAATAATTTTAAAATCTATAATAGATTTTAAAACAATAATAGATTATAATCTAATAGAGTTACTTTTGTAGTTGATACATTTACATTATTAGTTAAAGGAAACAATAATTGAAAATATGTCAAATATTTTTATAAAATTGCATATCTATAGCATGTCAAATAATACTGCCAATATAAAATGAAAGTAGTCTCAATAATTTTAAAATTCGTAATAAACATGAAAGTTTATATACTAATAGAATTACATTATTAGTTGATAAATACAAAAAGTGGATTAGATAATCGAAAATGTATAAAAACAGTAATGTGTTTCTTATAAAATTGTGTCTCTGTAGCACGTCATATAATATTGGGATTGCTGGTATAAATTAAAAGTATTCTTAATAATAGTAAAATCAGATAGTACGTTATAACAATAACGATCTAGTGGTGTCTTACAAAAGTATTTCCGAATTGACTTGAGACCGATAATTTCAGACAAATATTCTGTATTCCCCCAGCATATTTAAGGTAGTGTCAATTATATTAATTTATAGCAGACATAGTTGAAAAACTATTAAAAATTGTCGAATTTCAGGGCCATAACTGAAAACTAGATTAACAATTTACCACTAGTTTCTTCACTAATAAGATGACAATATATACTATTCGACTTTAAAAATATTGTAAGGACAGTGACCTCAATTGAAAAAAACAATAATATAATACAAATTTTAATATATTGTGGTACAGATATACATTCCCATATAATAATTTCAAAATATTAAGCTTCGATATATCAACTTCATCTCATTGAAAAATAATTTTCATTCAGACACGTCAAAATACTTAATTAGCTTATTCTTCGATGAATACACATTGTCAATACTGACATATAAATGAAAAATGTACAGTTATGATGAGCCTAAATGTTCTACAAAGGTATGGTACTCCGACTATGTGATCGACGAAGAATCTTTGTCATAGAGGCAAGGAAAAGAGTTTCTTATGTGGCCTTCGAATTATCATTGGAGCCACAGAATATCTGAGTGGTCTCTAGCGGGTATCCGAATATCTGACAGGTGATAGGTAGTCTTAAAACAAGAAATATTGACAGGAAAATTACAAATTAGTGAAACAACCAATAAACCACAGTAGAATAGATTAGTGTCGAGTATCGGAAAACAAGGTGACGATTACAGGAATATACAGATATATTTCTTCATAACTGTCCTATTTATATCAGACATATTGGTTATTGCAACATAAACTCATAAATTGAACTATATACTTTATTTTCCGAAACCACATTTGAACATTTTTTTAAATTGGTGCTATTTTCAAAATACTTGCTCTAAGTCTTATGTGAGAAACCTTCCCCAACAAAAACACTTGCTACTTAGCCACGTTTATTACATTACGTTGATTAATTAGGATTCGTACAAATTTGCGTTTCATTTTGTAAACCGATGTACATATAAAGACACACCAATAACGATGTAAAGCTTCTTAAGTTAAAAGACACATCAATATATATTGTCCATTGTTATGACGCTATCTGCATACATCTTAATTGAGGCGACATTTATTCGATAACTGAATTGTGGTTGGCGGGTTGTTTGAACAGTTGCTTTGAGTGTTATACATCGTTATGTAATAAATCATAGCTTACATGATATTTAAGTGACATTTATATCACACACATCTTCGTAATTGTTTCATGTCGCTATGATTTTAGGTTTTATAACACGAATATAGACAAAATTCTTATATTACTACTTTCTGCGTCTGTAGTTGACTTGAATTTTGATATGCTTGTTAAGATCGGCGAAACTGGCCTAAACGGCTACAAGGTTTCTTCGGGAGAAATCGTGTCTGTAAATGGTTTAGTATCGGAATTTAATTAGGAAGCTGTCAGCTTGATATTACGGTTAATTAATGATTCAATTATGGATCGTAAGTCTGGTATTTGTATAAATTTGAATTATATTTCATATGCCAAGTGATTAAGGGAAAAGATGTAGCTTTAAGTTTCTACTTTATTTATTAAAATAACATCTTGTTTAAAATTTAATTAACTCTTAATTAAAGTTGAACAAAGTAAATTCTTTAAGAAAATTAATTTGTCTTATGTTTCGTAATTAGGGTTATGCAGTGAAAACAAAATCTTTATGATTTCGTCATGTTATCCCGCTAATTCGTTTGTCACCGTCTTATAGTTCTTCAGTTTTAGGCAGTATTTTCGTGTAATAAGCATATGTGCCTAACATTTCTATTCTATATATAAAAGTCGATACTATATATAAAGATCTCCAGTAGTACGTAGAAAAATATTAGAATTATTATTAAATTTATTGCACCAGCGTATCACCATCTATGTAAAGTGAGTTTGAAAATCTTCGCCCGACCCATTAATTATAAAATAATAATTATAAAAAATTTAGCATCCAATGACATTAGAGGTTAATGTCATTAGATGCACAATTGAAATGAAATTAAGCTTCTATTTATAATTTTTTTTAGTGCTTTCAAATCAAAATTATAGTTTTATTTTACTTATAATATTTGTATGTTTACGTATAAATTTTTAAAACAGAATCTGAAAAAATCTTATTAAAATACTTTTCACTAGTTAATTGAATAAAATAGCGCAAATAATCAGCATAAAAGCAAAATATTTTTAAATGACAACTGGTTAAATTAATTTATAAAGACAGGCTAAAATGGGTCTGGTATTAGAGAAGTAGTATATAATTTAAAAAAAGCTGGTATTTTTTAGAATATGAAAAAGCAAACATTCACTGATTTACAACCAGGAAACAGTAAAACAATAATACGTAATGTGTAACCATAATACATTACAAAAGTTAGATATGTTCAAAACATGTTATGTATGTATTATATTTTCAAAATATCAAAAGTTGCCAATAAGATATAAGAATGACAATAAAATGTAACGAAGTGCATAACGACTATTTAGAATTTCATAACAAAAATAATCAATATCGACTGTTTTCTTTTTGTTATCTGCAGTTATTGCCTATATTAATTAAAAATAAACTGTTAACTGAGACTGTCTCAGTTTTCTCGTTTGTCTGGTCTGGTCTGGTTTTTTCATTTTGTCTACTTAAAAGCATTGGTTTTATACTTGCTAGTCTCTAGGCAACATATGCTCAATTATTACTTAATTAACAGAGGAACACGATGCGTACGATGTAAAAAATGTTCTCATAGAAAATGATATTCAAAATACAACGTTTTTCGAATAATAAATGTAAGAGCTTACTGGGATAAAGCTGTAAACTTTTTCAATTAAATCAAGTTGTTATGTCCCACTTGCATTTCCATTTATATTTACTTAAATTATATTACAGCATCAATTATATATAAACATCAATTTCTATATATATATATATATATATATATATATATATATATATACATATCTTAAGTTAGAAAACACTATTAGCTTTCACTTGCCGCTTTACTCGCGTGGAAAAAATTTAATTTTATGTAATTCCTGAAAAATATGTTTAAGCTCAAGACGATTGATGGTAATATTATGACGATTATATCTTATTACTATACCTACACATATTTATTTATGGTCACAAAAGTCTTCCGAGCGGGGCAATTTCCTTTATTACAAAAAATTCTATTTGCGAATAATTATAATTCAACACGGTAATGAATCACCTTGCTGCATGCTATACGCAAACATAATTTCACGGAAATCCAGTAAGTATAAGTAGTACAAGTAGTGTGCAAACAAGACAAGCAAACAAACTCGCTTTCGTATGTATAGTTTGGATGCGAATTTGTGGATGCAATATTCCCAAGCTACCACCCTAGTTGTCTTGGGACCACCCGAAAAGACTCGCCTCATGCCACGCAGGTGTTCAGGAGCCTATGAACCCTTGTACCGTATAACCCGATAAGGTTTGGGACTATCCATTTGCAGTGAGCCATATAGGATCTCCATTTTTTAAGAACGTTTTTTGCGAACACTTTAAATACCTCAAAGATGAATCTATTCTCAATCAAGGCACAGTGACTAAAGATACCACGTCCTAAAGAATCACATGAGTCTACGCAGACTATGTAACAAAACTCTACAAGCGATTCGCTGTGCTCATCGCCGTTAAATAAAACGTGTTCCATGTCTTGTGTAATATAAGTATTGTTTTCAAAGCTTCCTTGTGTAAAGTTAAAAAATAACATATTACGTAACTATATAAAAAGCATGTTTATTTGTAGTAATATTTTTTAAATTCTTATCCAAATGTCTTAATAATCTCGTTCGCCTTTTCTTCATGTCAAACAGTTATAGATTTTTTCATTCAAGATATTAAAAAGTTATGTATATAAAGCTAGAAAAACCGTAGAAAGCACGATGGAATATATGGACAGGAAATAGTATTTTCAAATGTCAATGAAAATCGTTAAAAAAATTGGGGTGTGGCTGTATCGGGACTACTGCCGTGTGTTTTACGTGACTACATATGTAGTGTTTTATGGATATCACTGGATGGCTCTTGAGAAGCTCTTTTAAACCGTGTACGATTTCTATATTTTTATTTGGCTTTTTTACCAGTAAACATTAATTAATTCAGTTATATTAAGTCTTCTTAATTTTTAATTTTAACACCATACATATTCACCATAACCATTCCACACTCATGTTTTATACACGGAATCGATAAATCTTCACGAGAGCTGTCAATAAAACTGAAACTAAACTAAACGAGCGTCGTAGCTTCCCTAAGTCAAAATTGATACCAAAAGGAAATTATGTGATGCAGGGAGACGACCTCAGAATGACGGCGCGTCCCCTTCCGCCGGGCGCAATGCGTCACAGTCTCCATTCAACGTAACGAATTCTTTAATCCCATAACTATCGAGTGGTGTTATTATATTTTGAAATTAATTATCGAGTGGTGTAAACATTTTTTTAGTTACGTAGCTGGAATGCCATTCTGTACCCCTCGATTTTATTATCATCAAGTTTTGTGAATTGAAAATTTGCTGGAATTTAATATTGACATAGGAAATACGGTAAAATCACCTGCTCGCTCCTGCTTACCCAAGAATATGCCGCGTATAACTATACCTAATCAGCAATACTCATTCAGAAGGCGTGCCGCCGTACGGCTCGCTCGCGTCGTCTCTATGGTCGCGCTTCTCTCAATATTGACGTCTCGAGCATGGCGAACAGTGCCCGTTACCGAGTGGGCGCTCGTTAGGTACCAGGTCCGTGTATCGTGTGACGTTGCGGTTCCGAACACATGTTGCAATACCCACGCGGTATTTGAATGATAAAGTATATCACCGGTTGGTGCTGTGATACATGGAATGTACATACGTACCGAGCGGAAGAAGCTGTGCAAGAAAAAGGGGTCATATGATATGTACGTTTTGGAGATTACAGTTTGTTATTGAAAATTATTGATAGTATGAAAAGACTTACTCAATAAGATATCCGTATATTAAAATGTGATTTTCAGCTAGCCCCTATTCTAGTAATAATGTTTCTTTAATGGGACCAAAGCATGTGAGGTTATTTTGAGGGTCATCTATTATAGATGAAATAAAGTTAACAGTGAAGAAGTGAATGTTGCCTGATGAGAATAATATAGATAACAAAGACTTTGAAGTTTTTTCTATAAAAAAACCTGTTGATTACGAGTAGAATTGACATTACAACGGTTTCGTATACCGATTTAAGGGTCATGATATTTCTATATATAAAATATAATTTCTCGCTGTGTATTTTCTATACTAGGTCAAAGGTGATTGTAAATTAAGATGAGTGTAATCTACTTGTCCTTGTAAAACCTAAAAAAGAAAAATTATAGATTTTTCCGGATATTTGTTTCGTTTGCTATAGAATATAATAGAACACTCAATGTTAATAAACTTTTTCTCAAATTACAACTAAAAAAATATTTTTCAACTGTAAAACATTCTTTAGACTGAACTGCATTAATTTTAGAATATGTTTCCGTCATCACTTTTCATGTACTAGGGGGACTCTCCTTTACTTCTGGCTTTCGATTGTCATTTTGCATAATCGGCTCGAATTTTATATATTACAAAATTTTCTTTTATAGTTTAGAAGCACGGTTCCATTCGGGCACGAAACCCTATAAAGGACCCATTTTAAATTTAATTTGAAAGTCTCAAGATGCTTTTGCCATGCATATTTATTATTAGCCCAACATTGCAACCATTTATGTACTATTTATATTATTTAGAAGAAAACATGGACACAGAATAGGACTTGACATGCGGGATAAGATCGGAAATTTATGATCATAGGAGAAATATACCTAGGAGAAATTCTTCAATTACGTAAATCCAACTTAGAGAAAGAGGTCCATCGGAGAATTCTACTAGCAGTATTCGGGAAACTTCGCCATATCTTCTTATTAAAAATACTACAGTATTTGAAGATGAAAGTTTTCACCCAGTGTTTGATGGCATACGTAAATTAGACATAGCCCCTTACTTATTGTCCCCGTAAAAGACTCCAAGTCACCCAGCGAGCTATGGAAAAGGTCTTGCTCGGATTTTCTCTAGGAGATTAATTCGTAATGAGAAGATTCGTAGGAAAAGTAAAGTCACCGAGATAGCGCGAGAATTGACACTTTGAAATGGCAACGGGCATATTATATAGTGCGCAGAACGGACGACCGCCGGAGAAAAAAAGATTCTCTAATGGCGACCACGTACTGGAAGACGCAGAGTGGGACGGTCCCTCGCTATATGAATCTGATGAAAGTTGCGGGAAGTCATCGAATGCAATCGGCACGGAATCGAATTTAATCCGCGTTTATAATATATTAAACTTCTTCCTGCGAGTCGCGTCCCTCTCGAAATTTTCAAGCATGGGTTTGAAAAATCTGAAAAAAAACTATTAGCATTTAAATAGAATTTTCAATTAAAATTATTTTAGTTAATTTTCTCCAACAATTTCAGGATATAACTGTGCTTATTCTGACACGCACTTATACGGTCTTTTATATACTAATGTAAAATTCAATATCAGTTTTTAATACCGATTAGGCAGTAATCGGATATTTATACTGCTGTACATTGTAATCTACCGATTAGATTTTTAAATTTATTATTTTAATGTTATGTTTTAAATTAATTCTTTTCTGCAAGTATAAATATTATAGTAGTAAATACGAGTAACATCATCGCCTTACTATTCATTTTTAACTGCAATCACCTCCCGTTGTTTTAATTGTCAATCAAATGAAGCTTGTGCACGTGAATAATTTGAACATAAAATCATCCCACATGTTAGAAATAGACTCGCGTAGTTAGTAATTAGTTACATCATCCCAATTGAGATCATTGCAAGGTTGACTACCCAAGCATTAAGCTGCGGGGGGCAAGGAACTACGATGTTACCAAAAAAAAAGAAAAAACATTCAAATAGCAGGCACTAAAACAATGTGCATCGAAATTTATATTTAAATCCCCTCCCTTTAATAATTATTATTTACAATTTATTAAAATTTATATTTTGTTGATCATTACGAATTTTGTTAACGGTTAAACTATTCAACCGCAACATACTTCGGAGTCATGTTTTGTTGTGACATTTTGTAACTTATTTTAATTCATTGTCGACCAAATGAACGACATTGTAGTTACGGTTTCGAAAAATGCGTGGGATCAATAAATTCGTTTTATTCAATATTATGTTGCGACAGAGGTATGGGCCAACTGTACACAATGAAAGTCGATGATCTTGATAGCATCCGATTAAATGGTAAACCCATTGTGCTGTTTGCCTACTGTCCCACGGTGAAGTACGCTTTTAAGTACGCTTATTGGTTAAAAGTTGATTCTTAACTTACGCTGGTTTACCAACTTAGATTGCGTAAAACCTAGGACTGAGTGTGGTTAGTGAGAGGACACTATATATTGAAAGCTCTTTTTATTATATTTTGTAAAATAATGACTCATTGCTACTAATCATAAAATATATTTCTTATTGGCTTATCTTAATAGTGTTCAAGAAGTTAATGCTACTAGTTGTAAAAATTATAAATTTCTATTTTTGGTTTAAACTTACACATTTTTTTTTTCAATTGTAACAAAAAGAAAAAGTTACAGAACAAAATTAAATAGTTTAGTCACGCCAAATATTATCAAATTTATTATTTTCTTTAATATACATTTATTTGGTTGTCGGAAAATAACTTATTAGTTTATAAGTTCTCAATGAGAGAGAGAAAGGGAGAGGACAATATAGGTGTAAGTCCATAGATTGTATTAAATTCGTGTAAGTAGATTTGAATACTATACAGTCAGGAAAATTAATGAAATTTTATTACAAATCGATGTAAATATCTAATAAAATCTTTATAGAAATTTACATAGACATTTGTCAATTAAAAAAATAGCCGCGATGCCAGAATCTGACCACGACTAATTGCGGATGAAGGAAGTCGTTACGACTGCTCCTGCTATAAATTACATTTACGACAACGATACGTGCGGGTTCATTGCCGATTTATAAATAAATTAAATACGTCTGGTGATGGATTAATTAAAAGCAAAATTATTAATAAATCAATCGTAAATGGATAAACAAATCGACAAAATTTTTACAGTTTAGTTTTGACAAACAATAACATAAAATAGCTGGCAGCAGTAGTGAGCGCCAAAGCGTAAAAATTTGGTAGTTTCGTGTTGAAACACGTAACGTACAAAATAGCTGATAGCCATCACTTTCGTTTAATTTCGCGCATGCGTACATGTCTCGTCTTATTTTATCTGTTCATCTATGTCTCCCTGTTGTAAGCTAAGTACTTATTTCCCGTTCTTCTTTGGATAAATTTTATAACATTCTTACGTCACAAAAACGTTGCGCGAAAAACGCTGTAATTTTGATATTTATTAGCTATCTTTTGTTTATTTCTTTCTCTTTGCGTACGTTTTAAAATATTGCTTATTAGTATATAAATTATTCAACCTAATGCCAACATAGCAAAATTTATAAAGATTTGTATACCTAGTTGGAGAAATATCGTTATGAAGTTTAATGTCGAGCTTTAAATATCTAATTCTGTATAATCACAAACTGATTTGTAGTTACGCACATCTATTAGAAAGCCTATCATACATTTAACCTTCAAACAATAATTACTTATCGTTTGATGTCGATTTGTTATTTCTATATTACGCTTCATTTCGGATGCCGACACACAAACATGAAGATAATTAGTTTGATATTGATTGTACCGACAGATAGCCGATGATACAAAGTTATCATATCATCATTAATGGCTCTACGTATTTCGTATTAAGCATCTATGATTAATTTTAAATACCGCAGTCAATGCGGCGGATTACTGAGATAAGATCGATAATTGTGTTATGGGATTGGTAAATATAGATATGTCTTAGAATTTATTTTGCGTTATTTATGTGAAATGTCACGGTAACCACGAGAGCGTTGGTATCCACCATTTTTCTGTTTAATGGTAGAAATTAATTTTCCACTAATAATCTCACAATCTATTGACTACGTCTGTGATTATCAAGAAAGTTGAATCGGTTTGGAGAATTAATTAATTATTTGAATGTACTTGCTACAAATTCAATAATTTTTTATGTATAACGAAATGAAATTACATCTTTTCATTCCGTTATTTACTAACGATATGGAATATTAATTCCTTCCGTTGTTGAAGCTTATATAATTTTTTTAGGATTCCTTAGTTCAAAAGGAAAAACGGGACCCTTATATGATCACTTACGTGTCTGCCTATCCGTCCGTCGCAGTCGTTTTCCTTAGAAACCGTTTGACGTAGAAATTTGTTATTTGACATAGTAGTAACCAGCATATATAGAACCTGAAATTATTAAAAGATGTGGATATTCAGAAAAACGCAAAGGTTTTATGAAAACTATAACGATGTTTCTAGATAGCAATATTTTTTTGTATAGTAGGCAATATTTTTACGTTTTTTTTTGGATTCACAGCTAATTTTCTCAGAAATTAGCGACGTAGAAACTTAAAACTTGGCATAAAACTGGTATATAGATCTTCTTGAACCAAATATTATATATTTGTTAACTTTTTAAAATATTTTTGCCATTTTTGCTAATTTTCAACTGTGTATTTAAAAAGATATTGTAAATAATATGCAAAAATAAAACTAACCTCCGCCCCTCCATCTTAATTTCCGAAACTACTGAGTCAAAAATCATGAAAACAATCAAGTTAGTAAAGTTTCATTCAAAGATTACGGAAAATTATAACGAATATCCTAGAAATTAATGATATTTTAGTACATCTAAGAAATTATATTAGTATTGTAAATAGTTTAATAGAAATACTATGTACACTTAAATGTTTATAAGGGCTTAAACGTATACAGAGTGCGAGTTCTGCTCATTCTTAATAGATTTTTTCCAATTACTTTTTCAAATAATATATGATAGAAACAAAAAATTTATACCTTCAAATTATTAAATTATCATATTGGTGTAATACTTTTGACTATACGAATAACACCCCCTTGTTATCCAGTATTTGACTTGGCGCTGATATGTGTATCTTAGACTTAAACTTTTTCTGCTCTGCTGATCGAGATGCGCTAGTAAAACTATTGTCAAGGCTGGCGTATAATCAATATTGTTTAATAAATTGGTAATTTTGATGAATGTTATTTGTTTTTTTATCATTCCTAATTGTTTATTTTGCATTAATACTATTTTCCTATGTTTGTTCTCCAATTTGCACGTAGATGTCTAACTTTTAGCCCTTTACTCTAAATAATATAAAAAAGAGCGACATAACATCAAGTAAAACACTAATTACCAGCCCAGAAAACATACAAAATTCAATGTTATAATGAGATATAAAACCGTAATTTATGATGGAGGCTTAACCATTAATTAACATTTAAAGTTACATCTGTGAATTAATTTGTAAAATTGTTTAGCATATTCGGTGAATCATAGAGGGTAGTATTTCAGTTAATATAGATGAAACTCTGAAAGTATCGTAAACATTTCCTTACATCCTTCTATCTCGTTTACAAAACTTCCTCTACCATAGTATACTTAATTCTAAATTACATTCGGTTACCATTTCATTGGCATGTTTTTGAATATATAAAAACAATAATTAAAATAAATTAAACTTAAAATGATCGTGCATATTAGAAAATTGGTAAGAAAAAGTATGAATATTCAAATTTTTGCTTTCAAAATTAAAATTAATGAGTTTACAAAAAACAACTCGCCAAAAAATATTAACGGAAATTTGCAAGTATCCATTGTTCGTAGCCTGCGATGTCGAAAAACAAAGAGTACGAGATGAAACTTTCATTGAATTTTTTTGTATTAATATTCCGTGACGAATTTACATTACAAACTTTTAAGTATACTCTCTGCGTAGTTATGAAGGCAGGTTTTCATCATTTAGTCATTAAATGATTAATGAATTACGTGAAGTGCTGGTTGTGGTTTAATTACGAGAATATGGAAGGATATTTCGTCAATTTATATTTTTGCTGTATATTTCGCCAGTTTATTAGACCTCCGTAAAACGGTTGCAATTATATGTTCCTTTGAATGTTTCTAACTAGACCATTTTAAAATAAATTTATTCTGTGGTGTGACTATGATATGGATTGTGAGGATCCTAGACTATCAGAAAATTGTATTTAATATTCGGAAAAGTCATACAGATTTGAAGATTTTTGAATGTCTTTATTTTAAAAAAGGTAGCGTTGCTAATTTTTTCGGATGTAATAGCCAAAAATGGAGAAATTTTCTCAGTTTCTTTTTTGTGTAACATTTGTGAATTTTTATACTATTGAACATTTTGTATGTATTAAGTTTTTGCGTAACTGCTATAATTTTCTTTTGAATCTTTCGAAGTTGAGTGAAAGAAACATGTTTAATTGAATTTTGTTTTTAAGTTAAGTGAAAGAAATTAAAAAAGTTAATTGAATTAAATATGTTTCTTTCACTCAACTTCCCCTAAGTTTGAGCTTTTATGGTGAGAAAGAGTTGTGTCGAGACTTACATGACTAACTATTTTAAAAATGGTACATTTAGCAGAATTTTAAAATAGTATTAAAATTTCATCTTTCCCTTTAGAAAAAAATATCTTTATTTAATTTGCATAAATATTCTTGAGCTGCCCAGCTTGTATATGTTGCATATGACAACATAAGTAGGCTATTTAACTGTACTGACAATACCTTATAGCTGATAAGGTATTGTTTTCTTTCAGTACTTCTTTAAAATCCCGCTCATCTTGATTTTTGATATTCCAGTTTGTCATTATATGGAATCCATGGAAAGGCTAGAATCAGAAAGGCCAGACGAGACGCGTTGCACGTAAAGTAGATTATCGCATTAAGGAAATATTCAATACGAGACTAGCAAGCACAAACAATAAAGAACACTCCCTGTCTCTTTCAGCCATCAATCCCCGTTTTTTTATCCATTGCAGATAGTGACACAAATTGAGGAGAATTAAAAAACGTTTAGTTTAAACATATTCGAGTATGTTTTTTCAAATACATGGTGATTTTTTTATTCATTGTTTTATTGTACAGCCTTGCGGTTGTTTATTTTATTAACAATATGCACGTCAGTTTCTAATGTTAATGATAGAATTAATTATAACTTGATTAATTTTATGTATCTTTTTGAAAAGAGAATATCTTCCTTCTACTGATGATACAAGTTTTTAAAATACATATTACGATCTAAGTTTCCCTTCTAAAAATACGTCTCTGTTCGTTGGTCTGTGTACGTATGAGGACATGCTATAAGACGCAATTCTTGGCTGACTTTAATGATTCATTTTTCTATGGATTGGTTAACAATCAGAATAGAAACTTATAAATTTTAACAATGATTTGTCAAATAATTTAATTTAAGTTGCCGACAACTTAGGATCGAACAAAGTGTTGAGAGGACACTATATATCGAGAGACTTTCTACTCCTTTTATAATATTTTAGAAATTATGGAAATATACTGAAAAAAGTACAAAAATGCCTTCCTTCATTATTCCCGAAACTACTCAACCTAAAATTATGAAAAGTAATGGGGTTTTTAGAAGCCTACGGAAAGATCATGGAAAACAACAGCGATTATCCCAGGTCTTATAATTTTTCAAATGTGCACCATGTTTTAACCGCTATTAAAGATGTGGTAAGCAATATATTTACTTTGTGAAAATTTATATTTGTAAACAGTGTAATAGAAATATTGTGTGCCCTTAAATGTTTAAAAGTTCCATAAATATGTACGAAACCCTCTTAGTGCGAATTTTACTCATGCGTTGCTGGTCTTTATTTTAAATCAAGCTAAAATCAACTTAAACCTTTTTATAAATAAATGTATACTTCTACATGCAATTTTTAACTCATTTCTTTCTTTAGATACAGGAAGTTACTTTATTACAACTTCCGAGTTTTATAAAAATAAATAGCTCTATAAATATAATTAGATAACTTATATTCAAACTGACAGTTTATTGAATCAGACTCAGAACTGAGGTTCATTTATTATCTTATTTTCTTCGCAAGTGAGCACAGTGGCCGGTCAGCACAGTGACGTCATAATTGATAGTTCGTTACACTTACTTATGGTCGTCCGCTAATTCCGGGAAGTAGACGAGGAAGCGACCAACAGGCGACGGTATAGCGACGTTACGTGACTCGAATGTGAACTGGGCTCTTTCGTTAATAAAATATGAAAGCGCACCCACTATGAGCAGCTCTTACTTGAACACATTCCTACTCGAGTCAGTATTGCGATGCGCTCCTTACTTTAAGTCGAATCACCTAACGCTGTACATTTGAGAGCATACTTTATTTTATTTTTCTTCATTTATTCACGTCTTTTACTTTTTCGTGCACACCCTCCACTTAGGTCAGTAATATTAACGGGGCATGTGGGCCCTGATGTAAGCGTCACTCATTTATTATACTCAAGTAAGGACGCGCTTTTTCACATTAATTTCCATCGTGTAAATGTGGAAAACTGAACTGTTATAAACTCAGAATTTTGAAGAAACTCATTGTACGTTTATTTAATCTCTAAACATGGAACTCGCTTTATGAATCGAACTAAGATTTTATAGATTCAACATATAATGAGACCCAGTCAGTGGCTTGTAGCTTAGTCGCATATATGATCGTACAAAACGCTTTACCATAAAACTACTCGCCCAATGTGTTCCGATCATATCTTATTGAAATCTATTTTCATACAGATATCCCTAATTAATACTTTTGATACCGATGGAGCCTTAACACAAAATTTGATGACGAGTCAGAAACTGTAAGGATTCGAAACATAGCGAATTTATAATTCTTAGTTTTTAAACAATTACAATGAAGCACTTCTAGAATGGTGTATATTTGTCACCTTCATTTTGAGCTTATGTATAAATAGATTTTGTTAATAGTCAAAGAATGTTCCGATTTTCACAATTTGGATTCAGATCATAGCCTGCACTTTTTCACGATGTCACGATACAGCCGCTTCATGGTTTAAAAGGTTGTGTTCGCTAGTAAGCAATATCATTTTAGTTGGCTCCAGTACCCGTGAAGGTCAGTGGTATCTTGTATTGGAAACTAAACATTGTACAACGCTTTAAATTTAGAATGTCCAATCAAATAAATTTCTTTAGGTTTTTCAAGGGGAAGAAACAATAAAAAGAAACCACTTGTAAACTTTTTTATTTAAAACAAAATACTCAGTGAAATATTTCTTATTCTAGTGAAAATTAACGTAAAAAATTATTTATTTCCTCTTTTAAATAAAAACGGCAATAAATGCAAAAATAAAAGAAACGCGAAGCCTTTGTCAAAAAGGTTTCGAATTTGTACGCAGTTCTCATTGGACCCACTTCCTGAGGGAGGAGTTTGTTTAATCTTTTCCGTTGGGCCTAGTGTGCGAGATGAAAGTTTCCGGAAGCGGCGGCAAATTTGCAAAAAAACGAAAGTTTTTGCTTTTCGGTTGAAATAATAGGGGTAAATACAGACGTGAATACGTGAAAGGTTCATTTGCCGACGTTTCCTAAAGTTTGAGTGAAGTTTGTTAAATAATTTCATTTGTTGTCGTGTATTTACAGTCAAGTTTGTCATTTTTACATTTCAATTTTCTAAAATTTTTTTGCTTTTCATTCTTCATACACGTTTCTCATTTCCGACTTTTAAAAGTTTCAAATCATACCATAAATTCGTTTTCTTCGCTGATTTTTATTCCATTAAGTCTTTAACATCTTAATTATATTTTTGTTGCACATTATCTGCTTAACTTTTTAATATAATTGTGCAGTTATAGCAGTCATCACTATTGAAGGGAAGTAGTGCTCTTTGTGACTGAAAATCAGTTGCTGCTTTGAATTTCACATAGAAATAACAAACATTATGCATGCATCAACGAAAAATTATGCATGCATCTATAAGTATTTCGAATCAATTGAGAAATAAATTCACACAAGACGATCACTTCAACGTTGTGTAATCAACGCCCGTTCCCAATGTTTGATAAGGCCGTTGGCAAGTGCCCCCGCCCCCCCGGTCGGAATGATGAATTTCATAGATTTTTAGATTACCCATGTATTTCATATTGTTAAAATATATATGTAATTATGGCTAACAGTATACGGGAGACAAATTGTAATCCTACAATATTTATTTAAGATAAATATTGGAAGCTAATTTTAAAACTTATTTCATTGTAAAAATTATTATAAAATATTATTTTGATATTTTAATTTTTAAACTTTTTATTATTCAATTTTACAATAAGACAAATCAATAAAAACTCTTCCAATTTTTCTTCTAAATAAATGTTACTTCGGATATGAATATTTTCAAATGAATATTGATCTTTTTTTTGCTTCTGTTTACAAATTGTGTACGAACTAATCGTATACTATTCATTTGAAATGAATATAAATCCATTTACAAAAAATTAAATATATAATTCCTATGTATAAATACATAAATAGATAAATCCCTTTACAAATCCAAAACAAAAATAATACGTTCGACAAATTATTACAATTTCAGTCAAAAAACATATTGTGGAATTTTTTTTAAAAATATTTGTCTGTGTAGTTAAATTATCTTTGAAAATAATACAAATTAAAATATGAGTTTTAGTTAGTAGCTTCGTTTCGTTTTCTTTATTTACCCTCTTTTACTGAAAATATTACTGATATTGCAAGTGTTCCGTATTATTATATCCCTCTTACAGGTAATAATGTTAAATAATCTCAAATATGTTGTCTTTGAAAGCATTATGAGCTGAAGATTATGGCATATACACGTACATATTTTATTTCATTCAACTGACACGGAAGGGGTTGGTATATTTAGGCTATTTAAACTTTCTTGCTACTACTCAAAACGAATTTGGCTTACCTTTCATATCATTTAGGTGACAGTACTGAAATATTTTTTCGATACGGCTATTTCGATGTGTTCAGGAAGAAAATGTTTCGAATTACTAAACTAGTTTCAGCAGCATATCAATTGCCAACCATTTTTCTTCCGTACACATACGAAAATATTTCTGACGATATTTAATCGGCGTATTCATGGTGACATATCATGAATTTTCAGCATCTACGAAATTTTACTTACAAACGGCAGTCAAAATCAAAATGTGTCATGTACAGGCGAGTTTTAAGAAATTTGATTTCTTAAAACTCGCCTGCACATGACACAGCGTGTACTTCTAACCTTTTCTCACAAATTTTTGTTGTTCTTGTCGTATTGTTTTCATAAAAAATGTATTACTGACGTGTTTTAAAGTTATCTTAACAAGTTAGTTTTAACGAGAAAGCATTTGAGCTTTAAAAAGAAATAATAATTGCAATAACTATCACTTTTTCACAGAAACCTAGCAACAATTTATCGGTGCGATCAAATAAAATATACATCGTGAGTTTATTATCAACATATCCACTCTGCTATGTGCAGCCGTGTGCGCAATGGACGACCGTATAATCCCACATTACCAATTCGTTCACAACACTGCTGATTTGCGTGTTTATACCGTCACATAATTATCGACAATGATCGGCACTTTTCAATGAGTGATTATCACTAAGTACCGTGGTCAATCGTCTGCCTCGCCTTTCATTGCCTACTTACGCGCACCGCAGCTTTCATACAGGCTTCTAATACAAAGTCGGAGTATTTTACTTTACAATTAGAGGCAGTAAAGTAAGTGTGCGTGGGCCAACACGTGCAATTAATGTAATAGTGGGAAGCGGATTGCGGAGCGCTCCGCGGGTAAACCCTTCCCTTAATTAGTTTCGCGCGGAGTTTCTTGGGTCTCGCCAATTGGTGTGGAATTTGTGAAGTTCAGAGCTGTTTCCGGGTTAGGGGTTAAAGCTTCTTAAAGTTGAGGAAATTGGGGCAATGCGATTTGGTGGGTGTATGTGAATATGTTATTTTTGTTTACGTATTGATAAGAATGTGGAGTGAAGCGACAAGTGTATTGTTGATCACACTGTCGATTATTGAAAGGATAATTTGTTATTAGATTGGCTGCCCGTGTCGGTTTAAAACAGTCAAAAAGAATTACAACTCTATTTTGTTTTAAACGCTTTCTTTTATATAGTAAATATTTATGGTTTACTTATTAGCGATATGATTAACTAAGACCTTTTTTCTATTTATTATGCACTTTAGTTGAGTACAAAACTATGCGACCTTCTCTCGTATTATACTAATGTTTAGAACAAAGAGTCTATAATAATTAGCTGCATATAACGGAATTGCAGATTTGATTATATTATAAAATTTTTTCCAACATTACTCCGACGAACCTACAGCGGTTTAATTATTTATTATGTACTTTAGTGGAACACAAAACTATACGAGTTAATATACTTATACTAACATTTAGAATAAAGAGTATATAATAATTAGCTGCATATATTGAAATTGTTTGCAGATTTAATTATTTTAAACAATTCTTTCAAACGTTATTTCGACGTAGTTATTTATTTTGGACTTTAGTTGAAAACAAAATTATACGAGCTAACCTCGTATAACACTATCGTTTACAACAAAGAGTCTATAATAATTATCAGCATACATCGGAATTCGTTTGCAGATTTGTTAAATTCCAATAAACTAATAAAAACCCGCAAACTCCAAACAAAGAACAAACAACATTTTCCTTTTTTAAAATCAGAAAAAAATTTTATTGGAGATTGAAGTAAGTACTCATATACGATTTTTATTTATTCCTCTGAAAATTTTAACAATGTAATAAGAAGACGATATTATATGGGGAAATTAGCAATGATGGAGTAGCATATCGTACTCACTACGAAGCGACGCTTCGTCAGCTTATAATAGTTAGCTGATCATATAGCATCAATTGTACAATGCAAGTCGAATTTCCTTGTTAGTTGACAGAAGCTGCAATTACGGTGCGATTTATAAAGTATGGTTGAATGAATTGCATCGTTTAGACTTAATGCGTTCATTATACATTTATTAACAATAATTTTATCGCTTTCTTAAAATCAAAGAAATCGTAAATCAAAACTATTCAGTTTGAAGGGGTCCGAAAAGAGGTAAAGAATCTATTCTCGAACGATTCGAATTATCATGGTTCAACTATTAGCTATATAATGTCAACACATATGAACGAATACAAAAACGTAATAAAAATATTATCAGCAAGGGAAATTTTTTCTACAAATAATTGATTAAAATTGAGCGTATGTGGATTACCCATCAAAACTCTCTTTGCTGCACGGAAATATGAATTAGATTGATGAGAATGGCTAGCGAATATGTGGTTGATAAGGCCTACTTGTTATTTAATCTTGATTGATGATAATCGTCTACGAGGGTCGGAAGGGTTCCGCCGTCATCGCTTATTCAAATTTGGTACCACGGATAATTTCTTTATGTGCAACATTAGCATGAATATCTTCAGTATGCTTTGGGTATTAAGATTACATTGATAGTACTATAGTGTTAAGTTATTTATTTAATGGAAATAATATTTTCATTATACAGACAACTGTATAACGTATATATAGACACTTCATGTCATAGTGGCACGTAATTTTTATCGACATGTATATTTATATTATATTATAATACTATTTGCGAAAATGGGTATTAAATTCAAAAATCTTGTTACATCAAATATTTGATAGTTTGTCTTTTCACCATCTTTAAGTAATGGTTTAAGATATAAAATTATGTTTGTCCATCTTTTATCTTTTTATTTCACCACACGTTCTATGTAGTTCACTTTATATCTAGCATTGTCTATAATACAAGTATATTTGTTTGTATTATAATGGTTCAGTGTAATACTTATTGTTTTGCACTCCATTGCATCAATGGAGCTACGAAACCCACTCTAAGGTAGAAGAAGTCAAAGCGACGTTCACGGTGGGCAGTAAAAGTGATAGATTTTATCACTTCGCAATAGGAAATAAAAATAATTCTTGTACCAATTTTTCTCTTATTCACACATGAATGAATATAATGATCGAGAGTGAAGCAGACGGTTATATTTTTGGCTCCCCGGTAACTTCACATTCCCATTGAGTGTTGTGTTGTTGCCCTCGTAATACACATATAAATTATTATCTATGGTATCTCCAGCAAGTGCACAGTACGCCGGCACGGTCGTACCTCTACGATCGTACCCCATATTTTTGTGACATGATAGAATAGAGAACTTCCAAAAAATTTTATTTTGTCATTTTTCTAATTACTATGTGACATAGAAATTGTCAAAAATGTTTTTCGATTTTCAGATTATTCTCTGATTTCGCCTTTTGCTGCTCTCTTAGATTACTATAATTTAATTTCTTCCTTTGCTTCGTAATATTTTCAAATTTCTTAATCAGAAAGATCATTAACATCGATCTGTTTATACCGTCTCACACCAAGTAGAGCAAACGGTGATTAGGGAAAGCAAGTAAATCTCCATCTTAGTATTCTTCTTTTGCTCTTTACTTAATTTCTAAATTTAGTTCGGTCATGTTTTTCTTCCCCTCCCCCCCCCCTTTCTGTGCTTACTTCTTTTCTGTATAACATTTTACATGTAAGCATTTTCTAGTCATTTTCTCTGACTCAAAATCAGTACTCGAAACCATAGGCAACGGCAAGACAAAATTTACACAAGAAATCAATATCCTTCTCCATTTAATAAATAAACCTTGTGTACTCCAGTGGATTACAGCTCATGTCGCCATTGAAGGGAATGAGTGTTCTTGCTAAGGAAGCTCGAAACCTAGAGTAACTTCCCACAGTTACTCTTGCAGATGCCAACGCTATTTTCAAGCGTAAAATCAGCAGTTTGGGAATGAAACAATCCCAGATCTTGACTACCCAAGAAATCTGTCCTCTGCAATAGCAAGCCTCCGTACAGGACATTTTAAAGGCATGAAAACATCTTCAGAGAATAGCTCAAGACCTTATACCACCTGTAGGAACTAATACCGGACCATATCTTTAATTGCCAAGCCATTGCTGCCTCCCTTTTCCAACTTGATTCACCACCGGATGAAATACTCCACAAATTTAATGTAAAAAATGCTGGTTCATACAAGTATTATAGTTATGGGTAAAGATCTCGAGAAACCCACCTGACGTGATGCAATTTTTCATCTTTTTTCTAACAAATCAAATTGATTGTTTTAAATTCAATATTTCAAATATCAAATAACTGTACATCGCAATTAGCTACGATTCAACCACGTCAAGGTAGAACAATATAACCATTTTACATACAATGATTACATCAGAAGTCCGTAATATTGAAATTTCGCTTATTTATCAGCGGCTCTTGGATCCAACATTCCCCAGATGGCACGAAAGGCACACCTTTACGAGCGAGGCGATCATCAGTTCACGATCGTTTCACTGAATTTCACTACGGACAGTTACTGTATTTTTGATTCTCTTTCGCATTTATTGCTTTTGTAGATTCAAGTTATTGTTGATTATTTCGTTGAACGTCGACATTTGGACTATAATTCAAAGTATATTCTGTTATATGCAATACCGAACTCGCGACGAATTTTGTTTTGTAGGATATCAAAACATGATTAGTCATTTTCAACTTGATTTTATTCGAAATGGAGTATTTTTTATGATACGGCAAGTATCACAGAAATTATCTTGTTATAAATATATTATTCCTTCTCCAGAGAATGAAACCATGATTTCAAACCTTAATTTTCAGGGAAGACAGAAGAATTAAAATTGGTAAATAACTTAAAAATTATGAACAAATTTAAGGCTATGGAATGCTAAGAAATAAGTAAGTTTTTTTCTAAAGTGTGCATAAAAATTGCAATTTTTATAAATATTAAAATTACATTGAATTTCCATAATTTTACTTTATTACTTTCGTCTATTATATTGTACAACGTAAGGCGTGCGGCAATATTTATTATATTGGATGATTTATTATTACAAATTATTTTCAAAAAACTGTTTTTCTGATTAAAGGCAAATAACGAATTGCTTCTTCTACTATTACCGTCAGTTTTACTAAAGACAAGGATAAAATCGTAAGACAGAACATTGTCCGTTAATATCAAAGTAGTAAAATACTGTTGGAAAGACGTTATTAAATAATTATTGATATTAATATCATTGAATGGAATTTTGTTTTTTTTTTCTTCTGAATAAAAGCAATTTATCAGGCAATGTTGCCAATTACGGAAATAAAATTTTCGAACACCTTGTTAGGGACAAAAATACATAAAACAAAAAAAACAAATATGACTTGACAGCTTTGTTCTGTAGGGGATTTGAATTATTATTGCTTTACAAATAATGTTTTCTATGCTCGGACAACCACGATTTAATCGAACAGACATGAACCATATAAATACAAATATTTTCATGAATTTCCATCGTTATTACGGCCAAAATAAAAGTTAAAGATAATTTCTTCGCATCTTCTCTGTGTGAAGAGCTATCTATCAAATTTAGCAAAAAATCATTTCATGATTTGTAATGATTTCAGTTACCAGATCAAAAAAACATAATTCGTTTTTCAAAATAAAAATTAAAAATAATCAGTGACTAAACAAATTTGACATTGGCGCCTCTCTGCTCCAGCATTTGAGAGAAACATCCAAAAAAAACTTACAAAATAAATACACTGGGTGGGGTCTTTTGTGACCGAGAGAATAAAAACCCTTTAATAAATTTTCACTCTTTATTACCTATT
The DNA here is from genome assembly GCA_039881145.1 of Druceiella hillmani. NCBI lineage: Eukaryota > Metazoa > Arthropoda > Insecta > Lepidoptera > Hepialidae > Druceiella > Druceiella hillmani. The sequence continues at coordinate 8,316,594 of JAYKKI010000008.1, forward strand.
TGATAATAACTTTATCATATATATAGAAAATATACAACCAGCGTATACAATGCACAAGCGAGACAGTACAAACACTTTCAATCCTTAGGTCCCAGCAAATTTTTCTATCTAACTTTACCATAGCTTAAAACTTCGAGCTTTCCTTTCCGCGAAAGAATCCATTACCTTATCAATGTTTGCCTCATAGGTAGGTTTTTTTCGATAGTTAATATCACGAGGTCAGATAGGCTTGCCAGACATATTGTTCGACGCGGGTAGGTTTTAATTATCTTTATTTTGCTGAAACTTTGCTCACAGCTTGCGTCATTAATATCCTATATATCCTTAAAGCATATAGCTTTATATTGTAAAAATTAAAATTAAAAGAAAATTAAAGCTATTGTAAAAAGCTTCTTGATAGTCATGTTTGCACGTATGTTGCAACAGGTCGAACGCACTTGTCATTTCGTTGATTCCGGTTACAAGCTTTTAAAATATAGCGAGTTTTTATTTAAACCTCTGGAATATTTTCGAGCTAGATCGACTTCAGTTTTCCATCTTCAATAGACATATTTACAAAGCGTAACCACTGAGGAAGGCGAAATTTTAATTCAGCCTCTTCTCACATTCTGCCCTTGTTCTTATTTCTGTTAATATTTTGTCAAATATTATATTTTGTCTTTGGAAAACAGCTGATTCGAGTTTATTATTCTAGATTCATCCACGCAGATTTCGTCGCATTGCTTTTTCCTCCTGGAAATTCGTTTGCTTTTGAGGACTGGCACGATTTCCTACTTTTTGATACAGATGCAGCTTCCTTGGTCCAATTTCTTGGTCGTTTTTCCTCATTTCTTACCAGATCTTAATAAGACTTGGCATTAGTGCAACAGAGTGCGAAATGTTTATCCTCATTCTGTATTTCGACTTTAAGTCTATTAATCTCTCACATTAGCCCCAATTGTTAAGTTGAGGGTAAATTTAAAATCCATCAAAGAATTAGTAGATGACCAGATTCGTATTTAGAATCTGCGGCAGGAGGGGCAATTTATTCCGGGGATTTGACAACTTTTGGTAAATTATTTAATAGAGCTGTGGCAACTAGGTATTTGCCAATAATTTTGTTTGACTACTTCCTTTTAAGTTGGCTTTTGTGAATTTATTCATTATTTTTCATCGTGTGGTGGATCTAACAAAGAAGCAATAAAGTTTTTGTACAAACCCAAATAGGCAAACTTCTTCTGGACATGATGATGTTAAATGTACGTCTACGAGATTTAAATTATAACGAAACATTATAATAAACTCTGTCAGCTCGTTCATTTGCATAGCCCTGGCTTGGGCTCTTTACCTATGCAAGCCATATTAGATCCGTTGTCTTAAGATTGTCTACGATACTTTCGTACATGCAAAATATCAACTTCTAACTTTTCTAACAGCCGCTATTTATATTTCACATTCAGTTTTTGTTATTTTTATTATAGAATCATCTCACTCATTTGTTCTGCGTGATATACATCCGTATATGATGTTGAAATAGTTGATCTCGTTGATAATGCCTTAACGAAATTTTACCCCAGTATGTCGATGATTTCATTTTGTTTTCGATAAATAGGATACGTGTCCTTTTTTATGTGGTCTAACTGGTATTTGAGATTGGTATTGTATTTGGTAAGCAGAATTATAAAGTTTCCTTGACAAGGTTGAGGACAATTTGCAGTGAGAATATTCAGTGTTTCTTTAGAACCTCAAAAATCAAGACAGTTTGTGACGAGATACATGACAGCGTCCATTATTACATGTAGAATCTGTCTCCATTTTTCTTTCTGTCGAGTAATGTATTAATCCCTTAATGTTGCGATTGATATTCTGACACGATTTAATTTTCTGCAGACGGGACCGTTTGATAATGCATGCTTTATATTTTCGGGCAGACAGACCGTTTGATAATGCATGCTTTATATTTTCGGGCAGACAGACCGTTTGATAATGCATGCTTTATATTTTCGGGCAGACAGACCATTTGATAATACATGCTTTATGGATTTGAGATGCTTTGTACTCAGCTAATCTTGCTGAAACCTTTTTCCAATTAATGAAACTCACTGTACGTGAGGTTAATATAGAAACGCTGGCAAATAGCTTGCAGGTAGTACAGTAAATCGGATTTTTTATTTTAAATTAAACAAACCGATTTTTTAAAATATTTTTGGTGTTTGCCATTGTTCCCAAACTGCATTAAATGTGTCAAATTCCTGCCGTTGAGTTCAGTAGACCTAAACTCCATGTTTAGCATTTCGTAACGTAGCTTATTTTGTGAAGAATGGCCTTTGTTGATTTGTAATTTTTTCGGGTTCCGGCCACATTCCTGTCATTTGTTCGAATCCATCACATAGGTCAGACCTTGTGACTACGTATCATTCGTTTCATTTGATATGTAACATTTGTTTCTTCATTTGTTACGCGATCTGGACTCCAACGACGATGATTACGTCTAAACAGCATTACAACGATGGTTACCTTTACGAGCAGCGTCGTCTGCAGAAAGAGAATGGAAAGCTGATTTCACTATAGATAGGCTTCAATAATGACGGAAATTACATAGAAAAGTGATTTAGTATTAGCTGACTTCAATGTATGCGAAATATATTAAAAAATGGCTAAAAATTTATTTGGTATACATGCACAAGCTTTATTAGATGAATTTAACTGTTGGATAGATTCTTAAGGATCTGTAAGAATTTGAAATATAAAAAAAAAATTGATTTTCAATATTGGTCTTAAAATTAATTAAATAGTATTATTTTATAGCTTTGCTAAATAAAAAAATGTTACCTTTATTTTTTAACGAAATATAAATATGTAGTTTAAAACGTTCATATGTTAATGTAAATACACCGTTTCATTGCAGCGCTGCAACTGTTACCATGACTGAAATAAAAACATTCTAAAACAACGTTATACCTACTTAATCCATAAGTCTCCCTCTCACTACAAACGTGGATGTAGTCTACCTGAAATAAGTACATAATTAACCGTTGATTGATTTGCAATTGTTGACTAAAGCTCTTTGAAAATTTTTGTTAACTGAATCAAGACTAAAAACAAAGAGTTTTTTGGAAACAAATGGTTGTGGCTATTACGAGTACAATGTAATGGAAATATTTAAAATAAATTAAAAGCATGCCAATGAAAGTGAAAATTAAAGAAAAAACATTTCGCTATCCTTTTGTACAAGGAATTGATTTAATAGAAACTAGCCATATTATATTTTGATACCTCAGTATATAATGGAAGTTAATTACATTAAGAATGAACTCTTATTGCCATATACAATAACATTAGACATGTCTTACTGCTTTTAAAATGATCCCCAAAAGACAAACAACTTGTCTTCATTACAACCTTAAATGAATAATACGTATTATTCAACTAAGACTAAAACTATCCCTTTTATATAAATGCTTTCTTTGATTTTCTATTTCTTTTTTTATAATCCACGCACGAATACTATCTGAAGGTACTTTTTGTTCGTTTTTAGAATACAATACCTCAAAATGAAAAACGATTCTCTTATAAGATCACTTACCAAACTCCGTCTGTCGGAGCCGACTTTCTCAGGAACTAGGCGACATAGAACCTTAAAATTTGGCATAATAATACATCTTCTTAAACAACACATTTTGCACATAACTTTTTTTTAAATATTCATATAGAAATTAAAGAAGAGGTAAATAGCTTATAGAGGTAATAGCTTGTTTAAGGAATGCAAACATATTTTTTAAATATTTTAAATTGGGTACTTAAAATGATATTAAAAAATAAATGTACGAAAACAGAGCATTCCATCCCCCTCCATCCCATCAACCAAAAATAATGAAAAAAACAGTGTTTGTAAAATCTGACTAACTACAAAAACTACAGTTAATCCTAGATCTTATAATTTTTGAACATGCATTATGCTCTCACATCTGTGAGAAATGTACTAGGCAACTTATTTACGTTGTGAAAAATCAATATTTGTAAATAATTTGATAAAAATTCTTTATACCCTTAATTCTAATAATTACCTAAATAAATATGGAACCCTGGTTTTACGATAATGTGAATTGCTATGGTAAAATAAAAGGGTAGCAATTTTATGTCAATATGTATAATTCGTGTCTTTGAGTCGACGTGAGTTAAGATAACAGCAGTATTACAAATAAATATCGATATTACCAGACCGTCGTGTCATTATTCGGGATTACGGTCAATCAAGCGCGCGGCGCGACATGCTGAAGCAGATGTTCAGCGGGTAAGGAATGAGCGGGCGAGAACGGAACTTCGGACTTGCGTTTGACAGCTGCGCACGCGCCGACAGCAGATGGACCGGGTGTTGGGTTACAGCTCGGCTTTTGCGAATGTGGTTGTCGAAATGGTGCGCTGTGGCACGTCGAATTTATTTATAAAGTATAGGTTTCGGGGACACGTGTGGACAAACCTATATTTGGAATCGATGTAAAGTTAAGTATTACATACGCGTTAGTTCGGATCGATTCTTAACAGTTTTCATCTCACAAATTCAATCATCAGTGTGAAAATTGTTTTTTGTAAAAGGACCGTAGATTTTTGTGTACCAAGGTGACAGACATCATGACTAATAGTGTATAATTTTTCAAATTCTGAATTTGCTCAAATTCAGAGAACATGGTCTTGATGTTATAATACATAAAATTATTATTAAAAATATATTATAATAATTATAATGCATGAAACGTTAGATAAAAAAAATATAAACTTGTCAAGCACTAGTAGAAGTCGTACTACCAAGATTCAGTACACTTTAAGCCACTTAAATGTTTTGTATTTGTATTAAACTATTTGCAAATATTCGTCACAATATAAATATATTGCCTACTATGTATTTCAAGGGCGTAAAACATGGTGTTTATTCTATCAACTCTGTTTTTTAATGATTGTTGGTTCATTAGGTTAGGAAATAAGGGGGACGCTTTATTTTCGCATATTTTTAATAAGTTTTTGTCTTAAGTCTTGTCAAATAATACACCACATGATATACAAAATGAAAAAAAAAAATTTTTTCTTTATTTACCCTGTTATGTAAATAAATTTACCCTCGTATGCTTATGTAAAACTTTATTTACCCTCTTATGTAAATTAAACGTAAGAAATTTACGTAAAAATGTTTTTCTTAGCACTTTTTTAAATTTATTTTCACTAATTAATATATAAAAGTTTTAAAAAAATTGGCTAGTGAAAAATACGTGTGTTAATCAGATGTGTCACTATGTCAAATTTAAAGTTTCTACGTTACACAATTTCTAAGAAAGTCGGCTGTGACAGACGGACACGTGAGAGATTTTAGGGTTCTGTTTTTTGCTTTGAGGTACGGAACCCTAATTAAGTACAAAAATTTGCCGAAAACTTTAATTTTTAAAATTTTTTGAAACTGTCAAGTTGTCTGTAGTATTTATTATAGAAGAGCGTAGAAAATAGTATGGGCCTATTTAAAGCTATTATCCGTATACGATCTTTCATCGTCAATAACTTTTAAATTATTATTTAATAAGATCCAGCGAAGTGCTTATCGAAACATGCATAATATTGTTACCTGTAGTACGTCTCTTGAAATTGTATAAATTCTCTGAAATAATTTTACTTGAAAGTTCTAATAAAATGCCCGTATCCAGAATTGTTCAAATGTTTAAAATCCATAAGGTGAACGTAACTGACAGGGGCGTGTTGCACATCACTTTGAAGTTTAATATTTAAATAACGAAGTTTAATAAGGTAAAATGGCAAATAAAACCTCGATTTAATTTGAAAATACCTGTTCAATCAATGCACATTCCACTCTGTGAGGTGATACACTTCACATACACGGGGGAGGTAACTTAAAAAAAATACATCTATATATATATATATATATATATATATATATATATATATATATATATATATATATATATATATATATATATATATATATGTATATTGGTGTATATTAATTAAGGTTCCCGTCTTAAGTATTCGTATAGATCATTTAATATACAATTCGCTTAAATAATTTAACATTGATGGACTTGGCATATAGGCTTAGGAATCCCTTGTTGCGTTAGGAAACCAAAAATGAACTTTATGCGATATAAGCGAATAAACAGACAAATAGACAGATGTTGCGTTTTATATACACGTGTTTATAGGTATACGTATAAGTACTCGTTATATTTAGCTTCAACCTTGTTTATTGCCTTTTTTGTCGTATACATTGTTTGATATATTTATTCAATTCCGCATTAAGCGACTGACGACAACGAGATCAGTATGTGAGATGGGAAAATATCTTGTTCGTTAATTTAAATGAAAATATATGAATTTAGTACTGACTTCATTTGTATATCTAAATAATAAACTACTTCAATAAAAAAATCTGCATAACTAAACAATAAACTACCTCAACAAGACAGTTTTAATGCCGACAAGAGTAGACGGAGAAGGGAAGGAGATGTGTTGCTGTAGTTATTCCAGCGATAAGCCTCATGCTTCTTCCGTTACTGCTAGCTGAGTATTAACGAAATACTTGTATTACTAATATTAACAACTAATAATGACGTCATAAACAAGTTCAGAATCAATTATAAAAACTTGTAAAAAACAAGTATTAATCTTTTGATTAGGTCCAATTTGTCTTAAATATGTATTTGTTTTAGTATTTGATATCAGTTGTGTTTTAGGGATATACGTTGTTACGATATTCATCCTATACAGAGATAGAAACTGTAGTGTGCAGTTTGGTTGATTTTAATCCATTAAGGTTAAAGCAATAATTAAATTGAGTATTATTAAGTTAATGAGAATAATAAACGTCCATTCCTTCAGAAATGAATGTCGGTACCGATCTTTATGTTATTATAGTAAGAGTGTATGTACTCTAGCATAATCTACTCCATACGAAAACTGTTTTCATAAATCATCGTTACATAAAGTTTTAATATTCCGCGTGGGAGTGCGACGGAATGAATAGCGACAACAGTGTGCGGGTCAAGACTGGGGTAGGGGAAGTTTCTGTCAACTGGCTCCAATTCCGTCCGACGTATTTGAACTTAAACCACATACGTACTAAACATTTCGAGTTTCTATAAAGCGGTAGTTTATAACGTGTCCGAGTGTTAGCTCTTAATCTCCCAGGGGAGACTTAAGATTTTATGCTTTTGACGTATCTCTGTTAATTATTTTATAAAAAATGGACAATTTTGGAAACACTCTTGAATGTATATGTTTTATTACTTATGTAATTGTAATAGCAGATCCTTGATTATTTATTACGTAATATAAAAAAATGTTGAATATGAATTTTTAACAATTTAAATATTCTTTTGCTTTGTAAATGATGACATATTTTTTTTTCAAATAATCACCAATTCTACATTTTTCCTCCTCCAATATTTATTACATTTGAGTGACGTATATTTGAAATTACATTAATCTTCATATTTATCATTTAAAAATATTATTCCATTTACCATGATACTTCTTCCTGAGAAAAATTTCCTTTAAAAAATAGAGTAATTTCAAGACGCGTCATTCACTAATGAATATGTTTTCTAATTTCGTAAACACTGGTCTCTATGATAATAGTGAAATATGATTCCCTCTCTACGCGAAATAGGAAATATTTTTGGAAAATTATATTAGAACAATTATCGTCTGTCGATAATTGTTCTGTTCGTAAATCAACCGTTACTAGTCATTTGAATGGTACCTATGTTACGTATATTAAGAATGTACTTTCCAGAACGTTGACACCATTTATATGGTTATTATCTATAATAGTAGAAATTATAGCTTAGCATTAGGTAGATTCAACTGCGTAACATACCAGTTATAATCGAATTAAATATTTTATTCATATTTGTGCTGAATATGCCATTAAATTTATAAGAAGATTAGATCTTGGATGAGGTCTGTGGATATACAGAGTGGAATTATAACACAAATGAAAAATTAATCATTAATAAAAACATTATAACAGAAAAGAAAGTTTTTTTTTTAATTATGAGCCATTCTAAAGAAAATGTGTGAATGGAACATCTTCAGTCTTTAACATAAAACGTCATTATTTTTTAAAAAAATTGTCAAGCACGAGTAGAACTCGCACCATGAGGATGCCATACACATTTAGGCACTTATAAACTTTTAAGGGTAATAGCTTTTCTATTAAACAATTTACTAATATTAATTTTCCATAACGAAAATATATTGAGTACTATATCTTTTACCGGCATAAAAATATTACGCATATTTCATACATGATGAAGTCAAGGATAATCGGCACTGTTTCTTACAATCTTTTCATAATTTTTGTGTGTTTTTCAGAATATCTCTGAAGATATACTTACCTAAAATTATGAAAAAAATATTTTCCATTATTTAATTTAACCCACCTAAAATTTCCATGTTCGTACTTTTGAATATTAGCTATTAAAATATACGCGGATGTTAAATTTCAAGTGTCTACGTCAAGCGGCTTCTGATAAAAACGGCTGTAACAGACGGATAGACAGACACGTGAGTGATCTTTCAATGGTTCCCTCCCTTCCCTCCCTACGGAACCTGAAATACGTGAACTTTATGGGCAATTGTAGTATTTTTTTTACTTCATTTTTCATGTAATCTCTTTTCAAAGTAGGGTAAGTATCGATAAGGGAGTGATATCGTTAGTTCCATTTCATTCTTATATAAACTCTTGTCATTGAAGAAAAAGAAAATTCATTGATTTTTCCTTAATTTGTTTACATTGTCTTTTACTTCGTTTATTCCTCTTGCACCTTCTACATATTTCTTAACAAATATCTTAATTCTCGTCTCACATTTTTTTTCTCTTTTAACCATATCGACAACTCTCTTCACACATCCACTCTATAGTGATTTGATTTGATTTATATTTAATTTAATATTGCATACTTTAAATGAAATATCTAATTCTTCAGTTTTGAAATGTTTTACCAGACAAAACGATCACGTAACGAGGAAAAGTTTATTTGACAATAATTAATACAAACTTACCATCATCATTATCACGTTCGACTTAATTAAATTTGTTACAAAGGCGAATCGATATATAGAATTATTCACTTCCCTCTGGATATTAACATGTAATCGAAATTATTTTCATCTATAATTTCTTTCTAATAAATAAAATATTACGACAATAACACAGTTTTAGCGAGGCTAAAGTATTTAATCTCATAACATTCATAACTGTATTACGGCACTGAACGTTGGATGAGATGAAGAGAATTTGGGCCTAAAAAGGTTGAGATTCGCAGACGTTCTCTCGTCCCCGATTACAAAGTTAATAAATCCTTTAATGGCTTACAGGAAGGATTAATAAATTTGACTCAAATTGCTCCGGAGAGATATCGACCGCCCATAATTGCTTTCAAACGTATTGCTCGAGTTATTTGGGGCGAATCGAAATGTTAAGTACTGCGAAGGGAATATCAATTTAACTCTGTCCGTGCGGATTACTGACACGATATGGGTACGCTTATACAATTGATAAGATAAATGTAAATATTTGGAAAGATATGGATATTTGGAAAGGGAATATTTTATGTTGGATTACCTTGTTTACCTGAATTGTTTCATATTTTTGTGTAGACGATAAATAATAATAGAAATATGGGACTAGAAATGTCAACCGGCGTTCCCAGGTGGACAGTTGTAAAATACAGACTGAAATCAGCAAATTTTTAAAAGAAGAAATTAGACAAACCTGATGAAGTTACATGGATATGAGTACAGTATAGCGCAGAAATTACACGTGGATGTGTAGCAATATTATGAAAATCTTCTTATTTTTATATAATCTCTTCCTAGCTCATTGGTATATAATATATGAGTATGTATTATCACATCAATATAACTCTGATCACACTTTTCACAATAATGCATATTGCAGAGTTATGAAAACTAGAGGAATCACCAAGAATAATATCAAAACTACCAGTGTAGTTAAATCTAAGAGTAATGAGTAATTGCAATATAGATTGATTGCTGTAACAAAATTGATTGCTGTAACAAAATCAACATTGATTGCCGTAACAAAATTACTTTACAGTTATCAGTAAACATTAGATGAATACAAATGGATAAATATTTAATTTTAGCACTACAAGCAAAACGCACAAAGACAAAAAATACGTAAATGCATAAACGTAAAATGACATAAAGGTAAATAATGTATTGTGTTACATTTTCTTTCCAATTAGTACAAGTATGTATCGAACGGGATCTTTGCAATCTAAATTTCCTCTCACATTCATCATTATCCCATTCTTCAAAATGATCAGGTCCATTTTTCACTACGTTTCTTTCCTTTTGGCTGACTGATGTAATTATATGTAATTTCATAATCTTCGCTCATTAAGTTATCGATTATCTGAATAAATTCAATGTTTTGTAGTAAAGTAAAAAACAATTCTGTACAAAAATATGATTGTAATTTTAACACAAATACGAAAACATAAACTTTACTTGAAATGTGAATATGATAGATATAAACTGGCGAACAACCAGCCGCTGTTTGTTTCTTTTATAAACGAATAACACTACTTATTTAATACTAGATATAATCCGTTAATATCAGTTATCTAACGGTTGAAAAATTCAATTATACTCTATCTGGCAAATAACTTACTAGACTCTTTATGCGCGGATTGAAAAATCCGCCCTAAAATGGGGGAAGAATATTCTACACTACTTTGATAATTGATGGATGAATAAACCGGTTATCCGTTTATTACTTTAATTACTTTAATTTTAGTTTACCAAGTTTTTAATTAATTTCGTTTAATCTTTGGTTGTTCCTAATTACTATTAAACAAATTTTATTACTTTAAATATTATCTACTTCTCACTAATAGTGGTATGCCTTAAGATTATATTTTTATATCGAGTGTAGGCGAACTATTAACATATTCAACATAACACAGAACATCAACAGTTGCTCTTTTCAAAAGCATTTGGCTTCTTTAAAATAAAGGAAAGTCTAATTGAAGTATCAAAACTTTGCCTATAGTTAACTTGGAAAGTAAGTTTTGTATAACTTGTAACTTACTAAAATAAAGTCATTTTTATATTAGAAGACATAAAACTTCAATTAAATAATTTATCTCGAAATTTTACATAATTTCCATATTTTATATTGCATTGGTTTTACTAGTTGCAGACACTTGTTGACATATCTCTTTATTGTACTCGGTAATAAGATATTAATTCATATTGGATAGCGCATTAATACTCTACTTAGTAATAACCCATGTCGGGATGAAGTAGAAAATTAGGGAATAGGAAATTTATGAAAACATGCAATTTACACGAATTCACTAACGACCTGACATATTGCATTGCATATTGCGATTCCTTGGAGGCGTCTCTATATTCGTCGATTTGCATCAGAAAAGATGTTATGTTTTGATATTTGATGTATCTAATATTACACATACTGATAAATATAATTCATGCCCGTGAAACAAATATAAATGCTATGGCTTGTTATAAAGTATCAAATCTTTCTTATTTACGATATTGTCAACAAATTTACAATATATTTTTTTGAAGTTCAACATATTTTTATGAAGTTCCTTCAAGCAATATTAAATTAGTTATAATAAAACGGATGCTGAAATACATTTTGGAAATCAGACAATTCCCAAGTTCTCGTTACAATTTTTTTTGCAAAGTTATGTAGTTACAAACAAAATGAAATCAGATATTTCAGGAAACTCCAAACAGGTTTCGGAATCATATTCAGTTATGAAAAACCCGCAACAATGTTGGTCGATGTGATAAAGATTGAAGCGAATTTAAAAGTTCGAGTCGATTATTCAATTTTAAATTCCTATATCGATAAAAACCTAATTCGAGATAATAGATGCAAATTGGCAATTTCACTTTAAAAAACCTTTTCAATGACACCTCTCCGAAGTGCGCTCGCGAAAAGGTAATGTTTCGTTCTCACTTTACCAGTTTGGAGAGGCATATTAATTTTTTTTTATTTTCCCACGTATTAATTGCGACCTCTGTCTCTAAGGTATCTATATGCAACGTTTCATGTACATAAATAGAAAGCTATAGAGAATATTACGTTCGATCAAATGGTAAACGTAATGGATCAAACGTAAGAACATAACAAAAATATAAGGGTTTTCGTTTCATTATGAAACCCTAGAAATGCACATCCGACGAGAATGATATGCCAAATAAAGTGTAATTATGAAGAAAAAGAAAACAAATTTTGATATGGTTTGGTCAATTGGAATGTATATAACATAAATAGTAACAACATATTTTATACGTGGAGGAAATCAGTGAACGGTAGAAACACGTGTATTAGAAAAATTAAGAAATTAGTTTAAATCGGTTATGAAAATAGAAGAAAATGTATGAAATTATGTCTGTAAATTGTATTCAAGGGATGAGGGTCATTGTGCTCCACTGTTGATGTAATCGTGCTTAGGCGAAAAATAGGAACAAGCTGTAAATTTATTTTCTAAATGCATTATTTCGCATTTATTTCGTTCTGTAATTGATCTCTACGTAGATGTTATTAAAATTATAGGTGCACAAATGTGGAGATATCATACATAAGAACATAGTAAAAACATTATATTTATATGTCTTCTATCGGAATGGATAAGTTCGATACATACGAATAAGGTATAGACAAATAAATTTTGTAAGTGTGTGTTATTTTGTTCTTTAATTGGTATTTATGAAGGTGCTCTTAAAATTATAGATACACAAATGTGGAGATATCAGACAAAAGAACACAGTAGAAACATGACACGTATATCTTCTATCTGAATGTACAAGTGCGATAGATGCGACATAAGGTACAAATAGATAAATATTATAAATGTGTCTTTTATTCGTTCTTTAATTGATCTTTATGAAAATGCTGTTAAAATTATAGGTACCCAAATGCAGAGATATCAGACAAAAGCCACCAAAAACGTTACACCTATATGTCTTCTGTCGGAGTGCAGTACGAGTATACATAAAAACTTTTTAAGGTTAACCCGTTAAATGGTAAGTTGTGCACCAAATGTTCCTAACTCATGTCAAACACAATATACGACGCATAGTTCACATTTTTAACTTAAGTATCTATCACTGCACTCAGTGGAAAATCTGAGAATAATCTGGTAATAAAAGGGCAATTTAAATTGAATAAATACATTTTCGATTATTTCAGCGGAAATCTTTAAGTCTAATGGACTATCAGTGGATCATGAAAAGCGGCGTCTATAGGAAAAATAAATTGTGAAGGGTATGCGGAGAATTCGCAGTCCCGTTCTCAGGTCGCATAAATTCAAATGTGTAAATTCAATGTGCATCTTTACGATTGAATGCTGTTTGCATCGATTCGCTATTCAGGAAGTGTTTGCCGCAGGTTTACATTGATTAGTAAGATTCCGTATTGTTCTTTCATTCTAAACCTTTTATGTGTGGCTTCATTGAATTCATTGCTTTAAACTTACTAAGTAAATTTCTATATATTTAAAGATTTGTTTGCTACAAAAACAATTGTAAATTATCGGATGCGGCGCGCGAGAATGTCATAGCTTATTCAATGGAATTTACTACTCATACTCCAGTAATGAACATTGAAATAGATTGAATTCAAATGTTCGAATCCAATTAGAACATTTGGAAAGTTTGGTTTAAGCAATAGCATATGTAGGTTAAAGTCATTTTCATAAAAGGCTAAATGCTGAAGCTCATGAATTATTTACAACGCCTAAAGCATTTCAGCTAATATTCAAAACAACTTTTCAAGAAAAACTTTACTTAAATATTGATTTTAATATCTTTTTACAACTTTAATAATTGCAAATCGGTAAAACTACATTTGCATTGAAGTTGGTGGAAGGATTTAATGGCTGTACAAGGTACATTGGAATTATTTGGCGTAGAAAGTGGACATTGTATATTAAAGTTATTCATTGTTTAAAAAATAGTTAAATCTAACGGTATGCTCCGATTTATATATTGTTTTAGCAAGCGTCCTTGAACCAAGAATAGTAACATATTGTATTAATAATATTTTAAAATAGTGTTTTGTTTCAGTACAGTAATTTATTGCTTATAACAAAAGCGTACCATTCGGTAGAAATAGAACAAACGATTACAGACATAGAACAAACGAAACGGTTTACAATTTAAACAAAATTGAAGATTGTTTGGTTATATCCAAATACGTTAAATGTATATTTCATTTCATATATTATGTCTATGTTTTTTTCTTTTTAATTGAACATAGATATAAAATGAATTAATATAATTACAATCATGTAAATCACTGCCTAAGAAATGAAACTTTTTTCTATTTCACACAATTAAATGAAAAATTAGAATTATTTTATTTCTTTCTTTTTGAATTATTTTATATAACTTAAATAATCTTTTTATAATATTAACTTTTTGTCCGATCTAGTATACTACCATATTTTTTATTTATCCTACTTTTACATTTGTAGATACCGTAATAAAAACAAAAATATTTATTTCGTTTCATTCATTAATTTAACTCAGTTAAATAATGTATGTAACATTATTTATCTGCAGTGACTATTATTATACATTTTTATTTGAAAACAAATCCTTTAAGCTCATCAAAATGGTCGCTAACAAAGCCCATATGGCTCGCAAGCCACGCGAGCCGCATGTCCGTCAATCTACGAGGCGTTACCACACCTGCCCTATCTCTATTAAGTACGTAGCATTACATTATTATAAATTACATTGCAGCCCCTAATAACAGGGGTGAGATACTCCCCTACGCTCTATGAACCTAATAAATATCCATTTACGGACCATTGTCAAAAGTTTACGCTTCTCTGTCCCACACGGATGGCTCCTCTATAAATTCGGACACACCTTTTTTGAGCCTCGGGTAGTTTCATAGGAGGAGTGAAGGAAAAAGTTTATGGGGAGGGTTCGGGGAAGGACCTTCGGGTACTAATTTCGATCATCCGCTATTTACATGAATGAATCATATATGGACGCGGAAAATGGAGGTAAATTAGTCTGTTCATTTTATTATAATATAGCGCCGAATGATTCACAGATACCTGCGAATCAGCCGCCGGGGTACATAATACCAGATGTGATGCTCTACAAGTGAGTATGAAAATGGAATTATTTTATTTCCTCGTTCACTAGATGACACTGCTGCAGGTGCAACCGGGAGTTAATTAAGCAAGTAATATTTAAAGAAAGATCGACACGGGATTAGAGGATAGAGAGGTAAAAAAAGAAAATGTAAACTAATTTTTCTTCAATTCATTTACTCATACCTTTTGTTGCAGAAAACAATATTTATATTCACATTTTATTTATGACATTTTCATTTTGATAGTGGAAATCATTTTAAATATGATAAAAAGCAACTCAAGTTTTTTAAATATCGCGAATTCAAGAAAAAAAGGAATGTTCATATACCGTAATGATTTTCTTTAGAGTTAATTACTGCTCCGATACTTTTTAACGTATTATAATTTTCGCTAATCAATCATAATTTAATTATAAATTAATACTAATTAAACGATCGGTTGGTCGGAGAATTCGACCAGTCAGGCTAACTTTATTATCGGTGTCAACCCTAATTATATCAGTTAGTATTCAATCACTAAACTTTGATTCACATGGGAAAAAATAAGATGACTATTATATTACTACAAATCTTAGTAATTCTAATCCAAGATCTTCGTTATTAAGGTCTCAGGGTTAGAACTTACGACTGTTATATAGTTAAATGCTGTAAACTTTTACCAAACATATATAACTATTCCCGGCATTCTCAGCCCTTCCCTTGCCTCCAGGTAGTGCCATGATGATATATGACCTCTGAGCATCATTAATAATAATGAGCCGCCAGCTAATAGCAGCCACCATTCTCTCGTATTATAAGTTACGGCAATAAATTAGACAAATTTGACACTCACCGCGGCAAAAGCTCGAAAGTAAAATGATTTTAAGTTTTATATTATTAAATCCGTTCAAAATATGGGCTCGTATGATTGGTAAAAAGCTTGTACAAAATAAGATTAAAGTAAATACATTTGATTGTGTGTGTGTTTAGAAACTAGGTTGTTACTTGACTATGTTCATTACCTCTAATTTTCTTATACCGTCTTTTGCCAGTACGATCGGTGTGTATTGATTTACTTTAAAATTTATCACCATTTTCCACCATGAACCATCATAGGTAAGTAGTTTTGTAATTCTCCGCTAGGTGGCGCTATTTGCTATAATTTTAATAGATTTATTATTTAGTATTGCATTTATATTTACATATTAGTAATTGTAGCATCATTACTATCTACCAGATGCTAATGAACCTTAATTCTTGTATAACTCAAAAAAATCAGTCTAAGTTTTTTGATTAATTATTTATGTTTCTAATTTTTCAGATGATCAAAATCTCATTTTAGATAAAGATTTAAATATTCAATGCTTAAAATGGGGAATTATACTATTTTGATATACACCTGTTAGAATAACGTTTCCATATGGATAACTTCAAAATGAATTGAATTGGTTACATATATGATCAAATCCGACATACTTGATATTGAATATATATAAAATGAATATTATAAATCCATCAAATATCAATTTAAATCAAAATTCAGTGACGTATCCTCGTACCTTCTGCGGAATAAAAAAATTGTGAAAGAAGAAAACATACTTAATAACTTCAGAATATATGATTCATATAAATTAAAAATTAAATATCCCAGCCCGAATGTGAATTACAGCACCATATATTGAAATTCGTTGGTATATTTGGACCTTCTTTATACTGATATCCAGGTTTAATCAATGATCGTTAAAAAGTTACGATATCAACTTTCGTATATAAAGAGTAGCGCGTGTTAAAAAAAACTATAGAAACAAGTTGAATAAATTAAATTTAATATAAAAGGTCTAGTAGTGTTTGATTAGATATTATCTATGCAACTAATAAAATAGTAAGAATGTCGTGCCTGTGCACGCAGGAACCGTTTTAACGAAACTTTGCAATTTTATAATTTTGAAGCTTGGTGAAAATCCGCAATAGAAATCATCAAAATTGATGATGAACTGATTCTACTATTATATAATTGGCAATTACTAGTTGACAGCAGCAGTCTCTTCCTTTTATGAATAACTAATATACATATGTAATATTGTAATTTTCCACTAGATGTCGGTATTTACAATATAGTATAGAGGCATCCCGCGGGAAAATAGCTTAAAGATTTAAAAACACATATATGATATATAATTGTAAAAGAAAAGAAAAATTTATTCGAAGAAATTGAAAAATCAAAATTACAAGATTTTTATACGCATGTGTATTTTTTGTTACCTCAACTCCCAAAAACTGCCCAAATCGATTTTGATGATAGGAATATTTTACCTGTCGTTACTTTACTTTCAGATGCAGAATAATATATAATCACTCTTCATTGATAAAGATCTATATAATCCTATTTTATGGGTGAAAATTTATTAGGTAAATATTTAAGGAAATTGTATATAATTTAATAAAATAGCACTACTTGAAATAAATCATAGCAAAAAACGCTACATATCATTAAGTAACGATTTTAAGAAATTAAATAGTTAACCCAAACACTTGTGGACAAATGAGGCTCCTTCGTTAATGATTAAGATGATGTAATTTATTGTATTAAAACTTAGAGCTATTATATTTCTTAGAATATATAGATCACATCCATTTCAAATAAATTTCCTTGTGCGAGGAATTTCACGCGATATTGTTTAACATAAAGCGTTTTCTTTCAACCCGGAACATATTCAAGCAAGCCAAAACGGAAGCGAATATTGTTTGAACTATCGTGATTTACATTTATAAATATTTAATTTGCGGCTGGGCCGAGCACATAAATAATGTTTTATTTATAACCTGCGCTCGTTTTATAAAGTGCATCCGCGTTGAAAGGTATGAAAGCCGCCGAAGACCTGAAGTTAGTTTTTTACATGTTAACCTACTTTAATGAAGTAAAGGAACGCTTTGTTTCGACAGGCAAATTTTAAAATGGCTACTGGCTTGCGAAACGACGTATACACTTAGAAGTATTTATAATTAATAATATATAATCAAATTATATACATGCAATATTTAAACCGCACTATTATTTTTTTTAGTTTTTCACCCTAAATATTTTAACTTGCCTGTAAAGGTTGAATAAAAAAAATCTTCAGTTCTAATTTCGATAAATTTTACTTGCAATTCAAAAGTTCAACTGCTGCCGACAAAATAGAATATAAAGAAATACAGCTATAAAATGTTAACATATTTGAATTGTAAAATTATAAAGCAAGATATAAAAACGTAATCCTTTCTTTGTAGGAAATTACGAAGATTTTGTTTGTTAATTTTTTGATAGCCTGAATTATGTATATTGACTTATATATTAAACAACAATAAAATCTTACAAGACAATTTCAATAAATTTACAAATAGCGCCTTGGAATTTTAAGAAAAGAGGGGATTGGGACATCATCAATAAACTACAATTTACTAATTGCTTGTGAAGAGAAGTTTTCTCGATAATTGTTTTCTTTATATAAATTTCTCTATATATAACCACCGTGTTTAGGAATTAAATTTATTAAAAATATAAAGAAATAAAATTGGACATTTCGGCGATAGGATGTTTAGGGCACTAACCTATTTTTGAGACATTTTCATGGAAAATATAGAAACAGGTATATACCCGTAGTTTGACCGCGTGGTTTAATGATACATTTTAAAGGTTTAATTTAATCAAATGTATTTTTTGTATTAGACGGTTGGCATCAATTTACAGGAAATTGCTTTAAAAATATATAAAGTGTTGTATATTTATAAGTTGGATGTATTTATGTACGATTACGGTATACAAAAAAAAAAGTAAATGAATAAATGTTGATCAGTTGTTATCTCGCATTTTAAATTATTTTTAATTAAAAATTTATTGAATTAAATGTTATAGTAAAAATATTACGCAGCAAAATGATTTTGTTTCATTGTATAAAATTTAAATTTTCTCGAAGAATATTGTAAGTTAGTTGTCAAATTTATAGAAAATACTTCTGTCGTATTTAATAATGCATTTATAACTGGGAATGAACTAATATAGTTTATTTTAATTAATACAGTTTAATAAGGAGTTCAATATTAATAAGGTTTCAAAATTTTAATTAACAACTTAAAACTGCCGATTTTTTTTGCAATTTGAAATAAGTATATAAAATATTGAATATATTTGGCGTTAATTTTGTAGAAATTCGTTATTCACAATTAAATGAAACTACGTGATGTAGTATTATTTCTACTTTCTTTAAGTTCTTTATCACGACCTAGGCTTCGTTGTATTACAACAACTTCAGGTGGGCAGTTAGCAAAGATCTTCGTAAATAATCCACCAAAGACAGTAGAAATAATACTACATCGCGTAGTTTCATTTAATTGTGTATTTAAAATATATTTTAAAATGACTTTATAAATTAATTTACGTCCTTCAAATATAGGATTTATTTTCGTATCAAATGGTTTCGTATATGACGTACGTACTTACACATTTTTCCATTTGGCATTGGGTAATACATTTCCACATGCCAAATTCATATCTAAACGAACCTGTCAGTTAAAGAATTCAAGATAAAAGTTTAAATCCTTCCCCATAAATAATTCACACACTCGTGTGGCTCATAAAAGACACAACGACTCATACACAAACACAAACACGAGCCCCACGTGCACGCAAAACGTAAACATTACATTTCCGTTACAACTGCGCGCGGCGGAAGTGCCATGCGCTCTGTAATCACAAATTGTTCGGTTAAATAAAACGGAGACCCATTTTTTATTATTTCTCTCATTCATCAATGGCGTGTTTACGCAACGGCGCTGGTTGCGCGCACGCGGCCTCTAAAGCCGCCCTTACACAAAAAGTATTTAGATTTTTACTTATTTATTGAATGTAATATTATTTAAATCATCAGTTAAAACTTATTATGAGACAAGCTTATCGTAATGGTAAATCCATGTTTTATATTTGTTTCAATTAATAAAATAGATAGCCACTCTTACAGTTTCATCTCCATTGGGGTTAATTTGTTATTTTCAAATTTTAATATCGTTTTCTTCTGCCAATTTATGCGATTTAAAATATCCCAATTAGTGTTATAAATCTACAAATGAGCTTTCTTCGCCCAACTACTTAACTGGTCTCTGTGAAAAATAGTCCGTGTCCATAGTATGAACATAAAATAATAATAATATTTTATCTAAAAATATCATTTATTTTGCTTGATGGTTAAAAAATTACTAAAATAGAAATAAGACCGTGAACGTAATTATATACATATATTTCAATAGTAATTAGATAATATCGTGTTAATCTTACAAATAATTGACTCGATTATCCTACCATTTTTCCTTTTTTGCGTGCGAACAAAGCCACGGGTCAGAGCTAAAACATGATATTGTTACAAAATTAATAACAATAAGCAGTTTATATGCATGAGACGGAGAAGACAGCGAATATCCATTTCGCGTTTAGAATTTTACGGAGAAAAAACATTTTTTTCGGTGATTTCTTTTATACTTTATCTCTGTATTACCTAGAGTAATAAAAATAGGTCAAAGAAAGAAACACAGTAGAAGAATTTTCTAGTATGTCTCAAGTATAAGTGAAAAAAGAGACATAGAGAAGAGACATCGAATTTTATGCCGGCTAAATAGCTAATTAGTACAATTTATTATTCTATTCTCTACCGATCTACTTCTTTCGCCTCATTTTTATTAGAAATTGAGAGTTCTCCTTCCATTAGCTTCTTCCAAATTTTACTAAACTTTGTATATTATGGCTACTTTGGTCTTCCATGACTTCTTATTCACCTCTTTAATATATATACGCAGGTTACAAATCTTCAAATCATCGCAAAGAGACTCAATTGCTCTTTGTAATCACTCAAGTTTTTTTGCATATATCTCGTAATCATATTACTACTTCATCTAATTTTCTTTTATTCAAGTTTAATACTTATTTTTGTACGTAAATTATATTGTTGGTATGCGTGTTCCTGAAGAATTACTCTTTTGACTTTATCTTATAGCTTCCATTGACCTGAGAAATTGGAAAAAATATTTCATTGATTAGTTTTAAAAAATACCTTCTTCCAGAAATATGTTTTGATCATTATGATATATGGGATATAAAATATAGTAATTCAAAGTATTTGTGTATAGTCGATATAAGTACAACAAAAGCTTTTTAATCAATTTGGAGTAATACGTTAAGGACAATGGAATTACAAGTTATAGATAATATTAATGGTCCCCATTGCACAAAAGAACATTTAAGTTAATAATCAGGGAATAAAATTTGACGTGGTTATTTACAAGTTTAAGAATTTTATATTATACCTATATTCATACATTATGATAAAGCTAATATGTGCGCTTAGTACATATACATATATAAGGAGCAACTGAATAATACCCCTTTCCACTTGGACAATATAAGCTGTTGGCGATAGTGTATACAATTTTATTTTACGTCGGGTGCGCACTCGAGTAGAGAGAGGTGCGCTCTCCAATTATGCATTTTAGCCACGCGCCAGTAAGTTCGTCGCAGCGTCACGTGTCGCTGCGACGTGCACGTAATAGATGCACAAACGCATTGAGGGGCACGGCTACACTCGTGTGTCTCGTAATCGCTCTTTCTGTGCTTCAGGTCGTATTCAAAATGTTTGACC
Organism: Druceiella hillmani; assembly: GCA_039881145.1. NCBI lineage: Eukaryota > Metazoa > Arthropoda > Insecta > Lepidoptera > Hepialidae > Druceiella > Druceiella hillmani. The sequence goes on from JAYKKI010000008.1 coordinate 8,338,398, forward strand.
AATTTTTATGAATTTAAATGATACATTCTTAAATAAAGCTGCTTTTAAAATTTAGTTAGATTAATTTGAGACTAACCATTCTATCTTATTCAATTTGAAAGCGCCTTTCTTGTAATAGCATTTAAAATGTTGAATAGCATTTGTATATAATACTTATTAAAGTAAAAAATACTTATTAATTTTTTTATAAATTTGTAAATAAAATGTAGATGCCGATAATCGATAAAGTTGTGGCGTTAATTATAGATATATATTTGTAATAGATCCGTCCCATTCATCTCAGATCTCTTGCGATCTCACTAAATAACTTAATTTAGTTAAAAAGCTTTAAATAACCGTGTTTGTACATTTGTTGATTAACGTAATCCAAATTAAGATAAAGACCACAAATTACGGTGACACGCTTCGATAAATTTATTTATATATACATGATACATAAATATATCATAATTCAGACGTATAAGAATACAAGCATTCAAACTTTTGAACGAAAGAAATGATATAAAAAATTAAAAAGGTGTATTATAAAATAAAGAGTAATAAATTGTAATAACACATTAAAGATAATTTTTTTTAAATTTAAATTTATACTATTGTATAAAGAAATTAGTTCATAACACCCAATACCGGCCTGCTCTATAAATAAGCTTGTTAATTAAATTTGACGGAATAATTTATAGAAACAATTCCTAAGTTAAATGTACTTTAGCATTTAACCGACGAATTGTTTCTATTAAATACAATGTTAAATGTATATTTAGATCAGTGTTTCGATAGTAACACAAATTACTCGTTTATTAATTACAAAAAACGTTAATTATGTGTCTGGTTAAATAATAATATGTTGCCATCTTAAGTATCCTTTAATTTCACGCGTCATCTGTCAATACCGATTGCCACGTGAAATAATGAACGCTAAAGAGTAGTGTTCGTCTATTTAAAATTTCTTTTTATGATCCATTGTTTTGCGTTAAGTCATATTATTAGTCGGTTTAGTGGTATTATACCCTGACTCTCTATGTGACGTCAGTACAAAGCAGGTACTTGAACGCAATATTCTAAAGCCTAGGTCAGATAATTATGGAAAAATTGTAGCAATTAAATTATAAGTTTGTCCATACACGTATACACATATCTTTTTTTTCATATATTTTTTTGCTTTAATAATTCAAAAAACATGATACAATTTCCCATATTTTATAATATTATAAAATCTATAAAATAAAAGGGTTATAAAATCTAAAAAAATATATTAATAAGAAAATGGTAACTATGCCACGGAAGTGCGCGCATTACGCAATAATCAGTTGACAGATTTTAACGACACTGCAGTGTGATACTTCACAAGCAGTCAAAGTCATCCGTATTAGGATTTGTCTTTACTTTTGCCTAAATAACTAACTAATTACTACTCAATTAATTGATAGCGCCATCTGTTTGTTTTATGAACAACCGTCATCAATGCGTAGTTTTATAATTCTCCGCTAGATGATGGAAATTATTTTATTTTTAATAAATATTTTAAGTTAATTATTCATTTATAACTATGTATTAGTGACGGCTGAATCATCACTATCTTTTATATTACAGGATATCATCTTGAGCGCACTTCAGAAAAAGTTCAAAGACCAAGAAATAAATAATATCGTACAACTTTTGTCTTGTTATGAAATGACAACATGAATAAAATTAATTTGTGCACATAAAATCCAAATTTTAAAATATAGGCGTACAGTTTAAATATTTAAAATAATTTCATTAGAATTGTGTAGATTTACAATTTTGAAAAAGTATGGATGAATGATCCATACTATTCACACAAATTTGAAATTTCGACATTTACATACGACCAGTAAATATCTACAGGGCATAATTTACTTATGTGTACTTTATTATTGGGTTTAATATGCCGTGAATAGTTCTTAACGCTGTTTATAACATCAAAGCTCGTATTACTACTGAAGCTTTGTCAAAACCCTTCACTAAAATTCGTGTGCGGGCCCCAGCAATCGATCCCCATTCTCCACGCTTTCCAAGCTTTGAGACAAGCTTTTGTTTAAGTCCGCGGCCTATGTTATTACATTTGATTAGCTTTTAGTGTAATTAAATTCAATCCCGGGGGTAAAGTTCCCCGTGTTAAGTTTGTTTTTAAATTATATCGTGTTTACCGTAGACGAATATTGGAAGACAAAACATTGTTTATTTAGGAGGGCTCATACTAATTATATAAAGTAAATTTATATAGTACTATCCACACGAACTAATAAAAGCTATTTTATTTATATCGTGTAAGTATTTAGTAGAAAAATAAAATTAGGAAATTTAAATATTTCGCCGTTTTTTTTTATTTTTAGTATCCTATAATAAGCCGATACCGTATTAACTAAAACCATGTTTACCATAAAATATACCAAAACGATTTAGTTGAATTTATACCTGATATTAATTTCTATATTTGGGATACAATTATCGACAGGGAAACAAAATCAAATAAACTTCTCAAGTACGAGTAGAAGTTACACTGTGAGGGTTCCGTGCTCACATAAGCTTATATAAACTAGCGATGGGTGATTATGAGTAATACTAATGTAACTATTGGATTATGAAAATATATCAAGATATTTCTATTTGGAGAATTAGAAATTATTAATTAATAGCTTACAAACACGAATGAATGAATGACAGCGAAACTTTGACAGAGTATATGTTAAGTGAACTAAATTAATTCTATTTTATTCCGTACAAGCATCTAGATGTCAATTTACGACCTTGAAACAAATATTGAACTGTTGAACGAATGTAGATTGATTAAACGAATTATACTCGATTGAGACTTGGAATGAATTGTCAAATTTAGTAATTACTATTGTCAATCATTATATTATGAAGATCGTTCAATTATTATCGAAATATATCATTTGTGAGTTATTCGGTCACGAAAATCAACACCCCTAATAGAAAAGTTTAAGAGTCCTGTTAAATTATTTATAAATTTTGATGTTATTTTTCATTGTGTAAATATATTTGGCAGACAAAAGGGTTAGCACCCATGACTATGGCGAAATGACTATGGCTATGATAATGACTATGGCTATATATAATGACTATGACTATGTATACACAAATGACTATGGCAAAATTATAAGGGCTCCTAATTTGACTGCGGGAAACTAAAAGGTGAGTCAAAATGATTTTACTCTAAATTTCATTTTATTTTATCACCTAACCGGTACGACACGTACGATCATTGAAAAACTGTAGAGTAGCATTAAGTGAAAATAAATTAACCTATTTCCTTCTTTGTAATTACATTCAGCCGCCGCCCGTGTAATGTAATGTAAACATAATGTATAGTCACTAACCGCACGGACTATTCCCGACCAAATCCCTTCTTTGACAAATTGTGTGCCGAGAACGTTTTAATTAAACGAATAATTGGCGCAGTCGGTAGCGGCGTGCGATTGCTCGCCGCGACAGTGTCTGGCGGTGATCAAGTACGCTTGTTAACCCTTTACGGTACGGTAATTAGTTACTATACGTATTCAAAACCCGAGAGCTTGGTTATGGATAAATAACTAAACTAGCAACATAACATTAACTGGAATTGCAACATAACTTAATTGCCATGTAAATTTGTTTTGTAAAGGTTGTGCGCAGCATAACTCCAGAAACACAAAGATTTATCAATTGAAACATTTTTCTTTTAATTTTCGAAATAAGTGTGAAAATTATGTTACGCTATCTAAACTATATATGCAGAAAACTTTACAACAAAATTAGCAACTAATCGATAAAGTAATAAATATTGCAATTTTGTACCATAAGATGGCGCTGTGTGTATTTATATAACGAAATTTAAATAAATTTTATTACAAAAACTATTTATGTCTCTACTAAGATCGCTTAGATGGCGCTGTATTACTTCACAGAAATTATTCACGTGAACAAATATTTGTCGCCCTGTTCTCTTTCTCATGATTATTTTTACCAGTTATCAATTAAAAATGCTAGGAAATATATCTTTGTGAGTGGCGCTTGCCATTTGTTTTATTTATTATTAAATGTACTGTAAATGCTTATAATAATTTACTAAATATTTTGGGTACCAACGTAAATGTTAACTATTCAAATTGACTAAATTCGAAGAAATTATAAGTAAAACAAATTGGAATATATTACAAGTACTATTTAAAAATAATCGATTAAATAAAATAATCAGACGTAAATAAAATAAGTGCATGTGTTTTACTGGTGAATGACTAACTAGAGATTATACAAAACCAAAATAAAAATAATTACTAACTAGACGAATATTTGTATATAAAAATGCCTAAAAGTTAAACGGAATAATCTATACTTAAACCTAACGTCCGTGATATATAAATTATAATCCTTTCAAATGCTCTTTCTATGTTTTTGATTACAACATTTTTGTGCAGTTTATACTCAAAGAATCTATTGATAAATTGAATTAATTTTATTTGAATGTTGTAATGGTCTTTATACACTGGCTCTAAAGAGAATATTAATGCTCATCGCATCATCTTTTGGATGCATTGTTCTTTAAACACTCTATTGTTTAAACCACTAATTCCATTTTACTATTGTTTGCAGGAATCAGGTGAAAACTGAACTACTTCCGCTTATTATTTTGGCAAAAAAAACATCCCACTTTACTTCATAATTTTTTAGCATTTTTTTATTTTGAAGCCTTTTTAGCTACATTACATTGGTTAAGAAAGTATTCTCTTTCTAATAACTTTATAATTTATTTCAAGACTCGTCTTAATAAGTTACTAAACGTCAGCATAATCAGTTGATGAATAATTATGATGAATTTAAGGCCTCGCATGGCACCAAACTATTATTAAACATTACTTTTACAGTTTTTTGAGTATTATAGTTCGAGAGATAGTTTCCTCACTATTATTTTTTCAGAATAAGTCTGATTTGCCTGTAAACTCGAGTATTGTTACTGACATTCTCTTTCTCTATTTCTATTCGAAAAAAAATCACTTGGGATTATTTATAGTTTAGAATTTATATCCGTGTAGAGATTAGTGCACTTTTTGTTCTTGATTGTTAAGTTTGGATGATTGTATATACTTTGTTTTATACGTCAAATTCATATACAAATTCGCGGCTAAACCTGACTTACTTTTTTTTAATTTTATTTTTCTCTATTACTCATCAAGTTCCTTTTATCTTTATTACATGCAATCGGAAACTCTGATTGGGTTACAAGTTGTAATTTGGACAATACATTTTCATAATTATATAGCAGTGTAGAAAAGTGATTTCATTAAATAGTTATGAATCGCAAAGGGTTAAAGGACAAGCAGCGTCTAGACGAGGCCATACGATGAGTTTGCATCTAACTTTCGTGTTGATTTAATTAATATTGTTTCAGTAATTACATTATCACGTGTTGTATGGACGTTTTAGAGCCTAGTGCTGAGCTATCATAACGTCTATCACTTGACAAATTTTCTTACGTTAGGCTATTAATTATTAACTTTCAATTAAATAATTGATAAAATTATTGAATAATTTTATTAATTATTTAATAGACGCTTTAATAGATTTTTAATGTTTCATCTTAAGAAGAAATGCCAAGTTAAAGATAAATCGCCAAAGACGTTATTAAAAAATAACCTTGTCGGTTTCCCCCATAAGTAAATTACCCTTACTAATAGAAAATGTATGGTATACTGTTAAATGTAATTTACCATAGTTTGAAGTTGTATCTTAATATTTCTTATGACATATCGTAAGATTCTATAATAAGATGCTTTATAACGGAAGCTCCAACAGCGTTGATAATTGTTTTCTTATTTCGACTAAAGAAATAAAGAGTTACAATAGCATCAAACATTATAATACAATCTCAATTGCCGTCTCGTTTATTCTTAAAATGAATAGTAGGTAATCGTTACTGTTAATTGATCCAAGTAGAAACATTTTTTCGTATCAAAATATAGCTTTAAAAATTAGCCTAAAAAGAGCTATTAAAATACATTAAACAAAACCAACCAAAAATAATTCTATAAAGGATTACCAGTTTACATTCAAAATTTGTCAAATCGTACAAAAATATATTTCAGTAGCGGCTGAAAGCGTCTGATGATAACCAGCACCGTTTGATTAATAATTTCCTGCTTTCAATTTATGTTTATACGACGTTCGGTCCAATTTTTATGCTCACGATTAGTTTCTTTAATGCTTTATTCTTTGTTTATGTTTATCGTTTAAAACATACCATTAATTTCTTGTCTATAATCGTGAGATTACGAAATTTATGAAAGTCGCTGACAGGATATTTTATTGGATGCACGGGGCTAAGTATATTTACTTATAATCAATCAACGAATTAGTCATACCTAAATGACTTAAGGGAGAAATTTTCGATATCAAAGTGTAACTATATTTAACAATAGATTTACAATTTTCTATTAGAAATTTGAACTTCACACAGGAGGAGTTATGTTTGTGTTGGTAATGTTTGTTACATATGAGTGTTTATATATATATATATATATATATATATATATATATATATGTTTTCGAACTAACCGAGAGTTTTTAGCCATAAGTAGTGAAACTTGTGAAGTAGTGTAATCACGCCTAAAGTAAATTTAACAGAATGTATTAACGAAATTTATCAAATATTTTGAATTTTTAAACTACAATCACTAAAATTGTCAATGACATTTCCGTTTTTTGAACCAATTTTTATTTAAAAATTACTCTTCCAACATTTTTCCCTCCTAAGCCAAAGTAATTATTCTTTAAGTTAAAGTATTTCAGACAATTTGTAAAACTCTGCTAAATATTATATTTTTAAAATAAAAAAATAATAAAGAATTGCATAGTTATCCTTTTTATCTCAAGCTATGTACTCCTCCTTGCAATAGAATAATATTCAGGCGGTCTCTTCTTCACCCCAAACAAAAATGTGATATTAACAAGAAAGAGAAAAACTATGTACTCGTCATAAATTTTTTAGTATCATGTTTGTTTAATCTCGAAACTTATTATTTTACATAATTAATCGACGTAATTTGATTTAATTACTCTAACGTGATTTTACTATTTTCTTTAAATATTTGAACGTAACCTTACAGTAGTACGCAGGCGCGAAGAGGATTGGGGGCGTATCTGTAACGATTATGGATACCTGTAACGCGCGACTGGCGAAAAAATATAAAAAATATTTTGAGTAAAATAATGGATACCCAATAAGGCTATTTGATAGAGAGTGTAGTGTATATAGGGTATTTACTGTAATTTTGCAAGGCGAGGTACACAGTTAAAGCACTTTTATTTTACGAGTTAGAGAGCAGTGACAAAAGATAGACGGATGCGCTATCGAGAGTTTTGTATAAAGCATAGTTCAAATCTACAGTTGTATTGTTTTAATCTACAGTTGTATTAATTGATAGAGAGTGTAGTGTATATAGGGTATTTACTGTAATTTTGCAAGGCGAGGTACACAGTTAAAGCACTTTTATTTTACGAGTTAGAGAGCAGTGACAAAAGATAGACGGATGCGCTATCGGGAGTTTTGTATAAAGCATGGTTCAAATCTACAGTTGTATTGTTTTACAATGGTCTTGTTACTGTTTGCATTGGGAGTGCGTCTATTATTTTTAATTATCATATGAAGAAAACCGCAATGAATTGTTGAAATAACTTGGTGAAATAACACAATAGATTAAATGTCAAAAAAAAAGTTTTTCTTTTCCTGCCGATGTTTTAATGTACACGTGAAAATAATAGAATTTAATTTTTCTGAATTTACTTCTTTGGCAGAGGTTAAGTATCTATTTGTCTTTTCGACTCGGAGATTAATTTCTCCTATGAAATTTATTTAGCTGTTTCAAAAATTTTATACGTCGTGTTGTTAAGAAGGCTATTACCTAATAACTCGGCTTATTACCTAATAACTTCTTGCTACATATAGTCATTATATTTTTGGAATATTAGCACTCAAAATGAAAAAAAAAACTCTTTAAACAACTAACGCCGATTATAGCAAAATAAAATTAGGTTACATTTCTCATATCGTAAACTAGTATGGTTATATCTATGCTCTATGCTGGTGTGAACGTGGTCTAATTTAACTGTTGAAACAGTTAAATTAGACCAAAAATTTTAGTCCAATACTGTTTTAGGACGTTCTTATCAGCTACCATAAACAAAAACAATACAGTTAAAAAACATTTCATTTCAGATAGATTAATTATATTTCTGCATTCGCGCAAAAGAATTACATTTCGCCTCAATTGCATTGTAGCCAATGAGTCGTTAAGCATAGAGCAACAGCAAAAAGAGAAATCCTATCAGCGGTAATGCAACCACCTTGACAGCTCAATACAATTGTTTGGACTGCACTCAGGATCTATTATACTATCTCATCAGAAGCAATCCTCGGTAGATTCTCGCTCAGTGCATCCATTAGTTCATGACTTTCGTTTTCACAGCGCGTCTGATGGCGCGTGTGTCGGGTCGGATATCACTACCAGGTGCTACTTTCACGCCAGGGTGTTTCAATCATTTGCCCGTGTTATCCGACCTTATTTTTTCATTCATGATACTCATATAGCTACAAATATAACGTAACATCTTTTTTATACAAGATCAGAGTGTTCACTAAAATAATTTGATTAGTACATCGAATAGCTGTAACGTAGTTAGTAATTTATTTGCATTTCCAACGGGCATCATGAATAGCATTCCAATTTTCAAAATAGGTATTTACGTGCTAAGTAAATACATAATATAGAAACATCTTTCTTCGTCGATGTTTAATTTTAGACGTATTTTGCATATTTCGAGTCACATGACTCATTGTAATATTGTTTCTTTCCAAATCACGTATTTTTAGGTGCATAAATAAACATTTTAAAATTTTCCCACAGTTTTAAAATTGAAAGTATAAATGATTCGATGAAAACATTACTCTGCCAGGTGTGTGAAACTGATGAGTAAGTTAGAACTTTATGATTAGACTTTATTGGGCGGGGCTATAACAACTTTGAAATTCGCCCCGTTCAACTTTCTCAGTATTTGAACAGCGATTAGGTATTTAAAGGGAGCTAAATAAATTCTCATCGTGAACATATTATCATAATTAAAGCTAATTGGGAAACAGGGTATCTGTAAGAAATTTCAAGTTTTGTAGGTCTGCTGAAAGTGAACGCGAATTTTATTAGTGTAGGTATTGATTTGTCAGTCAGCTACGATTCGATTGTCAAATATCATTGTCACGGGAACTATAATAGATAGAATGGAACTTGGAAGTATTTTTAACCAGCTTTATTATTTTCATAAAAATCTTGTAACTGAGACTTCTTGTACGCCTGAAAGTTGAATTAAAATAGTGCCCGAATAGCGATGAAGCGCTCAATTGTACATGACACGATTTGGAGCTTTTTTGAATTTGACTATACGCTACAGTAGATAACGAAAAACAAAATGCACAATGACAATTTCCGTTCAAACAAAGGAATAGTAATTGAAAATAGAACACTTTTTTTCAACCTTAAACTTTACCTTCAAACCATTTTGCATAATCTATACAAATAATAAAATTGTAACGGAATAAATTGTGTAAATGGAAAATATTTTAAGAAGAGGGATTGATTTAGCGTATAGAATGATAAGAGAAGCCGCAAAACCTTTTTTTTTAGAACATTTGTCTGTCTATATTTTATTTTGTGCATCAATCACGCAAAATCTAGTAGATAGATTTTGATGAATTTGGATAAGGAATAGCTTATACCCAAGAGCAACATATGAGAGAAAAAAATTTTCTTGTTCCGAATTTCAAACGAGTGAAATCGCGGCGCACAGTCAGTTATATATACATCTCCTATTAAATAGTGAATATCATTTTTAATTCGTTATAACAATTTCCTTAGCTAATAAAATAATTAATAGTATTTATTATATTTTAAGAAATAGTTTATTATGATTTACCTAAATATAGGTAAAAATTAATAAATGTACTAAAATTTTTCAAACACTCTTTAACGTCCCTGCTTTAGACAGCTGCGTTTCAAACTACTGCATTTGTTTGATTGCCTTTCTGTCCTTATTGTTGTGTCGACTATTAATAATGGAACACACCCAAGAAATCAAAATTCCCGGCCGGGGGCGGATGTTATTGGCTACAAGGGCACGACCCTCTCCTTTTAGAGGGCACGCGGTGTAGGTTGTTTGTTTAGCCGCCATTATTACATTCATGGAATAGGATATGCGTGGAAATGAATTAGTTAGGCCTCTCTGGAGTATTATGTTATTGTGGATTATAATAAAAAGTGTCACTTACTTTAAGTGATTACTTCTGAAATTTGATCTCTGATATTAGTGGCAAAAAGCTCTAGTACGCGGCTGACAAATTAGATGTAACCACAACTTAAAGTGGTAATAACACTGATAAGAAAATTGGCAGAAATCGTGGAAGAAAAGTGATCTAAATATGCGAATACAGTCTAAAATAAAGTCTAGAAAAATATTTCCTCCGTTTTTCCTTTCATCACCATTTAGAAATTATGCCAAACCATATATCCATGAAATTTATCCTTATAAAATCATAATACTGTCACAATATGTTGGCTAATAAGGAATAAAGATCATACTTGCTTATAAAGCAAATAGTGCCGTCGGCATTTATCATGAACTGAACAAGCATAATCGATATTGTTATGTGTAAGTCGGAAAGTCATATATTCGTAGTAGTTACTCAAATAATGAGAATATTTTAGGTCTATTTATAAAATAAGGGCAAATGGGCAAATATTAACAACGCAATATTTATATTGAAAATTTCCCTGAGGCATTTTTTTCTTAGTTAACTTTAAAATTTATGTATTTTGACATACGAAGTTTATTAACTGTACAGTTAGTTTATATTGAACTCTATGACGTTATGCAGTAATTAATACTGCACAAATGAGCGGTCTGGGTTGAAACCGGACAGATATTTCAGCATAATGGCACTTAGTAACGCTTTAAATACAAATTTAAAAAAGGAAAAGTGAATTTTTTTTGAGAACAGCTGATTTAAATTTCTCATGACTGTTAGAAAATAAACAAAAACAAAAAATTCAACAAAGCAAAAAAATTCAGTTTTTCGCCTTTACTTCCGAAAATTCTATTCTCATATAACTAAAATATTACCGACCATCTATGGATCAACAGGAATAGCACGCAATTTATCTGGTTTAAATCCGATTACTTTTTCTTTAGTTTATGTAGGACATGGCTTTAGATTGTTGAAAGCATATAACTCAAGAGAGGAACGGATCGTCGCACTCGGAAAGTTATTTTTTGTACGTTCCCCTCAAAAAAATCAGCTTTTTAATGCGTACATGCACAAGTAGCCCTAGTTTTCAAGCCCCAATACACAGTCCGGCTCTCAGTGTCCCACATTCCCATGACAAAATTCTGTACTAGATGAGTTAGTATTCCTAATCTTTATAAATCCGAGATATATCCTCGCGTAGCTCAAAAGTCCACATCTCATTTTACGTCAGTTTAGTTCAATTTTCGCAATCCAAATTTATTGCTATGTACTAAATAAATATCAAATTTAGTAGATAAGAAAGGGTTTGCGAATTATATAATATATAATAAAATATTAAATAAATAATAATTATTAAAAATTACAACAAATAATTTTTTTTTAAATTTTTAAAGTAATCATCGAAATAACAGTATGTCATACATAGATACATGGATGCGCACAGTCTCGCAATGTGATTCGTGCTTACCCGCTAACATTTCCTTTGAAAACGTCCTGTTTCCTTTACTTTCATTGAACCCTCTAGGATACTTTCAGCATTTCGATGAAAGTACAAGTATTCCATCTATCTTTATCTAATTTATCTGTTCCACGCCAGTTTCGCCAGTTTTCACGTAATCAGGCTAGCCTGAATAAGTGAAAAATTAAAATCAATTCTTTGACTTCTACATTATCATACTTTACTTCACCTATATTTTTCCAATATGTTAAAGTTTTTTTATTTTTGTTTTTTTTATTTCTTACGTCATGAAAACTTCATGTTTTTGCATTATATTAAGTTCAAAATTCAATACAAAATGTTTGTAATTATATTTCGTTAAATTTTGTTTTACATTTTTATTTATTTATTAGCATATAATTGAAGAAATATTATACAAAACAACTTACGTCGCAATGGCTATTAAAATATGTCCTTTTTGAATATTATATGTTTTGAATTATAAAAAATATATTTTTTTAGTTATATAATATAAAAATTTTATCTAACACTCATATATCCACGACCTTTCCTTCAATTTTCCATTTCTCGATAATAAATGGAATATGAACGATGAGAAAAAAATCTTGTCATGTTTCTAAACTTAGATAATTGAATATATTATTTAATATTCAAACAAACTTCGGTTTCAGTATTTTGATATATTTATATTTGTCTTTTTTTAATTAAACTATACTTTCTCTACCAAATTATTCAACCATCCTTAGTATGTATTGATGTAACTTTAAATAGCCTTACTTTCGTAAGATATAAATTATATTCCCCATATAAATTCAACCCCTATTCGCTTCTTCAAAAGACGCAAATATTTTGCAAGTAATAAACTTAATTAAATAAATAACATTTATTGCAAAAGAAAGCCGCAAATAGCAAAAATATAGAGGATAACATACTTTTACGAGTGTCCCTGAAAAAATGCTGAATTTGGTGTGATAAAGCTTGTTAATAATTACATAGACGATCACCTGATTTATATTGTCGTAATACTCGTTAATGGTTCCTTCGACTCCCTTAATGTCCCCTTAGACAATTACAAGGCCCGTTATCCCCCTTTATGAGGTTAAGTTTTACGAATATTCTCGTACTCCCAACACGATTCCGTGGGAACCAAAGTACCGTAGTGAGGAATTTCTTATTAAGTGGACTTCATTTGTTTCTTTGCGTACGTGCGTTTCGAAAATTGAAGCAGTTAATATCTATTAGATAATAATTATGTTTGTGTTGATTATATACGTACATAAAGTGGAGCTGTTATAAATTTTCAATTGAAAAATTAAATAAACTTAAAAATAAGGGATGTAGTTCAGTTAAAGTTAAATGTTTAACACAATAACAAGTTTAGATATTTACCTATAAAAATTCTCTTTTATAATTTTATTCCTTTATTTTTAATTGTATTATAATTAAGCTTAGTTACTAGTTAGTTATTTTAAAACATGGTTCTGTTCTCGCATGTCCTCCGTGACATTATTAGGTATCTGATTCAATGCAATACGTTTCAAAGGATCGATAATTTTGAGAGTAAGAATCAGAGGTAAAGATTGTTTTTAAGGACGCGTTATAATCCCTAAGAATACACGACTTTGTAGGAAACTATTTTTTCGATTATGAAGTGAAAAATAAATTAATGTTTCAAAGTAAATGTTTTTTTTGCAAAATAACGAATTTCATAAATATTCATTTTACGACAGCTCAACGCAATTCTATCAAGGAGTTATTTAATATTTGAACACAGAGTGTGTGTGTACATCAGTGTGTTTAGACGTTTCTGCCGTCTGTAATTAAGATATAAAATACTGCAATGAATTTTACGTTTCGCTTCCTTAAAATACATCCATTTTGTTTCCATGAATGTTTTATTATATGCACGTACTCAATCTGTAAACTGTGGATCAAAGCGTAAATTAAACCTTATTAATTTACAATTTAAAATGATATAAACAATAATATAATATAATATAATATAATATAATATAATATAATATAATATAATATAATATAATGTAATGTAATATAATATAATATAATATAATATAATATAATATAATATAATATAATATAATATAATATAATATAATATAATATAATATAATATAATATAATATAATATAATATAATATAATATAATATAATATAATATAATATAATATAATATAATATAATATAATATAATATAATATAATATACTATAAGTATATTATATATAATTAATAAATCATTATACTAACACATAACCATAATTGCTCCTCCCAATATTATTTATCAGTACTGTTGTATAAAGAGAAAGGGTCAGAGTCGGTGTTACTTTTGCTTTACTGGTGAAAACCCAGGAGAGTTTCATTGTCCAGGGGATGTAGTAAAATTAATTGCTCAATAAAATTATGCTGTTTATAAATGCATAAAGCCGTTAATTCCAACGTAAGCTTAGTGTATAACAAAAGTGCTCGTAACAAAGCAGAAATCCGTTTTATGGAAGTGCGCAACGAAGGGAGAGTGCTAAACTATTTATTTATAAGGTAATTGCTCTATTTTAGGGTTCTGTACTTCAATAATTATTTTGTGGTTTTGAATATGACGTACTATATAGTTTAGTGTAAATAATGTAACCAGGCTAGCGCTTTGTTTATTTCTTTATTGTGTTAGGTTATTAAAAGTTTAAATATTAAAAGATTGAGTAATCGCTATGTGATTATGGATAGCATAAATGATACACTAGAGAAAGCGGTAAATAAAAAATGAAACGAAGAACGTTGAAGTAAGACTGAGAGATTGTCCATAATGACATGCAGGTATTCCAAAATGACGGCTAGGCAGGATTATCCTGTTCCCTTTTTTTTTTGTTCTTCATATTTTACAGATAAAAGGTAATATGTACAAATAAATTTATGTTAGTATTATCTTTACAGTACATGGCCCGGCGTTCCGGCCAGGATTCTTATTCTGAGTTTGGTCTGTTCAGGATTCTGATAAATGATACTGGTAGATTTATAAGGATTATGCGCTATTTGTTATTTGCCGGTCACATATCACTATATTCTATTACCAGAGATGTAACAGACTAAATACAGATAAAGTAAGATATCGATAGCAATATCGAGTGAATGCGAGGAATGTGGGAGCTAATGCGAGTAACATTTTGCAATGCATTTACGTGTACGGTATATTATGGATACTCGATACATTTCGTCAGTCTGTTTGTTCTACATTTCTTTAGTGGTTTAGTGTTAAATAAATTAGAATATGGTTCTGTTATCTTGGCTCCACATGAAACTAAATACAGCTTAACATTTGAGCTTGAACGAAAGGTACTCCCGTCTTATGATATGTGAGACGTCACTGTATAATTATTTCTCGTTTCTAAACTGTGGAAACGTGAGATGATTTTTGGCTCATCGTTCATATCCGTTTATTGTCGAGAAATAGAAAAACAGAAGGTTATGAATATATGAATGAGATACTAAACGGTGCGCTTATGAAAGTAGTGGGAAACAAAAGTGTATGTAAAAAAACCTGTCAAAAATGAACCCACACCATCCGTACACATTTAAGTTCTCATAAACATTTAAGGTGACGTATTACTTCCTTTAAATTATTTACAATTGTTAAATTTTCACAACGTAAATGTATTGCCCATTTGAATCTTTCAAAAGCTTAAAAACACGGTGTATATTTAAAAAAATTATGACATCCAGATACTATAGCGGTGAGCGCTATAGTTTTCCTACAACTTTTGCATGAGTTTCTAAAAATAAAATAATGAAAAAATTTACGATTGAAAAGAAAAAAAATTGAATACTTAATTTGTCCCATCTAAAATATCATATATATTATTTGTTTATTACCTATGTGCACATTTTACTATGCCAAATTTAAAGTTTGTTATTACTAAATTATATTAGTATGCCAAATTTCAAGTTTGTTATTACTAAATTATATTAGTATGCCAAATCTCAAGTTTGTTATTACTAAATTATATTAGTATGCCAAATTTAAAGTTTGTTATTATTAAATTATATTAGTATGCCATATTTCAAGATTGTTATTACTAAATTATATTAGTATGCCAAATTTAAAGTTTGTTATTACTAAATTATATTACTATGCCAAATTTCAAGTTTGTTATTACTAAATTATATTAGTATGCCAAATCTCAAGTTTGTTATTACTAAATTATATTAGTATGCCAAATTTCAAGTTTGTTATTACTAAATTCTATTAGTATGCCAAATTTCAAGTTTGTTATTACTAAATTATATTAGTATGCGAAATTTCAAGTTTGTTATTACTAAATTATATTAGTATGCCAAATTTCAAGTTTGTTATTACTAAATTATATTAGTATGCCAAATTTCAAGTTTGTTATGACTAAATTATATTAGTATGCCAAATTTCAAATTTTTCATTACTAAATTATATTAGTATGCCAAATTTCAAGTTTGTTATTACTAAATTATATTAGTATGCCAAATTTCAAGTTTGTTATTACTAAATTATATTAGTATGCCAAATTTCAGGTTTGTTGTTACTAAATTATATTAGTATGCCAAATTTCAAGTTTTTACGTAGAGTTTTCTGTAAAACGGACGTGACAGGCAGACGGACAGACACGCGAGAAGTCTTATAATGATCCGGTTTTTCATTTTCAAGTACAGAACTCTAAAATCGTGTATAGCTCTATGTAATGGTGAGACTCGAATAGTCCATAAAAGGGATGATATTAAATATAATGCAATTGAAAAGAGGCCACTATGCTGTGTAAGCGGAAAATGTTTACGTGATAGAATTAAAAATGTAGATATTTGATAAGAACGAAATATCGAAGAATGTGTAATTATGAAGTTACAAAAAGAAACAACTGTTTGTGTGGTTTGACCATGTTAAATGCGTTAATAGAAAATTACGGGTAAAAACGGATTAAAAAAGTGATGGGGAGAAGATAAGGATTATATGAAAAGATATCATATTGAGGAATGTTTTTTCAAGGTATTCTAAGGAGCCAAAACAATGTTAAAATGTGTGTACAGCTTAGCGCGAACTTATAAATAGATTGAGACATATATTTTTAGAGACATATTGTTTTCGATATAAGTGAGGTTTTAATTTTTAGTAATTAGATTTATTTACTCAATCTCGGGAGGAACGGTATCCAATTAAACACGTCAATATTTATAATAATACTTACAAAATATTAAAGATAATGAATTTAAAGTCGCTTAGAAAATATGCGATCGAAAAAGGCAGTCCATCTTATAATTTAAATATCAAGGGTTATTTCAAAAATCCATTTAAATACGATGAGTTCTTTTTGCGTGCTTATCTAGTAAACGGACAGACAAATATTGTGAATAATAAAATGCATATATAGTTTTATGGAAAAACTATAAAATACGCTCTCATAATCAAAGGACTCGTTGAAACAAATCGAACTAGCCCAAACTCATTGGTGTTACTATTAAACATAGGGAAGTTTCACCTTTTTCCTCGGACATTAGCCTCTCCTGGTTATAATATGCAAGCAAAGAACTCATTAAACTGAGTCAAACGAGCCGAAATTCGAAGAGTTTACTGTTAGCCACTAAGAACTTTACATGATCGCCGCCGTCCCCTATAATCAAATTCTCCCGGTTACAACATATAAATAAAGGGCTCATTGAAATAAGTTAAACGGGCCCAAATTCGACGTGTTTACTGTTAGCCATTGAGAAGTTCCCATGACTACTTCCCTCCTCCGACCTCATATCAGCTTGATAATACCATATTATTGTATCGTCATCAAAACTGCATAAGTTTGCAAAGTTGCAGACACATACATCAACTAGAAATGGGTCAAAAGTGAGTTGAAATATTTGTTTACAATGTTAGGAAATTAGAGGTCAAGATAATAGGAGCATATTAAATAGATATTTCTAAAAGTATTCAATTCTTATACCAAATGCTGACATAAAAAACATAAAAAGGTTAATATATGAATTACAAGAACGCAATGGAGGATGGAAACTTTGACATGTAAAATCTATAAAGCATTATACCAATTTTAATTTAATTCACACAAACAATAACGAAAGTAATGGACGCTCTATCACAAACAATATAATATTAGCCAATGAGCACACTGTCACGCTATTATTAGCCACACCTTTGGTACGCCTGGTGCATTATCATCACTATCTCAACCGCGATAAGCATAAATCATGCCATTTGACAGATAAATAGATCCCACTTTATAGTACTTAACGCAGAGCTGATTGCCTGCATATCAATTACGTATTATTAAATCGTTACGTATCACTAATAAATTATGCGCATAAGCGACAGCAGTACGACCGCTCAGGAATGTGACTTTGCCTAACTGCGGAGCTGTCTGTTTAATACTGTACTTGGAGATAGTACTACATAATTTAGTGAATGGTTTGCAATACATCTAGCTATACAGACTATCGATGACATATTCTATAAACTTATTAGGAGGACACTAAATATCCGACTAATTAGTACCTAATACAATTAAAGTTGCTCATGATTGTACACACGTACTTACTTTTACGAGAACGGAAATACGTTCTTACTTTTCTTTAAAATAAAGAATGATCAATGTTGATTATATGCGAAAAAATAGGGCGTTTTTGTCCCAGTACATGACAGACAAAATGTATTGAATTGACGTATATTTCATAGAAGTTACCCTCAAAATGCCCGAAGTCGCGGGAATAATTTACAATCACGAGGAAAAAAATATAATTTTAATAATGCTTGGTTTCTTTATTACCATACACACATAGGTTTTCTTAATAAGTAAATATGTTTAATTGATTCCGTCATTTTCGGTAAAAATTTATTTAATTAAACAATGTTTAACAAATTTTATCCGCTTTGCAAAAGGGCAAAAACTCCAAAAGATCTATAAAACGAGTATTTCTGTCCCGAAAATTCATTGTCGTTTTCAAATACTAAATTTTACGTTATTATTCACACTATCATTATTGTACGGAAAAGTTGTCATAAATCTTATACTTTATTATTTAGTTCAAAACAACCTTGAATGTAAAAAATAATTATAAATTAGAAGCTCTACTTTTAAAGAAATTAATCTACTACTTTTAACGAACTTTTAATTAAATATTGACATTTGCTTAACGTAAGCTAAGTAAATGTCAATGTTTTATTAAAAGTTTTTCCCGCATCTGTGGACATTTCTACCATCCTTTCTTTAAAATATATTTAAAAAAATAACATATAAAAAAACACATATATTTAACATAGTCCTTTTGATTTTGACCCTATTCATCTCCTCGTTTACATATGTATGTTATTCGAACATTTCATTTTCAGTTCATTAAATACGTATATCATCGGTGAACTCAGACTGGCGATTGCCAGTCTGAACTGTTTTTATTAATTAACTAATTAATTAACTGGTTTTATTAATTAACTAATTGTTTATTCTCCTTAAATAAACACCAGAAGTATTTATTTAAGGAGAATAAACAATTAGTTAATTAATAAAACCTATGGTTGTAAGAATAAATGTAAGTTACGTACACAATACATATCTTCTAAAATAATTTCAGTCATTAAATACAGCTATACCAAGCTCGACAAGTCGAGTCAAGTCGTTGATGTTGTCAATAAATATTTCTGCAAATTTTTCTTTTGAAAATATTTTATTTCTGAAGATTCTTCTTATTAAAAAAAGAAGGCGCATAAGGCGAAAGCCTTACAATCAATATAATGTGCTTGACGCTCAAAGAATTTTATTACAAATGTTATCCTTTAAATTTATGATAAGCATAGAAAATCTACGTTTTTCTATATTTATTAATGGCCAGTGTACCAAGATCTTTACTTATTTTCGGATTATTTTTAACTTATTACATTTCAGTTAATTATTATAAGGTTGAGTAAAATTATAGTCAAACTAAAAAATCAGCAAAATTGTCTAGGGTTTTGTGCACTTTGTCACAAGTCATTGGATTATCAAAATATAATAATTGGTATAAATCAAAGTATTGTTTTATTGTTATTCAGAAAATTATTTTAGATAAAAATAAGTTGAAGCTTTGTACATTACTTGTGACATCCTTTATTCTAAATAATATACAAGACGTCTGCTTATTACGTATCAGAGAATGACAGGTGGAGTTCGTTCCTCATATAATATTTTAAAGTGAGATCATAGCGAGGCGTTAATAGAGGCGGCTTTTAAGAGTGACAGTGATATGAGGTGAAAGTGAAATAAATAGTTACTGCAGCGTATTATAGCTCATTTGGGTCAGCGGTTCAATAGCAGTGGGCGGCTAAGTGCTTGACCCAATATCTGGGCGGATAATAGGTTGGGAACTTTTATTCGTTGAGTCATCATTTGAGGTTTGCGGTTGATAGGTCGTTAGCAGTCTGAATGTTATAGAGTATTATAGTGAGGGTGAAGGTTTCTTAATGATAATTTGAAATAGTAATTTTGTATGCACATAGAGACATCTAAGAATTGAATGGAATATAAATAGATGTTGAATGGAGACCGAAAAGTTAAAAATAAAAACTACTAAGCACGACTAAAACTCATGCTTTGGAGATTCCGTATAAGCTTAAATACATATAATCGTTAAAACATTTAAACCGTTAAAACACATTATTTCTATTAAACTATTTACAAACCATAATTAATATTTCTTAGCAAATTTTGGCTAATACATCTTTCACATGCGTAAGAAAATTATCGTGAGTTTCTCAGTAATTATGAAATCTAGAATCATTCAGTTTTCCAGTAAACTTTGGAAAACATTTTCTCTTCTTTCATATTTTTAACTTTCGGTTTTCCATTTATAGTAATATCTCTAGGATAATATTACATACAATTCTAAAAAAAAAATTGTTTTTTAATTCCGTAACATAGCTTTTTAAATGAACTTTTACACCAAGCATACCATCTGCAAATAAAAACAAGTAAACATTTTTAAGGTCTTTCTATTGCAAAATATGCGGATAAATAAATACCAATACTTTGGCAAATTTGATCTTTGTACAAAAACACACACACAAATGAACACTCGCAGGTGTGAGTGATTCTATGGGGATTCCGTTTTTTTTCCTTTTAAAGTACGAAATTCTTAAAATTACGCTATTTTAACATTGACTTTATTAAACTCAATAAATAGATACAATATTCAAAATTTTATATCATTTCAAGTAATTTACCTATTTTCTACCCTTCGCTCTACATATTTCGACTTCTTAAAAAAGTTACTTAGACGTTTTTGACTATTTTATTTGCTACGGATTCGCGAGTAATTTGAAGTACATACTTAAAATATCTATGACATTCTAGATAGGATATCTATATAGCATAGAAGCATATCTACGATATTCTAGAAAAGCTTAAAATTATGTCAGTTAAACCAGTAAAAATAATCCAAACGCTTATTAATCAAGGCGCTGTTTAGTGTCAATTAATGTTCATTGTTTGAAAACTGATATCTCAAAAACGCAAGAAACCTACGACACATATAGTTAGTTAGTTTCTTTGTTAATCTCCTATTTTTCATTTAAACTCAAGCGATATATTAATTCACAATCTATGGAAACAAACTCCATAATTAACACCGCCACATATACTTTCATTATGGTAATCGCAAGAGGTTTACTCAATTACTAGATATGCGAATTTAATATTTTCAAAAAATTCGTTTATATTTCATTGATACAACAACAAACAAGTACCTAGCTACGCGACTTCTAGCAATTACACAAATTATTACACCTATGTAAGTCGATAAATGACGCTACCTGTATTTTAAATCGCTCAATGAAGTTTCCCACCCGGACATACATTATTAACCTTATTTAAAACGAACAAATGAACCTATAAACCACACGTAATATATGTTACCGAATACATGATTAACGGACAAGTTTTGAAACATTATTTAAACTTACACACTATAGCATTTACTAACGAAGCATTACAAGTATCCAATTGTACAAGACCATAGCTTGCCCAAAAGCTCAATAGAAACCGCCCACACACAGAACTAAAAAACGTCACTCAAGAGCACGTCGTTCTTATAAAAGAAATGATTCACCATTAAACCTGCATTTGTCCTTTATTACAAACAAAAGGAGGAGGTGGTGGAACGTGGACGGCATGAAACGACACAGTCACGAGACGGTTAAGCGACGGTCGACGCTGGAAGCCCTACGTATCTCTAAGATGTGAATGCGTAAAGTTAAATTGGGTCGTAAGGTCACGTACAGACTCATGATTTACTTGGCTTCGTGTACATGCTCTACGATGTGGAGCAAGAATTTATTTTCCTTGTTTTTTTAATTGATCTGTTCAAATTGCCTGTAGTCTTTTAGATGTTACTGAGTATGTCATGTTATGTTTTTGATTATTTCCTGTATTAAGGTGATCAATAGAACTTTGTAAAATTGAACCCCTGTATACTCTATTTGACCCTAAATAAAGGGTTTTAATTAATGATCATATTCCTATAAGGAGATAATTTACGTCAATTGTAATAAGAAGTTAGTCCAATGTGTGCTCTTGCTAATGACTCAGTGTCATTAACAGTAGCAAACTGATATGTGATTACTATAATAAGGCGACTAAAAAGTACAGTGGGTCTTGCAATAAATACTGATGTTAAAAAAAGAACTAAAAGTTTAACGATGAAGTAATCAAACTTAATATTGATTATCATATTTTTTTCGAGATCACCATTTTGACTTAACCGACCCGAGCTATTAGTGATGTAAATTATCTTAAGCAAACTAATACAATAATTCTAAAGCTACATGGTTGTCATTATTTATATCAATATCTTCTTAAGAGTTACTTCTTCACTAAAACATAAAAATAAAAAAAAACTATTATCAAACTAGTAAGTGCATATCTTAAGTCATGTCGAATAAGTACGAATTTAAATTATCGATCTTTGAACGAAAATTATTAAAAAACCTGCCAAGCACAAGAGTGGCACTTGTACTACGAGTGTTTCGTACATATTTAGGTACTTCTAAACATTGAAAGGTACATAGTATTCTATAGAACAATTTATAAATATTAATTTTTCACAATATAAATACATTTTCACACATTCAATAATGTGGTGCATATATAAAAAATTATAATATCTAGGATAATCGCTATAGTTTTCCTGTAACCTTTGCGTAGGTTTCTAAAAATCCTTTTTTTCCATAATTTCAGTTCAATAGTGTCGGAAATAAGAATGGTTATATGTATATCTTTATATATATATATATATATATATATATATATATATATATATATATATATATATATATATATATACCCTAATTTTCGGTCATAGTTAATGGTTAATAAAGAATTAAAATAATTGGATAAAGTAACCAAAAGAAACAAATTAGTAATACTTATCAATTATCAACATTTATAATGGCTGGGACATATTGAAAGATTAAATGACAACAAAGGAATGAAAGTTATTGTACTTAAAGTCAACGGACGCCAGCGCCAAAGGCAGGGGAAAGAGGTAATCGACGGATAACGTTTGGATAATGTTAAGGTAATGAAGGTTACTCACTGGAAAAAGAAAATGAAACAATAATGTTTGTTAAGAAAATCGCACAACCGCAACTCATAAAAGTCTAACAACCATGTACCTTTAGGATTAGAAATTAATGCAAGTACGAAGATTCGAGTTACTAGCTAAGAGGAAAACTATTTATTAAGAATTAATCTGCAACGACCGTTGATTGCCAGCGTTAACAAGAATAATGATATAGTTATAAATCTTTAACTGAAAGGATCCTAATTTTAGACCAAACAAAGTTGGCAAAAACGCCTCTGACATATCAAAAGAAAAAAAATATAATTTAACAAGAAGTTTAATATCGGATTAGGAACAATGACCAATGGAATTCTGAAAATAACCATCATTAAATGGTTAACATGAGTGAATCTACTATTCTACATGAACTAACTTGAGTACCATCTCACAGTAAAGATTATTTTAAGCCCAATCACAATTAAATCAAGATTTAAAAAGAAAGTTGCAAGCGACACGCAAAAATATCGCTGTCTTTTACGATATCGCCAGTGAAAAGGCAAGAGACACGGAATTAACTATGATAACATGATTTCGTAGCCAGAGGTTGGTATGATGTACAATAAATGAAAATGAGTATGGTATGGCTTACTCAACGTCCATGGAGTTTACCAAGACAAGGTGTTACATAAAGCTACTCTAGTTTCTTTAAAATATATTAGCATATCTTTCAAACTAGAAGTAAAACTTTTTTCCCATGCATTCAATTATTGCATCATAAAAGCAGAGTGTTCATTGAAATTGTAATTTTGTTCACCATTAGCTAGCAGTTAATGCTATAATAAAATGTTGGACACGTTTACGTTAATTACAAGTATCTCAGTGATAGCACGAAGACTGGTCGTCATTTGTATCCATTTCTCTAATTGACGGATAAGCACAATATCGAGATCCGTCAACATAGTCCAGTCCTTGATGAAAGTTTAGAGTTAGAACATAATTTCATTTCCAATTTGCTCACCTTACATTTTGTTTATTAACCAACTTTCATCCAAAACGCTTCTTAATGATCTGAATATTTAATGAGTATGACATTGTCTTTAATTGAGTACCGAAAGAGCATGACATAATTCCTATACTTCGAGAATATAAATGTTAAAACTCCCGCCCAAGAAGACTAACTTTTAAGCGCAGTACATGCGCAGAATTATTACCAAATTACAAAATTATTCACGTCAAATATTTTACACCGTACATTTTATGGTAATGCGCGAAATTTGGTAGAGGCTTCAAATTAGCATTTAGCGTGTCGGAGACGCGGTCTCTTCGAGTATGGCCCATTTGCGCCAGGAGGCGAAGATCATTCGAGCGTGAACTATTACGCCGATAAATATTTGTTCAGGTTACTACGGTCTGACTAGAGCGATCCTCTCGAACCGCTAAGGTGGCCGTCTACAAAGGCGAACGTAATTTTATTTGAGGACCATGAATATTTCATGAGAGCCTGTTTATAGCGCCATAGAAGCTTTTTTGCAAACAATTTATGAAGATGGCAACCGATAGGAACGGAAAGAAATATTTGAATATTTTCTCTCGCTCCAACCGGGTGTTTAAGCGCGGTCGGGGTGTTATTCTTGCCTACCGGACGAGTGTTTGATTGCTTAGTCAATAGTGACAATATTGTTTTCGGGGCGAGGTTTTGTAGCGTTGTAATATTTGTCGAGCAAATAAGCTAGATACAAGTTTTTCTTTTCATCGTTATCGATGCACTATTGTATTATACATTTGTTGGTCGAGTTAAATGTTGCATAATAAATTGGACAACTAATTTATTCCGAATGTGTGAAGAAAATATTACGTGTTTAGTCAAGTAGATACATAAGAAAGTCGCTCTACTCTCAACGAATCGATTTGATTCCGCTTTCTATTACACACATCAAGTGTTGCACTAATACAAAAATTCGAATAGGAATTAAGAAAAAATAGACTGCAGCTGAAAATTTTTTTTTTCATACACTTCATACAGCCAAACTTAAGATAAAGCTATTGCACATCCTGTTCTATGCAACAGTTGTTATTGTTGTAGCAAAGTTGAGTGTGAATAACTTAACTCTCACAATCAAATCTGACTCTCTGGTAACAACAAGAAAACAAATCGAATTTGAAGTAAAGAATATATGATGATGTTTAACATATTGACGAAAATTACGACGTTTTAATATTGAAAGACAAATGTTGCACACACGTATATAAATAGAGATTAGGCTATGAAAAAAATTAAGTCAGAAAATAAAGGTTTTAAGATACTAGGCTTGAGTTTTAATAAAAGTTTTTAATTTGGAGATTTAGAATAAGCTGATTTAAAATGTAAGTGTATTTCAGTAAAATTTCTCAATATTTGTACTTCTTGACCTGAGGTGGTTCCGAAAGATGTCTCCTTTTCCAAAAGCTATTGGCAGCTGCTATTGGCTGCTGATACCCATTGTAATTTAAGAGAAAATTAAAAGAGATACCTATTGAGAAAAAACTAATTGAACAAAAATTATTTTTTTCATTATTTTTATTTTTTTTTAAACGAATGAAATTTATAATAAATATTGTACTGAATACCTATAAAAATTTAAGAAAAGTTTTCCCACAAAATCCATATTTTTCAAACGACTCACTTGTAACAAATTCCTTCAATTCATATTTGTATTGTTTTATCTTTGAATACACAAGTCCGAACACAAGTGGCTAAGTACTAAACATAAAATATCAATGAAATATACACAAAATGAGACAAGTGAAAAAAGCTTTGTGGAAAACATAGATATAAAATTGTTTTGTTATATCAATGGTGGAAAAGTATTTGATGTTTTTGTAAAGATTTCTTTGTAATGAAATTATGTATATCCTATATAAGTATCCAAAATATTATCGAAACGTATACTGTAAGCTATTATTAATGTAAAAAGAAACAAAAAACGGAAAACATTTCGTGTGGCATGTGAAACACTTGAATGTGTATACTTACATTCATAGCGAATTATCAATTTCTAAGTAAAAATACATAAAAAAATACGATGGAAACATTTTTGAACGTATTAGTATAGTATACCTATAAAATTTAATTCCATTAGTACTCATTTCATCGACATTCTTTGTAATAAATATGGTCATGAACAATAAAGATCCTGACATTTCAGTTTTGTATATCAATAACATATTAAATATATGTATAACAGTAACATAGTACAAGTGTTGATAAACTGAAAACTGTAGATAAACATCAGTCGGTCGAAAAAGATCTCCATCTGTCATTTCGAGCGATTTCGTTTATCAACAGCTTTTTATGTAAAATTATTCAAATTTTTTTAACAAACTTATTAAAAATCAGTAGCAAGCACGTCGTCTTCTAGCGATGCCCATTCAGAAATTTTGTGATCGTCATCAAACTGGGATGATGATTCTAATAATGAAGGTAAAAGGTCCCGGCGAACATGTAATCACAGAGCAAATTATATGTCAATGGACAGATTTTTTAAATTAGATTTTTAATGCTCGCTTTCATCCGATTTAACACATTTGACAGAAGGAAAAGAAAAGATAGGCTGTATTTTTCGTAACTGCGCACAACTTTAATTACTTTTTCTAACTTATTCTTAATTTTGACAAATAATGAATATATCCGCGACTTAGGAACATTTAAATTAAACGAAAGATTAACATTTGATCGTATTTAATTAAAATGTTTCTGATTAATTATTATTAATTTATTTGATGCGCATATATTTTAATGGCGAATTTTCAATGTGCATTAATGGAATGTGTCACTTAATACACGCGGGCACGAATATAAAACTACCTGTTACTGTAGGTAGACTGTTAAAACACCAAAACACTTACGGGATGCAAACCAAATACACATAGAAAGTTATCAGTTATCATAGGTAGATATCTACGTTATCGGATAAATAGAATATTGCTTTTGGCGATAGTCAACGCAACTATCGACAACAGAAGTATAGCAATTTACACTTGACTCAATCTCCGCCAGATTTTCTACATCTCCTAAACATCTGCCTACCAACTCAAGGGTATAACAGACATGCTTAACCGCTTTCCGGAACAAAACTCTACCTTGAAGCCATTCTTTTCTGTTCATATTGAAAAGTGTTTTGTATTTTTACATTCCTCTTTTACATTCTATAATTAATTCTTAAAGGATGATTCTTTAATAGTTTTTCCTCACTTAACATAACAATACTCAGATAACAAAATGCAATTCAGTGTGGTTTAAGATCTTTGAAAACTGACAGGGATCATTGTGATTGAGTAAAAGAGAGCAGGAGATACCGAGTGTTAAATAGATAATATAATTATGATTTGATTATTACACACCGACACATTTTTAGAATTGCCCTGTGTTGGAAATATTTTTGCCATTTTCCAATAGCTATTTCCTTATCACTGGCTCAATTTAATTTACTGTAATTTTGTTTCAAACATCTGCTAAATATTTTCACTCAAAATGTATATACATAAAAAGAAAAAAATACAATGTAATTTTATAAACGAAACATATATCTAATGGTGACGAACTTTATCTCAAAGAACTATGTTATAGGCTCATTGATTCATAGACAACGAGGCTAGAAAAACTACCACACACAACTTTTTAAAAAAAAAACTTAAACAACGATTTGCCACCAAATCACGTTTTGCCATAAATCTCCTGCAAAATTCCTCAAACTGTTAGGATTCTCACACCGCCATCGTGCCAATGTAACTCGCACGCTAAATTCCACATATGCACGAGCGAGCACTCGAACGCTATGCAAATATTAATAAACACGTGAGATACACGCGCCGATTGTTCGAACACGAGGTCGTAGCTAGGTTCGAAACGTGTTCGAACACACGGTTCCGAAGGCACAGATACGCAATCGCTGGTTTGGCGGACTAGGTTTGTCGCGGACCAAGTTAATGGTATGGAGAGTAGGTAGGAACGAATGATATACCAAAGAATATATGCTGGAATATCGAGGAAGCCATGCACTTTTTATTGTTCTCTAATTTAAAAAAAAACAAACTTCAATAACACCATCGTCCATATTAATTTTATATACCTCAAAAAACGGCCAGTCATCATAATAAGTATATCTCAAGAGACAAGGCCTCACAACAGGATGGGATATCATTTTGACACGCATTGTCATCATTATCTACCTCATTATTTAAAGCAGACAATGTAAATAGATAGATAAATAGACAAAACTTAAAAGTTTCTTTAAAGAAAAAAAAACTGATTAGAAGAACATACTCATTGCAATACAATTTTTTTGTTGAATAATAATAAATTTTTATTATGTTGAATAAGAATGAATTTGTTACAAGAACACTATAATATTAGCATTTATATTTGAATATATTTATTTAAATTTTAACTAACAGTTTTATATGCAAAATTCAATCAAAAATAATTTAAATCTTTTATTTATAAATTTCTGCAATTCTAGAATTTGTTTTTTTAGTATTTTTATTTTATATCTTTGTTTTATTTATTTATCAATCGATAGCAGAGACAGAGTTGCCGTTATAAATATTTAAATACTTTTCTACAACTGAATTCAGACACAACTTTTAGTAAAGTAGGAAAGAAACATGTTAGTTTTATAATAATAATATGAAAATTGAATTAATCTATAAATATATATCTCTTAGTAAAAAAACTGCCTAATATTTGTGTGATTGATAAATAATTCAATTGGAAACCCTATAGTATAGTAATAATCATCAGTCTATATGTATTTCTACCGGGATTATAGCGGCGCTGGCTTAGCCGCCTAGGTTTCAAACCGTGTAATATTCCCACATATTGTCCTGTCACGATCGCTGGAAGAAATCAAAATGGCGTCCTGCCCACCAGTAATGATCCATTGTGATGCATGCGGTGCCCCTTGCGTCCCATTACGTGCTTTAACCCCCTAAGACTTCAACTTTGTCAAATTCTCTATTTAATAATAGAAATTACTTTTGTTAACTTCACCAAAACTGTGTTATATATATATATATATATATATATATATATATATATATACATATATACATATATATTTATTTATTCCAAAGGTACTTTTGAAATGAAGGAAAGGTTCATTTGCATCGGAAATGCGTTACTTTACACATATTTACATCAAATGAACAGAAATATCTTGCTTTCGTAGAAGTGCATTATAACACAATTTGAAACTTTTTTAGTAGCTTGCATGTACCGCGATCAATAAATATACAATATATCAGTTAGTGTCAGACCAAGCTAGCGGAACTGTAAAAGTATTTAAATGTATCACCAGCATAAAACTAGCATTCCCACATTGAAAAAAATTGTAGTTGCTCATAAATTGTAAACCGGCTTAAAGCACCGTGAAGGGTTAACCGACGAACGTAATAAATCTCCATGTGAGGCCAAGTTTGAGTTTCCGCGTGAGGTCCTGATTGTGCTCTATGGGTAGTGAACGTCGCGATGCCATCTGTAGTTGTCGCTGGGTAGGGACCGACTACAGCTAATAAAGTCAACATTTAATAAAAGGAAGATGGTGCCGCTTTATGTGAAATAATTTTTTTGATAAATAATAAAATATCGTTAACGAATGTTGTTTTACAGTTTGTTATTACTTGCCTTAAATTAGTAAAGACTGTTGCAATTACTATCAATGTCAAATTCGTAAATTAAGAGTTATATGTTTAAATACCTTGACAGTTGCATTACTGGAGATGCAAGCAGGTAATTAATAATGTTGATTTAATAATGTTAAAGTTATTTGTGGAGTAAGTACGACCAGAGGCAGTATTTAATAGCCAACATTTATAGCAACATCTCTAATTAAATAGAGTTCATGTTGTTAGAATGCTTTCTTCAGCCATCGTAAACAAATTTACCTAGAGTCGAAGAAAAGGATTGATAAATATTGCTTTATAGAAGTGGCATACTGATATTAAGAATATATTAAATATAAGTTTTTATACCTACGAATACTGTTCTCGAAAATTATAATACTATGTCCAAAAATATATAATTTAAGCTACGGAATGCTAATAGACAAGTTCGACTTACCCTTAACCAGTTTATTGTTTAACTTATCCACTTTGTAACTATATTCTTTAATTTAATTTGTAGATTTCCTGTTTATGGCGGATATCATGGATGTGATAGCAGTAATGTCAAGGTTATTGTTAACAAGCGACAATCGACCTAAAACATTCTTCAAAATCTCTCTTTTAAGGATCTTAAAAATCAAGATTTTAATTAGTTTAACTGAAACTTTATATCTTATTTATTTATTTTTTTTACTTTAATTATTTATTTATCTACTTTATATCTTATCTTATTTATATCTAATTGATACATATGGCGTACTTATTGCTACGCGAACAATCTCTTACAGTCAACCATGACACCAGCCCAGTTCGACGAATGGCCGGGATTCGAATCGAAGTCGAAGTCAAAGGCCGTATGCCTTGTAATCAAACCAACATACCACGACGACGTCACCCTCTTCTAATTAAGTTACTATCCGTGAACATTAACATGTGACTGTACGATTGTCACGGTATATAAGTATTTACTTGCCATTGGTGGTTGTTGAGTTATAAAACCATGGTAGTCAAAAACAAATATTCTCACCTTATACTTCCGTCAACCATTCTATTTAATTTTTTTTATAACTTTGACACCTCATCAAAATTCTACACGAGCAACTTGTCAAAATATAATGCAGGTAGATGCTCCCGCGAATAAACCGCCGCTTAAAAAATGACCACCATTAAAGCGAGAAAAGCCCGTCAGTCCGTCAACACATCATCCAAACGTCGGTCACGCCGTGACCTTGACCTCTGTACCGCGTCCGTGATGTGGCTCATCACAACACTTGCTGATTGACAAACCCTATTAACTCATATACGAGGCGAGAAAAAAAATTAGGTGTTATATACCAACACGTTTTATTATACATGGATCGTCGATATATTTTAACGAGGTTACAATGGCGTTTTGAAAAGGGTTGGCAATCTAAATTTATGGCGTCTAATAAACTTAGGTAATAAATCAAACATTATGATGCAATTTTCGTATATTAATATCAAAATCGAGTGAATAAATCCAATATAGTATTTAACTTGAGATCACAATCCTTCATATTAAAATATTTGCTGACTGGCTGAAGTAAAAAGGTGAGATGTATTATATTTTCACACTGACTCCAGATTACTGCAGACGGATATCATTTATTAGAACATAAACAGTTTATTAGGTAATGTATACAATAACTGTGTGATGAAACATTTCAAAGTTGAGTTATTATAAGTAATTTAACCTAAAAAGCCTATCAAGTTCGAATAAAATTCGCACTACAAAGGTTACGTGCACATTTAGGCACTTAAAAAAATTTAAACGTTCATAGTATTTCTATTAAACTATTTACAAATATTAATTTTTCGCAATGTAAAGATATCGCCTGCTATTTCTTTCACAGGCGTAAAGACACGGTGCTTGTTTACATGATATTATTTTCCACAATGTAAATATATTGCAGAGTATATCTTGCACAGACGTAATTAATATTCGTTGCAAAATGTGAAGTTATTGTTGCAGTTGATCTAAGTCAATTGTACTGAGTTTCTATGCAGTTTTTACAAACCAAACTACATCTCATAAGTCCACTTAGTATTGATTTTCCTTTTATATATATATATATATATATATATATATATATATATATATTATATATATATATATATATATATATATATATATATATATATATATATATAATACTGCGATTACTTTTTAGATATCTAAAAATTGCGGTTTAGCTGGTAGTGAGTGGGACACTAATATTAATTACCACTTTGAAGCTTTATATTTTGTAAACGAATTACTGTATCGAATATAACGTTCATGAAATACCTACAAAAGATATATAAAGACCTTTTTAAGGGTACCCTACACAATGAGGTATGCAGAAAATCACCCCCCCTTCGTATATAGGAAAGATATACTATAACATTTTTCTTTAAAAGATTTTATTTCTTAAATTTGTAGAATTATTACAAAATGTTTAACGAAATTTCGGCTTTATCGCACTAATAGTCGGCGAGGAAATGGTTGTGACGTACACTGTGGCTATAACGGACGGACATACAGATAAACATAGGGTTCCTAAGTTGTTACGGAATCCTAGAAATTATCTTTGTGTCACTTGGGGGCTTTAAATTTACAACTTAGTGCCAGGTTTAGATCCTCGAATTTAAAATTTCAATCTGGTTCATAACAATTTATTGACATTTTTGGATGCGGTTTCTTACAGAAAAGTGAAAAGCGGTCGAGAGTGTATCGAAACACACATTTAGTAGCGACCCACAGTAGCTTGTATCTTGTTAACATAAGTTAATGAAAATAATTTCCATTGAGAGTTCTAATAAATTGCTCGAAATTTCGGATTTTTTCACATCTTCCAAATCGGCCATTACGAACAGACACCTATATAATCCCTATATAAAACACTTACTTCTAAAACTTGATCACAAAGGTATAAATTTATAAAAACTGTGAGGCTGTGACAGACAGACAAATTATACTTGTTTTACTGCGGAATCTTAAAAAAAACGAATTCCATACTAATTTTGACCTGCAATTTGCTCTCGCATGTAATTCACACTGTTCCTATATGGTAAGTATATGCTACACTTTCAATAGAATTTTTTTAACATGTTTACAATTGACTCTAGATTTTTATAATACTTTAAACCAATGTTATGTAATAAAACTTTGCTTTTACCATAATATATATTTATGAGGAAGCTACTATCATTGAAACACCTCAGTGTACATTTTTGGTATATGCATAAACTTATTCGCTTCGAAGAAACGAGCAAGAGCCATTGATTGTATCGATGGTAAGAACTGTGAAATAAGCAATAGTTGAATCTATTAAGAAACAATTTTTTTTAATCGCTTTCACAACTCAATGCAATTTATAAATAAAGTGCTAAGTTACTATCTGACAACCCTATCGCGCGGCCCGACGTGGAAAAATGAATAAATTCGTTTGTTAAGGTCTAATAAATTTCACATCATAATTCAAAATAACGTATTAGTTTTCCTTTGTTACCGTGTGTCAAGTGATAATAGTGTAGAATATTAAGTTGTATCTTTCGTTCGTCAGTAAGATATGCACATTACTTAAGGCCATTATAGAGATGAACTGTGACCTGGCCTTTAAACATTGTTAACTGTCGTGGATAATGACTTCTGAACATGAATACTTAAATTCTATATGTGTTAATTTTAAAGAGGTTTTGCTTCGATAGCACTAATTTTATACATAATAGAAAAGTCACAGATTGATTTATAAATAACATACGAGTATATAATTATGTTTCTGTAGTGAAACAAAGTCTAATTTTGTCGTGTTCACGTCTGTATGCGTGGTATCGCAGTCTCTTGACGTTTACGCCCATGTTTATGAAATTTTGCGCGTAGATGCTTCATTTGAACCCTCAACTAAAGCATCTGCTTACAAAAGTTCCCCTCAATTTGAGATCTCACTAAATAAATGGCAAACAATTTTAAAAAGTTAAATTATGTGCAAAATGGAGGTTAACGAATTTTTCGCCATTTCATGGAGCGGAGTATCTCTGAATCGGTCTGTAGAAATAAAATTGAGACTCCATTTACCGTTTTCCATTTTTTAAACCTTATTTCTGAAATATTGAACTTGACGTGCAATGTATTTGTCCTACTTATTTCTATTTTCCAAACCATGGCTTTGAACAACGTAAAAAAATGTAATATTAATTTAGAATTTAAATTGAAATGATTTCGGTCAATTACGTCAACAATTTGAATAGATCGAAACTACTACGGAACATTTAGAACTTTATTCTCTTAATAACAATTTTCTTATAAAAATGTTTATCAAAATAATAATCAGTGGGTCTCGTAAAACGGTTTAGTTTTCAATGCGGTCTTGTAAGACGGTTCGGTTTTGACATTTCATTGACCGCATGGCGTACGCGGTTGAGAATAGCTTGGAGATACACGGGCGATTATCAATAAGCGTTATAATCAACTAAATGAAACTACGTGATGTAGTATTATTTCTACTTTCTTTAAATTCTTTACCACGACCTAGGTTTCGTTGTATTACAACATCTTCAGGTGGGCTATTAGCAAAGATTGAACATCAGAGATCTTTGCTAACAACCCACCTGAAGATGTTGTAATACAAGAAACCTAGGTCGTGGTAAAGAACTTAAAGAAAGTAGGAATAATACTGCGTCATATAGTTTCATTTAATTGTGAATAATGAATTTCTACAAAATTTAACGCCAAATATATTCAATAAGCGTTATGTTAATTGAAATTGATATGTATTTTTAAATATAACTCGTCGGTATAAGTATTACATTTTTAAATTTTCGAGCCATTGGATATGTATGTTCCAACACGCTCTTGACTTTCTTTTTATTTTCGTTTTACATACGTTAGTGCCGAACGAATCTACAAGTCAGGTATGAAGAAATGAATAATATAAATGAGCAGTAATAACGTAAGTACTTTTCTCTCGCGACTTTGTCTTTGTAGGATTTTTATTTTCTCTAGCGTCCTCATAGCATAGCTCAAAATTTATGTTTCATATTTATAATTAGGCTCTAAGCTAAACAACACTAAAAACTTCATCAAAATAGATGGTAGAACTTTCATGTTATGTACAAATAAATATATAAAGGGATACAGAAAGAGACATATCTTCGTAAATGTCTTTCTTTCCTTTGGTCTGGTAGATATCTATTTCTATAAAAATATTTTGTACGTATGGGTTCAAATATACGTGGCTAACAAGTAATTTAATAACACGTCTTTTAGTTTAGTCAACATATCGAGCTTTTTGTGTTAACAAGTTTGTAGCAGACTAGCTGAATTTTCTTATGTCCAACTTAATGGAGCAACGAAGCCCTGAATCTTAACTATATTTTACCTAAATAAACCATAATGAATCTTTTTTTTATTAAAATACGACGCTTTAGTTTAATTGGTATGAATGTCACTCAGGATTCTGTATTTCCATTCCAAGTCATATTGAATATAAAAATAATGTAGAATAGAAAAACCCTCTGCCACTGCGACCCGATAGTTAAATCAACTCCGTCGCGATTGTGGTAAAAGATGTTTCGTCCCAGCTCGTTATGCGTTTATATTACGACATAAATTCATAAACAGAGAAAACTTTTTACATCTAAACAATGTACATAAAGATACAATTCTCGCTTTTCTACATACAGACATAGAAGCTTTTATACTGCACTGTAATAAAGTAAAATGAAGTTTCGTTATTATAACAGGGTCGGAAGCAAAATTTAACTTGCTTATTAGCTTGAAAAACTTTGATAAAATATAACATTACTTAGTTGTACACTTACTAAAATATTGGAAAGGCGAACGTGTTTTTCTATTCCCGGCATTCTAACTCTACCGTCACGAAAAAATGGATGGAGACCTCCTCAAGAACTAGACCACTTATGGAAAATGAAGAGGATTCTGTCTACACTGAAGCCCGTCTATACTGGTTAACACAGCACCGAATGATTGTACAATTAAAGGCGGGTAATGGCTAGAAGAAAAAAGGAGTTTATTTTAAAATGTTTTAAAGAAATTAAAAAAAAATGTTTGAATTCTTTACGAATTACCGGTTTACTTGGATTGAATGGACTTTGTAATGAATTTAAACGAAAAAGTTTTTTTTACATTTTCACGTTTCCAAATTTTGTTCCAGTATTGTGTAATTCAAAGGTTGCCGCCACTTTTCTTTGAAAATATTTACCTGAATGAATTCACTGGCAGATTGTGTCATGTAAAAATTTCCCGATAAAAGCGGTAGAGACTTTTCACGCGGCGCGTCCCGGTTTTGTCTCTAAATATTCCGAAGAAAGAAATAAATTTTCATAGTCTCGTACCGCGTCGAGGAAACTGCGGGGATAAAAGGGATAAATCCTTCCTGTGGAGTGAAAAATTATGCTCCTTATTCCGAACGTTGAACTTTTGTTTGGCGGCCCTTTTTAATAAAGTTCTTTGTGGAACGTGTCGCATTTGTCTACTTACCTTTTTCATTCGTTTTTCTCTCAGCAATTTTATGATGTTAAATGAAATGTTGATTTTGATTACTTTGAAGTTCTGTATTTGCACATTTACGTAAGATACCGGTTCTTTTGAACATTTTATTCTAATCGTAAACGAGCTGATAAATTTCATTCAAAGTTTTGAAACTTTAAGGTCAGTTAATTCTATTCTGCTAAAGTTTTTAAAAGAAACTGGGTATGAGTAACATAGGTCATAAACAGCATACATGACTTTTACTAAGTAGGTCTCAATTAGTTTAAGACCAATAATGCTTATTAATCATTAAATGATTGCTGAGATATAATATGTGTTTTGTATTATAAAACTATTACCTGCAATAGCGAGTTAGATACAGTTGGATAAAAATATTTTTGAAAGAAGTGTTAGCAAGATTTTCAGAATAATAATTTGGATCTGCCAAACTACGGTTTCGCTCGCGTGGCAAATGCAAGTATTATCTATATTTTGCCGAATTTTTTTATTATGTACTAGGTATGAACGTGATATCCTTCAAAGAGATCTTTGCAAAATATTATTAAGATAACTGTTAAATTCAAGGTTAAAATATACGTAGCGCCATCAATAAATAAAGTTTTTTTTCAAGTAAGTTTTTTTATATTGAAATTCCAAATTGCCATATCTTATTTTCTAGTGAGTTAATTGCAATAGACTAAAGCTTGTATGTTACCTCAGGTCGGACATAATCATCTTGTTAAAACACGTCTGAATCTCTTCAGTGATTCTTGCGTGACGTGCGAACAAATAAATAGATGAAATGACAAAAGTTTCAAAAACGATATTTTTAATTACGTTTACTTTTATTATGTCCGCATAAATAATTTCATCTTAAGTGTCTTCAATGTACAGAAGCGCCAATATTACTGCATAAATTTTGTCATTTGTATAGAATTGATGGGTGTTTTTTTTCATAACTTAAGTTTACATCTAAAAACGACCCTTAACCTAGAGGAAAATTATTATAATAAATTATTATACTTGAACTTTAAGTGTGAGTGCGACAGTCTGGATAATTTATATTCATCAGTTCTCACGCCCGCACTAATTATCGCAGCCTATCCACTGTTTAACTATTTACCATCTGGCCAATGAAATTCAGTGAATGAATTGCTACTACATTCCTTTGTCTTCGTCTTTGAATGTAGTAGCAATTGATTCGATTTTTTTTTTGCAATTTGATATGTTTGCTATAAAGAAATGGAAAAAATATGACATATTTTCAATTTCTCTATTTTTAATGTAAGTAAATAGAAAACAAAATGTCAAATCCATAATTTGGCCCACAATGACGGTAAGTTATGGAGTTCTGGATATATTATCTATGAGCCCTATTCTGTTCATATACCGATTTTCTTCTATTCGTCTATCAAATATATTATGCAATTGTCAAAATGAATTAGAAAAAATTCTTTATCGATTAAAAAAATTTTGAAATGAATTTTCACACAGCTTTCAAAAAATTAAAAAAATATATATTGTTGAGCAAGATTTTTGAAAAGGACGTGAAATAATATATAGTATCTGTTTATGTGAGTGCACAATTGCAAAATAACAAAAATTATATGAGGGCGAAAAAGTGCTAATCAAAAAAATACTTAAGAACTCGAAAAGGGAGAAAAAGAAAAATCGGCATTTTGTGTATTCACCCGTAAAATAGGAAAAAGCATAGATAGAGTTAATCTATATTTTCTTATTTCCAGGATGATATTAGAAATTATTTTTAGTAAAGTAATATTAGAAGAGAGAAATGTGAAATCGAAAACTAAGCAGACGCTGAAGAAAGAAGGCAACGTATATGGAAATTAATAATGATAGATGTATTCAGACATATATTCCATGCTCGATCCGTCCAATAACTACTTCAGTAAATTAACAATTTACTGTTCGTTTATTCCAGAAGGAAGGGGTGGGCCAAACGCACTCATTCAGAGCTAAGTCATTCAGAAAGCCAAGGCCCTGTCACTGGTGTCATCAACCCATCGTAGCACAAGGGTCGTGCTGTCGGGGTAAGTTTTGTTTTTCATTTAATGTTTCTTGTAACTTATTCATCAGTATATTTTATTACTAGTAGGGAACTTTTATTGTTGCCCTTAGATTTAAATAATATTCGTTTTACGCTCTCTTAACCATAAGCCCTTTTTATACATTTGATATTTATTTATCAGCGACGGAAATAAAAATATTTTTTTTAAGAAATAAAGTGAAATGAAAAATG
This sequence comes from Druceiella hillmani, assembly GCA_039881145.1. Lineage (NCBI taxonomy): Eukaryota > Metazoa > Arthropoda > Insecta > Lepidoptera > Hepialidae > Druceiella > Druceiella hillmani. Next base: position 8,377,125 of record JAYKKI010000008.1, read on the forward strand.
GTTAGACCGAATAACAAGGAAATCAATAATATTTATGAAGACCTTGACCGAACATTCGACAAAATTATACGGTCGATTTGATATCTATAAGGCATATCTGAGTCAGATATGCCTTATTCGACATATTGTCATTATAAAGAGGTACTGTGACAAAGCCAATGCACCGATTTTTATACACAAGTTAAAGACTTTAAGACTAACCGTGCAACAAGGATCGAATTAAAGTTTTAAAAGCTTGATGAGGATAAACACTTTTTGATGAGGGAAAGATCGCCAGTATTTTATGCGAAGGTCATGTCATGCTATAAAATAAGCGGCGACCATAATGCTAGTTAAAAACAAAAAACATATTTTTCCACTAATTTAACGGAATCATTGTCTATTATCCTAATAACTATGTACACAATTGTTTTACAACCTAACCTAACGTTCGCTGAAATGTGTCTTCATGTTAAAAAAATTATTTCATATATTATTTCATATTTCATTTAAATCTTTTAGCAGCTATAAAAACCTACATATTACCTCATTATGACTTAATTTCTTTTTCATAAAACCCATGTATAAGTTATAGCCTGTATTAAGCTAAACATGATAATTATACCTCTATATATTACATTAAATATAACAAGTCTAAGTTTATGATAAGTACGACAATTAACAAATTGTATAATACTTTAAGATATAACGATGACACATTTCAGTTATCCTCATTTGTCATAAACAAATCTAACTCTACTACAACGGCGATCAGTTGCAAAAGCATTTGAACATCGTGGGAAATTGGACAATTCTATTATACATACTTGCTAAAGTACTCGATATACTCTTAAAACTTTTTACTTTGTTTCAGTGTGCAAGTACGTGTGCCACACAAGCTGTGAAACAAAGGTAGGATATATAATATGTATAGTTTTTTTTATATCATTTGATTGATTCATGTTAATAAATACAGAGTAATTTAAAAAAATGAACTCATTTACTTAATAAGCGCTGGTGTTACAAAATCAACCAGCGCTTTTTTCAACAAACTTCGATTCGAATCATCTGTTCAGCTAAGCAGCGAGCTAAGATGGAGGTTAATGTGTGCATCGATAGATGGCGGTAGATAGATTATTTTTAATCTGTTTATCTGCAATCAACACTTTGTTATTTGGTTGCAAAATTCTACATAGTATCAAGTATATAATTATAACATATATTAAGTTAGTTTCATATTTCGATTTTATAATAATAATGAATTTAGATTAAACTTTAAAAAAAGTCTTTTGTAAATGTAATCAAAACTGAGGATGTTCAAATTGTTGTTTTGGCATTTTTGGAAAAATAACTATACCTATAAGATGATAAGTGTAATTTTAACTGTTAAGCTAAAATTTATTTTGGAAATATAATATACAAAGAAACTGGTTTAAGATTGCGAATGACACACTATCTTCTGTGAAGCATGAACTCTGCAAGATGATAAATTATGTACAAAGCTACGAGAATTTAAAAATTTATGAAATTTTACGCCATTCTTAGACCGTGAACAGCATGACCCACACTCCACAATACTGTACACCGATAGGAAACAGTACCGGCGTAATGAAGGAATGCAGCGAAAACAGTGGCGCGATACCGCTAGATGGGCTTATTAGGGATGTGCGCATGCGCGGTGCGTTCGCGGAACCGCGCTCGCCGCCCGGCTAATCCGCGCCCTAAAAGGCGGCGGGCGCTTTTTGCCGCGTCCGCTCCTCGCGGGAACCGCCGCTAGATATGACGGCCCGCGACATGTCGCGGCCGGCCGCACTCTACATATTTGCAGCGGCTGCGACGGCGTGGCTCCGATTGGTTGCAGTAGAAAATTTGCAGCGAATGCCCCAATCGGCGTACCTCCAGGGTCGCAATTAAATTTTCCATAGCCAGAATATACAACAGTTTTCGGTGATTTTTAGATCACATAACTGAAACATTAAGCTAGGCGACATATAAAACTGTAAGCTATTTCTCATCTAGATTTGATAAGGAGCGTCTATAGAATACGACATTAGAAATTTTTCTTTCAGAACTTCATAAGTTTATGCATTTATGTACATTTATATATAATTACGTTTATGTGACATTTCAAACATTTGGTAAATCATAAAACAATCGCTTGCATAAAGGTCGACGACAGATTGCGAGCGGTTGCATTTTCATACATAATCGCGTTGCAATGGCGATTTAATTCCCATGAAATAATAGTCGGAAACTCGTCTGAGATCGTATAATAATTGTCATCACATAAATCTCTAGTAATAACTAAATTTCATACAACTCATTTAGGCTGTACTTTTTCTAATAAATAACAAAGACCATGACTTGGTCAACTATAGCGTTTTAACTTGAATAATTGAACATTTGAAGTAATTAATTAATAATTTTGCTTGCATTAAATGCTCTATTTTCCTCTAATTGTCAACACAACATCACATATTTACTAGGTAAGTTACTCTAGATCACATCCAAACACACTCAACACATTTCTAGTAAAGGTGATGTTTTTTTATTACATTATATCTTGTAGTACGTATCTAAAACTATTTTCTTAACATTGTAATAAATAAATTGAATTGAGAAATATGGTTGCAAACTCTCATGTCAAACGCACTATTTTGAAAGAATAGTATTTCAGCCGCTGATAAACTTCTTGTAAACTTTTCTTATTTTGATTTATTCATCGATAAACTTAACTCTTCTTTGGGTTCCAAGGAATCTTCACCATGTCTGTCCATTTCTGTGCCGGATATACGTCTCTTAGTTTTTTTATTATATAATAAAAAATATAAAGTTAAGGGGAATTTTTTTTTCGCACATCCCATGGAATGAATATCCATTATGCCTTCCAAAATAAAATTGAGGTTCTTTTCATAATTTTATTTTAATTTGTTAACTCTCTTTTACTTGGTTCCCGGTACCCTCAGAATCATCTGTTATCTGAATAGAACTTTTCTACATGTTTTTTTAATTTTTGTCCGTCACTTTCTAATACATTATAGGTACCCTTTTAAATATCGAATATATGATTGTTTTGTTGAAATAGCTGGTAACACTGAACAGAGTTAAAATTAACAAGACTTATTCATATATATGTACTAAGTACCTTGCGAAAAATAATTGAATCTGACCTGAGGACGTATGTAGATTTAATGAAAGACAAATATTTAAAAAAAATACGTACGTATGTAATGAACCTGCGGTTGGAGAGCGGATCAAATGTAAATTAAAGTTACCCGAAGGAGAAAAAATAATTCCTCGTGATTTAATATTTCATCATTTAAAATTCAAATTAAAATTCTCCAGGTCTCCTTCATAATTAGTTTCTCGTTCAAGAATATTCCATGAAATATTATGAAAGTGATCAGTCGTAAAATGTAGGGTTATATCTTGATCACACACTCAAAATAATCGTAATCTATTTTGAGTGCGGCATCATTTTTTTTTCAATATAATTTCAATTTGATCATGTAACTTCAGTCATGAAATTTGTCAATTTAGTCAGCCCTATTCGGAATTCTTAATCTTATTATGGGATCCAAAACCTTGATGGAGAATCATATTAAGACCTTCAGAGATTATCTATATAGTAGATCTCAACAGTTCTTTGCGCCAGAAATCATACAGTTTGACAGAAAAATGTACCATATGAAAAAACAATTTTTTTCTCATTTTTAGGGTTCCGTTTTTCAAAAGGAAAAAAAAATGAATCCTTAAAGGATCACTTTGTTATCCGTCTGTCGGTCTGTCAAGACCCTTTTTCTCAGGAACGCGTAGAGGTATCAAGTCGAAATTAATACCAAATAGTTAGGTCTACGGTCCCTTAGATCTGTAAAAATAAGGCTTCTAAGTCAACGCAATCAAAAAGAACATTAAAAATATGGCCACTTATGCCGCATATATTGACACTCGCTAATAAATAAAAACCTCTCCTGTTGATCGGTTTGGTTGGATTGATCGCTCTCATCTAAAGGAAACAATTCGAATATCATTAACTTGTAATTATATTGCATGAAAAAAGTTTTTTTTTTAATTTTCGCCTGTGAAAGATATAGTAGGCAATATATTTTCGGTTTTAAAAAATAACAATTTTGTAAATAGCTTAATAGGAATATTATGCGCCATTCAATATTTATAAATGCCTGAATATGCACGGAACTCCCGTAGTGAAACTTCCACTCGTGCTTGACAGGTTTTTTTAAATTAAAATATTATTTTCACTTTGAGGCCTCATGTGACTTTTTTAGCTATTTATATTAGAGGCTTCAAATATAAATAGCTAACAGAACCAATCTCTGTACTTTGATCTGGAGCTCTCAGTCTTCTTGCCAGTTGTCGTACTTGATTTACAGCGAGCAAATCATATGTTATTTTTCTTTATCGCAGTCGTACCAAATAAAATTTGCAACCATTATTTATTGCTGAATTATTCAACCCTGGAACGTTTAGCAAAATAAAAAGGCAAACGACAGCCAGCGGCCGACATACCTTCAAACAAGACAAATGACCAACGTCCGCGCACCGTATCGATACAATCAATACGCCATCACCTTCAACTATCGCGACCATTAACAAACTGCTCGTATGTTTCACTACTCACTCGATCGAGCGCCGATAAGTTCCGACAGCGACGAGTTATTGTCCGTAGTTTTTAGTCGAACGATAACGTCGGGAAGCCGTGATATTACACGGGCGGAATGTTGGCCTGATTTGATCCTGCGAATCAAAATGATGAGTTTTTTGACGTCAATTATAATAAATTCAAGAAAACAATGTATGTTTATATACATATAAATGTCTGTGTGTGTATTTAAATGATTCGCATTATATTGACATTAATCGTTGTTATATAGTCATACAATAAAATAATTATTCAATTTAAAATATTAATAACTTCTAAATGGCTTAACATACTGAAGGCTAATTTATTACAGGTGTTCAAGAAATTATAATGTTTTTTGTGTATTTTTAAAGGATTTTTAAAAATATTTTATTCAATGTTTTCGAACTATAATTTAAGATTATTTCTGTGAAGGGAAAGGATACCACGTTTTATATTTAAAATTTTGCAAAAATACTTTTGAAGTTGATAACCAATCTTTTAGAACTGAATATTTTCAAACAAAGAAATAATAAAAAGAATAATTAAAATATTGGAAAAAGGTAATCAATTTCAAATATCAATTAGTATACCAGGTAAAATAACATGGTGTGTCCAAAATCAATAATTCGAATAGTAAAATGGAATAAGATCAGGAACCACGTCACCAAGATTTAGCAATAAATTAGGTGCTCAGGGATAACGGTATTGTTAAACTATTTTCTTAATATTTCAGTATAGTAATTTAACCTCACAAAGTAAACTATACCAGGATTATACCCTATGAAATAAAAAAAAGTAAAAAAATCATTAAAATTGCCTGATAAATATCGAGGATGACATTTAACACGCACAAAAGTTGCTTAATGTCTTTGTATGTATATGTATATACTTGATTACCTACTTCCTTTGATACTTTTTTGCTTAGGTCAGGATAAGTCCAACGAGTCAAAGTTCGATGAGTTTGCTTCTCGTCGCTAAAAAGTTCCTATCACCGTTTGGCTCTATTATTGTACCCTAATTTTGCTAAAGAGTAGATTTATTTCGTTCTTACTTATTTCTACACTGCAAAAAATTTTGTAATAGATTATCATTAGAAATATTTCATCCAAATTCGATCACGACACTTGTGCCGTTCATTTTTGAGGAATGTTGTGGTGTACACAGATCATAGAATGAATAAGATATGTTATCAAACATATTTAATGCGGGTCCGAGTACTGTGTACATTGTTTACCACTACTTATGCGAAGAATAAACTTACCCCCACACCCGCCACGTTCCACAGACATACATTAAACCTAATATAATTATTGGTGCTTTATACACGAGCAACTGCTCATACATTTAACACTTTCGTTTATATCTACATAATTACACAAACGTATTGCTAGAGCCTGGAAAACAGTACTGATACACTATTATCGATATTTCGATATACTTTTATCCGTAAGTTTACGATGTTTCTACTTGCGGAAACCGGACGGATTTTAAAATCACAACCGATACTAAATTAATGATTTTAAAATTATATATTTGAGAAAATTGTGTTACACATTGTTTTCATGCATTCAATATTTTGGCCAATATCAATATGATATTGCATTCGAGATAAATGTCATACACGAGCTTATGATGAAGCTTTTGGAATATTATTCATGGTAGATATTTTTCCAATAACTTCTCTTCATAGTTTGGAGATGACTTGTCCGTAACTTTTAAGTTTTTTTTTTATTTGACAGCTTTAAAATAAACACTACAAAAATAAATTTATCTAGTTTATTAAAAAAGAAAAGTATATAATTTATAAATATTAATAATAAACTTACTGTACAAGGAATTTCCCATTTCCTTTCATTTATGATATTATGAAAGGCTGAAATTGAGGGTTCAACAGCAGAAGTTGAAGATCGTGTGCAAGAAATTGTGGTATCACGAGTACCAGTAGATAGTTGAAATAATTCATTAAAAACATTAAACCCTATAAATAATATACTATGGCTATGGAGAAAACCGTGTCTGGTCTTTGATGAAAAACGCAATACTATCACATTTAAGAGAAAACTTTCACTTCCAATGATTATTATTATATTCCATTTTATTAAATGTTCAATTATTTTGTTACAAATAGCATAGGAGCAAACAATAAAATAAATGTCAATTTTATGGCACACTATAAATAATAATATGGCGTAATGAATTTACATTGCTATTTTACTGGACCAAATGTTACATGAATATATAATTTAAGCGTAGCTCAAAAAGAAAGTCGATTTTTAATCGTAAACTAGAAACACTTTTCTCCGAAATGAATTACGCAAATTTAATATATTATGTTCTCTTTTGGCATAATTTGGGAAACTGAAAAAAAAACAACAGTTTGGACTCTAAAAAATGTCGATGTAACATTCTGTTGTAGATATATTTCAAACGATAATATCGATATTAGTCTACGCGCCGCCCTGCCGGCACTAGGGTTGTTATTGTATATAATTAAAAATATAAATAAGTAAAAATATATTGTAAAGAATACGAGATTGACAGACAAAAAGTTTAAAAACGTTTTTAATTTTGTTAATTTTATACTTACTGGTGATATGTGGAGTCAGAAGAGGTGTACCCTTCCAAACAAAATACTCCAACTTACATAATTTGAAAATTACGTAATTTGTCACTTTTTCTTCACTGCCATGCGTCCGAGTTTGGGGAATCTTATGCGGAAGCGTTCCGCGCACAACCCGTCATACGAGTCGATTGCTACGAATATTATAAACGTCGTATGTATTTTATATAACCATCAACATAGATGTGAGCAGAGAAGATATCAACGAAGTCTTAGAATTTCATGACCAGGGGTTGATACTTGATGGTTCCATTGAACCGCAACAACAATATGCTATCGAAGATAAAGATTCTGACTCTGTACCCCTTTAAAATGTTGTCAGGATGAAAAACTAACTGAGGGTCATGAATTGATTGAAAACGAAATTCGGATTTTCGAAGAAATAGACAAAACACGTGTTTCAAAACGTACGAAGGTTCATTGCTTGCTATTTGGAAACCTTATGCGAGGCGAAAAAGTCTTCGATGTCACGAAACAATTCACCATCCATAAATAACTTGGTTTAGGTTTTTATACTGTATTTATTTAGCAAATAGAAACACGAATAAAGTAAATTAAATTCTAGGTCTAGACTAAAATCAAATTTAATATTCGGTGGCATAAATTCGCTTATTTTATCCTCTCGTGTATAGCCAACGTCTCGTCGACCAAACGGTCGGCCATCGCGAGCGCCACGGTCCGCCTATGGGCAAACTGTTTTGACAGATGAATGGCAGATAGTGGCGCCGACACAATGCTGCCAACACAACGAGACTGTTTGTATTCTATTCAATTAATTAATGATGAATAACCGATAATTACAGCGTCGAGACGCGGAGCTTGAAGTGAGAATCAATAAATAATTTAATCGGCCTCGCCAGACAGCAGATCTGTTCGAATTAAGTTTCGTTTGTACGATTCAATTGTTCAAGAGAATACAATGTTGCTATGGAACCAATTTATTCCAGTTTTTAAAGAGAATTTAAGACTAATGATACGTAGATCAAAGATCAATACTTACAAAGAATTCAATTGGATTTAACAATGATGAGCATAGATTGACTTAAGTAATTACATCTCCAATTGAACGAGGCACTTGTCTTCATTATAGGCGACAATTATACTATCATTGACATATGTATGTTTAAGACTTTGATAAAAGTCTTAATCACATTTTTATCAAAAAAGTATTTTTTCTTATTGCACTTAATATAAAAGTTGATAATATTTGTTCAATTACGCAAATACAGGAAGGGATATTTTTCGTTCGAGCGGCGTATACAATTTCAATGAGCTGTGTTACTAAAAGAAAAAAAATTTTAGAAAAACGTTTAACGGGTTTAGAAATGCGTCAATCTAATAATCCAAGCTTTGTTGGGGGAACAACATGAAGACAAAATAACTTACATAAATTTTATGTAAATCTAATGTGATTATAAAAGTTTGCTTCCTACTTTTATACAACTTATTATTTGATTACAGCTCTGCAAAATTTATCCTTTTAAATATGTTCTGCCTGAAAAGGCTATATGAAAATTTTGGCACCTAGAATATTGACATGGTATTAATTTTTTCTATTACTTAAGTTTTTTAAAATATAGAATGTTAAAAGAATGTCTTTTTCAAAATATTTTATTACGTCCCATATAATGATATTTCTAATTACAATACTTCACCTTTTGTTAGATTCTGCAGATTAACTACCCTCGAATTAAGTAATTATTGATTATAAGAATTCTTGATTTGGTGAATTAATTGTTGTTTAATTAACATTCATTAGGATATCATTGAATCTTTCCATGATGGAATGTTATTATTACTTTTTTTTTAAATATAACCTAGAAATCGATAAAAAACCGTGGTCAGATGTAAAAGGAATATTTAATTTTTAATCACAAACATATTAAAAGGTCAGTAATTACTTGATAATATAAAATATATTTTACCAAAATGTAAGATTTAACATAAGACAACATTGTTCTAGTACCCTGTCCTTTTAAACATACCTAGTTATTTTGATACGATCACACAACTGATCCAAAATCATTTATTTTCTAACGAATTGTTTAATCAACAAGGTGTAATTTTTTGTATTGTCTTCCGCGGAACATACAGCACCTATAGAACACACATGAAACTACTGTACAAATGCTATAAATTGTTTATACTCTTTTCTATGCGATGTCTCTAAAATGGCTCTAAACCTTTTATACGAGTAGTAGCGGTCGTCTCCCGAGCTTCATGGATTATGCGACTAGGACGAAGCTAGAACTAGGTAAGTTTTAAAAATACATATTGGCTTTTGTTTTTTACACCTTTAGTCTAAACAGTTAAATATATTTCAATAAACTAAATGTCAATAAGTGTATTTCAATCACAGAGAATAAAAAATGAGTCCGAGAAAAAATTTATGAAAAATAAATATGCTCGTCGAATAGGTATTGCATCTAAAAAAATAAGATACCATTCTTATAAAATAAATGTACAAAGTAATGAGGGGGGAAATAGTAACTACGGCATAATGGCTTTTTTAACATTTTAGTTATACTAAAAAACAAATAAAGTTTGTTACTTCATGAGTACTACAAAAGTTTAAATTATTTTTCAATCATCATCGCAAGTTACCCAAACCGATTTAAACCTTATTGACTTTTTATCTTTTGTGGGGCGCAACTTGTGGTAATTTGGAATGACGTAGCACTTGGGTATGTCCTGTTATAAGTACACGTTATAAATATATATCTGGCCGCTTGAGCGACTACGACATAATAGTCTGTGACGAAAGCTATCCCCGCATTAGCTGCAAATTAGTTCCGCCTTTACTGCCAAGAAACCACCGATGTCAGACTGTCAGACGTCCCCGCCCAGCACTAATGAATGAATTATGGTCTGCGACAAGGCATGACCGATATTCACTCGGGATTCAAGCCTCCGGGCGCACGCTTCCCGCCCCTTGCACTGAGAGGTAAATTTAATTGAAAACCCTGTTTAGACTATACATCAACATATACTCGTATCAAAATATATAAAAGTTCATTATAACTAGATGGAACTGACAGTGTTTCAATCAATCCAAGGCATACACGCCAAGATTTTCGCACCTGATTTTATTTATTTATTAATTTAATAAACATACCAATATATATATATATATATATATATATATATATATATATATATATATATATATATATATATATATATATATATATATATATATGTATGTGTATATATATATATATATATATATAAATATATATGTTAATTAAAAATACGTACAAGAAGACAATAATTCTTCAGAAATACCATCACTTAAATTGCATCCGTGAACGTTGATCTTAAATTTTCTACGTAACATCTTTGTCACCACAATTTCATCGAGCAGTTGAAAATTGGGATATTGGAACGTAAAGAATTCAAGGTCATAGAAAGTATAATAACAAAAATTATAATCTAATGAAAAATTAATTAAAGTGTTCCCTGAAAAATCGAAACCAGAAGACCAGATGGACCATAAAAAGATCGAAACCAGATGGACAATATCAAGAAATGGACAAGGTCTAGTAAAAGTCAATAGGGGTGGGAAAACCAATGAAAGGGTATGTTAATGTAAATATAGAGAAATGGCTATTTAAATGAGTAGGACGTTTTATTATTGCTGTTTACCTGGTTGTAAGAGGAAATGGGAAAGTATAGTAAAGAAAAAAAATGTAATGTTAATTATTCTTGAAGGTAATATAATGTTGAATTGAATATGGAATCCGTTTCATTCATTAGATTGTTATTTACAGTTGGCTAATTTATAGTAGAAAGTTGAAATTACCACTTATGCGCTTGTGCGATAGTGTTTATTTTATTTATTTCCTATGACAAAAAGATGTATTTCCTTGAATTTTGGTCCGCATACAATCAGCTTAAGCACCATCTTATCGAAGGATTTTCGCGTGGAAATAAATAATTCCTTTAGAAAGCTCGAATCTTTCCACATCTACACACTCGCAAATGTAATTTGGGAAAAAACAAACAAGTTTACCGCTGACGTTCTACTCGTCTGTAACAGGAAAACATTCATATTTCAACGCTTTGCAATACGTAAGAGGGCATAAAAGAAATTGATTTGTAGGCAGAGCTCTTTGATATTAAATACGCGCAGGTGGAGTGTTTTTGCATATGTTTTTTTTTGTAGGTAGTCGATGTTATAGTAGGCTTAGCATTCGGTGTAAAATATATTTTATATAATCCATTTGCTTTTAATATTGTTTGTTAGAGAAATATAAAATTCAAAATTTATTTTTACACCAATTTGTTAGTAGGGAGCCGGGGATAGTGGACTAATTTTTTACACTTTCGTACATGCTCATTAGTGGCATGCTTATTTTAAGCATGCTCATGTATAAGCGTCCTCAAAGCAAACATAAAGCAACAAACATGCTATTTAATTGCAGGCTCTTGGCTAAAATGGAAGCTTGGCAAGGAAATAATAATCAAAACAGTGTCCATTCATATCCGTACAGAACTCAATAAAATAATATTTTTGCTTGCATTGCAATTGTTTAAGACAATTTTAGCGAAAAAGAAAAGGACAATAAAATGGAGAATTTGGTCATGTAACTGGAGAAATAGAAGACAATCCTTTGGAGCAAGTAATCGATTGTTGGCAGAGATACGAGATGAAGATGTCAACGGCTATAAAAATCATTTACTTTCTAAAGTTAAGAACAAAAGAAAAATACTCATGCGAAATGCTATTCCAGCCAAAGTAAAACTGGAAATTACATTGTTATATCCAGCTGTTGGAAATTATTTATTTACATTATCGGTACTTTCCAGGGTTGGTAGATCTATAATAATCGAATTTATACCTGAAGTTTGTGCTGCAATATCCAAGGTTCTAAAGGATTATATGGGGAGAAGTAAAATAGTTCTATGAATATTTAAAAACTTTGATTTAGTTCTATCAAAAATCAGTTGTAATCGTCGATGATTATAATCATATTTCTAATTAATGGCGGCAAGACGGTTTTCACAAGCCTTGATATATTTTGGAGTTGAAAGTGTGTTGGTTTATGTGAAGTAGTTACAGAGTTTCCACGCTTCGCTCAAAAAATCTATAGACTGGATGTTAGGAGCTGAAAGTGTGTTGGTTTGTGTGTTTAAAGTTGAAAGTGAGGAATAAGTCACGGACTGAGTGTTTGTAGCTGAAAGTGTTTGTGTGTTTGAAATAGATGTGGAATATGTAAAGGACTGAATGTTTGGTGCTGAAATGGTGTTGGTTTGTATGTTTGAAATGGGAGGTGCGGAATATATAAAGGCGGATGAATATCTAGCTAAAATCAAAATTATTTGTATTTCTGTTTCCACGTTTAATGCCTCGTATAGTGGAAGTTTTCGCAGTTGCGATGCAACGTTTAGTCCGAAGAAATGGAATTCGTCTTCTTCCGTTCGGAGCCTTTGCAACTCCAACTATTCGTCCGGTTGTCTCACTTTTCTTCGCTTAGTGGAATAATTACTTGATGATCGTGATTGGTCTTCCTCAATTTGCGTGGTCGGCGTTGTCGGTGGCTCTGATATGTTTGAGTAACCAGCATTAGTTGATTGAGAATTTGTGATGATGCATCTGACTCCTGTAAAGAATATTTAGACATGTATAAAATCATAATGAGTTACGAGTATGTTGTTATTTATTACAGATTTCTTGCTGTTAAGAATGTAAGAACATTGAACGTGGCTTTCGAACTGAATGAAATTTTCTAGGATGTGTTGGACTTATGGATGGAAAACATATAAATATTTTTTTCGTAATGACTCTTCAGATTACTACAATTACAAGGGTTCCCACAGCATAATACTCCTAGCATTAGTTGATGATGACTATTGTTTCTCGTACGTGGACATTGGAACTGACGAGCATCTGATGACGGAGTTTTTGAACGATCGAGCTTGGGACAGGCCTTGGAAAAAATACTTTAAATTTCCGGAGCAATCAGTTATTATGGGAGATGCTGCTTTTCTTTTAAAATCTTATATTATGAAGTCATATGGAACAACATCTCCGCATAAAGAAAAAAATATTTGACTATCGATTATCCATAGCCAAAAAATAGTTGAAAATGCCTTTGGGATTTTAATAACAATATTTCGAGTTCTTTTGTTCACAATAAATAATAATGTACCTGATAAAGTTGATATTATTACTTTGGGTGCTTGCTCCTTATACAATTGGCTTCGAATAATAACCGATATGTACATTACCCAACGATGTGTCGATTTCGAAGATATACAACAATTTGTTGTTATACGAGGAGAATGGAGAGATCGATTGCGTATAGCATTGGATAGCTTACCAACAACACGTAGTAATCAGGCCGCCCGACAGTAAGAAACAGTGACAATAAGAAACGCTTGTGCACACCTTTTCAAAACAACAGAGACGGTACTATGACAAGAGCATGTGATTAACATATAAATTACACAAATTAATAAATACTCACCAACTCGAATCCAACAGTTTCACGGTAGACGTCAGTGTCTCCCATAAATGATACCATTTCTGTAAACCATGCCATAGGTGGTTTATAAACATAATTTACACCAGCAGCGGACCGCTTCGACATGTTAATTTTTGTTATTTCGGCGTGGTATACTGACCTCAGCTTTTTAATCTTGGGCTTTATTATTTTTACTATTAGGTTTGGGTTGTTCATAACATTTAATAAACTTTCGTAAGCATTATTTTGTGGTATGTTATTTTTATACAATGGTGACCTTGTGTTCCATAAGCATCGTAACTACGATAACAAATCACAAAAATTAATGTTTTTTCTTCTACCCAACGCGCCATTATTTAATTGAATAAATTAAATAATTGAACTGCACACTCGTTGTTAACCGAAATCGAAGTAACAATAAGCATGCTCGTAACCAAACCTCTACAGACACGCTCAAAGCACGCCCCGTTCCGCCCGCGCCTCAGGTAGCATGCTTGAAAATCAAATAAATATACAATCTTGAAATAACCGTCTCTAGGAACATTGTGCATATATATATATATATAACATTAAACAAAACTTTAAAAACTATTTGTTAACAAAATAAGCAAAACATGAAAAGAGGAAAAGATGAGAAAAATATTTCCGTTTTAAGTTTGGGATATTTATACAATGTAACACAGCACAAAATATAAACCTCTAACAGTCTTGAGAACTAAAAATAAATGCTTTCATCAAGGAAAAGTCAGTGAATGTTATGAACATTTAATATATTTTATTATAACTGTGACCTTAAGAATAATAATGCTGAAGTATATAATGAAATTTTCAGCTTTCAATATCGTCAACACCTCCATCTGAATTGCAATTAATGAAAACAAAATAAAGCTAAGTTCCAGTGCAATAATATGCATGAGTTCACATGGTATATTTGATACATTATACGCAGACCTCTCCGCATAGGTACACTTTCAGAGTAAGACTCATTCCACACAAGACACATTTCGTCTTCGTTTTCTTTGATTGATGAATAAATTAAAAACGCATAATATTTAGTTTCTGCCCTGTTGTATTTTTATTTCCTTTGTGTATATTGTTCTTTCTTATAATAACTTTTTTCTCAGCTATCTTTGTATTTCATGTTATTACATTTACTTTTCAACAAAAGACTATTTGTTAGGTTTATAAAAACGCCAGTGGTAAAATGTATAGAACAATATTGTTATGAATATTTCCTTTGGTACGTAAATTCTTAGAATTTTTACGTAGCACCAAAACCATAACGATATGCGCCCTCTACTCGCCGAGACATAGAATTGAACGGGAGGCTATAGCGAACATGACAGATGTCCATCTGTCAAAGTTGTTTGAATTCAAGTTACAACAGTTTTTTGAGAATATTTGACTATTTCATGTAACAACAATGTTTTGTGTATTATATATGTATACATATGCATATATATATATATATATATATATATATATATATATATATATATATACATATATATATATATATATATATATATATATATAAAACCATATTTATACATATATATGTGGTTAAAATGTTTGAAGATCTTCAAATTAACTATTTGCTGAGCAATGCCATTGTTGCGTTAGATAATGCTGAAACCACAAATTTGTTTCATGTATTACAAATTAATGTGTAGAAACGATAGAAAATTAAATTAACGGTACTAGTTCTTAGCGAGGTAGTAATTCTTAGCAATTTAATTCTTATTAAGCATGAGGTTAATCTCAAATCTCCATTTACACGCAGAAAAGCCGATTAAGCGTACATCGGAGCAAGTACAAAGTAAAGTTTCATGTATATTTACTCTTGAAATTGCTGATCAAAGTTAAAAGAATTAATTTTAAATGAAAGTTCTAATGAAATTATTATCCAGCATTATTTATTGCATATCATTTTAAAGTTTAATATTCGCAAATTGGTCTCAATAATAAAAATCCTAAATAAAACGTCGTTGTTATTTTGAAAATCCTTTCCTATGAAAATATCCCATTCGATGAGGTGCATAAAATAATTGTTTGCTCTTTTTTCAATTGTAAAGGTACACTGAACTATATTTTCTATATATTAAGTGGGATATCTATTTGAAGCTTCATCTTGGAAAATTGTATATGTATGAAATTACAAGGGTTCCATGCTTCATTGTAAGGTTCTATTATGAAAATAAGTGATCAACGGTAAGCAACACCGAATGATAGAGATATTTTAGACGTAAGAATGGTTTAAAAAAATTACTTGATGAATCAACTTTGAATGTAGACAGACTATAACCACTTGACTTCTACAATATCAGATTATTATTACCACTTGAGTGATACAAATGTCATTTGACTCGGGTGCGAACGGTTTAATTGTGATATCAGCTGCAACAAAACAGCCTCTTGTGGTAAATTTCTGCAGATACATCATGCATTCATCTCACGAGACTGTAGCCTGGCGATATGTGGAAATAGAATAGGAAACAAGATGGCATATCTGATCCTCAACTTTCTTCCTCCACTGACATATTTACTTATCTTCTATGATTGTTAAGAACCTTTTATACTTTTTGAAACTTCCATTTGATTGATAGATGAAACGCTAGGAGTAATTAAATAGCTTTTCACCGATATACGAAGATTTTCTAACCTACTGGTCGACTTATATAAATATTGATAATAACATTCTCAAAGAGAGTTCATTATACAGAGCATGTCAATGTAGACGTTGCCGTTTCGTGACAAAACCTATTAAATTATAACGATGATTTTCTGGCATTCCGTGACGTATACCGTGCAGAATTATTTCGTGACGTATATCGTGCAGAATTATTTCGTGACGTATATCGTGCAGAATTATTTCGTGACATATATCGTGCAGAATTATTCCGTGACGTATATCGTGCAGAATTATTCCGTGACGTATATCGTACAGAATTATTCCGTGACGTATATCGTGCAGAATTAAAGCACGCGTAGTTAATAAACAATAACATTTAAAAAACTATCAGTAAATTATAACATTATAGTCTGTTGTTATTACGGTATTATCATTGAAATGAATAAACTCATCAATACATCTGTACAGTAAGGAAGATCACGTGAAAACAAAATCAAAGTATTTTAAAAATTTTCTTATGCCTTGTTGTTCATGTAGCGTCCGCAGTTAATATTTTAACTTAATTAAATTAATTGTCAAAATGTCACCATTTTCATTTATTCAGTACATTATGCTATATGCATATGTATATAACATACACTATGTATATACCCAAAAATAATGTTGACCTAAGCATATTTTGATTAATAGCGCGCGCAATTACTACATAAATTGAAGTTCCACAAGCCCGCTAATTCGTACAAATCTCTTTAACGACGGCAATAAATTAAACTAGCTATGTTACCATTATTTTTGTTGCTATTTGTCATCGGTCCCGCATTCGGCAGTCGATATCTCGTGACATACAATCTGTAAATCAAACGCAATTCTTTTATAACCGTTCGCTGAACAATATTGTTGTTATATTGGATAAGGTTGTCGGTTCACGTTCTTAATGGTCAATAAATAAAATGTTCGCTTCTTTTGCGAAAAATATTGAAGACAACGCTTTGATTGTACTTCAGTAAACAGCAAACTTTTCGTACAATTATGCTATTTTGTGGTGTTATATTTATTCTTTTTACTGTACTATATAAGCATCGCTATTGCTCAGTAAGCGCATGGGGTATAATCACGCTAAACGAATTTCATCTCATTCAGAAATAAAAGTTTTAAAGGTCGAGATAAGTTACAAGAGCACAACAAACAAATAATATAAATAATAAAGCATGTTCTAATAAATGATTATATTCATCCTGTCCCATGGCAGCGGAACACCGACCGAAGTTGATGAGACACGGATTTTTATTCAGCGTCCTATCATAATCGCTTACCTCATCTCGATAGGAAATTAGATGGAATATAAATAACAGCTAATATTATAAAATTTCTTAACTTTGAGCTTTATTCCAAAATAAAATTTTTTCCAAATATAGTTTTTGTAAGAATTTCGTAAGGTTTTATCGATATTCCGTTGTTGCTGAAAATCCGTCATACGTGTATCTACTTGAAGTTTCATAAACCAAGAAGTTAAAAAGTAAATAAAAATACTTAGAACTTATATTAATAAATTTTGCTCAAATGTCGAAAAAAATTGTGAACGTGTTTCTAATGGAGCTAAAGTTGTAAATTTGCGTAGTTTTTAGAAATCATGTTCTTATGTAAATACGGGGCATACGAGATATCACAAAAAAGGTAAAATATGGCATTGTTTCTTCCATATTTATTTTTTATGACCAAAAATAACTTTTATGAAACCATGAAATCGTCATTTCTTTTAGGCCACAATCACCATCCACCCTTTTCAGAAATTACTAAAGCAAAAAAATTTATAAATGCATAAAAGGTAACAAAAAATTTAAAAAAATGATTTAAATGTACAATGCTGTATGCATTAATAACGTTTTTAAAATTTTTGTCTTTATGATAAATATTAGGATTAACAACCTCGTACCGAGTGTCGGTGTGGTTAAAAGAAAAGTTTTTGAAGAACATCTCTTTATAATAATCAATCGAATAAACATTCATACGGAATTCAATTGGCTTATAATCTACATGCCTTGGTCGTTTTTAAATTGCCCATCCACTCATTGATGCTCATTGTCACTGTTACAGTGCACTGTTATCACACTTCGTGAACGTGTAAACAGAACACATGTCGTATCTAATCATGCTTTTTAAGTAGACTATAGAGACAATGAGAGTATCCATTACATAAATTAAATTATTTTATTTTGTTAGCAATACAACTTTTATAGCCATTAATATAATCATCATTATATAATATAAGTAATTTCCAAAAAAATTGCTTATGTAATATCGAGTGTATATAATGTAAGTTATCATAGTAAATAATCGTTGCTTATGTTGGCGATCTACTACGTCCTTAGATAAATTCTGTTCTATACTTGAAAGGAGAAAAAATAAGTTCCATACAGGCTAATCTAGTTCTGGCTTAAATTATTTAGAGTTTAGAGCATTGCAGTCGAGTACGGGGAACCTCGCACTACGAGATTCTCCGTACCGGGGTTCCTTAAAGTTGCATGCAATTTGTTATAATAAAATTCGTTTTTTAGTTTGAAGAGAATGATGTGGGTGGGAAATTTTTTTATTTACGTTATATTTTAAAGTGATACCATACATAATTCACTTTTGAATAACTCATACCATAAAACCTGATGACAAAAATACATCTAAAAATGTGAACTTTGACGGTCTAACACGTCATCTTCTTTTAAAGAAAAAAAATTGTAAAAATACCTTTATGCTTTAATCAAAAGATCTTTTTTGCTCAATTGTTGAAACACATTTATACTCTATTCAGAGAGTTATGTTTGGTTAATTGTAAAACATATTTATATATTAATCTATGACCACAATTCCTTCATTGTAAATAAACTTTATGCTCTACTAGAAGAGCTCTTTTGCGCAAACGAAAACCACATTTATGCTCTACTTATAGTGCTTTTTTACACAGTTGTAAAAATGTTTTAGCAGTATTCCGCCTCGAGACTTAGCACTATTCCACCTCGAGATCAAATCCAAGGGAAAGATGCGCTCTGAGTCGGACGACATTACGGATGAAGAGAAAAGGCAACGTTAATTCCGTTTTAATCAGTTTTCAAGCGTGGTATTCGCCGTCTTAATTCTTAAAACCTTTCAAGTTTTAAGAGTAGAACTTACATTGTTAACGTCTGTACAAACTTAGGTACATACAAATGTCTATATATTTAAGGATATACAGAATTTGTAATATACTATTTGTTTATATCTTTCTCAGGCGTAAAAATATATCTTAAAAACCAAAAACTATTTGACTAAGTCTCAATAGTATAGAGTATCTGAAAACTTTTAGAAATTCTGTTATTTTCAAAATTATATTATCAATATTTTCGTAAATATGGAAAGGGAAATATATTTTTGCATGTTTTGCAACATTTTTTTGGAGATTAGATCGTTATAACCAGCTTTTTAGAAAAGGTCAGAGTGGGACAATTTCTAAGAAAATGAGCCATAATACACAGACTGCTGGACGGACGCATGAGTTATATTAAAAGGTTTTTTTCCTTTTGAGGTACGCAAACCCAAGGGTGCTTCATGTTAGAAATGTTTAATTTATAATTATTTTATATTAAAAAAACACGCAACGATATCAATTTTGGATCAAAGTGGTGATCAATCCAATGGTTGGGATGCTACAGATCGTTTCGAAACTGAGATCAAAAATATTGCCAGTGATACATAAATTCTGATTCGTAAAATAGGATAATGAAATCAAATCCTCGCAATACTAGAAATATTAGAGCATAGGTCGGAGTCTTCTTACCTCTTTTCTCATTTTTCAAATGTAAATCGTAAATCGAAGAACAGATCTTTTCATTTGCTATTGGCTAACGATTCTGCGATCGGCTTGTGTTTCTCACGGCTAATTGTCGACTTACTGTAGACATTATAAGCTACATTTGATAGACAATAGTATACTACATAAAAAAAATGTTCAACATAATAATAAGTCTACTCCACTGTGTAACGAAACTAATTCTATTACTTTTACTATAAAGCCATTTCTTTAAATATTTTATAATGGACTGTATGGATTTTCAGTTGAGAAGGTAAAATTTACTTGCAGCTTTTGGGCTCTACTGACTATTTGATTTAATTAACACGTCGCGCTATCTATTCACATATTGCAGTAGGTGCAAAATATTTACTAATGTGTAAAAATGACAAAGTTTCATACTACATATTATATTGTCCCACAGGTTTAAATATAATCTATATACACGATGCTACGAACTCCTCTATAATAGAAAAGCCATGACTTTCACAGTGGGCAACGTAAATGATACATTTTTATAATTTCTCTATATGAAATGATACTCTTTTATCATTTCTCTATTTGAAAATAAATCTCTATATGAATGAAAAAAAAAGATGACACTCTTTTATCTTGTATCAGTTTTTCTTTTATTCTCACATATACAAATTTGAATATATATATATATATATATATATATATATATATATATATATATATATATATATATATATAAATATATACATATATATATATATATATATATATACATATATATATACAAGTTTTGTGACTATTAAAAATTTAATAATGATAGTGTCTATTGATACAAATTGGATGTATAATTTACTTTTTTATATTGTCTAGCATACAAAAATGGCATTATACATTTTTGCAACAGAATAGGACGTTAACAATGCTTCGTTAATACATTCAGAGTTGTGTTATTTTGCATTTCCTTCGACGATAATGTATTCAGTTGTGAACGTATCGCTGATTCAGCTCAATGTCAACTTGTCCGTATGCGCAATGTCAATTCAATGGAGATAACGTTGAGTCTTATTCGTACCAGAATAATGGGCTCCGCCTCGCTGCAAAAGTTGGAATTAATGGCTACTAACACTTTGCTGAACTTATACTTTGAAATAACGTATGATTTAAAATAAACATAATAATAAATACAGATATTTAAATAATATCTTCAATCATGATTTTTATCATGAGCCGATTAATAATTAATTTCATAATTTTAATTATATCAAGTCAACAGAATATTTGACTATTTCTTTTTATTTTTTTATAAATTAAAAATCGAGGTACAAGCTGACGAGAAGTGGATTTTTTTTACAAATCTTCAAGATATACCGCGTTATAAAAGATAACGACGACAATTAAGAATAGTAATGTAATTTTGGTAATGCTCATTTTACGAGAACGAATGAAACAGTGATATATCGAATGAAACAGTGATATATCGAATGAAACAGTGATAAATCGAATGAAACAGTGATATATCGCCAGTTTAACCAACCATGAAATTTAGAAGCTCATAACTCGCTTATTTTTTAATACATTTTTATAGTTTTTTCATTACTGATTTTCAATTAAACTATATTTTCACATTTTTCCAAAAAATTGCAATTCCAGCAAATATATCGCTACGAGAACAGTTCAAGTGACAACTGTTTCTGTATTTTATAAATTCACCGATATCTGAATGCATGATAATTTACCACCAAATTCAAGAAACGGCATTACTGGATACTACAACTTTTATATTCAGTTATAGGAATTATAGGAAACCTCAACTTCGAAACCTAACCGCGTTTAATTATGATAATATGTTCGTGATTAGACATTATTTAGCTTCTTTTGAATATCGAATCGCTAAAACTGTTAAAATGTTAAAAAAAATTGGTAGTGACCAATTTCAAAATATTCGCAACTAATTTCAATAAATCGTAATCATGAAGCTCCAAATTACATAATAACTTTTTATGGATAACGTCTTAAATAGGATGCTTAACATTTTAGTGTCTGACGTTTTTAACACTTTGCTTATTTTTAGGTTTCCGAAATAAAATAATATCTCTTATTATTTCATTACGTTCACAAATTAGTCCCGATATACATAATAACATAGTTAGTACAGTTTAACATAATGAGTACAACTCTGGAACCGATAAACTCGCAGGCTAGTATAGGGAAGTCCCAATACTGTTATTGTTTATTACAAATATAAAGTAAGAACCAAAATAACAGCGTATTTTTTACTTAGTTTATACAGTATCAACTATCAAGAATAACAAAGCAGGAAATATTTTATTGATAAAATTGCTAGACAGTGACGAACTTTTTTAAGTTTATGATAATTAAAGGTAATGCTACTCGTATTTGAGGTATTGATGTACTATCTGTAACAGAAATATCGAATGTCAGTCCTAATTCGTATAATTAAACGTTTCTATACTAAGTTAAACTATGCATAAACATGTAATTGTTTACTAGTTTTCAATAAAATTCCAGTAAGACAAGTCGAATGTTTTACATGTTGCGCATTCGGTGCAACAATGTCATAAATACAAAAAAAAACAATTAAAAAAGTAATTTAGCATTACACGCGAATAAACCTCTGCATTTGGTACAATAATGATTAAAATCAATTTCTTATAATGTCCTCCAATTATTACTCTATCAAGTTTGGAAGCATTAAATACATTTCAAGTAAAAAATTTAATTTAGCACTTGGGCCGTTATGATACCGGGTGTACGTTGTGCTAGTATGAATACGAATATACAGGAGACAAATTACAGCTTATTCGGAGTTGCCGCTTTTGATATAAATCTCAAAAATAAGTTCAAAATCGACCACTTTGATGGTAACTTATATATTTACTTTTCATTTTAATAAATTTTTCGGTATAATTACTTTTTCATTATAAAAAAACTAAAAATGCCTTTGCATTTTACTCAAAAGCTAGCTTTAATTGAAAGTTCCACGTTCGTATAATTTGGGTAAGAAAACCACAAAAAAAAAATTTTCAGTGATAAAATTATATTTTATTTGCTTATAAAAAATACTGTTTAGCGTATACAAGTATGATTTATTTTCGTTAGCCGAATACAACGTAACATGTTTTAAATATTGATGGAAAACGAGAGTCAGTATTAATTTATGAATAGAAATAAATGTACAAAAATGCTAATTAAAAATAAATTATATCGAATATAACAAAGCTATTTGCAACATCTTTTGAATTCAAATACTGCGCACCACGGAGCCTGTGGTGCGCAGTTCATATATTTGGATTTAGTTGATTCTATAATCTTATCGTATGTGAAGGTTTTCCCATAACATGTTGTTCCATATTGATGAATGAGGAGGGCGTTGTCTTTAGAATGTAATCCAATACAGTTTGCTGATAAGCATTAAAGTCTGGAATAGCATTAATCATAGCATTGAAAGATTATTGATATGTTGAACTGTTATTGAAAGTATTATATTAAATCAGTGGAACTGATTACGTTAGATTCACGCCCTGAAAACTTCGTAACTAACTAAATGTGTGTTTCTTTTTTGTAATGTGTTATTTATCTAAATTAGCTGTTTCACGTGAATAAAACTTGACTCCATGTCATATCACAATACAACTAAATATGAATATATATCATTATGTTTCTAAAATATTCTACACAAAAATATCTATATAAATCAAAATGTTTTAAACCCACTGAGGAAACTGCTAGTACGACAGGGGAGATCCATAAAAAATGAACTGCGATGAGCGTTTCATTACTCGTATTTCATAAATTACTTGAAACATTCAAAACTTTCTTTTTCACAGATTAGATTGAAAATCGTTTGACTGTTAACAATTTTATGATTAACTTCATCAAAAAACCATCGTTCAAAGTCAACTAAACTGAATACCATTAAAATGCCATGCGCGCAATCAAGAAAACTAAATAACAAAGAAACGAATTTGAGTTGAGAGAAATCCAAAAAAACTGCAGCATCTTTAATCAAAAAGCACTCTGATAGAAAGACAAATGTCCAAACTGACATGCGAAAATTTAGACGATTGGGCAGACATTGTAACAAAACGATTGTTTCTTATCTTATCTTTCAAGTAGGAAATGCTGAAAGACAAAAAATGTGTAGATTACTCCAGCTTCCAGTCTCTTCCGATACATAAATATTTAGTAATTTTCTGATACACGCTTTTCAGACTTAGATTTTTTTAATCGGGTAAATTTATCTATCTCAAAATATATATCGGATGTATACGTTCCGATTTCATTCAGGGTTTTTTGTATAAATTCATATAAAATATATCTCAAAATTCTAAATTTGCAGTTAATAAAAAACTACAAAATAAATGACAAAATATTCTGCATTATTCTAAAATACTAACAAGGTGCTCTTATCACTTTTTACAACTGAGCAAAGAACTTGTCGTATTGCCAACTCAGTGTGGTAGATCTTACTACCTATAAATATTTTTACATGATTTTTGTGATTTATCTTAATTTGAATTCTTAAACTAACAATAATAGTTGTGGTTAAAATATATATAAATTATAGGCATATTTTTGACGTGAAAATTTTGGTAGCTAGGTCGAAATTTGCGATGCAACGGAATTATGCAAAATTTCGTTACGCGATAATTCTGTGAATAATGAGCCAATGGGAAATTATTAAATTCATAAAGCTAACTCTTTTAAGATTCTAGCTAGTTAGATTAGGTTAGGTTGTGTTCAAAACTATAATATTGAAGTAATCTAAGAGCATAGCGGTCGTGTGCAAAAGAGACAAGAATATGGAAATATGCAAATTTTATAGGCGGTCTACCTTGTGAACGCGTGAAGATCGGACGGAGGTCGAGGTGTCCATGGAAAGCCCTTATATTACCCCTTAGTCTAATAAAGCCTCAAGTGATATTGGTTTTAAAACCAATCAATGATAATCTATCAGCTTATGTGAGACGAAAATACAACCAAAAGCTAAGAATACGGCAATCAGAAGAAAGGACCGATCAAGGAGAACCAGAAAAGCGCCTTAGAGATAATAACTTTTATAAAAAAAAATTTTTGACTTTGTAAAATTGAAAATATATATTTTTTAGAAATACCACCCTTTATGTGACGAAAATATGACCAGAAGCTAAAGATAATGTAATTAGAGCAAAAGGGCGATGAAGGAGAACCGGAAAAGCGCATAAGCAATATTGGCTTTAATAAAAAAATATAAATTTTATGAATGCAAAGATGAAAAATTATATTTTTTTCCAGGAACTTCCTTTGCGTGTGGGTGTCAAGTTTAATATTGTAGAATAGTAACAAACATTCTTGGTATTGAAAAGGTCAATACATTTTATCGAAATATTATAGGTTGTATTTCTTTGATTAAATTTCTGCAAAGATGCAAAAAAATCGGAGAACGTGACGTTTCCACGTAAATTACTGTTGCTCGGACACGACTAAACACAGCTACTCACATCCACTTCTCATTTTTCCGAATAACCGCATAGAACTAATTAATCATTTCTTCAATGTTCCTTTACTTCAAGCATAACTGTATGATGTGGATAAATATAAAATTACTTTATGCTAAAAGAAACTAGATATTAAAATTGCATCCGAAAACGTGTTAGTCAAATAATATTAACTAACATGTTCCATTCCACTTCGCGGATGTGTGCTTATTATATAATACAATAAAACGAATGAACAATATTCAATGACTAAGCATAAATTAACCGCAACAACTTTTTTTATTTGATAGCGTCTGCCAAAGCCATAACCACATTACGGACAAGTAGCCGTCGCCACCTGGGACGAAACAATGCATCGCACTAAAGTCGAGCATAACAAAAAATGAACAAAACAAGAATCACTTATCGACAGGTTACGTGACCGTGAAACTTTCGATACTGATAATAATAATGTATTTGTTTCGTCACTTCCCAGGCCAAACTGTCAAAGTGTCAGGACGGGCGGCCATGTCAGTTTCGCCGGACGCTCTATGGCGAGCGCTCTTCGCTAGATTTGGCGCGAAACGTGACATTCTTTTATTTAAATGTCAAAGGCAATATAGAGTTTAATGTTTAAAAAGCGGATAATTTTTCAATGGCATTTTGTGACGTGAGTTCATGTTTGTTTGAAAAGTTTGGTTTTTATCTTAACAGTGTTTAATTACATTAAGCTACACTTTATCTTTTATTACATTCAACATGTAACCTAGTGTACATTGTAAATGGCGAATTTAATCTATTTTTTTAGTTTGTTATAGGTTTTTATCGTCACTTTTCTTACCGTGTATAAATACAAAAATATAAATTTTTCTACTTTTTTCCATTTGTTGCGTATTTATTAAACAAAAGTTCTGGACGTTTCTCAATATAATGTTTGTAGAATTATTTTGAAATTACTCCCTGTTATGACAAGCAATGCGATTCGGAAATATCAATTTGATCCGTTTTGAAATTTAAACAATCTGAGTGACGTATTAAGTATTAATAGGTACTAGTGTAACAGCTTATGTCAAATCTACAGGCTGCCTAGTGTGACTAATAAAATTGCTCACATAGATTTATAGACAATTGAGAAAATACGACGTGGCTAGCATACTTATTAAAATAGACAGCACGTCGCCATGTGTCTGTAATTCGAGAGCCGTACCTTTTAATGGTCACGTAACAATTCGTGAAGGGTCTGAATATAGTTCATGTTCCATTTGATAAGATAAGGCTATATGAAATATCGACCGTCTTAACAAGAGATAAACCCTGTAATATTACGCGGGGTTTTTGTCAGTTAAATATTTTCAATTAAATTATATACGTTTGAAGATTTACACCGAATTAACACACCGATGTTTTGAAGACTATTGTCAGACTCTTAAATATAATCGAATTATTATATTTATCTAATTTTATCACTGAATATCATGTCGAGTAATAAACATTTTTACAAAACATAATTACAAAAAAATTAAGATGAGTGAGTAGTTGCATTTTGAAACTAAACTAAATACCTTTTGCGAGTTAAAGATAAAAAGTTGGGTGGCAATATTTGTGGTCCTGTCTGAAAATAGTGTGAATATCTGTCTCTAATAAATAAATAACTTTTCAATGCTATTCGTTTCCTTATATTCTAAATTCTATTTAAAATTCTATACTTATTGATTTAGGCTGTAAATATTGTTTCAATTTTATTTTTTCAATCAAATACATAGAGTGAAACTCACAGATCGAAATTTTCCGTATAAATATTTTTATTTCTTTACCATATATACACACATATTTACGGAAAAATGCATGGGTTCGTGAGTAATCTTATAACGATTCCGTTTTTTTATTCATTTTGAGATACATTGTAAATAACATATTATTATTATTTTAGTGATACAATGATTTCTTTACAATGTAAAAAGAGGTAATAACGTTTAAGAAATAAAATGAAGATTTTATATTACTATACTTTTTGAAGTACGAAAAAAGATCAATGCATTATTGTACTGATTTTATCAAGTAAATATTAGCAGAAGAGTTACCACCCTTCAAGCAATATTCGAAATATCGGGATAAGCCTTAATATATTTATTTTTAAATAACTCTAAACACATAGGAACCATCCATTCCAGGATATCTTTATAACATAATCCGAGTATAAATCGATCTGTTCAAAACAATTTTTATTTTATACAACAAGAATGGTGTTCTTATCGCAAACACTTGTGCAAAGAGACAGCATCGCTCGCAAAAGACGAATTACGAATATAATGAAGAGACCACAAAATTAGAACGTTCCGTACCGGGACCGACCGTGTATAAGCAGAATCGTTCAAAAATAGTTTCTAGTTCGAATAACAAGAACGGAGTTTGTAAAGTAAATATTCTCACAGGGCGACAGGTTCGCAGTCGACGCGATGCGACAGTTTGCCCTCTCCGCGTCCGTGTGTTGGTCCGCTCCATTAACACAGAGTTGACGAAGCCAAACAAGACGCATAAGAGTGAGAGACTTGAGTTATGCGACCGTCGACACTCAACTTCTTACGGATACTTGCATATTTGCACTTAGCAAATTGCTCGAATGAGGTTTGGTTATAGCTACTTGTGATGCGGGTTTAAATTGTTTGATTGGGGTCAGCCGAGTTTGAACTCGGTTCTGCTTTATTTTGACAATGAAATCTTTGTCAATTATAGCAGTGTCTTCAATCTCAGAAGATTTAAAGAGCCCAAAAGTTTTTTTTTTGAACTCATTATCTATTTAAGGGTTTTTTAATCCTATAACCTTGACATGCGCTACAAATTTACATAAAAAAGCAGCTCTGATTATGAGGCAAATTTATAAAATATTTTACATGCTTTTCTTTATGACTAAATGAATTTTTGATCAGTTAGACGAAAATATGTTTTACGCATAAGAAAATGAAGGAAAAATATTTTACAGATTGCTTTTTTTCAACATGACATGACGTGACTGAATAGGTGAATAATATAACTGTTTATTTATCTATACAATCACGTCATCTTAGTGATGATAGAATGATGACAAAAACACAATTTCGAGACGAGGTAGCGTAAAAAAGCAATTCGACTACAACACTTCGACTTTGTTAAAAGTGCAATTTCGACAGGGATTGATTCAGAAACGGTTAATAATCGCTTCTTATTAAATTGCTTCTTATTATTTACTAAATTACGTCACATAAATAACTTCTGTTCGAAAACTATGTCAGTAAATCACGTGAAATATGTTGGTATGGAAGTAGAGTAGTCATGTAGCAAAGCGGTGGAATGAGCGATAGTTGTGTTTATGCTTCTGTTATTGTTTGAAACTTTATGTTGATTTTTTCTGTTTACAAAAGAAAACGCATATTTAATAAGAAAAATCACATATTCATATCGGTGACTGATAGAACACCGGATTTTTACGGAACTACGTAATTCGTTATTGGAAGGAGTGATTCCTGGCTTCCGTGGACGAAAACGAGTTGACCACCGCCGCCGTCTCGCGAGAAATACGTCGTGATACGATAACTAGTCAAAGATTCAAAGATCGTTAATTGAAAGAATTATTAGTGCTAAAGATCTACACCGATACCATAACAATAGGGTGTATCGCTCTCTCACTGATACGTGCGCGATATAAAAGCGCTCTGTCTAGTAGAGTCATTTTACCTGAACACATTTTGTTTATGTTAAGGCTAATAAACGTTTATTTACGAGTAATTAATGCTTTTTATAAGAAACTCACTTAGTTTTGCTAAAATTGCGATTGCGGCACAAATTTTAAATCAAGCTAAGCAAATCTCTAGTTGCACAGATTTCACTACATTGATTTGTTTATTAAATGTACGTTTTTCTTTTGAAACCAGGAAAAAATTCACGTAAAGTTTCAAACAATAGCAGAAGCTAAAAATAAACACAAAAATAGTCATACATGATTACTCTACTTCCTTACTAAATTTTATGTGATTTAGTGCAGCAGTTTTCGAAAAAAAGTGTGACTGGAGTAAAGATTTCTTAATAAATTACAAAAAAATCATAATTTCTAAACTATTGATTTCCGCGAAACTAATTGTTTTTAAATGACTTATTCCATTATTCTCTAACTAAATTTTTTTTGGACCACTGTAAAAGGGCTACCTGTATTTATAAATAAATATACTGAATTTTACACCTCATTACTGATCGAAAGCTCCCTCTAAATACCATACATAAAAATGAAGTCTTATAGGATAAAATATCCCATGTCATCATCCAGTTAAATTACTCAAGTCCTAAAGAAGGGTCACATAGGAGAGGAGTGGGCCTGGGGAATGAACATGAAATTGTGCCATTCATGCGCGGACATAAACACATGAGGCGGCACATAAGAAGATATGGTTGCTTTAGTTAGCATTATATTAGTTAGTTGCATTGAGAGTAAAATTAAGAGTTTTGTATTAAGTAATATTTTTTACACATAGATACAAGAAATTATAAAACCCTCATCACGCGATTCTGACTCGTGCGCAATCGGCTTTTTTAAACTCTTATATAACTTTTAGTCGTAAATTGACTAGTACATTTATAATAAAATTTAATTAGTACATTTATAATAAAAATATTTATAACTCTAGAATACTTCAGAGCGCTTTATCACAGCTTTAACCATCTACCTCGACGTTACGCCATCAATCCTTATAATAGAGCTAAAAGAGAATTCTAAATTCCGCCGTAATGAAGCGTACGCGTTGCAAGCAGCACCGTTTACTTCCCATTAAATCATTGTTGATAAAATTATTATTACACATCGGTAACGAGCATAACGAATGTACGAAGGCGCTTTCAAATTTTGTGAGCCGAACGGGCAAACAGCGCGTGCGCGTCGAAAATATTTTACGTGAAACTCGAAACATAAATTTCCGAAGACATAAAAACGAAGTAACTCGAACGGTATTTATTAATTTAATGTTTTTTTTGCCTTAAAACTTATGTTAACTTGTAACCTTATGTTAACTTGTAACCTTATGTTAACTTGTAAACGTCAATTCAATGGATTATTTATGTTAAATGTTTCCTTAACTAATTAAGCATAATTACGTATGCATTTTGGAGGATAAAATTTGCAAAGAAATGTAAAACCGTTTGTTATTTCAATACTTTTGCTAAATACAAATGTAAAAAGTAAATTTATGCCGACATATCTAACCTGGTGATAATTTATATTATTAGATGTAGATGTAAACAACGTCGCACTAATCGCACACTAATTACCTATAAGTGCAAGCTCTATAACTGCATAATCAAACTAACCAACCCGTAGCCCAAGGTCGAACTTTTACTCTTTCTATTTTTGTTTCATTTTGAAACGCTGTTAAGTGAACCGTCGGCTGGTGTTAACCTAACTGTCGGTCAGCTTATATATTTTATTTATCTCAAGCATATGTAAAAATATTGTTATGTCTAAAGATGGTTCCACTCATTGATTTATTATACATAATTATGATGAATAGTAAAAAAAAATATTCTATTGTAATGTGAAAAGGCGGGAAATATGTTTTTTCACATTAAAAATTTTATAAATTAAAAAAAAATTAAGGTCCTGGTAACACCTATGTTTTTCCAAGTAGTTCATATACTGCTGTGATGTACTGATGTAACTGTGTGCTGTAGGCTGTGATGTACTGATTAAACTGGTAACGAAATTTCACTATAAGGTTTTGGGATAGCCTTTCCTGTGCAAACATTTTAAAACAAAATTGAAAAGAAACATCGTATTGACTTCCACCGATAATAAACTATTGCAATAAAACAGTAATATCAACTTTTAATAAATAAGCAAGTCAATGTTTATTACATTTTCAACAACATTTATGTATATATCTAGGTACCTTACTTAAATTAGGCTTGCCATGTGGAATATCGCTTTTCCGGAATATTTCTACTATAGGGTGTAGACGTGAAATTTAAAGCAAAGTTGAAAATAAAACCTCATTCTAGTAACATCGTTTATTCATTTTTGTTTACACTATATTGTAAAAATCAACATACAGCTATACTAGTGGTTTGAGAAAAAAAAATGAGTTGGACTGGATAGGTTCGAGATTTTTTTGAACCCAACAAAATATTCGGATCGATAAGAATAAATAAAAAGTCATCTATTGCTAAAATATGAAGTAAACTTAACGAAGTTCCTTGATTCATTAAATGATGATAATTTAATACAAAACAGTCGTTGCTAATCACATTTATTCAAACTTTACTAAAAGCTAATACTAATATTTGACAAAAGAAATTAGTAAAGATTTACTTCTCTTTCAATTATTAATCTTATCTAATTGCAATTTAATTATCGAATCAGAATATCAAAGAATTATTTCCAAAGCAACAAGATGAGCGGACAAAAAGTATAATTTCTTTATACTTATATCACATTGATACTAATTATCCATTAATTATCTTTGCATCATTTACGTGGATCGATCTAATTTTATAACCGTCACTCGATAAATTAAACTTAATTAGTTTACCTATTTTTCATATATATCGAGACAAAGTCACCTGTTCAGCCTTTAAAGTCAACAGGCCAAACTTAATTTTTTCCATACCAGAATGGTATAAACAGAAACTTACGGAATTACTTCGATTTCTGCCCGTCCATCTCTGTACTGTACTATAGTAGGCATTTTCATCAGAGATACATTTTTACTGTAAACATTTTAAACGCAATCATCTTGCAAACCGGGCCATTTGTTCAACAGTTATGTCCTTATAAACTAATACACTGTCATAATTGTGTAAATATAGAATTTTAAAAATTACAACTCTAAATCATAAGCCGAACTAAACATAGAAACATGTTAAAAAAATCGTACGCCTTTTGTGCAAAGGGAAAAACACGTTGAAATTTCCACTAAAACTATCCAATTAAGTTTAATGCATTCCTTGTTCTTTTATTTGTCTGAAATTACGTAAAACGATTTCTTACAAGATTTAAAATGCAAGTCAAACAACATTCTGCATCAATAAAAAACACACTTAAGATGTTTGACGATGCAATTGACAGTTATTTGAGATTAAATAATTATTTGACCACACCATTTTACCCGCTCATTAAATGAAAGCCGGAGCGCCACGGTACGGGATAAAAAATAAAAGTGAACCAAACAAACGTGAGGCACTAAACGATAAAGTAATCAAACCCACAAGCTCGACGCGCACACCGGGACCCGTCAAAAGCCACTCGCGAATAAGACGCGAACGTCGCGCTGCGATTAGCATCGCGCACGCGAACGCACGTCCCCCCCGCGGCCTGGACCGCAAGGAATCTGCGCAAGAGGCTACTCTCAGGTGCGGGCGGCGGCCAGTCGGCCGCGCACCCGCACCCGCAAGCGTCGCCCGCGACGTACCGCCAGAGATAACGCACTGGCGCGCCCCGCCGGTGAAAAAGCGAAGTGTAACTGAGAAACTCTAAAATATTTAGTTAATATGTGGACACGCTTTGTCATTACATGCTGCCGATTAAATGCAGAATGCTTAGTTTCATAAAATAAAAAAATCTATTAAAAAAACATATTGCAAATATAATGTCTTAGTGAGTGTTTACGAATTGCGACGCGGACAATAAACTTTTAATCAATATTCGCGAAAATTGTTTTTCGGAAGAGGAACGAAACTTTAAACATGTTAAATATCTAAATTGATTTATTCGTTTTAAAGCCAATTTTACGTTTCACTTTGTAAGTCAGTATCTGAAACGGCGACAGCAGTGGATGTGATATGAAAACTAGTGAAAATTGTTCATCAACAAAAAAGTTATGTACATTACCAATCTTAAAATTGATATAAGTATCTAAGGCTATGATATAAACACTGCCTTATTGTATCAATATTGTCAAATCAACCGCGTGGAAATTTACTTTTTATTATAAAGTGCACTGAAAAAAAATGTGTCAAAAATATTTTGAGTGCGTGTTGTGATTGTAAATGAAAAAGTTGTACGGTAAAGTTTTACAAAAACTAAGCTAAAACGAATTTTGAAACGAGAGAAAATGTCACGTCACGAAGTTAACAATACGAGTGCATCAAGCAAATCTAATTTGCAGGTAAGTTTCGTTTTAATTGTATTATATCACCTGAAGGTATACGCAAAGTCTGAGTGAGTACATCCTGTTAAGTTTCAATTAAGTGGCTTCCGTCCGCGATTTTCTTGTCCGCCAAACGGATGCTGTCGTTTGACTTGATGGAGCACTTGACATGACGTGTGACTCGTTCGTAATTGATTTTATGTTATATTCATGTTAACCGCTCGAAAGGTAAATGAGAAATCATTTTGCCAATCTGTCGTAAACGTTTCGTCGGCTTACAAGTCATTAAATGAGATTGATTTCTGTCATTCTAAGAGATATAAATGCTAGCGAACACTTATGTTCGCTACAGATATAAAAACGCAAAACTAATTAACTTTAGGAATGGGGAATGATTTATTCAAACACTGACTAAGCTTGTCTCTGCTTAAAATGTTTATGAAAGAGAAATCATAAATAAACAAATATATAAGAAATAGATGTTCACGTAATATTTTTTAGGAATCAAAACTCTCTTGATAATTAAAAAATAATCCGAAAATAATAGTTTAAGTTAGGAAAATATTAATTTTTAGTTTATAGCAATTAGCAATATCTAATTTTTGAAACTATTATCTTAAACATGTTTTAATTAACAAGGTAAATTGAGAGACATGATGCAAGCGGTCATACTTATTTCAAAAACAAGAAACATTGACTTATAAACGTATATTTAAGAAAATATATTAATTTACTACTATAATTATTCTTAATTAATACCTTAAGATTTTAGTTTTATTATTCAAATTAATAGTGCTTTAATCTGCTTTATTTTGTAAACAGTTTCAGCGGGCTTAAAACAGGATTAAAGAAAGAAATTTTCCATTCCCTATTAAGAATCTGCAGATTTCGCGTTAGCTGATATACTTCGATAGACTATTACTTCGATAACATTTACTGCACACAGAATGGTTATAGGCGAGGATGTCTGGTTTCTTGAGACCCGAAATAGCAATTGAGGCCAACACGGCATCTGAAGGCCGCGCGCATTTTGGTCTTCATCAGAATATCGTTTACGCTAATAAATATGCATCATTTTTAGTATATAAATGGTTCGCTGAATTGGGTCAATTTGATGCGAATTTAAATTCAAAGCATAGCAACTTTAACACACTGAAATAGAAAGTGCGGCAAAAGCTTTAACATGTTTAACATTTCTTGCAAAAATAATCGTATATTTAATAATTACACTATTGCCTCGATAACGACTTTAGACGAACGTCATTATTTTAGCTCGTGGTTGCAACTGTATATGTAAAATATTGCCCTGATGCAAGGATTCTAAAGTATTTCAATCCATTGTGCGAAATCTTTTTTTCTCATAGTTAATTTTAAAGATAAATATTATTCTTCGATGTCTTAACTTGCTCCAAGTTCTTTAAATAATTATGACTCATTTACATTTTTCTCTAGATTCAGAATTGAAGACTTTCTAGTTTTTCTTTGCTAAGACTTAATTTACTTAATATTAGAACTAATGAAATTCTATAATTCTCTAAGATTTTTCCCAATGAAAACCAAAATGTTTTCATGTTTGAGCTGTAAGCTCCGTTTCAATGTTAATCCTTTATTTATTACCATGTTGGTAGTTTTCTATATACAAATTAAATTTTACAGAAAAGAGATGGTGCAAGACTTCAAACGTCATTTTAATAAAAGACGTTTGAAGTCTTAGGAACAAAAACAATAAATGATTGAATAAGGGAGCGAATCCATTCTATATCTATTATCTCTACATTTATCTATCTCAGATTTGTAAATATACCTTGTTAGTTTTTCAATAAATGTTATCACTTTACTAATGTATCATTAAGAATGTTGTAATACCAATGAAGATGGTATTTCATAAAATAAGTGTAGGAAAGGCATAAAGGCATTTCGGAAGATAGATTTAGAAAGTTTGCTTCTAAAAGTTTACTTTTTAAAATTCACAGAGGTGAAAAGAAAATAATTTAATTTTAATATTGCAATAACGATAAACGTAAGCTATGATGAATAAAGTAATAATGAACGACCACGTATAATCCGGAAAACATTTTCGCCTTAACTTTATTGAGCCTTCAAAAAAATTTATTTGAAAAAGTTTATTATTTTAGTAAATTTAAAGCAAATTCAGATATTTTCTGTGTCATTTTAATTTTTTTGTAGGACCTGAATCAATTTTTAATAAAGAAATAAGGTATCACATGTCATCTAACATGTAGTTTACTGCAACATCTCGACCCATTGATTCCGGTATCCTAATTTATTCAAGCACAACTCATTGTTTTAAACTAATAGACGCCAAGATAAGACTATTAACTCATTGTTCATTTTTTTCACTATAACGTGGCCCATATTGATAAAGGCTCAACTTATCGCATAGGAATAATTGGCTGCTTATTGTTTTCCATTAAGTAACAATGCGAGCACATTCTACGTTGAATGATTCAATTTATAACTTCGTTATCTCATTATTTTTATGAGACTACATGTTTTTATGGATCCTGCGGCGGTGGTAGATACAGAGGTATCAGCTGAGGCGCTGTTTATCGTTCTTCTCATTAGTCATGTGATCGCAACGGTTGTGGCCAATGTGTAAGACTTGGAATGGAATTGTATTTGCGAGATAACAATATTTCAAATACAAAGTTGACTATGTTTTGTTATCGTCGAGAGGCACCTACTTATCTTCAAATTTCATATAAAACGTTATCGCGATTATATAATCGTTTAAATATTTAAAGTCTGCGCTGCCGCCTTGTTTTAATTAACACGATTTGAAATAATTTCACAAACATCAACAAAACGGAAAGTATATGTTGTGAAAGAATAAAAGCGAAAGAATAAAATTAGAATATAAAAGGGTAGCGAGGTGACTCATATAAATAGATTACCTGTGGTAATTAACCACCACTGTTACATATATGTTTTTAAACAACGTTTTTATGCAATATATCTATGTATTAATTAGAATCGAAGCAAAAATATTTTACATATAGATACTATACTGCTAGTACGCTAAATGCGATTCCTGTAACTTGTAGCCTATAATAGTTAAGCTATAAAGATGATCATAACAAATCGTTAAGATTGTATTATAATAACGGCGAGGATTACAAAATAAACGTCAGGTATTTCGTGGAGCGTAACCGAACTACTAACGTACATACGATATAGTTTTACACTTTACATCGTACAAGTCCACGGTCAACAGTCCACAAAGAAATCTTAGTCCTACTCAGAACGTTTACACAAATTTATATCGATATGAAAATGTGGTGACACTAATATTTCATACAAATACAAATTAACCCTTGAAACTTGGGGTTCCTCTTTATTACACATACACATGAATGTTGTACGTATTTGCTTTTCTAATAAGTATTTAATCAAGAAGTCAGCATTTCCTAGAAAGGTTGTCGAAAGTTCCGGAATATTTTATAAGGTATAAATCAATCGAAATTCGCTCGGTTCGTGACAGAGCCAAACGTTCAAGTACAGTGTATCGAAGAAAATGGATTTAAATCGACATCAAGTACGGACTCTTCGACTTTATGACTTCCGCCTGAGTCACGACGGAGGGATCGTCACAAATATAATATATCAATTCCATAGGCGAATCGACGGTGTTCTACGGAACGTCGATTTGAAAAGGAGGACTACGACCTTGAAGATGAACATTATTCCGGAATGTTGTTCATCTTCAAGGCCGTAGTCCACGATGTAGAATGTATTCGTTAATTGACTGAGGACCTCATTTGCAATCAAGGCACAATAGAGAAGTGTTTGCATGAATTAGGAAAAGTTGGAAAATACTCACAGGAACCCAGTATGCCTTACACAATATAAGTGGAATATATATTTATATAATATACGTTAAATGTTCGTTTATAAGAGAAGTGATCAAAATATAAGATGTGTGAAAAGTGAAAAGTATCGCCCAAGATAAAAGTTTACAAAATATATAAGAACATATGCGTGATATACTTTTTGATACAATTATTTTCTTCTTCAAGACATATTTACAGGTATCACTCAGGGTATACTTCTTATTAAATTCATTTATTTCATCATCTATGGTAAATAACTAAATTTTCAAAGTGCATTTTGTCAATTACTGTGCACACTTTTGCATTAAACATTTGGTTTCATTCATATAAAGATGATCATTTAAAGCATTTGTGCAAACAAGGCAACACAAGTGCTTGCAGTTACGTATATTGCACACATTTATTTGTATATCACAATTCTGTGATGTACTGCAGAAACTGCTTAAATGCAAGGTAAACGCGAATCGAGTAGCCGAAATGTGCGAGCGGAAACCGAGTGTTAGTGAGAAACGCCAGCGAGCATTCGTGAGTGAAATACATATTATCTGCTTATTTAGCTGCATACACTCGACCCAGTTGACGCTATCTACCTTGAATTGTGCACGACCATACCATGCTGGACAACTCCGATTCACGGAACGTCTGAGGCCACTCGATCAGATCCGGCTGTGACATGGAACCGGTGAATGTGATAAACTGAGCCTTGGAAATACGTTACGTAGAAGTACGGTCTAGCAGCATAAAATATGCTTATAAAATTACGTAGCTTATTGTTTTTCAAAATTAGTATAATAGAACAAACATTTTATATACAGTGCCGTGAAATATTTTATCATTAATTGTGCTCCACATAAAATTACCGTTTCAGTGTCGAAACTATTAGTATTATTATTATCTTTAATATTACTAAACACTCTAATAGGTTGTCTCGTTGGCAGTCCCAACATTGCCAAGTCGGTTTTTTTTAATCTGCGTTATCCAGATAAAAAGGGTATAAGCTATTACCATACCAAATTTCATCAAAATCCGTTGAATAGATTTCGCGTGATCGATAAACAAATTAACATGCATACAAAAAGACTAAATTCTAAAAACAATTTCTCCGTCTTCTATTATCATTCTATATGATAAATCAATCACTCTTTTTAAAATATTTTTCATATATAGAATTCACTCTGTTACAATTTTATTATATGTATAGATTTTTCCAAAATAAATAAAAAATATTTTTACGTTAGAATTTATCGTAGTAGAGATGATTTCTTTCAATTGATAGTGTTTGAAATTAAAAAAAAGTGACGAAAAGTTTTATAGATTGAAGGGAAATCGAATTCGTATAGTATGTCAATAGGAAACAATTATAAAACTATATTTAATCATATACTGATTCTAAAAGAACCTGTGCTTTTTTTACACATCCACTCTATATGACTAACAGAGAATGCTGAAAAAGTGAAAATAAAGTTTTTAAACATTTCGGTATTTTCATGGGAAAACCGAATCAAAAGTTATTACAGAGATATTATTATAGTATTTAGTTTAATGAGTAACTAATAAATTTTTAATGCAGTAATGACTTTTTAACAAATATATTTCATTCGTTGTAAATAACAAACAGTGCTGTGATGTAATTTTAGTTAGATGTTATTATTGGTATTCCGAACGGCAGATTATAATTTTTTGGTGCAAATTGATTCTAGATGATAATAGCACTGCAAAAAGTTTATGAGTGCTTGAAATAATTTTTTAGATATAGAAAATGAGCCATTAGGTAATGTATGACTCAAAGTTCAGTAAATATGTTTCCGAAATGTCTACTGGGTCGCAGAGAGAAAACTTAACGTGAAAAATCAATCGGAACCAAAAATGGGAACTCATAATCTTAACGGATATTGATGACGGATATTAAGATATAGGACACGACACACCATATTAGTATCATATATTTAAAGGACTAAACTGTTTTTATTTCTAAAGTGCTAAAGCTAACATCAGCAAAGTTCGCACGTATTTATGACAACAGGCAATAATAAATTTATAGAGAAGAAAATAGAGAACCTATTTACATAGTAATAAAGTAATAAAGACATTAGAGTTTACAGTTTGAGGTCGATTTCGTTAACGGATAGGGTTGTCGCAATTAGACATTTTAGCATTTAATAGATTTTTTTGGTTTGAAATTAACTACATACTATTTGTTATTTCATTATTGCAGGATTAAATATTATTGCATACTGCTAATATTTGAAGTTAATAAAGAGATTTTAAATATTATGTATGAATATTTTAGTCGGAAGTTCGATAAAGTTAACTGTATTTGTATTTGTTTTTGATAAATTTGAATCTATACAAATAAAAAGACATAGGTACATATCTTAAATTGTTAATAAGGAAATTGCTAGTAAATTAATCGACATCCTTAGCTGTTATTGTTTCACCAGATCCAGGAGGAAATTACATATAATTGTAAATAGATGTATGACAGTCCTCAGTAAACCCCAATCGCGAAAAAGTGTTGACCATTAATCTTCACTGTCTTCTTTTGACTCTTTGATTCATTGACCCTTCGAAATTAACCCGGTTATAGACTTGATTTTTATACTAATATTTTGATGTGGAACATTTAATGCCGCATTTGGATGGGAGTTAAAACGTTCTGATAGCACGTCACGACTTACCATTCGGCCAGCTTCGTGTGTTGTCGGCTCTTTCCGACGTAACGCTTTCCTCTCTACTACATAACATTCACGCTACTTTCCGTGTGTGTTAATTTATCATAATTTGTGCTTATTTACTATCGCTTACAACTTTACTAGCTTATATCGGTGTTTTACATTTTAACAGTCTTAAAAGGGGATATATCTGATAAATCAATTTAACAGTATTAAAAAATTAAAAATATATTGTCAATAGATTGTTAAGAAATTTTTCTGTGAACTACCCCATGAGATCTTGGAGGCGTTGGCGACTTCAGTTTTAGTGACGGACACGGTTATCGGTGATATCATGATTCTCGATGATAACACTCAAGTTCCCCGTGTCGCCAGTGAACTCAACTTTGTTTCATTAGGAAAGAGATGTTACCATGCTGCTTTTTGTCATCACATACATTACTTTAAAAAAAGACTGTTTAAACAAAATTGATCTGGGGAAATCCAAGTTATTTCGCTTTAGCATTCGGTATGTTAACAAGATAGCATTATTTGTGTATAATTTCGCTACTGGAAATCAGCTACAATAAACAGCGCCCTCGAAAATCTGCTCATAAACGAATGAAATATTGCATTTCACATCCCTAGCAGCGCCGCGGCCGTCTGCATATCGTTAGTCAAGGATACATAAACTGTGAGGCTTTGTTTCAGCGCTTGCGCGAGCACCGCGCTGCGTCACGCCATGTCGCGTCGTGACCAGCTCCGTGTGAAAAATAGACGCGACGCGTAACGAGTAACGAGCACTCGCCGATAGGCGACTCGCCCAGCGCGACGTGAAATACGTGCGGGTGACGACGGTGATTTGTTCTTTTATTGCGGGCTCGAGCCATGGAGCGAGGTTTTTGTGTGTGGTTCTACGTAGTATGCATTATAATTAGCGTCATTTTTAGGATTTGGTACTTCGGCACTTCCGTAAGGTTTCTGGTAAAAAACTGCTGTGATAGACAGACGCACATCCATCACTGCAGTTTTTTATCAGGAACTTTATATGAGGATCCATACTAACGCACACAATGTCAAAATATTTATATGGAAATTTTAGAAGGGTAACGAAAATACTATTTTTTTATAATTTAGTGTTTTGTGTTAATTAAAATAAAAATAAAAATAATTAAAATAACCTATTTATTCGATACCCTTATTAAACGTTGCTACCATAAGTCGTTAGTTAGTATTTGTTAGTATTTTTGTTATTATTTTTCTTACTGTTTATTTGTTAGTATAGTTAGTTATCACTTTCTTAGATATAGACCCCTCCTTGGGCGAAGGTCTCCTCCATCCTTTTCCATGATTCTCTATGGATGATTCTCTATTGGGTCACCAGTCTGCCCCTATTCTTTCGGTTATGTCATCAGCCCACCGTCTACTTGGTCTGCCTATTGTCCAACGTTTATCAGTATAGCGTGATTTGTAACCGACCCATTGCCACTTTAGCTTGAGAGGTTGTGTGAGAGCATCAGTTAATTTTGTTTTTTGTCTTATGGTTTTATTTTTTATTTTATGTGTTTTTTTATTTTTAGTAAGCTTCTAAAAATAAGAAAAACACATAAAATAAAAAATTAAGCTCTTTGTGTTGTTTGTATCTTTTGTTTCATTTTATTATTGAAAACCCATGTCTGGCAAACGTATAATAAGCAAGGAAGCAAACAAGTGTCAAATACAATTTTTTTAATGTTTAACTAATCTCCTTTCAAAATTTCTTTGAGTGACCGAAATTTTTACCAGGTTATACTTACTCTTCCTTCGATTTCCTCTTCGTTGCTTGATTGAATAAATGATTACTGTTTGCTCAAATATATGTAGTTGTCCACATAATCAATTTGGATTCCTCTTGCATTAATGCAAGCATGCGACTATTAGTAATAGTTTGATTTTTATTGAGTTCATCTCTAAACCTACTTCGTAACTTTCTTGGTCTAATGAGTTTATAATTTTTTCCAGCTCCTTTGGGGTTTCAGCTAGTAACATAATATCATCTGCGAATCTAAGATTATTAAGTAGTGGCTATTTATGTTTATTGCTTTACCCTTCCAATTTATGTTTTGACATATATTTTCAAACACATTAATAAACATCTTTGGTGACAGTGGATCACCTTGTCTAACTCCTCTGTCTATTCTTATCTGTTTTCCTCTGGTTTCTAACATTTTGCATGTACTGTTAGTATATATACTGTGAGTGTATATTTTCTTTATAATATTTACATATTTTGTATCTTTTTTAAGCAGGTTTATGGCATCCCGGATAGAGTTACGGCTTATGCTATAATCTATAAAGGCCAAATATAGAGGTCTGTTATATTCTTTATATTTTTCGTAAAACTGTTCCAGTTCACGTAAATGCAGAAGCCTGTACCAAAATCTGGCTTCAATTGGTTGTGAGCTGTCGATTACCGTAGTTTGTATATATTAACCAATAAGATGATAAGACTGTAGTTTCCGATGTCTATTGGATTGCCTTTTTTATATATTAGAATTATATCCGTTGTGCACTATTGCCACGTAACAGTTTCCGAGCCAATTGTCATCTTAAGCAAATTAGGTGAGGTGACTAATTAGAATAGGTGCCCCTAGTTTTAAGGTTCGTTTGTTTCCCATCTGGAGCACATAGGTACCGATTTTAGTAGTTTTCCCTGTTCACATACTTCTTTTTCCTTCATTGTTTTAACTATTTTAATGTAGGTGGTTTTATATCTTTCGTCTTTTAGTTCGATTTTCATTCCTCTTCTTTTATGTAATTCTTGGTAGAAAGTTGACGTTTACTCAATTACATCATTTTTCGATTTAGATTCTTCCAATTTACTTTATAGTTTTGTACCCATGTTTTGCATACGTTCAATTCTTTACATGCTTTCTTTATTCTCCTAAATGTCGTCAAGTTTTTTGTTATTATGGCATGTCTGTGCTTCCTGTAGTAGTTTTTTTCTGTGTAGCTTTTTAAAGGATCGACTAGTTTCTTTAAATAATTTGCTTAATTTTTCTTTTATATCTTTGTCTGTGTTCTTTTTCAAAATTAGTTCATTGCAGCTTTTTATTAATGTTATTGTATCCTTACTAAATATTTTGTGATTTTTGCTCTTCTCGGTGTCGGGTTTTTGTTTGTTAAGCTGCGCAGTATCGCTTCTTCGACCATGTCATAGTAAGTTTGAACATCTCTGTTTGATATTGGTTGGTCATTAATGCGAGTTTTAATACAGTGTGTATAATTCTTTATTTCTTCATGCGTTTTGGGAACTCTTGGCAAAGTTTTGAAATTTTTCCGTTTTTATTCGTGGTAAACACCACGTAATAAGGAGTGTTACACGCAGTAGTCTATAATCTGATGAAAACTTTACGTTATTAAGGATTTTGTATTTAATTACTAGATTTGGAGTATTTGTTAATATAAAATCTATCTCATTCTTAACACTTTAGTTTGGAGATAACCAAGTCCATTTTCTGCTATACCTTATTTTTTTAAAAAGGTATTGATTATCGATAGTCATACTCTATTAGTCTTACACCTCTTTCATTTCTCTTCCCAAATCCGCATTTGTATTCATAATAAGATTTCCTTCCTCCCTGGGTTTCTCTATTTTTGTATTGAAGTCTCCAAGAATAAGTAATTTGTCGTCGGCTAGTGCGTGTGCTTTTTTGAGACTGGAGTAAAATTCTTTTATTTCGGCTTCACTTGATCTTTCTATTGGTGCATATGCTTGAATCTTATATATCTTAATATCTTTTTTACTAGAGAATCTACTCCGTATGGGCGTTTTGTTTGACTTATGTAACGGAAAATGTAATCCTAGTATTCTTCTATATTGCAACCTATTCCGCAATTTATAGTTTCTAGTACTTAAGTAAGATCTAAAAGTCTTTCTTTTGACCATAGGGATTTTACATTATAGGTGCAAATTTTAAGCTTGTTTTTCTTTCATTCTTCAATTCGGTAAGTTTGGATGTAGATGAAGGGTGGTGGTCTACTTCCCCACGACGACCAGTCGGCTTAAGAAGTTTTTTTATTTAATACTATGTGGGTCAGGCTTATTTATTGGTTTTTCCCGGTGGCTGATGGCCTTATCCTAGATATTATGATCGGATGTAAAAATGTTCGCTGATAGTGAATTGCTTCTTGCTCTCTTTACCTCAAATGCAATAATTTTGTTGAGTTTTGAAGATTATTTCGGGACTATTTTCGGGTCTGAGTTGGATAATTAGGATTTTTTTCCGTTTCTCCGTTGTAGGTTCCTTCTTTAATAATAAGCCTGTCGTGCTTTATAATTGGAAAGTTGCATTTCCTCGTTTATTCTTTGAGCTTTTATAATAATTCTCTTCTTTTCTCCACACGAAAGAGTCGTGTAGTCCTCCGATACGTATGCGTCTTTGAGTTTTTTCTCATCTACCATTATTTCTTGTTTCTTCCAGCCATTGACAAGTGAAATTAGTATCGGTCTTACTTTATCGTTGTTAATGTCATTTTCCCAATTCTGTAAATGCCAGCAAAATCTTTAGACGTATTTTAATTTTTTCTGTTATTATATCCAGAAGATCGAGTGCCGAATTTTCATTTTCTTTAACGCTATAAATAATGACATTATTTTTTTTTAATTGACATATTTCCTTTTATAGGTATTTGTTTTTGCTATTTTATATATTTTTATATTGTCTTTTACGTTTTGGTTTTCTAGTCTTAATTCGGCTATTT
This sequence comes from Druceiella hillmani, assembly GCA_039881145.1. Classification (NCBI taxonomy): domain Eukaryota; kingdom Metazoa; phylum Arthropoda; class Insecta; order Lepidoptera; family Hepialidae; genus Druceiella; species Druceiella hillmani. Next base: position 8,422,085 of record JAYKKI010000008.1, read on the forward strand.
CACAGATTATAGGTGCTAATTTTTCGTCTATTTTTGATATGATATCCTTGGTTTAATTTGCCATTTCAATTTTCATTTGGTCTAAAAATACTTGAATATTTTCCATCGCCGGTGTGTTCTGTGTGGATTTTGAATAGGGCAGAACGTAACTGCGTGAGCGCAGCTTAAATGGTATTAGGTTGTTACTACGTACGTGATTTCACTCTCACTTATCTGTGTTAGCTGTCAACTAATCTCAACGTTAATGTCAGTGCAATATACAATAAATAAAATATAAATTGCGGGGATTATCCGATTATAAAACTAGTTATAGAGATTCCAAATTTGTTTGCGGAATTTTATTTAAGATCGTTCCAAAAATATTACTGAAAACATCCGCAAAGAAGTGGATTATATGCGAAATTCTTCAAAGTTACAAATACAAATAGCGTGACTCTAGTCCAAAGTTGCCTTATTTTGTCCCATCGTTATAATTAATGGATAATAAAAAACCTTCTTCCAATTATGACAAGGAGTACGTAAAGCCTTCCTGGGAAGGGAAGATGTGGATGTGAGTATAATGAGTATACCTATGTGAATTGTAGAATCACTGAGAATATCTTTAAGAATACTGCTGAGTAAAAAGTCGATAAAGTAAGCGGTCGAGGAGTGAATTTCATAGTCTCATTATTAAAAATACTATAAGGATGAAGGAAAAAAGTATGGTTATCAATTGTTTGGTGCTGATCATTCTACCAATATTATAAATGCGAAAAAGTATTTCTTTGTCCTCCTTTCATGTCGCAATGGAACAACAGATTGACGAAATTGTTTGCTCATAAATATATCGCGGGCCGAGATACCATACAGATAACTTTTTATCCTAAGAAATCTCATTCCTTTGGGAAAAATTTTAATCGAAACTGGAAAAGTCCACAAACAGAATAAAGAAGCAACATCGTAATGGAACAGAAAGTGACCAACAATGGCAGATTTCTACATTCAAAAAGTAGCAGCTCCCTCTCAAGCTCACTTTTGCTATAACCATCAACATTACATATGCATGGGGTACATAGGAAAAAGCCCTGATTCTGACACGGCCAGCTAGCTCTATATTGCGTGTTCGCGTTTTCCAATGTCCAAAATCTCCACGTCTTAGCGCCAAATGAAAGACGTGTAACATCGTTTACAGTGACGTCCTAAAATAGTGCTCTGCTCTGTGTTCATGGTCGATGTTTCTGGTTGTAACACTAACCACGAAACGCGAGCGAAATCCCGGACAAAATATAATAGATACATATACAAAATTGACTACTCTATAATAATTTATATTAAGTGAAACTAAGCCATGGGCTTTTGAGAAAAAAATGTGCACCAATTATTTGATCTATTGCTCGGCTCCCTAAATTTTCCTGTACTTTCCAATTTGTCCACGAAATGTCATTTGATATTTACACAATTGTACTTAATTTATTTCTATAACTATATATATATATATATATATATATATATATATATATATATATATGTATATATATATAGCTACTAAAGTCACGCTACTAAATCTAAAAGGAGCTTTATGAATTTTTGTCTGTTTGTCCGTTTGCCTGTTTGTGCACGTTAATTTCACCAACAGCTGTACCTATTTGGATGCATTTTTCAGTAATGTATTTAGTTTAGGTTGGCCTAACATTTAGGATCGGTTTCATATCAATCGGATCATAAATAAAAAAGATATGTCGATCTTTAATTTACGTTCGTTGTGCACACTAACCAGAACCGGCGGAAGCGATTTGGCTGCCAACGCCATCTATTAGCGTATTTAGTAAACGTTATACTCATAGAGTTCCGAGAGAAAATAGAAAAAAATACAAAAAATTCCTAATAACTCTTCTCGCCCCGAATTCCACGTAAACGACTTTGCAGGTACGGCTAGTTAATAATGAGAATATTCAGAAATTTATAATTTTCTTCTATTCTTTTGAAGGATCAAAATCTATCACTTTAAACGACTAGTATTGTTATTCAAATATTATAACAGAAATATGTCCTTCATTCAAAAAGTTATGTGAACTTTCACACTGCATAAACTGATGCACTCTCTCTGCTGAAAGCCACTCTCGAATCCAAACTTCACACGCCCATCTGCGATACAAATGAACAACCTATGACACGACGCGACCCGTCCCCGCTAGCCTCGATTTTAATGTTAGGCTCGCTCCTCCGGAGTCTGCGGATTCCGCTTGATGAATCACGCTCTCCTTTTAAGGAGTCGGTTCACGCGAAGCCGGCATCTGGCCGCTTTGAACTGCGCCGAATAAATATACCGCAAACAGCGTCTACAACGATGCCGGCGCGACGGTGTCTTTGTTATGATCGGAGGATGTATTGTAATCTGAGATATTGAGATGCTGTGAGCCATGAATTGGTATATATATATATATATATATATATATATAATATATAGTAATGGCAACAAATTATAGCTCGATTTGTTTAAAATTAATTTTATTGGTTTAATTTGTTTAAAATTAAACTAGAAATTTGAGAAAAAACATTAGTTTTATTTATACCACTGATGAACCTATTTTCTATGAACTTATTGATGATTCTATGAACTTATTTCTCTACTTATGACATGTATAACAAAAATGAATAGTTCGTGCTAAGTCAAATATATGGTTGTCACGTAAATATTTGAAACTATTTATTACAAATAAAACGTTAGACAGTATACAAATGAAAACAAAAAATATACTTTTCTTGCTTCTACTACAGAGAAAAGGTGGTAAAATACAAAAATAAAAAAATTATTTGCAAAATTACTAAAATAATTTTGTATATTAATGTGTAAACACACTCGTACGCACGCACGCACACGTACACGTACATGCGCACGCTATTGCGCATACACATACATAAATGTTTAATGATAAAGTATTTTAATACTCATTTTAATAAATATAATGGTAAAATATGACAAAGTTTTTAAATAATTTTAATCTAAATACTATTGGTTGTGGTCAGAATAAACACTTTAGAAATTTAACAAGGCGGCCTTAATAATACTTCATATAAGCCAAGCCATGACCAAATAAATCGTTGCAAATGTGAATCGTACTGCCGCAAGTAAATATATTTATATGCGTCGATTTCCTGAAGTTGTTGGGTAAATTTATTCTGCTGGTAACACCGTGCGCGTTGGGGAGGGGAGGGGGGGCGCTAGTAGACAGAGTGCGTCCACCAATTTTTGGCTTCACCGCGACCGCGAAGAGATTTGTGCGTATGCGCCTTCTGGTTTACTCTATATTCTAAGATTAGGATAGTGAATTGGCTTTTATGGGTTTTTCTGTATTAAATAAAACATGATTATAAATCAATAACATTTTTGGAGTTTACTCCTTAAGAATCGATTTTCATATATAGCGCCCGGTATGCAGTTTTATGAGGAGTAAAATCAGAAGTTCATAGTGTACGAAGTTCAGAGCGTTAAAACAAGTGTAACTGTTAGGTGGCCTCTCCGCGCAACATTTCTGCGCATCTTTAAAGTGAGATATCAATATGTTTATTTGGCATTTTCTTATGACGTAATCGCAATGACGGAGTGTGACAACATAGTTTACTATCGTTCGCTCATATCAAGATGTAATCATTAAATATCATTATGTATTAATATTTGGTGTCTCTATCCTACGAAATGAAAAAGTCTCTTTTAGTTTTAACTTCTTATGTCAGACACATTACTAAATGTTTTTAATTTTGTTCCATGAATTTGATCTTGTTCATTTGTGTTTTACTTGTAAATAATTATATTGTCAGCATTTTTTTTGTTAAAGAATTTTCCATTTACATTTAATGATATTGATATTTATATACAGTGTTACTTATTTTATACATTCCAAGACTAGGAAGTAAACTCCAGTCGCGCATCGGAGCTGACACGCACAATTTGTCGAGCAGTTCGCACACGCCAGCCACTGCGCGGCACCATCAAAGCGACACGATGCGAGATAGCGACGAATATATATATATCCCTTATTGGGATTTTAATGTTTATAGATACGAGTATCATATACAAAAAGAAATATCGATTATACTGGTAATTAAGTGATTTTGTAATGTTTTTTTTAAACTCTGTTTACAATAATGGTAAGTTTAAATATAAATACGATGGAGAGGATGTTGAAAATTAAACATATTTTTCATCGAAAAATTTAAAAATATTAGAGATTATTTTGGTCTTATATTTACGAGAGGATTTCTAAATTCTTTGAGGATTCTTTCTATATCAGTTAACCAATTAAAATTAATATATAAAAGTCTTATAACATCGACAAAAAATCCAGTAAATATTTTAAACTCTACAAGGATAATATAATGTGCGACAAGTGTTTTTCTCTTATTCCAATTTGCAGGCCGGTTCTAAAAAATGAATACTAAATATATCGTGAGATGACGCCTCGTGTTATGGTTTGCGATATACCAGACGGAGCTACGAGATTACACGCGCGAAGTATTTAGTCGAGTGTGCATCAGTCGCTTGGATTTGGTAGATTCATGTTTATTTTTCATAAATAAAGTGAATTTCGCGGGAAGTTTGCGAAAGCTCGAGCTTGTTTATTTTTGAAAGACTTTATGCAAAATGCAAAGTATAGTAAAAATTTAGTGGACATCTTGTAAAATAATCGTAATTTAACATTTACCTTACAATATTAGCGCAGTTGCCAGTCAGCGTAGCTAATATACAATTTTGGCGTATTTACGTATTTTAGAATTTCATCTCTGGAATGTAACACATTTGAAAAATATTCTTACTTTTATAATCTCCGTCTGTTCGTTGTTATGTAATTATTATATATTTTGTAACAGGATACAAATATTTCGATGTTTTTTGAACGTAAAATTCAGTGTGAATATAGAAAAGTGTAATTTTAAATATAATTTTCGCAAAATGTTGAAAGGAAGAATTATTTTATGGCCCTTTAGGGCTCATAAAACGTTTCCTCCTCGCTGTGAAAAATGAATTAGTAAAGATTTGTCATATGAGTGTATCTTCTGAAGTACGATATGATTTAAGCACATTACTTTCTAATCTGTAAAGGAAACAAAATACTCATTGCGAAATAACATCATTTCCTTTATCTCCTTGTACTCATTTCACCCAACTTTTTGCTCTGGCCTTAATTATTCTTTTTAGCTCTGGAGTTTCTATGTCTCTGAGATATAATAACTATAAATACCTACATATATAACATTCCGATCGAAGAAAATATTATTAAAATTATAAAAAAAAAATTACATTTAATTTCCTCTCTTTATTTATTTTAATTTACACTTTTATAAGAAGCTAGCTTGTTACTAGCTGGAGCTGGCTTGTTACTAATTCGGGTTGGTGATTTGTTTAATTTCAAGTTGAATAATGAAGTTTTCCTTTAAGTACATTAAACTTTTTCTTCTGGAAGAAATTTCAATGAACATTTTAAATGTTCATTGAAATTTCTTCCAGAAGAAAAAGTTTAATGTACTTAAAGGAAAACAGAAGTTTGACAGTTCTTAGGCCTTAAGAATTTTTGGATTAATTTAAGCTTTTTATTTTGGACAAATTTTTAGTAATGTTCAACTGCATAATGGCGTATTCTGTTAGTAACATTTAACTATTAACATTTCAACTTCCTGACTTCCAGTATAATTCGGCACTAAAATCATAAAGGATACTTGTATTTATAGTTATAATTATGTTATATGATGTTAAGTTGAAAATAATTTTCTTGAATAAACGAATAAGTTAACGATTAATAAAAGATAACTTCCTACAATTACCAACACAATACAAAGCAGCAAATGTTCGTTGATCTATCATGTTTATTTTTCATAAATAAAGTGTATTTCGCGGGAAGTAACACCTCCGTAAACATGCCGCTACCTCATACGAGAAGTAATTAGCTGCTTCGGTCAGAAAACTTTATTACTTCTAATATGAGATATTTCTAACTGGATTAAGATTCTAGGTGCATATTTTTTACATATTTAGGGCAACCTAGTAAAACATGGAACCTTTATAACTTCGTCACGTTCCGTCCGTCAGTTCGTTAGTCTATCCATCTGCCACGGTCTCGCAGTGCTGGAGTATTAAACCTAAGAACGTAAAATCAGTATATGCTTCATATGAAGATATCAATCCTAATTTGCATCAATTTTTCATTTCGCATAGCGAAATGAGTGAAATGTCTTTGAATAGGTATTTTAAAACAAAATAGTGGTTCCATTCACTTATTTTTCAATCATGACTTTCAAAAATTTAACCATAATTTGTCCTGACGCACTTGACCGATATTTTTCCAGGATTTTTGAGAGTTTTCCATCATATTCACTATTTCAAAGTTCTGTTCTCGCCTCTTGAATGATATACATGTCTCCCATTTATTTGTGCTGCCATTTAAAGTATTATCTGAACTTTTATGTTTCTATGGTGATTATATGCAAGTGAATATTAAAATACCACGTAAATTATAAAAACATAGTAATCCGAGAGGATTCTTGCGGCGTTTCTTGAATTAATTGTCACTGCACAAAATCCACAGGTAGGCTTCTTTATAAAATGTCACGAAAGGTTTTCTTTATGTTTCGAAATAATTACACAAGTTCAAATGCGCGCGCCGGAAGTATTACGGTATCCCTTTAAACCGTGCGCAGGTGGCCGGTCCTCAAACACCTGTGGTATTACTACTTATTATATTCTCATTACGACCGAGCATAATTATCAGAAAAAATGTCTCTGCAGCAGAGCTGCAAGCGTTCTTATAAACATAAGTAGCGGTATCGTGTTTCTTATTAACATTTATGTACGTTTCAGTGCACTTAGTTACTCGGGAAAAGTTGTGAAAGTTGCTGAAGTTTTAATGACGTGTCTATTATATTTAGTGCCTATATTATTACCTTTTAGTTATTCTATAATTCTTCAAACATTCAAATATATATATTTAAATACAATTCTTCAATAACAGAAAAGTTCTCCCAACTGTCCAGGATTATAAGAATTTGTATATAATTGTCGAACCGGTTCCATTACTTTTTTAATCTAATTCTTTCTGTTAATATTATTACTAATATTATTCTCCAAATATTGTTTTATTGCGCTTGAAAATTTTCCTCAAAGCGCCATAGAAGTTCATTTCACATGATGATTTTCTTCAACTTGGTCAAATGTACGACTTATGGACTATAAGTAATTCATGGAAAGTATTTATAGGTGGAATGTTATACGATATATACGAGGGAGTTTGTGTGATAAAGTTATGCCATACTTAACTTATCCGCTTCTAAAATTCTTCTATCTTTTTTTTCTATATTCGTGCAAGGAAAAAGGACAATGAAAATAATGCAACAGCAGTTATGAAATTAACTATTTTGTTATATCATCTGGTGTTATTATTTCTTTATATATATATATATATATATATATATATATATATATATATATATATATAGTAGTTTTTGTTAGGAAAGAATCCCAAGCAAATCGAGTAAGTCGTTATACTTATGAACCCTTATAATTCTGTGCTGGGGTTGAGCAGAAATCTCAAGCTTTAAATCTAGATAAGTTGGCAAACCTTTGAAGTAAAGTAAATATAAATTTCTTCTATTCTCATACTGATCGACTAATTGATCTTCACAAATCTGATGTCTATATGGGGTAGTGTCTAACACATAAACAAATTCCCCTTGCACATAAATGTTATTTTTATTCAATAGATTCAACAATAAAACGACCGAACAATTACATCTATAAACATAAATAGTAACTTTCATTCTAGCAAGATTACTATTATAACTGCCAAGTCACAAAATGTTTTTTTTAAATATGTGGAGACTCTCAGAGATTCGCATGAAAGTATCAGAACTAATAAGAACGCTATGGACTTTTCTCAACACGCTAACGGGCTTTTTTCTATAAAAATGCTTTGGTGTATAACGTATTGATTCTGATTTTTACATGATGTATTTTTGATACGGTTACTTCTAACTGGATAATGAACAATGACTTCTTATAAACTATTTGATTTCTTTTATTAATGTTTGTCGTTAAAATTAAAACATTTATATGAAATGAATGTTTTGAATTGGACTGAAAGTAACGAGTACATACTGATCAGTGTCAGCTCAAGTTCAAAGACGAAAAGCCGAATCTTGCCATTATAATAATTTATCATGCCATCATCGTAAACATTAAACATAATTTCAGTTCCTCGACCATCGTCGCAGTACCTACACGACTCCTTTCAACTTCTCCATTCTCCGCAATCCTCTCCTTATACAGATATTGTTTTCATTACTGTCTGTTTCCTTATAAACAAGGCCGGTGTTGTGGTCTGTGCCTTATCTCCTGGTATTGTCGGTTGTCTGAGTGCAATACTGTGCTCAGCTTAGAAATAAGATGATCGGATGTTACCTTTCGACGGAATCCTCATTACAGCATTGTGATAAAATAAGATATTCTAATCGAACAATTTAGCAGGCTCCTAAGATAAACGCCCTAATATTTATTCGATTGAAATAATACGCGTTAACTTTATTTTTTCGATAGAATATCCAGTTCTAGCCAAGGGTTTCCAACTTAAAACATCTATCATCATATCTATAATTTGATTTATTTTTTTAAACTTTTTTCGCAAAAATGTATCATAAATATGATTTATTAGTTTTCACCCGTGGCTTCGTACGCGTGGAATTCTACTACCATGGAAAATGTTTTTTAAATTTGTTGTTAGGTTTAGGAATTAATATTGCATAATGAAAAAAACTTATTTTATTACATGTAATAAAAAATAATGTAATAAAACTGTTTACAGGCTACATATTTTATGTACATGTATATATATATATATATATATATATATATATATATATATATTATGTTGATTCTAGATAAGTGTATTGGCTCTGGTTCTCGTCATCAAAAGATAAAAAGGGAAACTAATAAAGCTTAATTAAAAAAACAGAATTAAATATTTAAAAAAAGTTCAATTAAATAAAAAGAGAAGAATATAATAATATCAAAGCAGTCAATGTTTTTTTTAGCGTGAATTTTATCCAAGCAATGTGCTGTTCTTGAAATAAATCTCGTTTATCGTATCTACGTTTCTATATGAGGTTCAGAATACTCTTATATATTTATATTTTCTTGCGATTGAACATGCTTGCATTATGTCTTGCTTAAAAAAACTTTAGTTAACAGGCTATATTTGGAATTTAGCCTTAAATGAGCAATATAAGAAAAAAATGATTACTCACTTGTGTAATTATCCATTAAAATGTTGATTGAAACAAGTGTAAGGAAACCCGTTGCAGTCGAATTTTGCTCATACTTGACGTCATTCTTTATTTTCCCGCTATAAATTATTATTATATACCATAGTTATTCCGAAACCAAAGAAAATTGATGAATTGTATTTCCCATAATTATAATATTTTAATACAATTATTAGCGTCTAATAAGAAACCCATTTGGCCTTCCGTTGACATAACTTACCTATTAATCTAGAGCTTACGAGTTAGTAATATTATAAGAGCTTTTACGTTTTTTTTCGTTTATTCACTTTAATATTTTAATTAAACGTAGTTAAATACTGAGAAATAGTACCTGCAGCAGTGCCATGCAAACCGATCTTAGCACCACGTTATGAACGGTAACATGAATGTTAACTATAGTATTAATATGTCTAATATACTATCATCGAATAGGGCTGTAATTTACATGCTATAAAATTACATTGAATAGACATGTTATACTGTTATACGCGTAAAACGAACAAAGAAAGTTGCACCAGATGGCGCTCACCGGATTATAAAGAAGCAGATAAAGACCCAAATAAAGCACGTATTATTTTATTTGTATACAAAAGAGATAGTTTTAATGAAAACAAGGCAACTACTGAACTTTTGAGAACATTTTTATGTTAATATATTTTTTTTATTATTGATTTGAATTTTGCTTCATTTTTATTAGGGTGTTAGTGAAATAAAGAACCCTTATAATTTCGGCAGTTCTGACCGTCCGTTTGTCTGTCGACCTCAGAGTTTCGACAGTTTTACTTGTGTTATATTTAAAAAGAGCTTTTAACTGACAGAATTGTTCAAACATGGATTTCAAATATTTAGGTGCTAGTATTTGTATAGGGTGTAAATTAGGTAATACATTTATTATTTCAGTAGATTATTACTTATGTCCACCATTTCTAGAGACGGTTCCGATACGGTAGCCTATTTCATGCGTGTTCTGACAAGCACTTGGCCGGTTTTTTCTTTAAAATAATCACCTAGAAATGAAACATCGCAGCGTAAGCTTGCTAAGATTATGTGTATTTAAACAATCTGTTTTGTCGTACCACTGTACTATCTCAACTGGTCACCTCGCCCAGGGCTGCCCGTGACTGACCATTGTTTGAACACGTCTGCTCACTACTCCGCGCGGTACTTTGCAAGTTGAATGCCCTTAATAATGGTTATGAGTTGTTAAAAGATCGTTTAAGACGTTTGACGTCGTGTGAATTGTAATTGTTGAGTTCTGTCTCATTTCGGTATTTTTACGGCCGTTTTAATTTACTCAAGGAAAACTCTGACCCAAGTTAAAGCTTAAATAAAAACGAAAGAGAAGCCAGGGAACTAACACGTATAAATAAAATTATAATTAATGCGTAATATTGGCAATATCATAATAAATAAAATGGCTATTAAATTAAGATGTTGCAAGAGATCTTAAATAGCTCAAAAAATCCCATTCTTCTGCTGATAATATAAATTAAGCAATCATCAATCTCAATTTAAAACAATTACTTAAAGATATCTTATTTGGTTTCAACAACCTTCGCAATGAACGTTTTAACAACAGGAAACTTTTTATTAATTGTTTTTAATAGCGGAAGCCGTACAAGAAAGTAAAGTTTTCACAAAAATTTTGTCAAGCATCGTTAAATTTTTGACAGTTCGCATAATTCCAAAATAAATGTATGCACGACGGCGTTAATGAATGGGTTATATAATAAATCATTATTAAAGTCAAAATATATATTTTTTCCATCCTTAAGCTAGAGGGCCCGATAAATAGTTGCGTTGTAATTTGTCGCTATCGGCGTTCTACTCTAAGCCCGTTCCGACCCCACGTCCGCGTCGGAACTGTCGTCTAAATGCTGATTTATCGGAAGCACTAACAGCTAGTTTATTCTTATATGTATTGTGAGCTAGCGCTAAATAGAAATACCTAAACTAAACCAAAATTGAAGTTTCGAACTAAAATTTAAATTAATTGACCATTTTCGAAATATATTATTTTTCTGTGTACATGATAAACGTTTCTATTCATCAGTTAAGTTTGCAAGAAGAAGGTTCAAAAATATCGGACGAAAAATTTTAAAAATTAAACTGAAATTAATGCCTTCCATTAATTTCTGTATTTTGTATACGGATAAAAGAATTTCTTGACAGCTGTTTTCGGAATCTAATCCTTCGATTTAGTTGGAATTTGGCACTGGCCTTATTCCAAAGGCTCGAAATTTACTTCTTTTATTTTTCTTATAAAAGAAATTAGAATTGTTTTTTATAGTTAAATTGAAAAACCTTGCCAATATAGACTGAAATGTTAACCGACTTGCGATAAATCTTTTCGTCGCGTCGACATTGGCGATCAAACTTTTAACATCGTTATAGAATTCTTTAACAAAGATTTTTATGCAAAATTTAATAAATTTAAACTTATAACAAAAATCTTTAATATTTTTTCAAAAATAAAAAAAAATTATAAAGTCTTCGTCTATAGAAATATTATATGTGCCGACAGTCTAATTATATATATTAGGCTCTTATTTATATTTATAAGCGCTAATTAATCTTTTCCATCAGACGCATTCATAACAAACGTTTTTTTGCAAGTTCAAAAAATCAATCAATCAAAAAATATAACACAAATAGATTTGTTGCATTTCAAAAATTTCATTTTATGTATTTTGGGCGGACAGCAAGTACAATGTAAAAATTGTTTTAACCAGTAAGCGAGTCCTGCCTAGCCTAAACGTCATCTTCAACTTTTTTGGGTAGCAATTTTTATATTTTGTCGCAAGAACTTCTACAAGATAGGACTTAATTTCAGATAAAGAGTTTTTCATTCTTACATAGTAAATTATGGCAATATATAACATACGAATTAACAAATAATGTGTTCAACGTGCCATGAAACATAGCCATTTGCCATGTCGCAAAACGTAGCCGTTCCCGTGACGTATCATTGTCATTTTAATCTAAAATCTTTTATTTCGCTGGAGGTCAACGCTCCGACCTGCTATTACAATATGATGTTACAAGTATCTTATAATAATAATAAATAAGGTAAAAATGCCTCAAAACGTAAAACGAAATAGTGACTAGTCTCTTAAACGTTACACAAAAGGTAATCGTATATCTCACGAATTTATACCGTTGCTAAATGTAGGTATGTATGGTACTTACCTCTGCAACAACTAGTTAGCTCTGCCCGACACCTAAGTTAGCTGAGATAGACAGCGCGCTGCGTATTATAGTTAAAGAAATAGCAATGTTTTACTTACACATACGTCTCGCGGACATAGAATATGTTTCTAGGGTTAACGATTAGATGAAATAACAGGTTATAGATTTTAAAAGGCAAACATGCCCGGTGGATTTAAATATGGCACTTATTAGGACATTAAAACTCACCGTGATGGGTTGATCACAAGGCTTGATAATCGAGCAGAGTTGGATTGATGTGTTGGTTAACTGTAAGAGATTGGTTTCGTAGCAATAAATCCATATATATATATATATATATATATATATATATATATATAAATTAATAATAATACATTAAAGTCATAATAAAATAAAGTCATGATAAATACATTAAAGTCATAATAAATGAAATAAATAAACTTATAATTTCTCGAATCAATTTTTTTATGATTGATATGCTATATTTTGTCATTAGGTATTTACCATCGATTTATCGACATTAATCTTAAAATCACACGCTTTCATCCTATAAAGTACAAGTAAATGAAAAAAAAAAACAAATTTGCACAAAAAGCCAATTATTTAAAAAAAAAATTAAAATAAAGGATTGTGTTGAAATGCTACTATCGACTATGCAAATCTGGAATATCCGCTGCATACCATCGAACGATATAAATAGCTCCTACCCTCCATCGACAAAACGTCTATCACACACTGCAAGAGCCGCATAAACGGTCGTCATTATTTATGGATCCCGCGCATCGAACTGACTCGTATTGCGCGACCGCTCAGTGTCTCATTCATCATCATCTCCGTCCGATCCGCGACTGCAGCCATCCCTGGAGCGATCGTTTATAGCCGCAATCAGAGCCCGACTGCACGTAGGCGCCTGCATTATTCTTTGTGACTTTCAGGAGGAAGGATAATATATTTACCTCGAAACAATTAAATTATACAAAATTGCTGTTCCTACTGTAAATTGCAAATTGCGGAGTTAGTTTCTATGAATATTATTCATTCATTTATACGTCACTTAATTTGACTTACATTAATACTCTAATTTTGTTACAATTAACAAAATTACCCAAATGGCTTTTACATTTCTCGTACAAACAGGAAAAACATTTTATTTTGGGAAAGAACAAGTAATCATCTGTGTACTAATTAATAGCATAGGCGCTTATTATTTGTTTATCTAACTTGTGAATAGTATCTGCAATACTTAAATAGCAGGCTAGATATCCATTAGATTATTCGAAGTTTCTACATGGCGATCATCAATGACTTTAATTTCACTTTTTAGAGTTCCCTTGTGGAAGAAAGAATGCTTGTAATTTATTATTCCCGTTTGTCCATCTGTCACTGAATCACAGCTTCTGTAATTTAATGTACAGATACTCGTATATGTTTGTGAACGTTTCTAAATGTGTTTTTCCAATATGCATGAAATTTGGAAGCAACTAGCTTCATATGAATCTGCCAAATATAAAAAAGAACCTATCAGAATAGAATTCGCATTTAGGCACTTATAATAATTTAAAGGTACATAGTATTTCACAAATTTCAGTTTTTCAACACATAAATATGTTACCTGTTATATCTTTAACAAGCTCAAAAACAAATTTATTATAAAATTGTATAATTCCACATAAAATTAGAAATCACTGATTTTTAGATTTTTCCCTTTACTTTGGCTTTAAGACCTCCCATTATGTCGATTTTCAAGGTCGTATATCTACCGGAAAGTACCCTGTAGATTTTGATGATCATTGAGTAAAGTAAGATTATGGTAAAAATAAAGGAAAAATAAAACTTATAGGGCCATATCTCTTTGTAGCGTGAACCAAAACAAAATTATGCAGCACTATAAGGTTATAGGCCTCAGTATACGACATTAATTTAAATTTGATATCTCAACCTATTTATGAGAAAAAATGTTTTGAAAATGACAGACAGACTGGCGAAAAACCAAGTGTAACTATTAAACGGTGAATGAGAGCTCAGTTTAATTTTAAAAGACCTGTCTAATGATATTGTATCTGATAAAATGCGTGAAAAAGATTCCATATTATTTTCCAGGGTTCAGTCCCTCAAAATTAAAAAAAAAAGGGTTTCTTTTTTTTTTAATTTTGAGGGACTGAACCCTGGAAATATAATATGGAATCTTTTTCACGCATTTTATCAGATACAATATCATTAGACAGGTCTTTTAAAATTAAACTGAGCTCTCATTCACCGTTTAATAGTTACCCACCCTTCAGTAGTTTACCCACCGTTTAGTAGTTTACTCATCCTTCTAATAGTTTTTTCCATCTGACACAATTAGTAATACCAAAATCTTAATAGAACTTTCAAATAAAATTGTTTCGATTAAGACACTTCAGTAATTTAGACTATTGCAGGACGCTGTTTTGTGTATGTTCCCACACACACTTGGCCAAGTTTTCATTTACTCTACTCATATGAGGCTCTTAATATCTAGCCGCGTATTTAATTACCGTGGTCATTGTTATATATGCATATATATGTATGTGTGCGTGTGTACGTATGAGTGAATGTGTGTATATATATATATATATATATATATATATATATATATATATATATAAACACCGGATAAATGTGTAAGAAAGTACTCTATAAAATAGTTATCTATAATCTATTTTATTTATTTATTCATTTACATTAATTATTCTGAGTTCAATATGCATTCAGATTAAATTCTCTTGATATGAAACTTGCGATATCCTAAAATTACTCCCACCTCACTACACACACACCTTGCCAAGCAGAATGCGAATGCGGTCACGTCTGACGGCGGAATCTTCTTACAGGTTAATGTTTCAGATTCAACGGAAAGCGGCTTTGTCAAAACATTAGTGATGTAATTGATTGTTGATACTTTTTAGTGCTAATATATCGAGGTTAAAATTTTAATAAAATTCGAGTGGTTTTGTTGCGGAATATACAGTTTATGGTTAATGATTCTCTGCGAGCAATGTGAGCTTAGTTACACTTGTAAATGGAATAGAGCAAGATAACATTCCAATAGAAGTTTGATCAAATTTATAAAACATATATGTATTGCTATTGACAGTAAACAAGAAGAATTTCTTTTGGTGTGATGAATTAATAATATAGAATGACATAAATATCCTGTCCAATTCGGTATATAACCGACAATACTCTTCGAAAAATTTACCCCAACTTGAAACAAATTTTCAGTTAAGATTTTGATAATTATCACCTATTATAATATAACAAAGGTGACCGACAAAAGTTAGATAATGTTGGGCCAGCTGTTATAATAATAAAATAACAAAAATGAGCCGCATTCAATCTTTTATTTAAATCCCCAGTCAAGCAAATGAGAAATCTTGTATTTTTTAAAATCATATTTTTTCGTAACAATCTATAAACTAGCGGTTTCTACAAAACACTTTGAACCAGCAAGATGAAACAAAGTGCAGATTTTGTCTCATTGTATATTCGCTACGAGATGATAAAAAAATCGTTTATATCAGATACGCATTAATTTAGGGTTAACATTTGAAGTTTCCTCATATTAAAAACTGGTCCAAGCGTACAATAAACAATTGTGAAAATATTTATAATATAAAAAATGAGCATTCATAACCCAACAGCCCCAATTTTCTCTTTCT
This sequence comes from Druceiella hillmani, assembly GCA_039881145.1. Classification (NCBI taxonomy): domain Eukaryota; kingdom Metazoa; phylum Arthropoda; class Insecta; order Lepidoptera; family Hepialidae; genus Druceiella; species Druceiella hillmani. The sequence goes on from JAYKKI010000008.1 coordinate 8,438,245, forward strand.
TCTCTTAAAGCTCGTCTCTTTTAAAGTTTTTTGAACGTTCTGTTGAAAAATTAAAGTGGGTGGGGGCATATGGAAAATGACTCTGTCGATTTATCTGACGAATAATGCAACTAAATGAAGAATTTTGTGTTAAATAACTTTTATCTAAGATATCCTACTCGGTGAGGTACGCGAAAAAAATATTTATCCTGGGGAAGTAAACATACGGGGAGGTGATTTATTTTCTTTCGTAATTTGGCTTTATGTTTGTATTTACGTTAACTAAAATTGCGAAATATTAAAAAAATTTCCATCTTACTTGTATAAACCATTACCGAGCGTGACGAAATGACAAATGTTCCTAATTGCTATGGAACACTAAAAATCTAAGTTAGGTTTAAATTTTCTTTTTTTCTTATTTGGTTATATTCTTATTGTAAATGAATATTGTATTTCTGGCTGTAATTTTTAAAATTATTTAGATATATGTAAAAAAATTATGACAGACAACATCAGTGATTCCAACTCCTAATTAGCACGTAACAATTTTGCCAATGTTTTTATGGAAGGCAGTAAAGTTTGCAAAGTATTGCAAACCCCAAGCGAGTCTCACATGTTAACCGTTTATTGAAAATAATTTAGTTATTACAAGACGGTTTCTGGACAGCAGCAGATAACATCTTAACTCTGCTTTATCGTTTACTTACAGGTAAATTGTACATATTGATAAATTTTGATACTACCGCAGGATTATTTAGCATCATTACCGGCTTAGTAAGTTTCTAAAAATACAAAAAAAAACTTTAATACGCACGCCTTTGACTCTAAACACTGAACACACTCGAGTGACCGTGAATTTGAGTTACGAGTTGTAGCTCGTAATGTATCTTATTTCGTTCGAGTGACGATTGCTATTTATAGATTTGATTGTATCATTCTTATTACTAAATATCTTTACAAGTTAGCATAACTACTATTGTGAGTAGAAAAATGGTTATGTAGCTTTTTTACTTGGCTAATTATTCACGGATGAAATGAAGGCAAGTAATGCAAGTAAGCACTTAAATGCAGAAAAAACGTAGATTTCAATATAAGAGTATTTAAAAAAAACTATAGAATTATGCTAATAACGGTAAATTGATCGATAACTCTATATATAACTCCATGTAAATAGTTCTCTATTTCGATGAAGGCGGCGATAAATTGTAAACTTTTCGCACTTGTCGTATGACACAATCAATTTTGATGATACATGTAAAATATTACGGATAATAAAATTATTCACGAAAAAAATTTGTTAAATAAATTTTAGTAGTTATTTTGATCTAAAAAATTATGCATTTTATGGCAGATTTTGCGCCTATACACAGATATCAAGCTAATAATCTGGCAGATAAACGGTATCACGTTCCATGCGTCACCTAAGATAAATAAAGTTAGTACATTTAATCAGGTCACCTCTATTTTAGTTTTTTTTTATATAGAGTACATAAGAAAGAGTATTCTGTAATATATTTTATTACGGAATAGTCTTTCAACGTAAAGTTATTTTTAATAAATTGCATTCATCACATAGAATTTAAGCAACATCTAGCAAAAATACATACATATAAAATTACATCGGACCTATTCCCGTTCTTCCTTGCACTATATATTTAAACCATATCCCGCAAAGGGAATATTAGATATTAGACTAAATATTCTTAAATTTTGCTACCAGTTTCAGAAATTTCGTTGCTTCAGCTGAACAGAAGTTCATTTAATACGCAAAATATAATTTCGATAAATCCGGGTAAGTTAAACAGTGATCTTGAAAAAGATACCTTGTTCAAACTTCAGCTGACACCTTTCATCGATTATTTATAATTAACTGAAACTACTGTGTTACAGATAATTTCCAGCAGACATTACCAATTACGCCAGAAAATATCTAACTAATACAAACTATATCCTTATCAATTTCACGGCCCGCCTATGACACCGATCCCATGCGCATTAAGCTCGCCCCCACAATTATGCAGATAATGTGTTCACCTCTCACGACGAGAGCGTGGTTAATGCATAAAGGCAGTACTCTATTAGCTGGCACCTGTCGGAGCTGGCTCGCTACGAGGCTCAGCTTCCGCCTCAATCTGTAATTGCAGCAGATCTTGCCGTGTTCATGATTAATGGCATATTTGCATCGTTAATGATTAGTTATTAAAGGTCTACAGTACCACGTAAGCTGATAGTGTTTTGATACCAAGCTAGTTTAGCACCGTGGCTAGAAAATAGTAATTTAAATAGCGAATGAGTCTGTAAAGTTTTGGTATATTTGTTAATATTTGAAGGCGATTTATTTTGAACAGAATCTTAGAAATTCTGAAAATTATTTTCAACAGAATCGTTAAAATATAAGTTTTTTTATTGAAACTTTCGACAAAATACAATCAAAAGTTTTAATCAAATTTACATTTTTACGATCTCAAGATTTCTGGTTAAAATAAAATACGTTTCAACGGCTCTTACAGCATTATGCTGATGACCATTAGAAAGATCAAGAAGTTGCAAAATTTACATTGTAGCTTTTGTGCCATAGTTTCACAATGCCCGAATTATATCAGAAGAAAAATTATTTAAACATATCGTGATACACTTATAATTAAACGTGTATAGTCTATGTTATACAGCATTATTATTCCATGCACATAAAACTGGAGCGACTTTCATTTTTGTTTATTTACTTTTGAATAAACATTCCGTAAGTCACTGCAAGTAATAACAACAACTATATTAACGTTTGTTAAGGACTTTTTAATTAACTAAATATATTCATTAAAAATATATAAAAAATTAATGTAATTAAGACCCTTCAAAATAAAAATGTGTCATACCCCACTATACCTAAAATAAAAACAATTGTATTGAAGTAAGAGAAATAAGGATAGTGTGGGATGTATCTGCTCTAGCTCTAGGCTCAAAAGGTAGATCTCAAAAGATACAGCTCTCTCTTTTCTATAAGTGCTTTCTTAAATGTTCTCTCCATCTTTATAAACTGAGAGTAAATATACCTGTAGCTATTTTTTGAGTTTATAAAATACAATGCCGTTGATAAAAAGACAGTGGACTAGGTTTGTAGTGAGTTTACTATGAAGGAATGGAATAATTAAATTTGCCATTGACCAGGACCATTGTAATGCTCTCTGTGTACGTTTTATTTTAAATATTCCCTTTTTATACTGTTGTAATTTAGTATCAATGTTTATTTTATTTATTTTTTATGTTATAAAATATGACTTTCGTTGATCTTTTTTATATAAATTATTTACTTATCTTTATAGGAGTACTTAACGGACTGTAATTCAGTATGTTATTAAAATGAGTCAAGTTATATAATAAAATTTTATATCAATATACTTATTAATTTATAAAACCATATTTAAAATTTAATTATAAAAAAAATCAAGGAATGTTATATTGTTTGGTATAACCTTCCATCTTATTTAAAATGTAATATAAAAAAGCTGTGTAAAAGTGGACAATCAAGTCTGTATAACTGGAATACCTATTTGTCATTCTCAAACGAAATTAGTGAGAATAAAATATAGGCAAATATTTTAGATATCATTCTATGATATTTTTCGAATGAAATGTCACAACTTTTTTATCATAATACTTACAGAATATATTCAAAATATTTCATACCAAACGTTAAAACGAAAACATTTATATTTTCAGTAGTGTTTCCCGAAATTTACCCTAAGTAGGTTGTAAAACGAAATTACGAAGACAAATGTATAAATACAAAAGATTTTAAGTCACTTCATTCTTTATTGGCTTCAGTCTATTGCTCTGATAGAAACATAATCATAGTTTGATTGGCTGAATAATAACCCCAATTAGACATTACCAAAGTGCGTATTTTATCACTCTATTGCGTGAGTTTAATTTGTTCTGTTTACCAGGAACTAACTCGGGTGAATGCGCGGTCGTTAAGTGGTTATCTGTCAACCGTACTAACGTCTTCCCCGTCGTTAGCCAGTGGCTGTTGGTGTTTAAATGTACGTTGTCATTTACAGGCATGTTAGAAACGTAATGACATGTTAAATACATCCATTCATTATGCGTTCCTTTTTCAACTTTCTGTCGAAGCATTTATCTCTTAAGAAATCATCATTATCAGGAGCTAAATAATTTCTAACATCCAGTTTTCATAAACTAGCAATAACAGCATAATTTACCATTTATTACATATATAAAATACTCCATTAACTAGATTTGAAAACCGTTTTTTTTCAAAGCCCTATGTTATTGCTAATTAACTATTAAAGTATGATCACCTAATCAAGTCTGTTTAGGAAAATACTTGTCATTTAGTATCAATGTTTGTTTAACTTAGTTTTGATATTATAAAATATGACTTTCCTTGATCTTTATTACGGTTTAGCTACGGGGATTGGGGACTCGTAACTATGACAAAAATGACCACTTTAAAGCTTAATATTTTGTAAAGGGATCCCCGTGTAGAAAAAAAAATCAACGTTTTTAAAAGATCTATTCAGCGATACCCTACATAATAAGGTATGCAAACAATATTCAAACCTACTTTACATGAATAGGAGAGGTACCCTAGAAACTTGTTTTAAAGATTTTAGATATATTTATATATATAATTTAAACTTTTAACTTCGAAGCACTGATAGTCTGTGAATAAAACGGCTGAGATATACATACATCCATGACGAAACTATGAGAGTTGTAGTTCGGCTACGGAATCTTAATAAGAAAGAAAAACATTTGCGCGTATAACTTCCTTCTGTAAATAAATAATTAAATAGAACAATCACATTTTAACTCTTAAGCTAAACCAACGCTAGAACCGCTAAAAAGAATATAATTTATATTATAGGCCATAGTACTGTTGCGTTAAGTCACGCCGTCTCGCAAAAACGGTCTCGTTTATGGACGTAGCGTCGTGGACGTGACGGCGCAACGCGACTGGGCGCGACTCGTCCCGCCCGGCGAGTATATCACGCTCCATCTTCCGCATGTGCGTAGCCTTTTTCCGATTAGAACGTCAGATATACGGTGGTTCGATTATTGGAGGAGCGGAAAGATTGTTAGCGAACATTTATCATGACAGTACAAATAGTGTTTCGTATTCATTATATGATAATGAAATTGTTCATAGAAAATATTACGTCGCTAATGCATCACTTTCTTGTTTCATATTTAATTTTCTTTCAAACGAAAGTGGAAACATGAAGTTTGAGGTGGTATTTTACTATACATTGAAAAATATATTGTATCTAATGTATTAATTTGTACAGATCTGCATTTATTATTCTTGAAGATATAAGATCTCGTGTTACATATATTCGTTGTATGGTATTCTGATACGCCGGCTAATGCCGAAAAAGATATGGTACTGCGTCAAAAGAAACAGAACAATCGAAAAGATGAATCTACGAATGATGAATCTATAATATAAAGAAGAAAATATCAATTAGTTGAAATATGAAGTTGTTGAAAACATAATTTCATTCGACTTAACAAATAATTTCTGACATTAACAAGAATATATTTTAAACATGGATTTTACATTACTTAGTATACTTCGATTAGAGTTAAAACTTTGTGTAATGCATTCAGGAGGACACTGCGATGAAACAAATTTATTCGTTTCACAAAAAGTACATAGTTTCATACTTATATTCATGCACACGCTTCGAATGCATGAACTGATTTTGACGCACCTTTAGTTATAGTTATTCCTGGTGTAGACTCGCCATAATCCAAAGATTCAATATAGTATCATCAAAGTACGTGCAATAGAACATACAATTACAATACAATACATAACAATACTTTTAATGTACGAGAGAACATTACAAACGCATTTTCGACATGTACGTACATGTACTCATATTCTTATGCAGTCTAATAATTACTAAAATACAGAGAAGATGATATTTATGTTTGTAAACGTTTCAGATTTTTTTTCTTTCTGTAGAACTAAAGTTATTTATGATTCTGTAGTAAAACTGCTTTCCGCGTTTGGAAGTAAATTATTATGCACACATTTTCGAGACCTTAAAAAGTTGAATAGTTTGTTTTTTATAGGGTTCTGCAATCAAATAGCGAAAGTATACTCTTTTAATTTCATCATGTCCGTATGTCACAGTACCTTAACATAAAAGTATTTAAATTTTATTCAAAGACGTAAAGACGATACATTTTTTATATCAGCCTTAATCAATACGAATAGATAATACAGTTTACAAAAACGTACTCAGTCGATCCGAATCCAGGTAAAGATAATAAGTACGCTGTGTTTGTCTTTGATATTGTACGACGCATATGGTAAATTATATGATTTAATATTGACGATAAACATATGATTGATAGGTGTTTTTTTATCTTACGAGTAGCTTAGTAATATTAAATATTTTTAATTTAAATCTCAAACGAAGGTTTAAATTCCACTTAGGTTAAATTTTACCTACTCTCAATTTTATGTAACGTAGAGTTTGTCTATCTAAATTACATTATATGGGTACGTGATATATTGGGTATGTGATAAATTGGATTTTAGAATGGTTTCCTTAATTTTTGCTTTAAATGAAACGTGGACTCTAACTCTCTCTACTTTTCAGGTACTCTAAAATATCATATATTCATTAATATTACCTATATATATTTTCCAAGAGACTTTGATGTCAAAAGTATTTTCCATCCCATCTTATTTGAAAGTTAAATGCAACCATGTAATATAATGTTTAAGCCACTTACTTCATCGTTTGATTCTTCAAATGTGTTTTCATAAGCTGCTTTCAAGTCAAAACTGTAATATGACAGAGTAAACGGCGCAATTGTGTATGTTCTTCTACTGTTCGCTAATTAATGTTTAATGTTTTCTTAATACAGTTTATTCACCGTTCCTTATATGTAAAGAATGCGACTTTTAAAATTATTGGACATTTATTAAATAAAAAAATAATATAACAAAGTTGATGTCAAAACGAAATCTTAAATTCTTTTGCGTAACATTTATAACGTTTTTGTAAATGAGTTTTACGTAAATTAGTTTGACGTTTGAAACATCGCTTTTGACCGTTATTATGTTTTTTTGTTTGTTTCGAAACTCATGTAAACAATGGTACGTTATCATAACAATACATATTATTTTCTGCTAATCGAGGCTCGCAGTATTATGTAAATTGTAACCTAGAAGCACTTGTGGTAAACATTTAACTCTACCAAGCATAAACAGGTAACTGTGTTCCATAGGAATTTTAGTTTAAATTTAGATAGATAATAAGGAACTAGATTGCTTTAAAAATTTAATCACATGTATCTGAGATGCATGGTATATACGACTTTAAGACTTATGATTATCAATGTAATATATAAGTTGTATGCTACTTTTAATGCAATAACTAATAGGAAGATAAGTTATATGACTAACAGACTATACTTATATTTATTAAGCCTTTTATGTATTTATAAATGCCTTATAAGTTTTTTACATAAAATCAATGTCATTTTATTACATCAGACCTTTTCATAACGTGTGTGTTTTTTTTTCTTATTTCCTTTCAAGTATCTCTTCAAGATTGCTATATTTGCTTTCAAGTATCTCTTCAAGATTGAAGCCAGTAATCTTTTTCCCATCCAAGCTGTATTTTTAAAATTTTTTTTCATTCTTAGATGGTACAAATAATATATTCGTCATTAAAATGAAACGTAGCCATCCCCTTGATGCATCAGCTTCTAAAAACCCAAAATTTAACTTGATATCTTGTGAACACCCCTCCGTTGATAGGACATTACAAGTACCTTAAAATAAAATAATAAGTAAGTTTAAAATGCATCAACACAAAAAAGAAATGTTCACCCTCTTAAAAGTTTCACAAAAGGTATAACGTCTCATGGACACACGCTATTGCTGTATGACACAGCCGTATCGTTGTTGCTCTGTCCGAATGACTAAGTTGGCCGAGACAGGGGAGGTCCAAAGTTCACGGAACAGAAGGGTTGCAAGTTAAATGAAATAATGAAACTATTTTTCCTTTTCAATATAATTTCCCTTCAGCTCTATAAATTTATCAGAACTTGAAGTTATTTTTTCTTCCTTCAGTTTATTCATTATAGTATCTTATAGGTATCGCAGTACTCTCCAGTGATAGTAGTACCTTTTTCTTTATAGACGACCAATAAAATCCCTTCAAAATCCCAAAAAATGGTTGCCATCAATTTTCCAGCCGATTCTGAGATCTTAAATGCCCTTTTTATGCGTCTCGTACTTAAAAAGGAATTATAAATGTTTTGCCATTCATACATCTCTCTAACACAAATTATCTTGGTCTGGAATACTTGATAGTCCGAAAACACGCCACTTTCGATCAAATCTACGTAGTAGCAAACAATTAGAATATGTACGAAAAGAGCACGCTACTTAATCGCACGACGGACTATTTTTCCGTGCTTATTAGGTTACGGTATGTGGTAGGGTTAGAGGGGATTATGCTACGAAGCAAGTCTGAACACTTTCACTGCATGCATGCTAGTTTTGTCTATGTCCGTCTTTCCCTGTTTCGCCTCATATTTTTTCAAAATTATTTTTTTTTATCATTGAAAAAGTAAGGTGATGATATCACTATACACTATTAAATATAGAATGTTAAATTAATTTTGTATGCGGTGTACCCACATTTTAGCTGCCGGCATAAAATTATGTGTATCTCGGGCTGCTATAAAAACGCAGCAAAAGAAGCATACTTATAACAAATATGGCTCAAAAGGTGCTACGTTACTAGCAAATATATACACACTGCTATAAAGGAGCACGCTACCTAATAGCACTAACCTTGCTTTTTTAATAGGATTTGTATTCCGGGCCTTACGTATATTAAAAAAATATTCTACATATCGTGGCTATTGGAACCAACTTACTTGAGTACTGTTTTAAAATTTGTAATGTTATTTATTATACCAAATAGAAAAATAGGACAAATGAAAGCTTGAAGCCATTTCGGACAAATACTAATTCATGAATATCTATATTATACCTATATTTTTGTTATGTAATCATCTTATATCGATAATCTATATATGTAAGTAATAAACGTACATCGATAAGTCCCACCGAGACAATCGTTTTATACTTGGCCGAATGCACAAATAGGCTTGGCCGACTCCGCCCGCCCAAGGCCACTCCAGTTTGACCCACTTTGAGTTGTGCCGCCGTATGATGTCATTCCGTTTCTCGAATTCCTTCAAGTGTTTCTGCCAAGAGGCGTAGAATTTCGGTCGTTTGAATGACAAAAAACAATATGATTAAGTGCCACCATAAGTATGATAGTTAATGATTAATATCGCTTACAGAAAAGTAAATGTGCTTGAGAACTCCGTAGTTATGTAATAATGAACTGGAAAATTAGATATAAACCAATACTACCATTCTAAGGAGTTACTTGATTCCATAATGGAAAAAGATTTGCATCAGATAATATACAATAAATAATTTTACCCATCTTCGATCGAATAATACCATGTTAACCACATTTCTTCTATTTCAAGTATTTTTATTTTCTTATATATTACAATAAATATATATTATTACAATCTGGCATTAGATCTTTTTAAGTTTCACATCAAACAAATAAAGCTTTTCCGACACCTGGCTAAAAGCGAACGATCTGATGAAAATCCCATCAAATAAAACTTTCATCAAAATATATCAATCACAATTTAATACTAACTCAACCAATCTCTTTCAATCCAATTAGTTTATCTTTAGTTTCTGTAGCATATATTTTTCCAAGTTCGAAAATTTACCATTTTATTTGTTTCGCTAAACACTATGAAATAAAAAAATTAATTGAACTCTCAGATTATAATAAGCTTCTAAAAATCACGTACATCTATACACACATACGTAAGTTTGTACGTGCGTCCACACAGACTTCGGTGTACTTCGTGCTTTATTTTTATTGAATCCTCCAGTCCTGTGTTTAACGCAATACTTTGATTAATTGGATTAAAGTAGGAATTACAATTTTACCCACATTAAATTATTAAATATCTTTAGTTTTGCGTACTATTTTCTATTTGTTTTTTGACTGATAAAAATTTTGAGTAAGAGCACTTACGTTGAAAGAAATTTATGATTACATTATTTTAAAAGAAATAAACGTATAAACTCGATAAGAGGCTAATATTATAATTCCACTTTCATAAGTTAATATTTACTAGAAATTATTTTAGAATTAATTTAAAGCTCGGCGCTTGTACCTGACAAGCACCAAGCCTTAAATTAATTTGAACCATTCTGTGAAACATTCGTAGATTTATAATTTTACACTGATTCTAAAGAGAACCGGAAATTATACTTATTGTTTAGTACTAAGTAAATTAATTATTATTTTTAATTAAGAAACAAATTAAAATATTTCTTATTCTTACGGAAAGGCTACCAACGGCTACTAAATACTTAAGTAACTTAATATACACATATACACATACGACGTTTTATGTAACACAGTACATCATAAATCAAGGTCATTTTATCAACAAATTTGTTATTACCTTTAGTAAAAAAATTGGACGAGGAGTTTTTCAGAAAGTAATAAGAGACCGCGAGCACTTATTGTAAGAATTCAATGCGAGCACAGTGATGTATTGCAGTTACCGTTAAGATTTGTTTTTAAATAAATCACTAAATACGATATAGCGTAATAACACATGCTTAATATTATGAAGGACACAAGTGGCGATACTAGCTACGTACGTACGCTTTGGACTCGCATTACTAATGCAAACAGTCGTTACATTGTTCGCGCGTTTTGGAGCCGCATGTAATAAATAAACTTAGTAATGTCGGTGCTATGCTAGCAACCACTTATTTATTGGCGTGCGATTTCCGATCAGCCATGGGCTTATATTGAATTATGACATAAGTGCCAAAGGGTAAATGGCATCAAAATTAAAGCAATATACTTTGTTTTTAAGAAATGCACTTATGTTATATTTACGTACCGAATGTTTACGTAGATTTAATATAAAATAAATAGATTACGTAGATTTAATATAATATCAATGGCAACAAGTCCGCCAGATGTATCAATTAGATACATTAAGGTGGATAAAAAAAATAAAAAGTAGATTTATCCAAAAGTTGGGATCATGAAATCAGTTGTAATGGTAATTATTTATGTTATTTCCGCCTTCATAGTTACTATCATGTAAAAATTTGTACATTTTACGGAGAATTTCACTAGATATGACTGAAAACAAATGACCGCATTTGAATGGATGATTTACTATTATATTATTTTACATTTGCTTATTTAAAAATTTAAGTTCTTGTTACTAATTTATTCCCTCAAGTTATTTCAACTTTTTCAATATCGAACTATTCGCTGTTTTATTAACATCATACTTAAAATACATAAAGATGATTCTGTATATCGTTACATAGGACGATCGATTTTTATTTATTTTTACGTAATAATAGTTAATTGTAATTATAAATATGCAAGGTACATTAAGCTGTATCAGTTTTTCATAGTAAATAAATAACAAAACCAAAAAGCAAAACTAGCCCTTAAATAATAGAATAATACGAGGGAAGTAATTATTTATTCCCTTGGGCGATTATGTCCCTGAGGCTTTTGTCATTAAAATGAAATAAAAAAAAACTTGAAATTGCATGCAAATAAAATCAACAAAAATAACAATTTTGATATATAAATTTAAATAAATGACAAATGTTAAATATGAAAACAGTGTAGGCAGTCCTCAAGTTACGTCCTTTCCATTTACGTCATTTCGAGTTACGTCAGCATATATTTCTCGAAATAGAGGTAAAGGTTCCGATTTACGTCACGCTGTAGTCGTGTCACATTCGGGCAATAAACTCCTTTATTTCGGGTGTCGAGTCTCGACGTGCGGGCATCCTCTGTATCAAAAGCGCGCAGGCTATATCACCGTCGTATGCGACGGACGATTAAACGTGTTATAGTTTTCTTTATATCTTTAATAGTTTCTGTTTGTTACTTGTTTCAAATTTGGTTGAAACAATTGAGATTGAATTACTACTGTGCTACCTAAACGAAACAGTAATAATGAAGTGCAGCAAAAAAGTGAGAAAGACAATTAAAATGTCATTGAATTCGAGGCATAGAAAGAAACGACAGAAACAACAAAAATAATATCAGCTACTACTGAAATTAGCTTTCACTAAAAACCTTTCAAAAGCCTTTGTAATGAACATTTTTGAGGAAAATGATCCAAAATTTGACAAAAATCTTAATGTAAACAACAAAATAAGTGATGCCTATAAGTGTTATCGAGATCTTTGTAATAACAAGAAAAAAGAAGCAAAACAAATTAGAATTGAGGCGTTCTTCAAACCAAACGTCTAATTTAATGTGCTTCTTATTTATATATATATTTTATAAAAGAACTTAATCAAAAGAAATAACCTAACACTATGTTTAAAAAATAATATTAATTTTAATATATATATATATATATATATATATATATATATATATATATGTATATATATATATATATATATATATATTACGTATTACTTACAGTAATATAGCATTTTTCTTTGATATTAAATGTAGATTTACTTTTAATAAAAGCCCTCGTAGAACCTGACTCCTGAATATTATATTGAAATACATAAAAATATATGTTCATCTTACGTCGATTCGATTTATATCGCATATTTCGGGAACCTAAGATGCCGTAAGTATGAGAACTACCTACTATTACAAAAGAGATAGACCGTTCAAAATGAAAAAAAAATCAGGTATAATATAAATTAACTATAGTGGACAATTAGTAGCAAAACATAAGTTTTTAAAGTCTAACTAATTAACCATCTATTATGATAACATAACAGGTAGAAACATTTTGTTCAAATTCCATCATGTACGTAATCACACGTAAACTAAACAATTAAATTAGTTTCCAATGAAAATACAAATCTATTAATCTGTGCTCATCTGCCAATTGAAACGTAACTTATTATAAACAATCTCAGTATATAAACAAACTATATTGGTAGCGACATATTTGACCTAACCACCTCCGTCATCAGCGACCGACATACATGTGTTCTTTATTAAAATATCATAAAACGCACCAATAAAACTCCCATCAACAAAGCGCCCGGTGAGATCACCGGCCGGCGCGGACGCCGCATGCTGATTTGAATATGATTTTTGCGTAGCCCAAGTGTGCGTGCGATCTTACGTCATGATCGTGTATGGACGCGCGGTAGAGCAAATAAATAAGACATAAACTGCGTTTCTCAACATATGGTAAACAAAAATTATTACTTTATTTTATCACTAGTTGCCCGTCCCGGCTATGCTGGAGTAAAAAAGGACCGTAATTGAATTTTGTTTTCGTTGTTTCCTATAGTTTTTATGGTCGATTTATTAACAGTATTGTTTATTGTGTGTTACTGTATATTACAGGACAATCCTGTAAAAAACCCTCATAACAAACAATCTCATATAATTAAAGATTTACTTATACCTGGAATTTGTAACTAGATTTCGTTGTCATAACTTTTTAAAAATATTAACTTTGTTTATAACTGTTATTTTTACTTAAATTAAAAAACTTCTATAGTCCGATTTTATAAAAAAGAATGGATCATAAGAGATAGTTTTTTAAAAATTAGCAGTATAAACTGATGATATTTTTAGATTTTCATATTGCCTACAATATCAACATACTTTAATGTTTACGAGCATTTAACTCAAAAATTCACATATTTAGCACAAAAATACGTCTACATTTTTCAATTTTCGAGAAAGGAAATCGATTTTTTAAATGTTTTACTATTTTCAAAAGGCTCTGCCTCTTCGCTCTACTCTAGTACTATTAAAACTCCTGCCATAATTTTGGTATTATATTAATCTGATTCACGTTGGTGGCCTTCTCCAGTAGAAAGTTTTTCATCTCAAAAGTATACTTCATCGGAATAAAAGTAATATGTCTATTAAAATAAAAGTAATAAACTAAGGTATAAGTACTTCACTTATACCTTAGTTTGATTAACGTCTGCATTTCAAAACTACCTTTAGTCGGGATAAAAGTGTTTTACATTTCAACTCGAACTTTAAGCCGCATCGCTGTAATACTCATAGTCTCAACAATTTCTATTCATCAGGTTTAAGCCCGCGCTTGACCTGCTCGATGCTAAAAATTTAAGTTTCTTAGGGAACATTTGATTCAAAAAAAGCATTATCTCGGGGAACGTTTCATTTAAATCGGTTTATTACTTTTTACGTGATACCCAAATAAACAGACAAACTAAAAACAGAAAGAGAGACTAAAACGTCCCTTAGAAAATTTTGAAAGGAAAAAAGAATAAACAGACATAGTTACTAAAAACGCTTCTTTAAAGAAGCCTAAACAGCATATTCCACTATTTTTTCAAAAATATCTACAATGTACACGATGTGACGTGTCTCTTAGAGTTTTGGAATAGTGCATACGGATGAATATTTTTTGATACATGAATGTAGAGATGTTTACCTAAGAGATTGACATAAAGCCGGCCAAGTGCGAGGCGGATTTGCGCACGAAGGGTTCCGTAGCCATAAACACTATTAAACTTATAAGTCCGTATTTCTCAAAGACACTATGAAAAACAAAGTTATTGCTGCTGTTGGTACCGAAAATATTCCATATCTCATAAACTGCACAATATATCTTATTCAAACCAATTTTCGTTGAAAGTTTATTTCAAGTTCTACTTCAATTGTTCTCAGAATTTCACACACGTTAGTTGAAAAGTTAGAGGGGGGGGGGGTGTATCTCACCAACTATTGAAACATCCATATCATTTTTAAGACCTATCTAATGATACCCCACACGTTTATGTGCTTTGGACTTTTTTTCACCCCTCAGTTGCATGTATGGAACGCCACCTCTAATGTTAGTTTTTTCATAATTCCACAATGTCATTAAATAGCTGTTCATAGATCACACCTAACGTCCAAATTTCATCTCCATAGTGCTAATAGTGTCCGAGTAAAATGACAGATAAACGGACAGACAGACAGACGGACAGAACGAAATTATAAGTGTTTCGTTTTTGCCATTTGGCTACGGACCCATAAAAAATCAGTAAATAGTTATGAGAAGTTTAAGAATATATGGTATGTGTAACAGATTCGCATTAATATCGATACCTATACCGGTTGTATGATACTTGACATTTTCCATTATATCGATAGCTAAGAGATGCTGAGATAGCTGTGATATATGAGGTGACTACCTGTCATCGCATAATAATAATATCGAGTGAGTCGTAGAAAACTATACAAACTTACAATAATATTCCCATTCCGAGCGATACAAAATTAGGTATTTGCATCATCTAGTAAAATCGAGTAATGTTTTAATAATTATATCAAAGTAATTTGGAAATAACTTGGCACTACCTAAATGATTATTCCTATTATACCACCTAATGAATTCTATTTAAGTCTTAAAGAGCTACGAAATTAATAAGATATCATGACATACAGCGTTCTATTGACATTGAAAAAGTAACAAGGTAAGAGTAACAGGAGTAAAAAGTAACAGGAGAGTAAAAAGTAACAGGAGGTGGAAAAGCGCTAGGGATATCCTATCTGATCGACACGTTTTTATGCTGTATAGCCTATATGTGTAGCTCAAGCAAATTGTTAATGTTTATCTATACATATAATAAAATTGTAAATTCTATATGTGGAAAAATATTTTAAAAACAATGATTGATTTAGCGTATAGGATGATAGTAGAAGCCAGAAAACTGGTTTTTAGAATTTTGTCCGTCCGACTGTGTGTTAATTTGTTCTTCAATTATGCGAAATCTACTGCATGTATTTACAGGCTTAATACATTATTAAGAAATAAAGCTCGTTTTGTATCATTTCATACTTGGTATTAATCATAGAAATAATTGACTTATTCAGTCATATTGTTCAGACTTATTCGGTCATATTGTTCAGTGTAATTAAAATTTACTTAAAAGCGGTTCCAAGTTGATGTTAAATAGGCGGCTAAATTAAAAGAATATGAATGTTGTCTATGCCGAGCGAAATGTATAGCTATATTGAATTTGGAAAGTGAGACGGCACGCCATGGAAAAAATATAATCTAGGAAGAAGATGTATTAGAATATAGATTAAAATGGCTCAGTATCCAAAAGGAGAACATGCATACATATTTGTTGAGAAATAAAGCATCCAATCTTGGGCTATTGTTACAAGCCGAGACTGTCCTCTGATAGCTCGTCCGCGCTCCTGTGAGTGTAATTTTGTTCGTTCTGAGAGCGAAATCTTACAGGATATATTTAGGTGGACAAAATCGCAACTTGAACTACAGTATAATTTAATTCGTGTTAGACTAAACATTATATATATGATAGATGCATATAAATAAATGTATACACACACACGGATATATATAATCAGCTTTAAACATTTTCATACCATGTTGTTAGTGGTACTAACTAACTGTGGACATTCCTTCCCTTCGACCAAACTCACATTTTTTAACTAAAGTATTTGGCCAATTTCTGGCTAAATTATTTATTTATCATAGGCGTGAAAGGTTTTAAAATTACTACAAACACCTTTGGTACCTTTTTTGAAATTTGTGCTATTTTCCAACTTTCTTCTCGTAAACCAAGATCGTTTAATCTTATCCGCCCACATTTCACCACCATTAATTGGCTTACCATAATGAAGATCACATGCACACACAGTGCATAAGATGAACCGACAATGCAATAAAACGAGAGTGCCGCGACAAGCGGCTTATAAAAATTAAGAAACAGGGAACAGCACATTGATTCTGCCAACACATGGGACTGATTCTGATAAACTAGCAGATATATAACATTGCTTTATTTAGAAGATTTCCTATTCTATGAACAGTTTTTAGCGTATGTGTGGACGATTCCATACGTAAAGCAAAAGTAAATAAATGCATGCTTTTAGAAAGAAAATGCAGACTAGCGAGAGTAACCCTATATAGTCATTAAGTTATATGTTTTATTTCAAAGACGTTGTTCAAGATTTTCTCATGGAAACAAAATTATAAAACCTTGAATGTTCATAGTGTTTAACATTCATAACTGCTTGTTGACATCATTGCATTGTTTTTTTTAGTGAAATATTTCTTTCATTCTTATAAAGATTGAAATTTCTAATAAATTAAATTAAGTAATATTTTTATTAATGGTAATAGTCCTATTTATTTGCTTTAATTTAATTATAATTGTGCCCACTTAAATCGCTCTTATTTAAAATTATGATTTAAAAAATTTGCAATATTTTTTCAAAAATAGATTTATCATATTAAGATTATTGTTTCATGAATTACTTAACAAATAGGACAATGTGAACTTTTTTGTTTTAATACCTAATTATAACATTTTTCAGATATAATTTAAAACAAAAAAAAACTTTTCTATTTGGTTCATATATATTGAAACTATTTACGACTTTCATACATATTTAAAAATTCAAATAATGCACTCCTCATTAGTTTTGTTATACAGACATAATTTAAAAAAAACGTTTTGCGCTAACTGCGTACACGCTTTGACGAATACAACAAAACCATCGAGAAGGGATCATAATATGCATTTACGGTATTATATTAATTGATGGAGTTTTCTTTTCTACAAAATAAATAACGAAAGAGATTTAGTAAATAGTTCGATTACATCTACGCCTCGGCAAATTCGATTGGCGATTCACTCCTCCCAATATGGTTATTGCTAATTACGTTTATTTTTCCATTTTCTTGCAATCACTTTCCGATAAGACCGTGCTCTATTCCGTTTATCTTTATTGGTTCCAATCGTGAGTTATTAGCGTTTAATCCCCAAGGCGGGGGATTAATAAAGCCGAATGGGGTCGTTTGCTTAGAGTTTGTAGTGTTTGTGTTTTTGGTTCAAATATTATGGGCATGACTTCAGCCGGTTTAGCTGTATATGTTTGTTAATAATAAATATTTATACACTCAGCTTAAATATTTTCCGATTCAATGCATTCTGTAGGTATAAAGTTATTTCTATTAAGTAGCATTTTTTAAAAGTCAAATGTAGCTTAGCTGTTTTTTAATAACCTTAAATTTGTAATAATATTATTTTAACTAATGACAGAATTTTAAAAAATCTGGTTCGTGCCGAAACGCACAACGTAGGGTTCTGTAGTTTTATATATGTGCTTAAAGTTTAATGCAAGTTAAACGAAATAATTTAATTGAAAATTTCAAATCAAATACTACAATTTTTTTCATATTTTTAATAATTACATGTTTCAAATTTTTAATAAAACCCATAGTTGAATAATGACACGTGGTTGAATAATTACAGTCCACAAAAGACAAAAAATGGGGAATAAAACTTAATTTCATTTTAAAAAATCTTTTCATTGGTACTCAACTCGATGGTTGTGCAAAAAAATTTTTCGCTTGCATTTGACATTATGTAAATTAATTTTTTTTCACGTCTTGCTGTATGTTTCGTGTGTTCTTTACATAGGTCTGAAACGATAAAAACTACATGACGAAACTGCAAGGGTACGGTTTTTTTAAACGTGAAAACGATAAATTATTATTAAAGAAACATTCGAATATATAGCATGTGATGTTAATATATTTTTGTGCAAAAGCCAAAAAAAAAACAAAGTCTGATCATTATTTAATACGGTATAATAATCTTTATTTCGTAAGTCAAAGTTATATTCTTAAAAGTAACTTTTCATTATTTCTATATTTTTTACAAAAAAAATTATTAAAACTGATAATAAAACGGTAATATACTGTTTCAAAACTGCAACTGTAGACTCTTATATTCAGATAATCGAATATCTTTGAAGAGGATTCTCTGGATTTATTAAAGTATCAGAAATTAAACAACCATGGATGCTTCAATAGAAACAGGTGTGACAGAAAATATATGTTGATAAAGAAAAAGCACATTAATAAATGATGACATATTCTCGAAAAGCAAAACAAATAATACTTTTTTGTTTTAATTTTTAGGGTTTTATAACATTTTATGAGCTTCAAAAACAAATAACTTAAATGAATAAGTTTAAATTTAATGAAAAAAACATATTAGAATTTTTTGTAGAGTTTTCTGGGACAAAAATTTAGACGGGCTTATTTTTTAAAATTATTTTTATGGATGTGTATTATTCGTGCCAAAACAATGTGTATTATTTTTGCCAAAGTAAAATTCAAAGTCTGTCAATATACTGTGCTGGATGATTCTATAAATTGGTTATCATTATGTACGTAGAGTTGGTTTTGGCAACAGCTTGGCGATTTGCGATGATATAAATGCAAATGCTTGGTCGATGGCAGAACTGATGCATAAATTATGAGAATGAAGCTATTTATTACCGCCGCAACCGTCATGTATACGTACAAATGTCAGTCATGTTCTTATATTTCCTACTCTCTATTTCGATTGACACCACTATCCCTTGCACTAATTGGAGATCCTATATTTTCTGATAGTTCCAACATGAATCTCTACTTCCAAATTTCTCCAAATTCCTCTAGCCCTCAAGATATTTGCATCGGCACACGTATTTTTTCTACTATTATATATAAGCAAAGTTGCGAATATCAAGTTACTTCATTCTCGTACCACAGGTATATGCGAACACACAGTCTTCCATATCTAATAGAGAAAATTGTTTAACTTTTGTACACCGCGTAAAGCAATAACTAAGTGTAAATTAATTTCTCCAAGTTTACGAACAATTTCACCAAATAATAAGTTTCCATTCATATTTAATTTAATTAGTTATGTTCGTTGTTTTTTTTTAAACGGTTTAAGTAAATTTAAGAATTTTTTTTGTTACAGGTAACAACGGCAAATTTTCCGGATGCATCATTTATAATGGTAAAATAATTTTGAATATTTTAATTTTTTATTATTTTCTTAGAAACTGAAATGCAATTGTTTCTAGAGCAGATTATATTTTATAATTTACCCAACATAAATATTTTATTTTACTTTGACATTTATAAAGAAGATTAATTCTTAAATTGCCTTATATGACAGGAGGAACGTTAACAGCAGTGCATTAATTTTTCTTATATAAACATGGTTTCTAAGACATTTTGTTTAAATTTTTTTGTATAAATATAATACTAATTTACATTATTACATATTTGATTAATTTTCTTATTAAAAACTAATTTCTTATTATCTCCAAAAATATAAACGTAATCTGTACAACTCTAATCCCACGTTTCACTTTGACGATTTGGTTATCACAAATATCCATTGCACTCTATAAAGCCTAAAATAAAACTTATTAAGATTTTAAAAAATCAAAATCTGTATGAAAATAAATCATTATTCTTTGCGAACATTGGCTGTATGCTTCAAGTTGCCTTGAATCGGCTTTACAAAAGGTCATATTCTTCCGACCCAACCATGAATAGGCAGCATTACGTTGCGACGACATAATCTATTCTTAACCCTATTATTCCCGACTTAGCAATATAGCCGCTTTGTTGCTCAGTTACCGTTAGGGTAACCACTTGCTTAATTTCCGTTGCTATAACGGACGTGTAAAGCAACGGCAGCCATCAACATTAAGTATCCGCTGAGAACATTAAATATAATAAAACGTTTTATGTTGGAAAATACAAAATTTTATTACTTCATCCTATAGTTATTTTATATGTGTTAACATCTCTATTTCACACTGCAAGGTATTAATTTCTTGTTACAAAATCACATAAGTTCGAAAAGGATATTCTTTTATGTATAAATAAAGAATCAGTCACATACGAGTATGTATGTGACGTACAGATATCACAGGGTTTATTTAACAAGAAAAGTCTTTAATGACCATATTTTTCGAAAAGGTTCACTCTTTACGAGACTGATAACATCTTCTTAAATTTAACATTTTTCATTGATTATATCACCAAAAGTTTATTACCGTGAACATGTCAATAAAATCAAACTATTCTAGGACTCAAACTAAGTACAGAAAATTAATTGATTAGGTATTATTAAGGTCTTCACTGGTGCCATTTTTGAGTTAATAAAATAGTGAAAAATTCGATTTCCATTTTTAAATTCTTAACTACCACAACTTCTCCGGTACTTAAATATATTTTATTTACCTTTGATTAGCTCGGGGAAAAAACACTTTAAAAATATTTATATTTTAAACCAAAATTTCAGTTTTCTATATATGACAGTATATAAAACCGAGTAGAGAAACAGAGGACAGAATGAAATTAATAGGTTTTTCCGATCACCCTTAAACACTTTCATATTTGCTAGTAACTTTCTAGACGGGATTACTGTCACCCTGGCCACTGGCAAAGCAATTAGTACCGCGAAGCGACTCTTGCCCCGCGGCGTGGCCGCACGTCGCGATCACAAAGCGGTGAGTAATGATGCGGGTAGTTTGACACTTGCCCGCCATTATCAGAATAATGTTTTGGAATGGCCAAGGTTGCCGAATTAATTTGTTGTTAAATTCTAAAGATCTGTTGACATCGACAAATAATGAGCGGCGGACTCTGTTTCCGCGGCGTATGAATGGGCCATGTGAAAAGACAAACTAGAGGTTTCGGTTTGTTTTATGTTGAAAATTATTTTGTGACAGGTTTTGAAATAAATGGATAAGTAAATTTATAATAATATGTAAATTGATTTGAAAAAATACTAGACAGTTATGCTATTTATACCCCTGTTTCCATTAGAGTAATATTGATATGACACCAATGAAATTGGCGGTGAATAGTTTTCAAAATCAGACCTTACTTGAATAGCTTATAATTCTACTACTCGATACAAGGATCTCGAACTACATATAAAGAATATGTGTATTCACGTTTTTAGCTATTACAAGTCTGTTAGTACTGCGCCTTTATTCCATATATTTAAATCGCAAGAGAACTTTGAATTATACTCTATTACTTTACATACCAACACTATAATACACAAGTGATCAATAAATTTTATTCTATATTATAGAAAGTATGGTCATATTCCCCTTCTATTTCCTACGGATTCCCTCCTGGTTATACAAGGTTTCCACTCCTTGCAAATCAGAGGAGACGTTGCGTTTATGGAATTTATCTTCGAGCTATTAAAAGGAAAAATTCTTTGTTCTATATTAATGAGTTAACTTTCATTCCTTGTACCTGACGATTTGCTACGCTCAAGCAATCATCACATTTTTGTTATACCACCTTCTAGAATCTAATTATAGCGAAATTCCAGTTTCCTGAGGTATTCAACTTCTGAACCATCTGATAGCGGTCACACCAGAGTGTGATTTGTTTGTGATGAGTGAAATTAGATTTATTGATATCATGTTGTCGCATCGGTTTGTTCACTTATTCTCTGCCGCATATTTAAATGAGAAATAAAAGTCGCAATGTGTCTTCGTAAAATTTTGCAGTTCTTGTGTATTTTGTGTTCATGTTTAATCTAGAAGTGTAACTTTCTCAAACCATTAATTTCTTATCCTTACGAATAGATTGTCTGTAATGTATCGATAAATGTGTGTGTTTTAATAAAGAAATTAGTAAAGAAATAAATTAATATTTAATTATAAAGTAATCTCACATAGGATTTAATTCTTTGCTAATTAAAATATTAATTGAATAGTAATTTATTGTAACAGAAGAATTAATTAAGTCTTGAAGATAAATAATTATTGGCCGTATATACCATAACCAACACAGCAATTTTAAATTAACTAAATTCTTAACTCATTTCGCCAACACAAGTTAGAAGAATATGCTCTAACATATATTCACGTCAAATCTGCTACCAAAATTAATTATTACTTTTTGTTACTTTTTGCCGTTTACAATTTGCTTTTTACTATTTGTTACTTTTTACAAATCTATCGTCGCATCTATCGATCTATCTAAAATCTGGTTACGATATCGTAATAGTCTCTAATATCAGTCGAGGATTGTACCATTTTCCCTATTCGAATATATTGAATTAATTTTACCCTAAATAATACCTATACCGCTATTTATAAATAAAAGGAAATAAATACATTTTACTGAACAATAACATTCTAGCCCATTAAACTAACTATAGGATTAGTAGTGTAACCGAAACTCGTTAAACGCCCAACAATAAACAGGCGGAGTTCAAGGGCTCCCTGCCCCCGCTAAGCAAGGACACGGCTCAAGAGCGTTGAATAATAGAAAGTGTACGTGGGACCGGTTCGCAAAACGAACAAATGAATGCGACGCTCTCCGCCGCAGCACCACCGCGCCGGCAGCGCGCCTAGCCGCCTGATTTATAAGATATGTAAGTAAGGAGAGACATAGCTATTCCGCAGACTCGTTTCGTAGAAGCTAATAAATAGAGTTTTCTTCGAACTTAAGAGCTTTTATAGGAACTTGGAATTTAAAAAGCTTAAAATTTATCTACTCATATCCGGGATTTAGTCGTTTATTTTCAAGATATGTAGATAGAAACAGCACGTTGCGCAATGCGAGGGGTTGTCCGACGCTGAACCTCAATTCATTCCTGTTGTACAACTTATTATTACCTATGAAGCAATTTGGATTCCGTTTCACCACCTGATGTAAACAGATATAAAATACGGTCAGATAAATAAACGAGCACAAATAACATTTCTATACTATATAAAAAAGAACTGTTTTATTTCCCGTTAATTTTGTCACGAGTGTGGTTATAGCTTTTCTTTCCTCGAAACTTAAAGAATATTACATACTTAAAGTTTTGTTTCTCAGTTTATACTGTTCTATGGAATATTCGTAAATGATTTAAGAACTCTGTGTGAGAGGATAACTATAAGAATGTTATTGACTATCTTCCATAGACTTTTATCGCACTTGTTATATGTATGTATGTATATATATATATATATATATATATATATATATATATATATATATATATATATAAATATATATATGGCGATATGTGATACTTATTTTATAACAATCTATATATTAATTAATACGTTAAGAGAAAATTTTGTCTTCCTTTTTAAATATATTGCGCGCACGAAGTAGTGTGAGATTTGGCAAAGTTAACGGTTATATGGAGAAGGAGTGCAGAAAGATAAAATGTATATGTAATATGTGTTAAAAATACATTAAATTATAATTACATTACATTAAAATTAATAAAAAGTACATTACATTAAAATTCATTGTTTACGTTTAATAATAAAAGATTCATTGTTTACGTTCATACTGTCAATATCAAACACATAATGGTCTTTGGTTAAACAGTCGCACAGAGTAGAGATTGTCACCAAAGAATTTTACAATGTCAGATTGAATAAGTTCCGAGCTTTGAATATTGTGTGATTTCAAATACTCCTTTTTCAATAGTCGGTGGAGTGCATATCAAGGCAAAAATACGTTTATTTTATATTTTGTATAACAGATATCTATGTTTTATGTATTAGTGAAATAGAGTATACACATGTTGTAGAAGAAAATATTGTAGCAGGATTCTGAATTGACTTATCTCGCCTACCTGTTAGTGTTTTCAATAAAGTGAGTAGATAAGTACATTACAGTCGAATTTCGACCTCTAAGCGACCACTAGTTTTTATAATTTTACAAGTTGAAAGCCTGACAGCAAAAAAATTAAGATTTGTGTTTTAATAAATAAAAAAAAAGTAAAATAAACATAATATATTTCTAACAACATTCGCGGTAATCATATTATTATTTGTTAAAAATTTAGGCCATTATTTCGAATATTCTATTAAAAGTTTCTATAATTAAATGTTAGAAAACCATCAAAGAAATCGTTGGATATATTTATAAGAATATGCTAAATACCAAATTTCACCAAGCTCGATTCAGGTTCTCTGGACCACCGCATACGCAAATACATTCGTCCACATGTACACACACAAATGCACACATACATACACTTTTAATGTCGTATTTGTTAAGCTTTTTTAATGCAATAAAAGAAATTGCTGTCAAAACTTTAGTTTGTTATTTACACAAACACAATACTTCCTTTACACCTTACGTCTTCTTCATTAGTGAAATATTCATGACAGTATATTGCATTGTTATGCTTTTCTAAGTATAAGTACAACTTGGACTTGTTTGTGTCCTAATAATCTGGCGTATTTCCAAGAATTACTTTCCGCTTATACGGCTGCGTTATAAAACGTTGAGGCGCCGAATGTAAATTATTATGTTTAAAGAGGCGACCACTATAATGGATTAGGAGAGAAATAAAATAAATGCATATTTCTCGTTAGAAATATTATAAACATTCCAGCGGATTGTTGAAAGCTTTGCTAATTCAATTTTTATTAATTAATTTAGATGCTATGTAGAAGATAATTAATTTGTCCAATTATAATCTTTGTACACTCAGCTAACTGTTAAGGAATTAAAAGTATAGTAAAAAATTGGCCAAATGCGAATCGAATACGTTGAATACTGTAAAGTTTCGTAGTGGTTTGTAGCTTTTGAAATTATCGATGCAAGTTCACCGAAATAAGTTTAATTGAAAGTTCTAGAATTAGAGCTAATACTTAGAATGTATCCTTTCGATATTAAATATTCACATAATTTTGACGCCTAATATTTCGCAAAAGAGACTTGAAAGTGAAAAATGGTAAATGAAATCTACTTTATTTCACTACACACTTACACACTACAACTTTACATATAGAGCTTAGAAAAACAACATTTTAATATTTGCTACGTTTTAATTAACATCTGCAAATAAAGCAATTGTATGCGTAGAGGCCTAAAACGACAGAAACTGTGGGTATGTAACAGACCGATTGACGCAAATTGTAAAGTTTCCTATGTTACCATGGAACCCTAAAAAGAATAAATGATTGAATCTCGCTACGTCAGGATGCTTACGTAGCACGAGTACCCACAAATTTAAATAGAAGCTA
The DNA here is from genome assembly GCA_039881145.1 of Druceiella hillmani. Classification (NCBI taxonomy): domain Eukaryota; kingdom Metazoa; phylum Arthropoda; class Insecta; order Lepidoptera; family Hepialidae; genus Druceiella; species Druceiella hillmani. Next base: position 8,464,170 of record JAYKKI010000008.1, read on the forward strand.
TAATATAAAATCGGCCTAAGTAAAAGATTCACCGTCAATAGTTATAAAGCAATTTAGCATCGTGTAAAAGAAACATCGTCTGTCTCAGTGAGCGAAAGTAGAGTCAAGAGGATTAGTGGGCAGTGAATGGTTTAAATTTAACCAGCACTTAACAATTTAAATTGTTGTCCGAACATTTAGAGCTTAACGCACGAACATAGCATGGGCGGATTAGTTCGGATGACCACTACCAACGCCGATTACAATTCGACAATTATGGCACTAACAAGCCGCCTTACGAATTAAGGCAATTGGCAATTATCATGATTGGCTAATTTGACTGCCGGAATCGCCTATTTTTAATATCTCTTTAATTGCCATCGACCGTAATCGGAATGGACGAATTATATTATATAATGAGCCGTTAGTTCAAGACAATTATTTTTATAGAGAGTGATGCGTACTTCACGCCATGTAAGTTAATAACACTGTTAATTAACATATTATTAACAAAGTCTTTAACGCGTGAAGGAATAACGAAAATTATTCTTTATTTATTTATCTGCATTTTCATATGGAAACTAGAAACGAGATAAAACGTTATATCAATAAATGTAGTGCTTCCATATTTTCTGTTATTTTCTTCAGATATTGTCCTTTAAGTCTCGAATGTTGTGCAAATATCTCTTTTTTAGTTTCCCTAGCCTAATTCTCTTTAAAACCGATTGTTATAAAATTTTACAATAAGACTTAGTTGAAAATATAATGATGAAGAAAAAAATTTTGAAAATATTTGTTTAAATATCTCTTTATAAATATGGAACTATTTTATTTAAAGTCCTCGAACTTGGGGATGACAATTTTTTTCTTACGTATCCCTTCGTGGTTGGTTTCATTGCATTGTTTTTTAAAAGGACGTAAAAATATCTAGTAATTGTCACATGGTCTCTCGCTAGGTATTAGATTCAAAATGTTTTTATACTATAGACACTCCTCTCAACTATAAACACTGATACTTAAATGCAAATAGAACTTCTATGTAATTTAAATATATACTATATACCCTTAAATGTAAATATTACGCCTGAGTGTGTACGGAACACTCGTAGTGTGATTGTTATCAGTAATTTAGGCTTTTTATACTTTCCTATCATTATAGTATCTACTAATTCCTTACGTCTATATATATATATATATATATATATATATATATACAAATATATATATATACACACATATATATATATATATATATATATATATATATATATATATAGGAAAATAATTATACATAAAAATTTGAAATATAAAAGAATACAAAGGACTTACTAAGGCAGTATAAATATATTTTAATATTTCAAAAATATATAATAATTTAGTTTAAATACCTTCAAAATTTGACAAAGATCAGTATACGGTATTACTAAAGACCGGTAAACTGTCAATAATAAGAAGAAGATCGCCATTATAATCACTTCCGCAGTTACATTGACGTTAAAGATTATAACTTAATCATACACTCTAATAAGCTTCAAAGTTAAACGGTTCCCACGTTTCCGTCAGCTTACCGTCGTTTTTCCATACGAATATACCGGATGTCATTTCAACTGCAGAAACTACAGCCAGTAGTAGCTTATCTGCTTGTAGCATCAAAAGAAACCAGTCCCGCCATTCGCGGCCCGCGAAATCACAATAACAAAAAAAAAACGACGGCAACATGAGAGGAAATCAAAGAGTGAGAAGTAAAGGAACTGCGAAAAGAATATGTAATGACATGTTATCGAACCGCAATAATACAGACCAGCGGTTGATCGGATTCAGTTGAATGTATTTAAATGCAGCACAAAAATGTACGCCGAAGCTTGTCTCCTCACACCGTAGCACCTCGATAAAGCAAGGTGCTTATGTCGACATAATATGGTTTAAAAATTCACATTCACATCGACTGCTGGCACTACCGACGACGTTCACAAAATCCGTGTTCTTTTGCTTTTGTTAAAATTTATAATGGGGGACGCGGACTTTCCTGCTAGGTATGGTGAGCGTCTCTTTGAATAAGTCCTGAATAACTTCTTAGTACCATTTCGTCGTTACTTTTATTGTTGTGTAAAAATATTATTTTAAAAAATAAAAGAAAAACTTACATATAACATTTTAGGAACGATTAAAACAAAACAAAACTAATAATCTGTAGAATCAAAATACTGACTATTAACTTTGAGAAGTAGATTAAAAAAAATATTGCATAAATGTAGGTTCAACAATTGGTCAATAATAAAATGAATAAAGACTTTCTGAAATGCTTTAATTATTAAGGAGGTATGAACAGTGACCTCTAGCATGTATATGGAAAAGGATTCGATTCAGGATTTATTCAAAGACGATTGCACTAGTTTTACAGGCCAATTGTGTCTGCATTGATGAAGAAAGGAAGTGGTAAGTCTGTGTGTCGGTCATTAGAAGGCATGAACATATGAGAATTTATTTATCAAAATACTGTCTTATATAAATCATCAAATAAGAATACGAGTTACCAAAATAATAAATACAAAAAATATGTTCATCAATAGACGACTATAAAACAATATCAAATGTAACAAAAACAATTAGAAGTGAACGCAATCAATATTCATCACAATCAATATACACAGTAATATCTATTAGATAAACCTATATTAGTGATAAAAAACTACTACGTTCTTTATTGCTATGAGCATATCGATAGCCTTGAAACGGATTTAAAATAAAACGCATTTGGTTTCTTCGAAAAACTTCAATATGTAAATATAATTTCTGAGTACATTTTGATAAAGCGTTTTTAAATTGCGACTCATCTTAATTTTACACAATTCCATCCGACATTCACGTGAATATTTTTAGTTTATTTACATGCAGGCAATGGGGAAACTCCAGTCAAAATTTAATAAAAATATTTAATCCAGTTAAAAGTTCGGGGGCTTAATTGAAATATACGTTTTCAAAGTCGCCTTTAATATCACTTTATATAAATATTAACAAACATAAAAGCTTTAAGCGAGTATTCAATCTGCAGACGCAGAATTCGTTAGAGATAATTGGTACATAAAACTGTTTTTAAAAAAAAATAAAAATACGTGTGGCACTCGGGGACTGCCGCGGTAAAGCTATTGCAGAGCATTTTTTATCAACTTATGCAATTACGCCTCTTTATATTTATCATGACATTAAAATCGATGAATCTTTAATAACTTCGGGAGTAATGCATTCATTACGCTGTTCATAAATATGAAGTTGTTGGTTGTGAAATTGATTTTCTTGTAGCGTTACATTTTCTATATTTTCAACAGCCCTACATTGCACGACATTCTCTTCATTACTGTCCAATTTTTGTCTTTTTCTGTGAAAAAACGAGGAAATCGTAAAGTTAAATAATATTGAGGCATATATTACAATTTGTTTTTAAATATTATTATTAAATCAAATTACATATTCACATAAGATTTGTCTGCATTACATTGACGAAATTTCCTTTGACGTTCAGCATTTGATTTTGGTACTGTTTCTTTTTTTTAAATTTTTTTTTCATTTTTCTTCTAATCTTTCTGACGCTGATAATATGCCCTTTGACGTTCACAATTTCTTTTTCTTTTTAGCTCTTTAAGTTCTTCTTCTCTATAAAACGAAAATAGCTAGGTATAAATAATAGGTATAAATAATTAGGTGTAAATAGTGTAATTACACACCAAATCAATTATTCATTCAAAAAATTTGACCCAAAAGAACGATATTAAGAGTATGATCATCGAATTTCGCGCGATGAACATTTATATAGATATAATATCATATATACTTTCTCTGCGCGGCATTAATGTGTATAACCTTATACACAAAAAACAAAGGTACTAAATAGTACACGTGCTTGGTTTAATGGTTTCTATTATATACATAATGAAGAATGAATATATATACATATATATATATATATATATATATATATATATATATATATATATATATATATATATATATATACATACATACATACATATTGAGAATTTAAACTCTATGTGTGTGTGTGTTTGTGTGTATAAAAGAGGGCTACTTTTAAGATCGCTCATTTTAATATCAAAAATTTAGGTTATTTTTATAGCAATAATAATAATAAAATGTATGTATATAGAGTACTCACTCATTTTCTTTCACTATTTTTTCATCACTTTCTTCATTAATAAATGCACTTTGTTTATTCATATTTAAAACACTTTATACACAAATTTAACGCGTACAGCTATTCACTGTTGTACATAGATGATAGACACATATACACCTATATACTTTCTCACAAACAGCTGCTTACGTATTCGTCCGGTTTCGGAGCAGCTCGTGTCGATCCGTGCCAACTTCGTACAGTCTACACGCATACCTCTAGTCGCACGCACACAAACACCGTGCCGAAGTCTGCCGAATTGCAACGACGTTAGACGATGCACGGCTTTCAACGCCGCACTGCTGTGCCGGCCGGAGTGGGGGGTGTTAAGTTTATTTTCGTTACGGAATTTCTTGATTCGATCGCTGCGCTCAAAGCCCGAGATAAAAGCTATGCAATAGCTTAATGAACCGACTTCAAATAACTACCGAATACGACCAAAAAGTATAAAATAATGAAAATAAGAGTATTAAGTTGAAACTTTTGTGTTTCAATATCTGTCCTACCTATTTGCTTTGTTACTTTGCAAGTGACATGAGTCCTAACTCAGTGAGTTTATTTTTCATAATAGTTACCGTCACCCCCTTCTAGTTCCATGATTGTACCCTGATTTTGCTAAGGAGCAAATTTATGTCGCCCTGAGTTGTGTCTTATTAGACAATTATCAGGCTCATATCATCCAAACTCGTGCTGTTCAGTGTTGAGAAATTCTATGATGTATCATCAATATCTAAATTTTCATGGAACCACACTGGGTATATATATATATATATATATATATATATATATATATATATATATATATATATATAATTTTTGTTAATGAATAAAGTAGTATGTCTCAAAATTAATTACTTCATGTTGAATTGAACGATTTAAAAAAAGTTTCAAGTACGATCTTGTTTTATAGATATCTTAATCTTTGAACTGCACATCAATTTTCTATTTAAAATTTTGAATATGATCGTCAAAATATTTTTAAACCATTAAGGTGATTGTTCCGAAAGTAGTTACATTACGTTCAATACCAGTTTTCATTGAATAAGTTTCACTATGATCAAACATTAATTATATTAGTTTAAAGGTCAAGAGTTGAGACTTTTTAAAGCAACTCTTAAGTTTTTGTATTTATTTTTTTAAATTTATTTATTTGTTTCTAAGGTTACATTGGTTTGAATGCACGGTATGTACTCATTGACCTCTTGCCACTCGGAGATTAACATTCAGTACGGCGACAGTGTTTAAAATAACTCTATTTTTTTTAATATCTATTAAAATTTATAAAAGAATATTCTGAATTAAATTCGAATATTTTTAATACCATCAGAAAACAATTTAATACGTTAATTTAGCGAGTAGATATAACATTGCTCTTTGTTGGAAAAAATGTTTATCTTGGGTAATGCTCTTTTATTGTATTATTTTTATCTTTTTAAATTATCAGCTCTTATTTATTCTTGTGACAATGACTTACAACTTTTGTGAAATTAAGTTTCATTCTAGTTGAAAACGCCGAAATATTAAAAAAAGTGAATATTTTTACCCACCGATACCTCGATATTTTTTTAGAAATTGCTTTTAAAACATTATAACCGACTTTCAGTTGTCAAAATGTTGACGTCTTCAATCAATCGGCGCTATTTTACAACACAAAATTATCTTGACTATATTTCGCTATACTTTCAAACACGCCTCGACGGCAAATTATTGACATTCGTAAAGTATTTATGTTTGTATAAGTATTTTCAAACGTATAGTTTCAATCAGCCCGGCAAGTTGCGCTTGTTTGGAACCCGACTTCAATTACTCGACACCAAAGTCACAACTGCCAATTTAAATGTCGTAGCGCTCGCCGTCCTTAATGGCCGTCATCAAAATATACTTGCACCCAGAGCGGACAAAGAGAATTTACGAAAATTATAATAGACGATGTCTTCTTGATGTGGTGTGGTCGCCGCGCTACCGCTTTCCACTGCCAGTTTCCGGTACCGAGATGCACAGCTGTGTAACCTGTCGCGACATATATGTTTTGATGTAAGGAAATCTTAATTTTTATTCTCATTTTAACAAACTTATTTTTCTTAAGAGCCTACGGAATTAACAATTAATTTTTTTTAAAGATAAGAGACGAGATAGTTGAAATTATATTGAATGTTGATTATTTTTTGTATTCGTGTATCTAATTATTTTTAATTTCCTACTCCAATGATAGAATAAGTTTTATTTTTTATTCCATTACAATTATTATAAGACAATTGTGAAAAAATATATTTTAAAAGTACTTAAAAATTTTAAAAAGTAAAGACGACCTAGTGATTTCGACAATAGGCACCATAAATATCGTTTGATTTATTTTCACTTCATAACACAAATTAGAATTTAAAATTTAATTCTTAATAATATTTAAAAGAAGATTAAGGGGTATAATATTTGGACCACTAAACAACAACGGTCACTGAAGAGCTAACATCGAGCTATAGCAATTGTAGAAAAAACCATTTATCTCGAAAATCATCAGAAGTAATAGATTTAAATGACTATGTAATTTAGGGATTAGCTGAAAAAATCTTTCCGCTAAAAATTAATTCCAAGCAAAAATGGATCGAAAAGAAGATGTCGTCTAGTCCCTAGTAGGTGGCTAGACGACGTGATGAGGGCCTTGAAAGGTCTACAAATCAGAGAATAGAAAGATCCTGTCTGAAAATGGGACTCTGGAGACTTATGGTTGAGATAAATAAGACTTGAAAGAGGGTCTAGGGCTCAAGAAGAAGAAAAAGAATACAAATTAATTGAAAAGTTAGTTTATAACACAAAAATTACACAATCAATAATAAAATAAGCATACGTTTTATGTTATATTAAACATCTCCCTTACAAGCTCCACAAAATATGGTTATAATGATTATCATAATTGTTCCTAGCCATAGGGATATTATTATGATTATGAAAATTAAAAAAAAAAGAATTCTCGTCTTCGATAATCATTATTTCGACGTTCATATTTCAAACGTTCACAAGTAAATTACTTCTGTATTACTCGTGAAACGTTCTACTGAAATCGTGTAGGCTTAAACCTACGCGTTGACGGTAACATTTATATTACTTAGTTGTCTTCCTTTTAGACGTAGTAAAATAATATATTAAATCTTTAAATAAATCAAACTAAGCTATATTTTTTTTCAATTAAGCGAAAAGTGGTTTAAGATTGTGGAGTAAATATATATATATATCTTTTCTATCGATTGCTTCATGGCATTTTCTGTCTAGATTTAGAAAACTTTACACACTTTGTCTCTTCTCCAGCTTTCTTTTCCACTCACTTTGTTCAAATATTTTAAATCTTTCACTCCTAAATAAACCTCCATTCTTATTTTAGTAATCACATTTTCGCGATTAAGCCAAAACGTAAATTCTTTTAAGTAGTTCATAACAAGTTCTAAATAAAAACAAGCTTATAACCTGCATTTTAATTAACTAACCTTTTTCCTTCTTTTGGTTTCATTAAGACATCAGCTCATAATTACTGAAACATTACATATCTGTAACTAGCCTGACTTTTTTTGAAAATAAATAACAAATTGGACATGTTAGCGCCCTGAATACTTATTAACTTGCACTTAATCTGTTACTCAGAATAGTATAACCAAAGCAATTCGTTACTCAAACAATTACATTATCGTCTAAATTTGCCATAAAATAATGTTTTTATAAAAAAAAATTTTAACTTACTTATCATTAGATATTAAGTTATCAAACATAATATAATAATACATAGATGCCTTTTAGGTAATTTTCACAGAAATATATCTATACCGAAAAGGTTGACTTATGAATTTCGGAAAGTTTTACTAAATTTTCACTGACTTAATATAAAATCCAAGGTGACCTTAAAAGCCTATATTTTTCGATACGCTAATTATTCTTATTCGATCGATATACGGCGTAAAATAGCTTACATATAAATTTACCTTGAGTTTTTGTATGGGTTAGTTATTTAATTTTGAAATGTTAGCAGTTCAAAATTTGAAGATTCATTAAAAATACGTTTTAAGTACTACACATGTAGTATGATAAGTTCTTTTTTTCATTACTAATTGAAAAAAAACACCTATTACCAGTCAGTAAGGTTACTTCCCTGCCTTAGTGTGAAAATGCATGGCAATGTGCAGGCCAAGTTTTCACGAACTGGCCGCATAAGTCGAGCACTATTGATACGAACCATTTCGAGTCACTTTTTACCCTTGGTTAACTAAATATTAATTGAAATTTAAAACCAACATAGGTGATTTAACAAAGTAGTCAATATTACGGAAAATCCCATAGCTTTGTAAGATTTTGTGATATGGACCTCCAAGTCTTTGATTTTGTGCACTCATCAGCTCACTGACAGATAATTAAAATTTATCGATTGCTTCCAAAGTTTGAAATTTAACAAATAGTGCTATGTAGAGATGCATTGCGTTGACAATTTTGTTCTAAACTAACTACAAATTTTTTAACAAAGCTTATCATTTCTGAAGATAAGATTTAACAAAATCTATTTATACAATATTCTATTACCTCAAACTTTTTGTATCCAGCACCGAAATCATCTTGAAATTGTAACTATGGTCTATTTCAGTCACAGGTATAAGGAACGTCAATAAACTTAACACGGAATTTGAAAGGGACATGTCCCTATTTTACATTAATTCAACATAAATTATAAAGATTTTAAATAAGGAAACGTTCATTTAGATTTTAAAAGAAAGTGTTGCTTATGTAATCTGTGATTCAATCAACAATAAGAAATATAAAATCGAAAAGATTGTGGAGTTAATTTTATGTATAGAAAGTGTAAATACTGTGAATAACATGTCAAGTTCAAACCTAAATATTAAATTGAAAAAATGTTTTTTCCTTACACAATCTTCAGTTACAAGTGATACTGAAAACGAACTTGTACATTTTGTATTTTTCAAAACTTTTTATTATTCACTTTAGGGTCCGAACGAGAACTTGACACATTTTTTTTCAAATGTGGATTTTTAGTGGGATAGCTAATTATTAGTATAAATATCAACTGCAATATTCTGCACTTTCCATGTAGTGGGCATCTCTTAGTAATAAGTCGTATTTACACACGTAATAAAACAGCATGCGACACGAGAAGGTATACGTTATATAAGATTAATAAAAATGTTGCTTATTCGTCTCCATTATCATCCTACTAGAATGTGATTATTACTGAAACGGTACCGAGGTTTGCCTTATCGGGTGGGGCCCGCGCAACGACGATAGCAAGGCATCAGACAAATGTCAATAAAGAGCAGTGTACGTAGGCGAGCGGCCAGCATTTGCTGTGCAAACACAGATGCGAAATGGGAACGTTGATAGTATTGTGCTCGCAGTACGCAGGGCACCATAATTCCATAGAATAATCGGCTTCATCTGCCGTTTGTAAGTGTACACAAGCATTGCGAGGGCCGATGTACGACTTCAGCTTTTGCTATTCTAACATATACACACTTGTATTTTATTTTAATTCAGGGAACCTTTCTGCTAACATTTATCAAATTAATCAAGTCTAGAATTTATTTGTAAGGGTATAAGGTATTTATTATGTTAAATTTTTTTTATCTTTTTAAATTAGTCGTACTTTCAAAATACCAATTATTTACTTGTATGTAAGGAAGTTTTCTAAGAATGTGTTTCCAATTTAAATTATGTTTTGAAATAAAAACACTTCTTTGCCAAAACAAGTACAAAACCGTCGAAATTTATAAAAAAATAATATTTTTGCAAGCATTTTTCACAACAAACATATTACAAATTAATTTATCGTATGAATGTGCATATGATTAGACACTGGCACCATATAAGTAATATTAATATCAGATAATTTCCAAGTCCGCCTTCACTCATTGAATAATATATTTACAAAAATCCTGAAAAGAAATAACGTGAAATAGTTATACTTTTTAATGAAGGCTCTTCCTAATTTCACACCTGATCCTGACGTTAAAAACTTTTTTAAAGTTTTCCGCAATCCTACCGTTTCTGTTTATTTGTCACATTTTGAATAGTTAAAGTGAGGTAGTTTCAAAATTCGATATAGCTAAATAAATAAATCCTAAAAAATTCACGTTAAAATACGACTTTATACATTTATGTGACTTGTTTACTTGCATTTTTCGAGGTCGCTTTATCAAAATAAAGTTCGTTTCTTTTAATTATTGCTATAACTTTCTTTTTACACCTTCATATTATCTACCTCCAATCGATGATAGAGTGATAGTTGTATACGATGACCTAGTACCTATTTTTCCAAGAACGAAAGAAGAGACCTAGAAGATTTCACTGCGATAGTAAATCTATCTACCTAATGATAAACTTATTATTTCTGTTGCACATTTTTTTCAAACACAGAAATTATATAGTGGTAAACAATTCAGATCCAGATAATACTTAATCCCCGCATCATAATCCCTCTCAACTGAGAGGGATTACGCTATCTATGATATCCTTTTATGTTTCTGATCTATGATATCCTTTTATGCCAGACTACACCCACCAGAACAATAAGTAAATAAATTTAGTAGTTTGTTGGTGATATTAGCTATGTAAGCACCATAGATGTTTTCTCCGTTATTTTATAATTTTTACAAATAGAAAGTAAACATCTATATATTTGTAATATTCATAGTAGTTTTGTACGTATTTTATTATCGGCAAATTAAGATTACATAAGTAAAATATAAAGCTAACCCAATACATAATCAATAAATGAATATATGTAAAACATTCGTTTAATGAATACACCTTCATCAGAGCCACAAATGATGATTGGTCCAGACACAACTCAGATAATTACGATGTTGATGCTCGATAAATAAGAAGTATTTTGATATTATATTTTTACTACGACAAAAACTTGACGAAAGCTAATTGGATGACTTGTTCGATCATATGTACGGAGTTTTTGCTTAGTTACAATGAAGCAAATAAGAACCGTTCATAACAATTTTTATATGCCGATATGTTTGTAAATATATTCGATATAAATAGTTTCAGCAACCAAAAATGTGAAATAAATTGGAGTTGAACGTAGTATCTGAATTATTTACTTAGACACAGAGTTTTTACTATTGATTAGGCTTATTCCTTTGTTTTATACTGTTCGTTATTGGAAAGTGTAATAATTTTTTTTATATACTAAAACATTTCCAGAGTCAAAACTAAGGAAAAGATTCAGGTGGATATCATTTCGATAATCTTTATTATATCTTATGGAATTTCTTACTAACCAATGTGCAACGGCTCGAGTTACTGCCTTTCGAAATGTTTTTTTTTCATATGGAAGACGGAAATATGTACGCGAATATAGATCATGTATGTTGTTTATAACTAATAAGGTATAAAATCGAATTAAACTCTAATTGTTTCACGTGAGTCCATAGAAAAAAAGTTATGAAAGATATTGGTCTTAGAGTAAGCACATGTAACCATGCATCGCTATCCATATAGCCCTCTGTATGACGGGTCATAACCCGGAGCTTCTCATCGAATACCTCCATAATGATTTAAAGATATTGGCATCTTATTTTGTTACCTGTGACATAGTGATAAACCACATATATGTATAAAGAAGAGTACAAGTAAATAATAACAAACAAACAAAAACAGAATAAATCGTAACCTTTAAAAGCTCGTTAGCGAGAAACCACATAGGATCACTTTGTTAAATATGTACTATGCATGTATTAGTGTTGTATTTATAATTTAGATTTTTATCAATTATAAAATACGATTATATGCTGCAAATATAACATGTATTCATATACGGCGCTTCTTTTTAATACCAGTAGTAATACGAAAAACACGAGACCTTGTTACAAAGACACCATAAAGTTCAAGTTGAAAATACTATTTATTATTTTTTCTGAACGCAAATAACTAATTACAGCAGTAAGTCATATTGATTACTGATTTTTAAATAATGAAGATGAGAGTAATCCATTATTAATACTATAAGAAATATATTAATAATCAGTTTAAAAAATAATTAAAACACCATTTTCAAACTACACATCATTCATAGCAGAGTACGTGGCCGTGCGCTCACTTAATTCCGTTCAACTGCCGGTTTTTTCGAATTAATACGAGTAAATAAGGTAATTTACTAAATATCCCATACGAGATTAATATATTATAAAACGCATGTACATAAGATTTGTATAAAGATATTTCATTATTGGTTCACGCTTGCCACTGGTTTACGGATCGATTTCACTTAAACGTTCATAACAAATGTATCAATTCAGAAAATATCGTATATAAAAAAAGGAAAAGTTTTCTGCAGCTAACCAAATTATTCAACAAAGAAGTAGACTTTTGAAGTTAGTCTAAAAGTTGTGGTCGTTAAAGCTAATGATTGCAGACTTTGAATCAAGTATTTCAAAACTTTCGCATTATAAATTGAAATATAAATTTACATAATTGTTATACTTATTATAGACACATGAATCAAAATACGTAAATAAAAAATTATAGTAATGAAAAGTAATATGACAGGAAAACAATTTTTATTTAACTCGTTGAAAATGAAAATACTAAAACGATTTTTTTTTATTTCACACCATAAAACATGCACGAATTATTTTTTTTGCACATTATTAAGAGCAAAAAACATTTTTTCTACAAAAATAAGAAAATTAGTGTCTTCAATTATAAGCTAATCAATGAACACTTTGTATATTTTTCATTCCGCCAAATTTTTTGCCGCGAGGTTTCTTTACACTCGATTAACGTCATGAAAGTTAAAAGTGAAAAAAATGGAGCTAAAATACGTAAAAAGTTTGTTTTGATTATAAAATAATGTTCAAATCGCAAAATCATAAATGCATTCAAACGTAACAGATGGCCTGACATTACGCAGCAAAATAGCTCGATAAATGTCATCTGTTTGTCACATTTTATAAATCTAAACATGACGTAAGCACGAATATAAATCAAGTCATTCGGATATGTGCCATGCTCGTTATTGGTAATTATCTGGTGAGTAAATTTAGGCAATATCAAGAAAGTTCAGTGTTTGCACAAGCTCCGGCATTGAAAGTTCAGTGTTTGCACAAGCTCCGGCATTGAAAGTTCAGTATTTGCACAAGCTCCGGCATTGAAAGTTCAGTGTTGGCACAAGCTCCGGCATTGAAAGTTCAGTGTTTGCACAAGCTCTGGCATTGAAAATTCGCCCAAAAAAATCATTTTCAGTCAGCTTCGTATGCACAATTTAAAAATGATACCAAGTTACATGACACAGGCATCTTACAATGGCGTTCCACTAACGGGCCTGTAAGTGTAATTTTACGACTGTAAATCTACAAGACTCTAATCTAAAATGTCTCATATTTATTTCATTGTATGGTTGTGTGTAAACAATATTAACCACTGCAACGTGCGAATTTATTACGTAACTGTTTTACCACTATTTGTGTGTATATTTAACACGTGTGTTGCAGCATCCACGAGCTACTAACGCTACATCCAGAGAGACTAACGCTGTGTGCTGAGGCTGACTTAATCCAAGGATACTTTATTACAAGCGGTACCACTAATACATGGAGCAATAAAGGGTTTGACAAATACAGAAAATGTTAAAATAACAATTTATTATGTTTAATTATAACGGTTATTATTCAAATAATAATAATATAAAATTAAATATTGCAACGCAAATATTACATTATTTTAAAAAGGTGGTTATTAACATAAACGTTTAAATACTAAAATAAAATCTCAATTAAATAAATTAAATCGTAAAAAGTACAACAAATCAAGCAGCATACACAAGTTATTTTCCTAAATAAGCTTCTAGTCATATATCTTGTAATTAGAACTCAAGCTAATAATATATCAGACAAAGTATAAAAATAAAGATAAGAAATGACGTAAAGAAATGTTTCAAGATAAATGTTGAAACCCTCTATATCACTTGCATTGATTTAATCGTAAATAATCTAGGTAGGTCGTATATATAAAACATATCAAAATTGTTATCTATCGTACGTCGTCACACACACCAAAACGTATTTACGTGTGTAATACTTTGGAGAACATGCGACGTGAGACACTGCTACTCTGTACGTGTAGTATTTTTAATTTATTTATAGTAATCAATTAAACAAAACCATTTTACATACTCGTAAATAAAATTAATTCCAGGTTATTATTCAAAAGTAAAATATATTTTGAATAGATTTTATTTAGTATCTATAAAAGTCCAATTAACAAATATTTCGAAAATATTTAACTTTTTAACACAAATATTTCCTATAGTTTGTTGCTGAGACGATTTATCATAAAACCGTCGAAAAAATTGTTTTCAAGAATGACGATTTACGAGATATATGGAATACCTTGATTTCTCCGAAAATATAAATTTGAAACGCAATTTACGACCATCATCTATTTCACTCGCTCTCTCTACTATCGCACTCACGCGTTTATGCCAGTTGCGCCAACGATACGCGTGTGACAGGCGTGTTTTGTTTTATCGTCGCGCAGAAATTTTTGAAGGTATGTATTAAACGAGTATTATCAGTTATTATGCATGTATACAGACTTGTTATTCTATTGAGTATATCGATATTACGTTTATATTACTATTTTGTGACCTTCTGTATTTAAAATATTGTGTCTTAAAAAAATATTAATACTAGTTTGAACTAGAATAAAAATCCGAATATGGACAGTCGTTGGTGCCTAATTATGGAATATTCCATAATTGGGCGCTTTTTTCACATGTTAAGTACTTGTTATTATTTCTTTTAAAAATTATGTGTTATATTTGTTTCTAAAATGTCGGCTCCACATTCGACCACGAAACGAAAAACCTGGGATGAAGAAAAAATGGCGGAAGCTATAAAATTCGTCCGGGAAAAGATTATGGGATATTTGAAAGCGGCACAGCATTTTCAAGTGCCTAGGACAACTTTATTCCGTTTGTGCCAAAAAAATGAACAGTCTCCACAAGATGCAGCAGTCACAACATTAGGACGACATACAGTATTGGCTTCCCAACTTGAAGGTCAGCTGGTAGAATACATATTGATGATGGAGAGCAAATTTCACGGTTTGACAAGAACTGATCTTCGCCGTATGGCGTATATGCTAGCAAGGAGAAACAATTTGGAGAACCCCTTTATTCAATCAGGTATGGCGGGAAAAAAGTGGTTGAAGTTATTTTTAAATCTTTATAAAAAAAATTTTTCGATAAGAAGGCCAACTGGTACATCTTTTGCCAGAGCATTTGGATTTGATAAAGAAAAAGTGGATGCTTTTTCCAACCTTCTTGAAGATATTTACATTAAAAATAATTATCCACCGAATCGTATATATAACGTGGATGAATCTGGCCTTACAATAGTACAAAGTAAAATACCACAAATCATCGGTCATAAAGGGAAACGCCAGATAGCTGCACTTACTTCAGCAGAAAGAGGATCCCTTGTGACAATAGTTGTTTGCATGAATGCTACAGGTCATTTTGTTCCACCGTTTATTATTTTCCCCAGAAAAAATATGAGTGCTCAACTAATGAGAGGATGTCCGCCAGGATCAGTCGGAGTTGCACATCCTTCAGGTTGGATTCAAATGAACATTTTCACAGACTGGTTCAAGCACTTCATTCAACACACGAACCCGACTCCTGAATCGAAGGTTTAGCTGATTCTAGATGGACACTATAGTCATACTCGTAATATCGATATAATAGACATCGCTAGGGAAAATAACGTGGACATTGTTTCTTTATCTCCACATACAACACATAAACTGCAGCCTTTAGACAAAACTTTTATGGGGCCGTTAAAAACATACTACAGTGAGGAAATACGTATGTGGATAAGAAACAATAATAGACCCCTAAGTCCGTATGATATCGTGGAGCTATTTAGAAAATCCTATTTGAAAGTACAAACAGGCGAGATTGCAGCTAACGGTTTTAAGGTCATTGGATTATGGCCTTTAAATAAAAATGTATTCAGTGAAGTAGACTTTATAGCTGCGCAACACAGGAATCAAGTCAACCCCTGATAGGAAGACCTGTACCAGAAACCAGTACTAATTTACAATCTGAACCTTTACCTTCGACTTCCGGGCTTAATCGGAGCACTCTAGGTCTGGTGTCTCCGTATGCTATAAGTCCAGTGCCAGAGAAACGACGAAAAGTGTCTAACAGAGGAAGAAAACCTGTCGTAGCAGCTGTGATAACATCTTCACTTTACAAGAATTATTTAGTAAATCAACATTTGAAGAAACAAGAAAAAGAAAATAAATTAACAAAGACGAAGAATAAAAAGAAAACTGCGAAGAGAAACACACGACCCAAGAAAAATAAGGCTGATTCTGAAGAAGAAGATCCTGAGAAACAGGACGTTATCCAGTTTGATGACAGTGAGCCTGATGAGTTATTGGGCCAAGAATCTCCTGACTCTGCTGATGCTGAATGTATGTTTACCAAAGACTTTTTTCCACGGATACCAGTGGAGAAAACTGGATTAAGTGCATAATGTTTGGGCTCTGGGCTCATTGTGATTGTGCTGGTCCAGAGTTTGATACATGGATCTGTGACTTCTGCAAGTAAATGAAGCTACTTCTTTAATTTTTTACAATTTTCCTATAATAATAATTAAGTTTATTTGATCTCATTGATGTTTATGTCTATTTTTGTCATTAGTATGTTGGTTTTTGCATATATTCCATATATGGGTACTATTCCATATTTGGTTACTAATTTGTGATTTTGTTTTAGAGTTCAATTTTATTTTGTTAATTGAGATGCTTCATAGAAGGCTGTTAATTACTACTTATAAATATATGACTAATTTGTTATAACATTAAACTGTTTTAATTTCTAATAAGTTTTTGTTTTATATCCCTAAAACAAAATGGTATTTAATGGATATTGGTGACTTTCCTCTAACCTTATTAACTTTACTCTGAAATAATTGCAATATTTTCTTGTTTCTTACATAACAATTTTACATCTAGTGTTTAATGTCAAGATCTACGTTCTCTAAAATGATTATGCTCTCGGTAGAAGTTTGTAAGTATTTGTCTCGCTCACACTTGGGACATATCGTATTGTTTCCATTTTTTGAAAAAAATATTTTTTTAACACAATCGATGGCGATGGCTGTCAAAAGCAATCGACGTTAAAATGTGTCTATGCATACATTTTATTGTGGACTGTTTTGTGTGCTTAATGGCGCTTAATGGCAGAGCCTTTCTAATATTATTTATATGTTTAACTATTTATGATGCGGATACCATATAGGGCTATTTCCATATATAATGCGGTTGCACTGAACGTGTTAAACGAGCCTAACCGTCTCTATTCGTTCCTCGCTCATTAATATATCATGTTATTTCGACTCAGAAAGTGTAACACACATTAGAGTCGTTTTATTAGAAGCGCGCGTCAATCAAACTTGTCTAAATCAATCTCGCGTATTAACAAGATAAATACATCAGTCAGGTCCATCATTCTGAAGTGAAGAAATCGCTGCAGGTTATGTTCGCTTGAAGTTCGAATGGGCTGTTGATTTAACCTTTTATTCATACGCAGCTACGTCTATACCGGTATATTAAAAATATAAAAGTTTGTTACAAGATAAAAATAGAAGAATATCGTAATTACATAGATGGCTTTGCACAATATTTATTTTGACACACTTGTTTTCACATCAACACGTTTTTTCCACGTTCACTATCATCGAAAGCACCAATGAACACGTGACTCTTTTTATCTTTCTCATTTCAGTTGAAAGTTTTATTTGACATAAATATGAATATGCAAATTACATTAGCAAATAATTATGGAATTCTTCATTTTTATTTTAAACTCTGGATATATTCTTAAGAGATGCTTAAGATCTGCTACATATATAAAATGATAAGTCACCAATATATATTGGAACCAACTAATCAAAACGATCAACCAATGTACAATGTCGTAATTTATCAGTGATATGGAATGGTTGTTCCAATGGACTGTGCCATCTGTAGTGGGCTGGTTTTTTCAGTAAATTGTGTCATCTGTAGAAATCCCAAAAGAAGCAATATATAATACTACATCACGTAGTTTCATTTAATTGTGAATAATGAATATCTACAAAATTAACGCCAAATATATTCAATAGAAGCAATATCGTTATTGCTTTAAAATTAATACATTTGATACAAATTAAGACAAAGCACTAGTCATTCCTTCTAATTTTTAACGTGATTTTGTTTGATCGTTTGTTTTTCAATAGACCTTTTGAGGAATACCGATTCATTCCTATTTCCATTCTTATTAAATTTTCCCACTAATATCACATATAACGGACTAAAACATAGGATAGTTGTTATCCTGTATACTTCCTGAAGAATAACAAATTTTATTAGGGCGATAAAAACTTTCTTCCGACGAGCAACGACGTTTTGTTAATAATAATGAGCACAGTGAATTAATTCATCGTAGAGGGCTATAAAACTGCGAGATTTAATCTCAGCCATTAACATTTTTTCAGTGTTACGTGTGTAATTGCGCTATGAAAAAATGTAATATTGTAATAGTAATTTAACTTCCACTGAATTAAAACTTAATGTAAAAATGGAAACAAAACGCATGAAAGAATACGTTAAAATTATATTTTTTGATATTGCATATTAATTGAGATTTTCATTTGAAGCATCTATTTTCTAAATTTCAAGGACACATGCCAAAACTGTATAAACTCTATAGCTGTGAGGCGAATGGACGGACTGACATTGCAAAATTATAAGGGTGCTTTTTCACTACGGAACTATGACAACAGGAAGCGGTCGTGTGCTTCTGAAATTTCAACTTTTGTTATAATAATAGTGTAATAACCTTTATTTAGTTTGGAAATTATTCATTTCTGAGGATATTTATTTTATTAGTGTAGTTAATAAATATAACAACAATAAAAATGATTAATGAACTGCCGCCAAAAAGAAACCGGTATCAAGAGAACTCTTTCGGGAAGGTTACAATAATAAAATATCGACGAAGAATTCTAAATTTAATAGACTTAGACGTGGATTTTTACTTCGTTCTTTAAAGTATTAATTTTTTATCAAACAATTACCGGATATCATATAAAATTAGCGAAAACATTTTTGCCAAATCCTAAATTAGTTTTATATTTTCAAGCAATTATATAAAGGACTACCACGACTAAAATGTCATATAATATTTTTAATTAACAAATACTCTAAAATACAAAAACGATAAAGTTGCGTAGCCACAAATTATTTCAGAAATCAACGTCAACCTTTCCAATATCACTCAATATTCCCGGACCTTTTAAATGAGGTTCCGCAACGCGGAATGTTGGAACGGATGATCGAGTGATATTCCGGCCGACTTACTGGGCGAGCGCGCCGCCGCATCCCGACCTGACCCGTCCGACGACTCAATAACGAAACCGCGTATCTTTTTGTGAAGGTCGGGCGCTAAAATATTCATTCCTCTCGCTTTATTTGGCTGCCGCCGGTCCCGAGTAAATATAGTTGCGGCATTTTATGCGGTCCATTCGCAACTTGTCTGATTCTAGGTTCTCGTTAAGGTCGGTAGGTGTTATTTCATTTATGTTTGTTATACATATATTTGTACCAATAAAGACGTCTTATAGTGACGAATATACCAACTTTGATAGCTCTTTGCTTATCACTAACTCTGAATAGTCTTTATTTACTGATATATAACCATAATATGTAACAACCAAATTTTTAAATTAACTGACTATATTTGGCCATGAACGTTCGCGTTTCGTCAGCAATGACATATTCCTGCAATAACGAAACTGACAACTCTATAAATATAAAAAAAAATTATGGCAATTAGCAGCAAATAGTTAAGTTTCTGTGCCCCTCAGAAATATGGACACTTCGAGAAATTAAGAAGAAGACAAACGATTTGGAGATGTAGTACTGGAGAAATCTACCAAATCCTAGACCGAATTCGGGACTAATGCCTCCATAAGAATCCCAAGAACTCGGAATCGATTAGCACCTATCGAACTTAGTGCAATCTCGAATCCTCAGATTATTTGGCCATGTCTCACGATGGAAAGAGATCTAGAGAGAAAAATGTAAAGCCCAGCATTAGAACGTACTGTCATCTATGCGACGCACCAACCAGCTCAAATCTGCTTCTTGCTCCCTTGCCACCTTCACAAGACTGATTGCAATTAGAGAGATATGACAATATATCGTGAGGCGGGTTATATAAGCCCCTGATAGTACCACACGAAGACCACGACTGCTCCATCAAGAGCAAAAAAAGCAACAAAAACTCTTTAGTTTAAGATGATGAATGAATTATTTTGGATGAATTTATATTTATTATACTTTTTAGTTTGTGTGGAATTTTGAGATGATGAACCGTAAACTTGTGTTACTATTATACTGCATTAGTTACTTTATGTGCAAAAACTAGCTGTTTATTTTAGCCAATGACAGACTTATCTCTTCGTGCAAACCGAAACTTACCTACAGTCTGGCGTTATTTGCACCAAACATAAATGGTAATATTCGAAAAATGTTTACACCTGTAATATTAATGTACACGTTTATTAACTGTTTGAAGCATGAATAAAAGTTACTGGAAATTAACGTATATCCTGCAATTTAACCCTATATTACTATTCAAGAGATGAATATCCAGCATACACCATCACAATTTAATTTTCTGTCACTTAGGTAAAATTAAGGAAATTAATTAATTTCCTCATTAAATTTTTTTTTTGCAGAAAACCTGCTTAAAGTGTCATTAAGGAAGTTTAACAACGACATCACTGTTCTTGAGCACCTAAATAACTACTAAACATAGCGCTAACACTATGCTACAGAAGGTTAACCGGCATTATTCATACTAAAACAACTTCAGAGCATAGTAAGTCCGTAATCAATCAGCTAAACAAAATCTAACATTGACATTTAGACTCTGTTTGCCGTGATATTCTGACGTAGATTTTTTAATATTTAATTGCACATAAATCATGTGCAAAAAGCGAATTATCTCACATACTCACCTTGGAGCTATCAGCGGGGGATATTAATAGCGTTGCTATCAGAGTAAATGACAGGTGAAACGTTTGCCTTGTGGGCTTTTTTTAAATTCTCAACAATCGGTATTGTTACTGCTGGAAGTAATTTGTGAATGATTATATACATATTATTCGTTATGGTGCTCAATTACGGCGTGCAATTTTAAGTTTCTTGTTTCGCTATGTATACAGTTCAATAATTATTTGTAGTAAGTCGCAGCGTCGGATTAAATTTTATTAAATAAACACATTTTTTACATTTCAACAATACATCTTCCAAAAACGGTTGTTGCAAGACTTTTTTATTAATTTATTACATCGACCTCACAAGTATTAACAGTTTAAATGTATACACTAGCACTAGACGAAATGCATACTAAGACATGGAACAAAATTTTATCAATAATGTCAAAAATGGAATTTTGTAGACAGTTTTGACAAATTTAGTATTACTTAAAAATTAGCAATATGTAAAACAATCTCTTAATAGCACAATAATTACGAAAACCGAGAGAGGATAATCAGATAATATGTTTAATCTAAATTTGTGTAAATTATTTCTTATTACAACAATTTAAGGAAACTTCTTTTACACATAGTTATGTAACTAAGCCGTA
Source organism: Druceiella hillmani (assembly GCA_039881145.1). Classification (NCBI taxonomy): domain Eukaryota; kingdom Metazoa; phylum Arthropoda; class Insecta; order Lepidoptera; family Hepialidae; genus Druceiella; species Druceiella hillmani. The sequence goes on from JAYKKI010000008.1 coordinate 8,486,048, forward strand.
ACTGCCTTTGGTAGTCAAATAAATAACCGTTGTGGTTATTATTTTTTCCCATTAATAATTGCAATCGATCCGAAATGATTTAACTTTTGTAAATTCAAATAAAAATACGTATTGAAATACGCATAAATTTGGGTTCGTAGTAGGCTATATGTCTTGAAATTGTAGACTGTATCTTCTGAGATAGTTAACTGACATAATTTGAATTGAAAGTTCTAATCAGATGTTAGTATCTAGAATTTTTTCACGTTTTTCAAAACCCATGTTTGATAAGTTAAAGTGGACGAAAACATACTGCACATCATTCGGAAACCTACTATTGAAAAATGGCTTATATAAAATTTTATATTATGCTGCCTATTAATTTAGATTTTCCTGCCATTGAGTATAAAACTGAAACTATTAGGCTGTGACATACAGATAGGTGCTCGGAAGGACATGACGAAATTATAAAATTATCTTTTACTCCTAAAGAAAAAATCTAGATCAGCCATTGAATTAAAACCATTTTTATTAAGAAATTGCAGGCCACAAGAGACTCCAATTATTGGAGTCTATCTGAACCTTAAACCTATGTTGTATCGAAATGTCAGTTTTTATCCGCTACAAGCATACAGAATGTATAAACTTTGTACAGGTACTATTAAGTCTATTAAAGTTTTTAAGCGCCATTTAAAAATTATACTCATTTTAAATATATTGGCTATATATGTATAGTTGCGAATTCCTATGGACAAATGATACAATTTACTCATCTTAACTGTCGCCAGCGTGATACCGATTAGAGGAGAAGTAGAACATGCTAGAAGAAGGGATACTATATACGGAGGCTATCAGTGCGTATAGAACGATAAGATCGTTAAGAACGATAAGAAGTAATACAAGTTGTAATGCATTTTGAATTTTGACAAAACGCACGTAAAAGTAACTAAATCAGGAAAATGTGAAACACATTAGCGACATTGCAGATGGCATAATGGTGTAGATGAGTCCTTGTTAAAAATTATATTTAAGAAATAACAAGATATTTAAATTTTATTTTAGGGTCTCGTATATAAAAAAATTAAAATCCGCACGAAAAACGAACACGTGAGAGATCAAATGATCACCTATGAGTCCGTTCATCCATGTTTTACAGCCGTTTTCTCCAATAGTAGGAATCGTAATAATACTTATCTGAAAATTTTGTATGAAGCTAATTTATTACTTTTTTGCTTTCAATAGTGACGGGTAAAAATTCAAAGAAAAAGTTATGAGTATTCCAAATCTATAGTTTTCAAACATTTTTTAAGACATTTCTAAAGATATTGCTGAAAAATCTCAAAAAACGTCAATATCTATAAGATTTTGCCACCTTAATCTAGGGTTTCATATCTTATCGCACTTTCCAGCAGGTTTAATGAGAAGCAGTTTTTTAACAGGATTACGACCATCATGGGTAGCCCAGTTTAAACGATAATTTTTGATCAAATTTGTGACATTTGAGTTTGTGTATATCTTATGTAGCTCAAAGTTATATTTTCTTCTCCATATATTATAATATCTAGAAGAGTTCTACGCAAAATATTTCTCTCGCAAAATGTCAATTTGACCAGTCAGTATCTGTTAATACTCATGATTCTGCGCTATAATAAATAAAGATACATTTTGTTTTTCTTTTGCTTTCAATCTTTCCAACCGTTGAATTAATAATCTGTCTATTACGTAGACCGAAACTTACATTAACGCAATAGATATGCGTGTATATGACAAAAGTTATAGGACTTTGTGAATAACGATCGCTCCTCAAGATTAACTCGAGAGATAAAATCCTTGCCATTAAGCAGTCGGATCATGCGTGAAAGGCATTAGCCGGATACGTGTCGCAGGCGTAAAGCAAAAAATATTGTTCCGATCTTAACGCTTCAAAAGTTGATTCGCTGTTTGGGATTCCGCTGCGGTACGCGGCGAAGTCTTGTGCTCGGACAGCTTATAACGAGAGTGTGTATGTAGTTTCGACCTCGGCAGCGTTCAACTTGGACTTATTATACCGCGGTTGACCTGTACAAACGAGACCGCTTGAACTTATCTCGTTGGCAATTTGATGATTAGCTTTTAAGATCATTGTTTTTATTGATGTGAAACATCTATAGGCCCAGGTATAAACCGGATTGTTGGCGTGGCGACGCTTGCCGTGGCGACGGATCGCCACGCTATACTAAGGTATATATATAGTCTATATGTAGTAGAGTGTACGGTATGGCGACGTGTCGCCATGCGCAACCGACTACCCGACCCCCTCCTCACTCAGTTCGACGCTGTTGTTTACTACGGTACACATAACCTGTGCTTTATTATTTTTGTATTAATTGTAAACAAATGTTTATTAAATAACGTCACTATTTTATGTAAGAAATTCGTAATACTTTATTTTTTCATTATGCTATATTTAGTTCCTGTAATAATCTTGTCTTTTATGCATATTACTTATACAAACACGATGTTTCACATCTGCCAGGCGTCCCGTGACGGCTCACTGTTTTTATTTGTTTTATTTTATAATTACATACGTTTTGCATACAAAAAATATCAGCGCCATATTTCTACAAAAGCAACATTTTTGTCAGTAGAAAGGCATTACTATTACAGAGTCAACAGTTAAATATATTGATGTAATTTTAGTAAATTTCATTTTATTTACTTGAGAATAATAATTAAAACCAAGTTAAATTAAGTCAAACCAAATCAAAACAAAGAAAAATAAATACCATCAAAAGAAATAAAATCTGATTATAATCACTTAAGTTACATAAAAAAAAATTAAATAGATTTAATAAAAATAAAGGAAATAAGAGAATATAAAAGCACATATTACATATATAATATAAACTAGCAAAATCATGGCTTTGTGAAGACTCGCTAGTTAATTAATACGCGTCCATTACAATAATGTTTTCAGGATACAGTTGGGACCGTCGCGATTCTGTAGTGCTTTGGACATATTTGCAGATGCTCATGTGGACGATACCTCTATTATACAGCCTAGGATGTGCGACGGTTCCGACACCATCCAAAGCTCTGATCTGATCATCCTTGATCTCTGGTTGATTACTCATTTAAATGCATATTCATATAACCAGTTTGTTTAATATCCATAAAATTATAAGTGCGTAGATATAAATTTAGAAATCACTGTATTAATATATACTAATTGTAAATATTGCAAATTAGGATAATCTGTCATGTAACAATTATAAAAAAAAAAGAAAATAAAAATTTCGAAATTTTTAAATATTTTTTTTACAAGGCAAAATTATGATACATTAGTTACCGTTTAAAGAAGCAATAGTTACTCCTTTAACAATTTTCATTTAAGTAACACCTTGAATTCCGCATACGAATTTCTTCTCGACTCCTACATTTTAACAAATGTGAGTTTGTAATATTACATATTGCAAACTCACATATGTTATTACACATAGATGTTTTTATTCTTGAAAACGCGACATATTGGTTTAACAACAAAAATTTATTTTTCTCCAATATCTACAACTACTTTAATGTTAAACCTTGTGACTTATGAATTGTAATTAATATGTTTTTTAGAACGCCATGTTGTGGTCCAAGATCCATATTATTGTCTACGGAAAATTCATTGATTTCATTTTTGCTTGAAATTTGTGATAAAGAGTACAAAATCTATTTTGTTCAATATCAAACAAACGACTATGATGTAAGTTGCAATGTGTCAATTCCATTTTTTTTATTGTAAATTGGCGGCATATTAAAAAAATGTGCATTTTCTCGGTAAGAATATAATTCAGCAACTCGAATTATTTTCTGACGTTCTTTTGAATCAGACATCAAAGAACGGTTATTATCTCGTTCTTTACGACTAGATAAAGTAAGCCTTCGTGGTATTTCGCTGTGACAACAACAAATATAAACTGTTTAAAACTATTTCATAACAGATGTTTAAAAAAATCTCAACAGCGGAAGGTGGTTGACTTTAGTAACAGTTTAGTTAATATAAACATTCACACGTAATGTTTCCATTTTGTTATTAAACATTTTAGAAATACGAAACATTTGCATGCATGCTCTATTAATTCCTTAATGTTATAACAGATGGCGCTAGTAACCATATGCTAGTATTACGCATCGTTGTTTCGTATTTTTTCATAATTTGGTAAAAGGTTTAAATACAAAAATAATTATAGATAACAAATCTAGACATGACTTTAAATTATTATGTTAAATTTCAAATCTAGAGGTGTGAGAGTTTTGTCATAAAGTGTACCATAAAACTGTATTGGTTGTGGGATAGCGATAGGGCTCGGTCCGCTCGCCCTAATAATATTATAAATCTCAACAATCGGATATTTATCTTGTTTTCTATATTTTTCACTTGGTCATTGCATAATATAAAAAATAATGTAGTTAATACAGATTTGATACAGACATATATATGCCCTAGATTATTATAATACTTGGAATATCCTTTATCCCTATGTTTGGATAAGATTTATGACCGGTTTCTTAATACCTTTTATCGAATGAATATCTATTTCACGACTTTTTTATATAAAAAATTTTAAACAAAAGATTTATGAAATAGATATCTATTCGATAGAAAGTACTCAGAAACCGGCCATTAATAAGTTAGGAATGCTTTAAGGCCTTTAAGTAATGACTACACATTTAAAAACTGGTTGATATTGATTACATTTTATAATAATTTCTAAACATTTCCAAAGTGATTATGTACTTTCTATGATCTTTATTGTTATTTTTTTTTATTTTATTAAATAAATAATATATGCACATTTTTGACGATAACTTTTTTTATTTTGTTTTATGATTATAAACTGTATTACATTTTTTCCTTTTTCTTAATTTTCAATCGCTCAATTGTTAGCTTTTTGTTATATTCCAGATTTTTTTTAATTACACTATATTTCTTTAGAGCTAGGCTCCATTCGATACAATATGAACATTATTTATTCACACGTGCCAATCTTTTTCAACTTTATCATCTTTTCTCTAAAAAAACATTAATTTAAAATTATTACATCAGTAAGTAATTATTGAAAGTAATTGTCGGTAGCGTCATCCATTGCGCCAATTTTCACTACTAGAGAAAGATATTTTTACGAAAGTATAGATGCACTCAGAAGGGCGCTTTAGACCTAAATTTCAAAACTAAGTAGGCGAGTGAATATCTAATCTAATAATCTATTACAAGATACCTTTGATTGATTGTTACGAAAACAAACGAGCTAAGTTAAAATGTGAAATAAATTCTAGTTTGTGTGTATACGCAGCTTCCGATCGATCGGATTAATAAAAAATCGGTCTGTAAAATCGAAACCTGCTAAAAAATGGCGCTCATGTACATCCTGTTACGATTTTTGCAACGAAGAAGGTTTCATTGTGCAAAAACTAAAACGTAATTGTCCGGCCACACACGAGCAGACAAAGTTTATCAAAGCCTAGTAATATACTGCGGCTGTATCATGGTGTAATAATTATAATGACTGTAACCTAATGTAAAGTTTTCGATAGTACAGATAGCTAAGGCGCAAGGTAGAAATTTGTAGAAAATAAGCAGAGAAAAATAAAAATTAAATAACAAAAAGTTTTTCATTCGAATTCCCGGCATACTGGATATGAAATAATCTATTTACAGTACAGAGTTAAAAACATAATTTTATATTTTTGGTATATCCTCGTAATACACTTCTAAAACTCTAAGTATTATCTATAGCTGTTTGAAACCTTATGTTTGTTAGTGTGTAGTTAGGTTCTATGAACTTAACCAATAAAGTATTTAAAATTTAGTATACTTTAGTACCACTTTAGTATATAAAGGGAATTATTTTTAGTACGTACTAGAAGTTGATGTTTGTCTGCTTTGTTTTAGCCTGCAATGTTAACAAGTTATGTAACTATGGTGGTAATAATGAAAAACTAAATTTGACAGCAAATGTAATACGAGTATTAAGGTACACCGTGCCACTCTTAATTATTACCAAAATTCGAAATTAAGTTTACGTGGGAAAATTGATTTTCTAATATACAACACAACATTATCGAAATTAGGTTAGCTATAGTATTTAACTTTGCAAAAGTTACATTCACATTAAATGATAAAACAAATAAGTTTCGAAAATATCGCCAAACTAAACGACTAATATTATTTAAGTCAGGTAGACCCTAACGTCACGCCGCGGAAACTTCTTACAGATATTTTAATATTTTATACTTTTCAACTTTTTTTTTTGTTTTAATAGAAATGGTGTCAAAAATAAAATCAAACAGTTTTAAGTTGTAAAAGATTTTTGTATGCTATTATTTGGTTTTAAAAAACGGTGTAAGCATGATCTATGAAGATTTACCATAAATACCATTTCCCATTATCATATAGTACTTACAGTAACTATTTGCGTTACAAGCCGTTATATTTTTAAAATTCATTTATTCGTTCGGCGTAAAATGTATTTCGTGTACGTACGGACGCCTTTTAAAACCGTGTAACGTTCAAATGAACCCCAAATTTGCACTTGATAGTTCCGAGCATGATGTCACCTATGCAAATACAACTCGGCGTGTTGAAAAAATTCACACATTCGCTCACAGCACAAGATAAGAGACGAATACAGGCGGATGCCATTTGTTGCGGTTGTCTTATAAGACGTATTAAATAATATGCCAAAGTAATTATTATTACGTTTGTATTTGCGAATATTTTTACGATTATATTTCTAGGTTGAATAAAGATGAAATATATCTTATTAGACATAAAATGACTCTATAAAGAAGTAAGTAATTGTTTTCTTCAAAAGTTTTTGTGACATAACTTGTATTGAAATCAACGATTATATAATGTAAATATCAATTAGATTTACAATAAAATTATGAAGATAAAAATACTGAGAGTTCACAGTTTTTGCTGAATTATAAGTACAACCAAATACATGGCGTACATGAAACGTATGAGATTTCGGAGAAAAAGGGTTTAAAAACTAACTACACTACCCTCTTTAAGCGGGGGGTAAAGTTATGTTTTACTACGTTATACATTTCCGGATTTTCAATTTCTTTTATTCTATTGGATGCACTTAGAATTGGGCTTTAGAGTCGATAGACCGCGATGAAACCACAGGTACTTTATGTAAATATTAATGCTTTATTAAATTAATTAAAAATAAAATTAATATTGATGTCTAAAGATTAACAATAAAATTATGATTAGATAGATGACTGCTTATAAAATATCAGATATTGCAGTTATTTAATTAATTAGTAGTCTAACACATACTGATAGCAATTGCTCAATTCGCATGAAAGATGGCGTAATCTACTAAAAATATTGATCAAGCTTCTAAAATACAAAACTGACAAATAAAAAAAGTTTTTTTTGTCAAGGCACACAAACACGGCCTCCTTACCATTTTGTTACATGTATGTATAAATAAATTAGAGAAGAAAAGGGTTGCTGATTTGGACTCTTTTAATCAAAATTTAATTTAGGAAAAAAATATACGTGTATATAGATATGCATATTATATATATATATATATATATATATATATATATATATATATATATATACATATATATTACAGTTTGACCACTTAGAAACATAAATGGACCTTTGTCGTCAAAATGTGAGTGATCTTAAAGTTAATTTATACTTAAAAGAAATAATCTAAACAAGCCACAAAATCAAGCAAAACAATATAAACTTTTATTTTCACCCTCAGTCCTCAGCACAAACATACCTTAAGATTAATATGACACGAAGCAAGATAACAAAATAATCAAATTAGAATGCGACATAACAACGCAAAACACAAGTTCACAAAGCATCATCCGAAACTCCCTATCGGGACAGACTCTAAGTATCGTTGTGAAGATAATAATAATACAAGACTATTAGATTGTATCACGAGCCACGTTATATTGCGTCCCATTACCGCGAAGAAATAAAGGAAGTGGTCCTTTGCGAGTCACGTAAGTCATGTAAACAGCAGGTGATGCCCTATCAAAGATATGGACATCGGAATTACCCTGTTTTCGCTATTTCTGAATTCATAGGACTATTCGTATTCCTTTGGGAAATATTCCAACTAGTTTCTGACGACGGTCATGTTAAGATTATTAGATTACTTTATTTTGAAATAACTATACCGTTATATAGTATTTCAATACCGATATTTCAATATCGTTATATAGTTAAAAAACTATAAGCGATTTTACAATTTCTTACCTTTAATATATACATATTCTACACAGTATTTGTTAACATACTGTTATTATGTCACTTTATTTTGATAGCACTAAATTATTTTTTCAATCAATGATAATACTTTTTCAATCAATGATACGGCCGGTTTCTGAGTACCTTTTATGAATAGATATCTATTTCACAACTTTTTCGTATGAATAATTTCAAACAAAAGAGTCCCGGAATAGATATTTGTTTCCCAAAAAATACTCAGAAACTGGCCATAAATGATTTTGACGGAACGCATCAATAGAGAACTCAAAGTCACTATAAAGAGATACAAAACCAAAGTCGTGGCTGTATATCAGACAAAAGAATTAACGATTTTGGCGCACGAAATATCGATTTAGTCAATTATTTAATGTACCTTGGCTCCTTGATAACCAACCACGGCTCGTACGAACCAAAGATGTAGAGTAAAATCAGTATGACAAAGGATGCCATGTCGCAACTCCATAGAATATAAGTAGAAACATCTCAATAAATATGGAGTATAAAGTAGCGATTATCCTGACATTCTCTGTTTTCTTATACATATATTCCCAAAACTTAGATCTTGTGGAAAGCAGATATTTTATATAATTTCGTATGACTTTTAACCGCGGTACTGGAAGCTAGATTCGAAATCCCGCCAATGACCAACATGCTAACCTACAACTCTATTCTAAGAGAAATAAAAATTACCAACAGAGTCTATCATATCTCTACAAATTTTCGAATACCTCGGTTATATGGCCAAGAAGAGAGGTAACTACGTCGAAAAACTTATATCTATTTATAAATAATAAATTTACAAAGAATGCAGTAATGTATTGTGGACTATTATTTTTATGACCTACTTAAGAATAGTTGTCAATAACTTTGTTGACACTATTAAAGGGTTTCTTATATATTAAAATCTTTACACTTTTCTTAGCAAAATATGGACAAGAATAATAGTCTAATCTGTTTATTTATACCTATTCTCATTGCGTAATCGTATTTGTGCCTAATAAACAAGTTAATTACATACATGCTAGTATCCTTGAAGACCGTTTATAAACAAAAATGACTCATAAAAAACGGCTCTTAATCCGGAACAAATGGCTACTCTTGAGTTCAATTACAAAAACACACAAACATTACATCATGCCATCAGTAATTAACGTCACGGAAGATATCTCCTTCTTTTAAGTTGAAACAAGATAGGAGCCTTTAATGGAACACCGGAGCGGAAACTAAATGGAATTTTCAACTTGAAATAATGACTACTTTTATCATTTGTAATTGAGAAAACTTCACTCATGTTAAACAAGATTTTTGTTACGCGAAATAAAGAGGAAGAAGATTTAAGTTACTTGATAATGCAGGAACTTCTACATTTTTATATAATTCTAGATTAACTATCATAGAAAAAATACTAAAAAACTGAACTGCGAAATGAAACTTGAAAAAGAAAACTTGAAATTTTCAATGTCATTAAATTGTAAAAGCCAAAGTTAGTCGCGTATTTAAAATAACGAAAGTCGAGGTTTTGCCATCTCAGAAAGGTTTGCCCAAAAGTGAAATTGTGGGGGCTTGCATACGAGCCTCGATCCTATCAATGCGCTATCTGAGCGCCCACAAATGATAGCTTTAAGAAGAAAAGCTTTATAGAACTCGGTGATCGCTAACGTGGGGTAAAGCGTTGCCTTTTAAATAATGCTTTTATATTCCGGTTCCGACGGTAAGCGGGATGAATATCGGAGGACGACATTATAGTTATTATTAATAGTGAATTACTCATATTTTTAGGATTTTTTACTCTACATAAATTGATGGAACTGATGCTTCCATAATTAACTTGTTAAGTACGAATATAATTCGCACTAGAGGGTTCCTTACACACACAGGTGCATATAAACGTGTAAGCCTACACATTATTTCTATTAAACTGTTTAAATATATTAATGTTATTTGTCACCAAGTGGATATATAAACCTGGTATGTCTTTTACAAACATAATAAATAAATGTTTTATAGTACAAAGTCATTTCTGCAGTTGATTTAAATCCGTAAGGTTGATTTGAATAAAATGTAAGGTGTTTCTATTGACTTTTTACAGATTAAAATACATGTCGTAAATTGGTCGACTGTAACCCGTAAATTAGTAAATCCTACTTAGCTGTGCAAATTTCCCTTTTAATTTCGTTATATGTACTAGTGTTGTGAATACTTTTTAGACATTCAAAAATAAAGGGTTTAACTGTAAGGGGCGAGGACACGTAATTCTGACAAAAATTACAACTTTAAAGTATAATATTTCGTAAACGGATTCTTGTATCGAAAAAGTGCTGATTACACACTCCCAATATCTTTTAAAGACCTATTTATATATGTATATACACGGTATATATATATATATATATATATATATATATATATATATATATATATATAAATAGAAGAGGTATTCTAAAATTTTTAGAACCTTTTATTTTATAACTTTTTAGGCGTTATAAACATATCTCATAATACCATAACTTCAGCTTTATAGCACTAGGAGTCTGGAAATAAAACAGCTGTGGCATACAGACGGTTATGGAAAAACTATTACGGTTCCTAGTTTAGCCACGGAAACCTAAAAATTTCAAAAGTAAACGCCCCGCATTGCACCGAATCAGGTAATTGTCGGGGAGTTTGTTAAATCAATCGAACTAATACGTTATTAATAAAATACACTTGTTAATAAATTGCCTCAATTTTTATTCAGTAAGAATATTAATCAAAATTTGGTAAACTATAGCTATTGAATCTTGCCATTTATTAAAAATTCAGCGTATTAAAAGTATTATAATAATATACGATTAATCGTGTATTATAATAATATACGATTGTTTTAATATGTACGTTAGCGTCTTTCTGTGTGTAATATATAAATCCGATTAATTTATTGGTTTTTACAAGAGAAGTAACTTGATTTATACATAAAGGAAAAAAATAAAAAATACTAAATCTTCTTTGTCTGATATACCCAAGAAAATTATTACATTCTTACATTTAAATAACTACAAATTAAACGTTAACAAATTTACAAGAAAATAATAATAATAAAAATTACAAATCTTTCCTAATTTTAAGCGTCTGTTTTTGTTAGTTTTTCATTTATTAGTACGCTAAAAACCACAACAATACGTCAAACATAAGCAATAAAAATCATTCGATTCACTTGAGCGTTATCGTACCTTTATGTACCCTGGGTATACAGTATCCTATTGCGTTCTATCTCAATCAATCTACTTCTGTTAGAGATAAAATAGTACAATAGATAGAAAACGAAACATAAAATATGATTCATTAATCAGTAAGTTACGTAGTTGTAAATATGTAAAGATCAAAACTGGAATTCGTAACTTTCGGAGTAATTATAATTAGTCAAACTTTTTAATAAACATTCTTCGTCTCAACGAGCTCAACATAAAATGAAAAAAGTAATTATGTACTTCCGTTTTAATAAAAGCAAAATAAAATCTTCATTAATGCGTCCACTTACACAGTAACGTAATCATATTATCTTTATGTATTTTATTTCATTTTAAGCATAAATAATTAGGGATATCGACAATAATTAAAAATGCATGGCGGAAGATTGTGGACATTATGATATTAATCTGTTAAATCTATAATTAATGTTAAGTAATTTTTAAATGTAGAATAATTTAAATTCGCATCATCAACCCGACAGCGGTATTTCACTGTTTTCACCATTTTTACGTCTTATGTTTTAATGTAAATAAATAAATTTATTAACAGTTTCGTTCATAAACAATAATCATAATACCGTAGTTTAATAATGTGATTATATAATTCCCCACTAGATGGCAGTATTCATTTTATTTAAAAGAAACATTTCTAATTAATAATGCCTTTTTATTGACATATTCCCGACTGTAGTTATCGTTATCTACCAGACATTAGAACATACACCTGTGGGCACCCTGAATGGAAAATTTGAAGATCTTCTTTCTCTTATTAGTCGTTGCGCTCTTGGGAGAGTGGTCGTGGTCATCGTGTAGAGTGTGGCAGATGAGCGATGCACCACAGGGTACGTCGTCATTTTTCCCTGGCAAGTACACTCAAGCTACTCGTATAAAGGAGTCCATGACGATCGAAGATCTAGAACTGTGTAAATAAGACAATATTTTACATTCAAAGAGCGAATGCAATTTATTATCTAATAGCTTGCTATTATTTTTGAAAAATATTACATCAGGAACGTTGGTGGGATCGAGTAGAAGGTAAAACAATTTCTTCCGAATATGTGTTTGTCTATCTGTTTGTTTGTTATAGCACCATGTAAAAACTACTGCTTTATTTAAATTTGGGGTAAGGTTAACATTAAAGTAACACTCAAATTTAGGCTATGTTTTATCTTGATTGGTTATTCCTTAAAAGATTTTTTTAACTGTGCGTCTACTTATCTTTTTTTTGTTTATTAATAAACAATATATAAACAATATATAAACAATATATAATAAATAACTACTATTTCAGTATAAACTATTGTTATACAAAATAGTTTATACTGAAATAGTAGTTATTTCATCAATCACAAGGATAACTGACGTAGTAAGATGTTAGAAAAAATGCTATACGTTAGCGTAAAGCGTGTGCGCGAGCTTAGTGACCTATGAATAGAATTTGACGAGACTGTAACAGTGATACTATTTAAAAGTTCAATCTAAGACGCAAGTTATTTGTATCTAGATCAAAGCCACTTTAATGGTGCAATTGTATATTCATTACTGGAGAAATATTCCAGCGGGCTAAACAATGTATACGAATAAAGTCAGGGGCAAAAGCTGGTTAAAAATAAAACCCGTAACGAGGGAAATGTTAGTCGCCATCAAAGACTTGTTCGATCTACCAGTCTCCTATTGACATCACCGAGCAATGCGGATACACAAACTTCCTATCATATTCATTTAATAGCACGAATAAATAACCTTATCAAATTAATTTGACAAGATCACTGACCTTTCGTTAATTGTCTTTCGGTACATCAATCTTCTCGCGTTCCACCCAAAATACATATGTATGCAAGACGTCTCACTTATTTCGCCGAGTCTCTCGCAGCATCCTCTTAAATAAGATGAAACTTGCACTTGCGGATGCGTAGCTGTCGGAATGTGGCCCCAGCAAGACGCAGTTCTATTTCTGACGACGTACAAAGAAGGATATATCTAGCATATCCTTCGTCCTGTACGACATACAGCACGACAAATCCGATTTGCGATGCTCTTTGCTATAGGCAATTGAAAATTGTAGTGTCAGCTCGATGTACAGAACTTGTTATAGACAATTATTAAATCTTTATTTTCACGAGCAGGAGGTTTATGTTATCTTACTTCTAATGTATACTGTGTTATTGAAAAATATTTGTATTTATTAAATTTGTTTATTAATTAATCTCTTCACCGCACGTTTGAAATCAATTTCTATAAAGTGAATTATCAAAAATTAACAAATTAAAATTTAAAAAAACATAACCGAGATTTAATTATGAAATAACCTATTATTATTCCATAATTAAGTCGCAGGTATGTTTTATACGCAAATTAATTTTGAAATGTGTCAAGTCAAATTAGTTTCACTGATTGAAAGCACAGTTTTAGTTAATCATTTAAAAACTTGTCAATATTATTGAGTCACTTTATTGTGCACTTAAGAGTATAAGCAAACGCAAAAACCAGGTTCAAATTTTGCTTCAATCGAATATTTTATATAATTGAACACATTATTCACACTGCAATCTGTTATTTTCTGTATTGCTTATCTGTATCTGTATATTCCAGTTGGTTAGTTTATTAAAATATTATATTTCCAACAGCAGTTGGCTGGCCGTATACACTATCACCCCATAACACCATAAGGGTATTAAATAGGGATATATATATATATATATATGTGTGTGTGTGTGTGTGTGTGTGAGTAATTGCAACCTCACATCATAAATTTACAAGTGTCCTTAACAAATATTTACTATACATGAGCGTCTATTGCGTAGTAGCGTCAACGTATGGAAAATGGCTATAAAATTTTGTCATAAAAGATACTAGTTTTCGGTATTTAGTATCGATTCTCATTTGTAATATTGGATATAAATATTCAGTTAACAAAATGGAAATCGCCGAGGGAATAATTATTCCTGAATCGGAAATATGTAATGTTACTATTACGAGTACATTACAGTCTTGGGACCGTTTAAAATAATAAGAAATTCTACTAGATAAAACTGATTTCAGCCTTAGCGTAATAGGTTATATGTGTATATATAACGTATATCTATGTAAGTATAGGAAATTTATGGAAAAGCTTCGAAGCACAAGTTAGATTAAGTACACACTTAGATACATTTACATATTTAAGGGTAGGTAATATTTCTATTAAGCTATCCATAGGTATTACTTTTAATAATATAAAAATATGACCGATTGTATATTTACAGACTATCAGATTTTAAATAACAGTTTTCCGGTAAACTTTAGGTAAACCTCTAGTGAGGCTGTTATTTCATAGTTTTGAGGTCAATAGTTTCGGAGATAATAGGGAGAGTGGGGAATGCCATTTTTTGTAGATATTGTCAGAAAAATCTCTATGACTATCTTACACAAAATTCTGAAAAATTTGTTTTTGGAATTCTTGTAATTCTTTTAATTGATAAAAGTTTCAAAAGTGTAAAATTGGCAAGTATTTCATTTGCCCCATAATCTCTCTTATAAAAATGGTTGTGACAGACACATAGTTCGGACCGTGAGTGATCTTCTAAGGATTTAGTTTTTACTTTTGAAGTGCGGAACCCTAAAAGTATCCATATTAAAAATCGGTCAAGGACAAGCTATACTTACACAATTAGTGTTCCATGACATCAACTTCCCCACATAAATATTAATAGTAATACAGTTCGATTTTATGCTTAGAAGGGGCTCATCTGCCGTGCTACCCGTCGCCGACCGCGCGAAAGGATGTTATATCCTAAAAATATCCATATCAAAAATCGGCCAAGGACAAGCTATACTTACACAATTAGTGTTCCATGACATCAACCTCCCCACATAAATATTAACAGTAATACAGTTCGATTTTATGCTCATCTGCCGTACTACCCGTCGCCGACCGCGCCAAAGGATGTTATATGTCCTTTGGTGTGGTCGGCGACGGTACGCGGAAACGTGGAACGGAGTGAGGGAATATATCGACTGAACCAAATTAAAAATTTTGAAAAGCGAGTAAGGACAAAAGTTTTTAGTTCAGTTAAAAAACATTTTTACATCACGAGGAAAAAAGAAAAATATTTTTACCCTCTGACATTATACCAAAAAACGAAAAATTCACATTTTTTATACTTCACGTCTATTATTTCGTTATCATATCCCATCTCTGTGCTAAATTTCAAATTTCACCTCAAAAAGTTTTCGAGAAAATCGTCTGTAACAAGGAGACGAATGAATGAATGGACGGAAGTGATTCCATTAGGATACCGTTTTGGAAATTTTGGTACGGAACACTAATAAACATAATATTTTTGCGACACCATTCAACCCTAAGTTTATTTAATGTAGAATTACCAAAAGATTTTGTGAAATAAAGTTGAGAGTCCGAAAAATAAAAAAAACAAATATAGATGTATAAAATGAAATAAGAAAAATCCATTAGAAAAAAGCAGCATGAAGTAGTTAAAAAGGAGAACTATAAAATTGTGTATGTTAGGTTACTTACTAAAAGAGATATAACAATAAATACACGATAATGACTAAAATATTTATAATAGATAAAAATCTAGGAATACCTGTAGATAAATCAATTAGAGATCCGTACGGATAAAGATTGTGCAATATGATTCTGCACAACTGCTTTACCTTTCATTGAATCGCTGTAATATTTTATACAGATACATAGAAATTACGAGGACATTTCTATCTTTTCAGTAGCAGTTTAGCCTCGAAACTAAATTGAAAACAGTGTAGACGATTGTGCCAATGTTATTGCGGGAGTTTACCGTCCCTGGGGAAATTCCCTCGCATCTGAACGAAGGACGCACTCTACTTTTTTATCGCACCGAACTGATTTTCTATGGATGACAATTTGTTTTTTAAATTTTCAACAGCTGTTCCCTGCGTTAAAACAGTTATTACGCTTGGAATTTATACCATACTAATTACATCTTTTATGCTGAAATAAATATAACAAATAAATAAAGAAATATCGTAGAAGTATTCATCGAAGTTATAATACTTCGATGAATATATCGTATTCAAGTAAATTATGTTAAAATAGTTACATATAATCAATAAATTTAAATATAATCTGTATATTTAAAGAATGTGTGTTTTAATTTTTTGTCGTACATACCAAAATATATTTTTCATCAACCTGTTACAGCCTCTGTCGTGGTAATATTAAAATCTAAATATTTGTTTACAGAATTTTATGAATCTATGAATAAGTGGTATTAAATTATCTATTGATCGAATTATTAACGTATTAGTTGAAATCTTCGCTTTCTTCTCCTTTCAAGTTGATAAACAAAATAACTTCTTTAAAAAATACAAATCTCCAAAAACATATCTTTAACTTAGGTCACCAATTTTTCACCATGTCGTTCCTTACATTCTCTCAATTATTTGCTAAATAATTCGCGTAAATATTCTTTTATAGTTTGCTGATTTTCCAACTTTACATTATTTCCTAATACAAGTATTTCCACAAATATTTTGTTAATAAATTTTCTAAACATTTAAATGTTTTCCTTTCATTTATTATTCTATGTTGATTTTCATTTATAATTTTGTATTTATAAAATCAGTTAAAAGAATGGTAATCACGTGTGGGAGCAATTACGTGTGAATCAGAGATTTTTACCTATTACTTACATTGCTATTATACAGAATCGAGACTCAGAACAGACCGTTTAAAATTCAAACAAATAAATGAAACACTTAGCATGTACTATTTTGGAACTACCCCTGAGTTATTTCTTTTTTAAATCCTCATTGTATTTACAGGTAAAATAATTTCGACACTCGCGTGAACCATTCATTTGCCATTTTCCCTAATTTGACTAAATTCTTTATACTGTTTGGTAATTCCCGTACCAAGTTTCGTGAGATGGCAGCGAACAAATCGATAATTATGGCCCAATGACAGAAAGACGAAAGAATTATTGAAATAAAATTGTACGTTCTTATGGGTTCCTACTTTTACATTTTAAATTGCGAATACCTTTAAGTAACAATCCTGCATAGTTAGGTATTCTATGGTAATCCTCATCGTTGTCACAGAAGGTTAAAAAAGTAAGTCGATTTCATTATGCGTTGAACAACTACACACGCTTAAAAGTTGCGTGCTGTGTGAGTGTATATCTAAAAGTAGTATACATCAATTATTATTATTAATTATTATATATGGTCCGAGACAGCTTCGGCAAATATATAATAATAATTTATTTGCCGAAGCTGTCGCAGACCATAAGACCAGCGGACCGGACAACAATTCCGGGAGATAGGGCGCCAGCACACAGCGATATATTCTGTGTTAAGCGGCTTCCTGGAACGTAGCGCGTGGGCAAACGGTCCATACCGGCCGAGGAAGTGCTGAGGCCGGCTATGAAATGCCATCATCGATACGATTAGTCGGAATTAGAGCTTTGCGGCGGCATGGCGATATTGTAAATGTTGGGCTGGTGTGCAATATGTTGTATGGGGGTCGAAAAATGTATACACATATGTCTCATTTATTTCATCGTCAGTACGAAAGTCGTACTAAAATTTGTATTCAAGAATAAAATAGAATCCAAAAAAAACTGTTAAATTAAAAAATAGAATGGACTTCTTTTAAGACTAGTGGGAGTACGGTAAAGTTACAAATTTAATTTAGTTCCGCCTCAAAATGTCGATTCCGTTAGTTTATTTAAACTTTATTTTCTGTATATAATATTTTAAAAGTTAAAATGATAAATGAGAGACGTATCACTCAGTCGGAGGATTTGTAGCTTGGCTTCCTTGCCGATACCTCCTTCCTTTCAACAGCAAAATATTTCCCGATCTCTTCGTAAATTCCGTAGTAGTGAATCAACAGGAATGCGCGGTCGCGTTGCTGCCGTGTTGGATACACCGTGTATCCTTTTATATTACTCGATGTAATATAAGTAAAAATCAAGTAAAGACTTCAGAAAAATCAGAATTGTATAACCTGAAGAAAATAGTATCAAGACTTAGGATGGTAAGCGAATAGAAGCTTGTACGAGTCGCAGTATAAATAAGAGAAGCACAGTTAATAGAGGACTTTCCATCGGGGCTGTTACTAGAATAAAAATTAAAAACAAATATAATTGACACCAGGATATTTTACCCAAAAAATCATATGTTTTATTCATTACACCCTTTTCTCAATATTATTCTCTTTGCTAATAGTAATTCTCCACTACCACCGTATGTCTGCGAAAAAATACGTAATAACTAATTAAATGTCTATAAAATAAGTGCTAATTATGTGCCTAAAAAATCAAATTTGGTGTAGACATTGTTTTTATAACTATTAGTTACTTACTAATCAAATTTAAACCCATTTACACATAATTTGAAATTTATAGTCGTAATTAAATTTCCTGTCTTCGAATTTAATATGACCTACTTGAACAAATCAAAATTTGCTATTGTTTTTCATTGCGTAGCTGAAGATATTTCGTTATAGGACATAAATAGAGGACATGCACTGATTATTTTGAGAACTAAAATTAATAAAATAAACGTTAAGACCATAAATTGTAAAAAAAGAATTAAAAATCGTTAAATGTAATAAAAATAACAATTTCACTAAAGGCTTAGTCACGTATTGTTAATTAATATAATATTTTTTTATCATCATGTATTATAGATACAAGAACGTAAATAAGACATAAAAAACAAATTAACAATGACATTGTTTACGATCAAAAATAGTTTTGTTATAGTCACAAAAAACCTGTTTATTAAATTATGTTATTATATTTTCGTTAAGAATATAATATTCACAATAGTTTTAATCACACCTGGACGAACTTGATAACCTGAGTTTGTCTGTAAGCTTTTTAAAATATCCACGGTCATAACTACATCACGTTGTTTGTTATTGTACCAAATATTTACATTGTATTCGATCAGACATAGTTAGAAAGGTGTAGTTCGTTTAATTCAGAGTGTAAATAATAGAAAATTATTTCCAAATCACGAACAAAACTCGAGTCACAAAAAATCTGTTAAGTGCGAATAGAACTCGCACTACTTTGTCAGGTACACGTTTACGCACATAAAAAAAATTAAACGTATAGTGTACACAGTATTTCTATTAAACTGTTTACACATATTAATATTATTATTCACCATGTACATTGCTTAGTATATTTTTGATAGGTGTAATATTGTCATGAATTTTTCAAAAACTATGAGATTTAGAATCAGCGCTATAGTTTTCCCATGAACTTTAGATAAAGTACTAATGTTATTTCTTTTTCATAATTTTGAATTTAGCAGTTTTGGATATAGAGGGGTGAGAATATGTTTTTGTGGATGTTTTCAGCAGTATCTATAGACATATAAGAATTAAAATTTTTAAAAAAATGAAGTTGGGGAATCCTTATGAACAATTTTAAAATTAAATAAGGTTATAAACAATTTTGCCTCGTATAATTATTCCATATCAATATTTTTGAGTGTTGAGCCTTGAGACAAATGCATGTTAATATACTTTATGACTACGCCAAATTTGAAGTTTTTAAAATAATTTTTGAGAAACACTATTGTGCGATACGGATAGACGGAATGAGTATTCTTATAATGGTTCCATTTTTGTTTTTATTTTCAGATACAGAACCCCAAAACCGACTTACTATATGGTCCTACCGTTTTTGTTTAATTAAGACACATATAGTGTCTTTATATTAAGAATTAATCTTTAAACATTTTCAAGTCATATTTATAACTCGTTACAAAAACCATTACATTAAAATTACACTTGATCAGCAAGATAAAATGCAACTTAAAGACTCGAACTAACCGTGAAGTTGAATATTGATACCCAATCATTGCAAACACCTCCCTCCGGTCGGGTCGGGCGCACCGCGTAATTGGAAGAGGAGATCAGCCCGGTCGATAGCAGCTCCAGGTGTTCATCAGCCCCTCCCCCGAGAAACTTGATGCCGCTTTGTGATTTTATAAATAATCATAAATCCATCACCGCTTGGTGGTTATATAGAGTTTGCATATTAATAATACGACTTATAGCATAAATTTATAATTGGAATAGTAGAGTATCGCATTACATTTTCACAATGTTTCTTCTCTATATTTCTCCTAGTCTGATCGTGATGTAATTTTGTCGACTCACCTTTTGGAAAACAATTAAATTTTAACGTAATACGTTAAATATTCTAACGCTTAAATGTTTGTTGAATTATCGATTCGTAAAACTGTTGTGGAAAAAGTAGCTAATACAAGCTGTGTGCGTGTCTTTGTCCATATGGACCTTTAAATGTATTAACAGTACAAGTGAAGATTAAAATACATTTAACGCCATCTGTAATAATTATAATATGAATTTTTTTCAAGTAGCTGTGCTTGATATTAAAATCTCAAATACCATATATTTTTTTAGTGAACCTCAGTTCCCCGAGGTGGTTACCCCAGGTTCTATGGTTCTAAGAATCCATAATTGAAAAGCCTATTAAAATCCCTTCAATGGTTCTTGCATAATATGTGAATAAATAAATACATAAACAGATAAATAGATAAAAAGACGACAATTCCAAAAACAATATTTTTGTGATTTTTTACTTTAATTATAAAAAATTAAATAAATTAAATAATTCGATGTCAATATTTCCATTTCTGATACACGCCAGTTTTATTAAATGTATATATAATAAGGGCAAAGGAAAGTTCTATCAAAGTATCAAACTAACACCAATCAAGACGTGTCATGTGCTAGACCAATCCATTAAACATTCATGGATTGGTTAAACACATAATATCAAATTCAAATGAACGCAATTTTACAATTCGGACATTCTTGTTTAAAATTACCATTTTAGTTTTACATCTTGTTGCATGCGATAGTGTATTTATAATGTAATATGAAGAATATGTTCTGTCCCCTTGTAAACAACCGTTCGGATAGATCGACATAGGGTGTATTTAGGTTAAGATTAAGCGTATAATTACCGGAATTAATTACCGGAGATGAATATAATTACTGGTGTTTGTTCCTTAGTCTAATATTGCAAGTGCGTAAGTGAGTTTGTTCGTTTTCCTCATTTAACGCCTCGACTTCTCAACGGATTCCTTTCAAATTTTGCACGTATTAGGGATTGGCATATAAGATAATGTTCATCCCAGTAAAAAACACAGATCCATAAGGGATAACAAAAGACCTTTCTTAGAATATCACCAGATAGCACTGTTGCAGCTTCGCTTTAATAAACAACGTTTTCCTTAAATCATCAATTATGTGGACGAAGTCGCAAGTAACAGCTAACTTTAGTAAATGAAGATTGGATCTCACACAAGGTACGAGATGTCCAAGTAGGAACCGACGCTCCTTCAATGGTACATGAATGCAATATTACCATATCATTACTATTTGATGACTGCGTACAGTCCTTATGAAAGCTGTACAAAACGCGTTATTGCGATCGAAGCTATTTCACAACGACTATAAAAATATCATTTACACGTTCTTAATATGTACCAATAATACTTCGTTTAATAATATGATACAATAAAAATTAATCTAAACTAAATGATATTTCAATCATGCGACCAAAACTAGCTATTAAAATAGACGTTTATACGACAATAATGGAAAAATTACAGCCACTAAAGCAACACGAACACACGTTACCAACGCAATGTGAATTAAGCGCAATTACGCACATATATTCACCTCTCGGCGAACCTTTGCATAGTTTAATATGAAAATAGCAACTCGACAGTAAACGGCTCGGAGCATTCATAATGTTATCGCTAGGACACGATCTGCGCGAGCTGAGAGTTAGTGTAGTGCTTACTACTCGTACGGCGCTCGCTCGCAGTGCTATAAAACGAATGTTTGCAGTTATTATCGCAATCTGAAAATGAATTAGTACCTCGTGGCTAAAACGTGTTGGCGCATGGCTAGATTTAATCTTTATTGTCGTGTTTAATTACGACCTTCGAATCAATTACGAAGTTTCATCTTCAATGTTACGACTTAAGAGGCTTAGTAAATTGTTTTAGCAACTGATTAACTTTTGCGACTATATTGAGAATAAAGCGATAGATAAAATATAAAAACAGGCTAAAATGTAATTTCGGTTATAAAATTTTAATTTTCAAAGATCGCCATTATATTTGATGACGTACGAGATTTGCCCTTATCTTTAAAGTTTCATTAATATAAATCGAATTATGTAAAAAAAGAGGTGCATAAGTTCTTTTCAATTTTTAGAATAAATTAATAAATGAAAGTAACAGAATAATTTAGTAATAAAAACAAATCATTCCTAAATCTTTGTTTTTATTATTTAAATAAATATCAACATAAAAAGAAAACGTTTCTTTCTTTCAGAAGAAGATTAGAATCACTTAAAGTAATTGATAGTCATCATATAAATTTATAATCATTAAATAAATTTTATATTCATACGTTATCAAAGCGGACCTTTACGAAAAATGATACACATATTGAAAGCAATTAAAACATGAATATTTTAACCTCATCAGTGAGAGAAGAGAAAGGAAAATATTGACAACCTTGCTCCTCATAAAACGAGCGTCCGGTAAAGTAAAACATTGTTCTCAATTTCAGTATCTCAGCCTAAGAGTGAGCGAAATGAACAGACCACTCTATCTTTCTTCGTTACGATGAGAGTTATTCAGTATTAGTGCCGATAAAATTTTTCTTTTTAATTAATTAATGATAATGTCTGAATTTTTTTCATTATTTTGATTATAAGTAGAACAGGTTTTCCTAGAAATTACGACCATCTTTTGGCTTTCCGCCCTACAGTTTTTCAGCTCTTTACATGACAAATTTACGTTCATTTTCAAGTAAAACTTCTTTATTTGCTTGGGTGTGAATGAAAAATCAATGCTCAATGGTTTTTAGAGGCACTCACCAAAGTGTTTCCCTTTCACTGAAATCAAGCAAAATCAGGAGCATATTGATTATTTGAAATGAGGTCACATTTCATGGAATCTACTATTAATAAGGTGCATTTCCGAAGAGCGTGTTCTAGTTATACAATGATTTATTTATAATTTGTAATTCATAATTGTAAAAAATACACAGAAGCTCCGTTCATTTTATCGCAATATTAGTATAAGTAATCTACATGGATGAAATCAATATTAACCTTTACAAAACGCCTTTAATTTTTCAGAACAACGGAACGCAACCAAACTTCAGAATAAAGATGTTAAACAAATCGCACGTACATTGTCGGTTTATTGCGTAACCGTAACCGCCTAACAAGATGTTGCCTGTTATTATTACATTAATTTTTTATATAATTTATGGCAAACTTCGTATTTGTTGTGCTTTGGGCACAATAAAATAAAATAAAGCGATTTTAACATATTTTACATTTTTGTTTAGCACAGAGGGGCGGAGATTTTATCACGATTTGCCACCTGCCGGGACTGCCTTTTTACGAATATTCGTTCAAATAATGAATGAGCTCGATGTAATGGTAGAGTTGCGATCGACAAAAGTCTTGCAATCGACAAAAAAAACAATATTTTCCTTAAATTCGGTTACTATATCATGCATTTAGTGAATAATGTTACGGTGATGTAATATTTAAGACTTTTTCAAATTAATCAATTGTCAATGAGAAAAAAGAGCGGAAAGTGCAAAGCAGCATATTTGTTCAATTTATGGAACCGGTCATGAATAATATGTCGGTAATTGTGTTCAGTGTTCCACAACTTTTGTCAGTAATTGTGTTCAGTATTCCACTACCTTAGTAACTTCAATCTAATGGGGAATACAGGTTTATACTTAAAAGTGTTTATGTTTTCCAATAGGAGGTGTTAAGAATTACATCAAGGAATTATTTTGCAAATTCTTCGAAAGTAAAGAAAAACATTTCTGCGTGTACTGACTTAAAACTGCCCGTAGACCACGGTCGCACTTATATCACAGCGATATCGATAAGCGAAGAACATTATATATATATATATATATATATATATATATATATATATATATATATATATATATATGTATATATATATATATATATCTTCAAAAATAAAAATATGGTTACGTAAATACCAGAAATTCATTGAATATTTTATGTTCTTTTACGAAACAAATTTTAAATGGTAAATAAAAGACTATAATTGGTTACATTAATTAATCGTGCGATTGAAAAACTAAAAAAATACGACAAAAAATAACCAATGCAGTGCACGACGCAATTGTTTAGGTCTCTGAGACCATCAGTAAAATATCTACATCGTAACTTCCGTGCTTACGTAAAAAGTTGCATATTTAATTGTTTTCCAAAAGGTGACTCGATAAAGTTAGAACACGATGAGTGGAAAATAAATGAATATGAATAAATAAAACAAAAAAAATGTTCTTAACGACTTTGTTGAAATATATGTATACTTTGTGTTTATTAATAACAAGAACAAGTTTATTAATAAGACAAAAAGTAGTAAGTTTAAAATAAATATTATTAAAGTTATTTTAAGAAACTGTACTCCTTCCGATTCACTTACATCGCCTTGTTTAGTCTTTACGCAACCATGCAGTGATTAGTCAGTTTGTATAATTTTTACAAATACTGCACTTTAACACCAGTCTTAATGGAAATTTATCTCTGAAGCCCTGTCTGAAATGCCTTTTGAAACATCCCTAAAAGTTTCTTTGATTCCGATTTCATCCGTCAATATTATCCAAATAGTAACAATTATGGACATCGATATATCCGACCAAATTACTTGAAAATATATTCCTTCTATTCAATCATTTTATTTCGATTCACAGTTTGAATGGCTAAATATACCGATTCGGCACAATCTACATCTTCTATTAAAATCATTGTTTAATATCATCAAGATCTTCGTACTTATCTTATCTACGATTCATGTATAACGGTGCAAAGATTCTTCTGATCACTCCGCACGGAACAACATTGTTCTGTGTGAAGTGATCAGAACTGGAAAACTGATTTTTAAATATGAAACTTGAAAAAAGTGGAAAATTGATTTTTAAATACGACTCTGTTGTTGACACTTTAGTTTTACACGATAAAATATACAATTCAAGTTTAATTCACATAAAAATATACTTATAGAGATGGTAGCACTATATTATGCAACATTTCATATATATATAAATGCAATAGCAACTGCAGGTTTATTAAAAACGATTGTTGACGAGAAATCTAGAAGTCACTTCTTGTTAATATGTTAAACGTAAAGTCTAGATATTCAGTAGTTTATTTATAAAGAATACCTCCATAATTAAACATAGTGCGATGGATTTGGACTCCCATCGCTAGTCCGAATTACTATACAATTATTCTGAATAAAATTAGCTAGTAAATGTACAATTCTATAAATTATAAAAATACGAAATAAAAAACGACATCTAGAGATCGAGGTAACAAAATAGAAAATCGTAGAAGGATCAATCAAAGACAAGCAGCAATACAATAATTAAACGGAAGACAATGCCACGCTATATATCGTATACTAATCTTATAACAGGCTTCCCGTACATATTTGTAAATGATAAGTAACATCTGTATTGTACAGAAATAAGTCTTTTTGTGAAGGTTATTTGGTTCGTGATTTTTACACAATGTTTGTTGCTTGCCTTCGTGAAATTGTATTTCCTGCCCGTATGGTCACATTTTCCTTCGACGTTCGGGCATCATTATGAGCCTATGCATTGATAAATGAAACATTTCCTCTTCATACATTACCTAAATAACAGGTTAGTCCGGAAATAAGTTAGAGTGATAAGAGCTCAAGGGGAGCTGTAAATATCCTCGCAGAGTAAGGTTCTGTCGAATTAAGGGAACATTACGCGGTTCGCCGCGGCGTAATATATCACGTTACACCTTCGTTATTTTATTCAGTATCTCGGGGCGCTAGCTGAATGGGTGCATTCGTATTGTAAACTCATGATGATGTGCGATTTGTGTGATTTTTAGGAGTGGACATAATTTGTTCGATTTATCGATACTTTCCATTATTCAACGTGGAATCTTATCGTTTGACTTGATTGTAATTACGCTTCTATTTTTCAGACACAACTAGAGAATATGACAATATCATTCATATAAAAGAGTATGATATAATAATTTCCTTCTTCTTGTCCTCTTCTCTTCATAATTCCAGCTGTTGTAGGGAGCTAGGACCACAGTTGTGTTGGGAGAATTACTCGTAAAGTTACGCATATAGTACACGTACGATAAATCAATTATTACTAAATTGACTTATTGTCCTACATGTTATAGGAACGTAGTCATTTTTTTCGAAATAAATACAAAAACATTTATAAATATGTTATGCTTATTTAGTAAAATTATGTTTTTACACTTTGCTATGCACTGGTCTTTGTTCATTACGTCACTACTAAATGTTTATAGATTGAAGATAAAAAATTTAACTGTGTAATTAGTATGTTTTTAAATTCATTAAACAATTAAACACTTTTATAACACGGGTATATTTTAATACGGGTATATGTACGCATGGTATGCAATTTCGTAAACGCCCAACTGCCTTGAAACTCATTTAAGATAAATAGGAGATATTAACAAACACCAATAAGTTCTATGTTAGAGAAGTTGCGGGTTTTAAATTATTCTACTACTCTCTTTTTGCTACTTTTAAGCCAATTATTAAATAAAAATAGCAGTGTATAACAGTTTTGATACCAAAACACTAATATTATCTTAAGAAAATATATACCATTTCGCACGCAGAATAGACAGATACGACAATCGACAATTAAACATGTCTTTTAAAATTATTTTTTGAATAGACCATGTGGCACCGTATTTTTATATTTTATGTTATACTAACTGCGTCCCACGGTTTCATTGGTGTAAAATTTGAAATAATAAATTTTTCTCATATGTTGCTCTTGGTTATAAAATATTATCATACCATTTTGTATGATTAACGCACAAAATAACATAGAGACAAAAATTCTAAAAATGATTTTTCGGCTTCTATTATCATTCTATACGCTAAATCAATCATTCTTTGTAAAATATTTTCCGTGTACACAATTTACTTTGTTACAATTTTATTATGTGATAGACAATATTTACAAAATATTCGGCTGAATTAGGAAAGAGACAACAACTAAATGCTGTCTTGTACGGGCGATATTTCCGCATCACTAAACACATAAAAATGATTGTTTGTTTGTGTACTTGTAAATTATAATATGTTAAACCTTTACCATATCCCTATTGGCGACAATTATAATGCAATATAATGTAGATAGATTTAGAAAACGTCTTTAGTAGCGACATAATGATCGAAGTATAACGCCCCATATCATAAAACATTGTGAAAAAATAAATATTTACAACCTCCATAGCGTCACAACACGGTGACAATGATAGTTATCGACATCAGACACTCCACGAACTAGTTATTTTATGTGAATTTCACTGTCTATATACTAGACGGGCCTTGGTTTTCGTCAGACTCATTTCAGGGTATCGATACTTCCATTCATTTTGGGGTCCGTGAGAAAATACCTCACTAGCGAATAAAATATTTTCATGTAAAAATTGATCTGTAAACAAGTTTGTTGATTAATGTTATACATGCACTGCTAGTAAAACTATTTCTGTAACATTAACATAAAACTTTTAACGCCGACCTTAAAACGTCTATCAACAATCCAAGATAAACGACAAGGGAAGACATCCACGATGATTACGTCAGTCGTTTCAAAATCAGGTCGATGGCTGGTGTTGCCCGATTGAATTGGGTCATATTTCTTTTAATATAAAATGCGAAACGCGCCTTTAAACATTACTTCCGCTGCCGCCGTACGCCTGCGTGTCGGACGTACGGCTCATTAATGGATCCATCGGAAACAGAAATTATGGATACTCACAAGTTATTATGATTACTTGTATGTGGTAGAAATTTTGTCAGGTAGAAATGTTTCTCGCTGGTGAGAGTTTTATATTTTTAAGATCTAATTTGGTAAATATTGTCAAGTAATTTGGTAAATATTTCACTGTAATAAATTACTTAAATATCACTTCATTTCTAAAAGTTGATTCCAATTGCTCGCATATTTTTCAATTTTACGGCCATATTGTTACATATCGCAATATGGTAATCCTTTGTTTCGTTCATTACTAAATTTTTCCGATTTCGAAATACGTTAAATATGAACACATAGTTTTAAGTTTATATAAACTTTGTCGTTTCCCTAAATATCTTTCCAAATGTTTTGTATCATTAGAAATTAATAAAAAAGATCCGAAAACACATGTAATTTTTATCTGCACTTAAATTCAGGAATAATTCAGCAATTTATCGAGAGTTACAATTACGTATTTTCTCTCGTGAGTTATAAATATATTCTTCAATTTGAGATAAATAAAAGTAATTTTTTTGTAATTTCCATTTTATTCTTAATAACTTATTTCCAAGCATTAGCTTTGTAATTAATTACTATCATTTTTACTCTATCGCTGGCGTCTCAGTTGGTAAATAAATTAAAATTGATGACCCTATCAGACATTTGATTTAGTTGTTCACACGCATCACTGGTTGCAATTTATTGTGACACATTTTGGGATCAAATTAATTAGTTGTCGACTGTTAAGTGTCACTCAAACACTAATTTGGCAGATTATGACTGTTATTTCGCTTTTTATATAAGTGTTGCAATGACATTTCTTTAATTTTTTTTCTTCATAAAAATACGAATCCAGTTTTTCGCTTATTACTGAAAACGTTTTCATCCAATTTCTTTTATTTATAATTATGGTCGACTCCAGCACTTATAGGCTATTTATCATTATGATACTTTACGCGCTGACTTAAGCATCGAAAGGAAATGTGAGATGAGCTGTGGAAGCAAGCTGCACCGATGTAATATTATTATAAATTTACTTTTACTAAAATTCCTTAATACAGTAATATTTAAAATTTGTAATTAAAACAAAATAATATTTTAGTGAATTTAGCGAATGTACAAGATACTATCTAAATTTATCGATTATAAGACTTTTACCGTATATATATATATATATATATATATATATATATATATATATATTTTATTTTATTTTTTTTTTCTTTTACAAAAATGTTCTCAATTTTCCTCATTATTTTCATAAATGTTACGTTATCGTTATCATTAATGGCGTAGAAATAGCTGAGTTATCATATATTAACAAAAAAATAAAGATTTATGACAGATATTACAATAAATAAATGCAGTGTTCCGCAAATGTTTTTATTTCAATTATATTTTAAATCTTTTTGAAATTAACGCTCGTGCAGCAAAATGTTAACTTCTGTATTTGTCGTGCTGCTTTAAAAGTTGATATAAATACTAATATAAGTAGAATCCAGTACCAAACTGGAAAAAAATCGCTCCTTATATATTATATTTATATATTTTATATAGGTGGTAAATATAGGACAACACCTTTAATGAATATCTTCACCAACCTTTTCACCTGATGGAAAAAAATTCAGTTCAATGCCGCAGATGGTTCATTCAATTTCGCAGGTATTTTTCAATATTCTACTCTTAGCAATATTGCCCTTGAAATGGAGCAGTACATACAATTTACGGTTCAGAGATACATTGAGGCGAATCGTTATAAAGTCTGCTGTACGTAAATATTGATTTCCTCTTTAAAAAGGATATACATGCTATAGGTTATAAAAGGCGAATTGTTTTATATCATCTATAGTTCTATTACAAAAACTGTTCTTAATTTTCCACATAATTTTCATATAATATTACGTTCTTAAATGACATTATTTTTTTGCCCCATAGAATGCTGACACAGCAGTTTTCGAAACAGATGTTTACCAAATATGTAATGATAAACAATTCTTTAGAAAAATTTTTAAAATATTTTTAACTGTTTATACAAAAAGATGAATAATAATTTAAAGAATGCATAATTTTTAGTGGCTTTTAAATTATGAACAATCACAAGATCCGTCACTCATCACTTTATATCCACATAATTATTGACAAAAGCTATATCAGTAAATCTGACACTTCTTAAAAATTCATGAAACTCAATTAGCACTTAAATGTATCAGACGACAAAAACAGAAAGTTGATATAATATTAGGAACGTAATTGTCTTTTGCTTTTATGGAAAACAATTATAATTGGTGAAACAGTTTTGTATTCCTAAAAATCACATGTTCTGATTTTTTCCAAGCTCACTCGACACCGAACTGTAACGCAATGATAAATACATGAAGATGCGTTTAGCTTCAATTATTAACGTAAATAAACACATTTATATGCAACTTTTATCGGGTTCGATAGTAATGTTAAAAAAAACAAGATATCAGTTTCAGCCTTAAATGCCCTCTTGATCCGCTTTGCATCTAAAATTCCTTTACATATCCCCGTCATAAAATATTACGCAGTGAGCGAATGGGTTATTGCTTCATCGGATCGCGAGCGCGTTACCATCGATGCGTCTCGCTTCGTGTCAACACTCGTAAACCTTCGAAACGTCGTTAAACTGCCTTCAGGAGGGCCAGGGGCTGATCTCATTGGTCTGGCTATTTCTGTTGTTTTTATGTGTGAACCAAAGACTGCCGGCACGCCCCATATAGTGGTACAGAGCCTTAGATATGTTGAGGCTCGAATTGTTTTTTTATACACTGAGTATTAGGAAAAAATATTTATATAATTCGGAAATATTTTTAATCAATATTATTAATTTCTTCAAACAATACTGTATGTTTTAATTCATTATTTCTTCTTATTAGCCCTATATTAAATACAGAATAGTGTCTTCAATGCTTTCAAATACTGTTCTTCAGATTAATTCAACCGACAGGTACAAACGATAAAGTAATGGTACTCCCATTCCAGCGCAGAAACAACAACACTAGGATTTGAATATTCGAGGACAGACATATTGTTTGAAGTCTGATCCCTTGCATTCAGCCAAAACTTATTATTTTACACTCTCACTTAAGAAGTAGAAGAAAAATTACGGAAAACAAAAATAAAAAGCATCAAAAATTTTCTTAGCAATAAATAATAACATGCTCGTGGGAGCAGTTGAATAAAGTATCAAATGTAAAATGACGCTCGTGGGAGCAGTTGAATAAAGTGTTGAATGACAGGAGGAAGAGGTGAGAAAGTTTAATTAGGACGGTATTATTTGCATCGATGGGGTTGTATTATAGACGATTTAGACGATTTTTGAATAAAAATATTGTTAAAAAATAATAAAACCCAGAAGTTTATATTGTTAAAAAATTTTCTTTATATTGTTAAAATACTACATTATTACACAATATTAATTATTTGCGGTTCTTAATCGCTAATATGTGCAAAAAAGCATAATAAAATTATGAAGTAAGTGCTCAATTTCCACTCAATTTCCCTTCCCCTCCATGTTTCTTACTCATTTTGCTTTCAAATTTTAAATAGATTTTTAGAACTTTAAGTAATACGTTTTCTAATTACATATTATTAAGAAAATAATTGATTATAAGTTAATTTAGTTACATAATTCCTTAAATTGTGTAAACCGAAATTTTATTACATAACTTTTAAAGCGAACTGCGTACAAGATGTTAGGCGACATAAAAAGAGAAAGTTATTCATTTCTTATCTTCTTTGTTAAATCTAACTATTTCTATTAATACAAAATATATGATTCAAAGAACTTATTAAAGTTTGGAAATCGACAGCAACAAACAGAAAAGCATTAACAGTGCACTTTTTAACCGAAAATTTACTTTATTCTCTCTTTGTTTCAGGTAAGATTCAACAACTTTGAATACGTGCAAGAACTGGATAGAAGTACTGTTGACAGCTATGTACATTAACAAAGATATATAATTTTGTTGTAAGTAATTAGTTATCTACGACAGAGACAATGATAGGTTCATTTTAGTTCAGATACCTTAAAAAACTTGGCTATAAATCTACTACGTTATGTGGAAAGAAGTCGACTTTTAAAAAGTGACAAAAATTTAAATTAGCTTAACAGTATTTCATGCTGCAGGAAAAAAGAAGGAAGGGAATACTTTAGAACTAACATAAATTTTTCAAAACAGCACACAGCGACAATATAAAATTTGGAAAAAGGAAAAAAAATTATAGAACTTAGAAATGTCATAAAAATGAAATATAATAATGTTCTGTAAAAATGATATGACCAACTATTCTAAAAATTACTTTAGTGGTGTTTTTGCGATATCAATCACTTTTAAGTGATCCCATAAAGCTTCGTTTTATTCCTTTTTAAATACAAAATTTAAAACAAATCTTAGCGCCTAGTACATTATGAATATATATTTGGGAGACCTAGAGACAACAGAATTTTAATTTCAAAATATACATGCTCTAAATTGTTCTTAATTTACAAGTACATATTGCAAAGAATAAGAGAAAACTGTACAGATTTTGTGGCAGATCGATTCTTGATAAATTATAAAAGTGCATAAAATTGTATTTGAGAAAATTTTTAATAATAAATGCAAATTTATGCATATTATATTTTTATATTATTTAGCAGTTTCCATTGTTCTTTCAAAAAAAAGCTTGTGACACATTTGATCCCAGCAAAATTATCCCGAAAATTGTAATTTAATATATTTGTACGTTACAGCTATGTTTGAGTAATTTTTATATCAAAATTCGCATCTTTTCAACGCTTTGCGATTGATTGATTCTTCTCGTTTTGGTACAAAATATTAAAAAAAGACTATAAAAATATAACATTTTATAATATTTATAATTGCATTGCTTATATTCCTATAATTATATCAACAAAACTATATCTGTACTATGATTATGGAAGTTTCATGCTTAAATACACTAAATTGACTAAAAACAAATAATAATGAGACAGCTATACACGATGTCGTACTATGTGATTTGAAAATCGAAATACAAGCAGAATGGTGAATCCATTCGGTGTATAACATTAACAAATCTGAACTCGATAACTGAGAACTGATCTCGACGTATAACCCCGAAATTAGGTCTCTATTTTCCTTGTACAAGTTGCAAACGGCCAACTATACGTTTGATTGAGCTAAATCCCGGTACGATGGGTCGAAACATAAAAAGGTAGAATCAGAAGCGCATCTCTCGACCCGCACTTAGCGATTTTTTTTTCTGCACGTTCTTAATATGCATCTACTCACAGGACGCGCCGCGTTTAAATAGACACGAGACGCGTGCACTGCGCACAAGCAGCATGCGCTGTCGCGTCCTGCGTGCGTCTGGAATCTGTTGGCTCACTCGCTTATTTATATAGGCAGGTGTATTTATCGGCATTTCGATGGACGGCAGCACGTCCTACTCTAATATTTACAAGAAATTGTTTATACGAAATGTTCTGTCTATCTGAACTGCCTCGTCGCATCCGGCCAAAGTAATGCGAGGGGCGGTGGAAGAATTGACTTGTTAAATCTTTTTTATGTACCAAGATCATATAAACCTTGAACAAAATCGATGAGGCATTTAAATAATCGATCAAAATTTCAATGATTAACAGGAGCTGAAGAAGAAATGGCTGTATGTTAACTGAAGAAGAATGGCTGTATGTTAACTGAAGAAGAATGGCTGTATGTTAACTGAAGAAGAATGGCTGTATGTTAACTGAAGAAGAATGGCTGTATGTTAACTGAAGAAGAATGGCCGTATGTTAACTGTCGACTGTTGTAGTCTTGAAATTGAAATTTTATTGTTTGGCTGGGACGACTTATTCGGCTAGAGCTTCGTGCCGTGAAGTACGTTAAGAAAGATCGAAAGAGTTTTCTTCTAAATTACGCTCTAAACACCACATATTTTTGGAAATTGTTACTTTATTAATTTTAGAAATATGAAAAATTTGTGAAAAATCAGTTTTTGCTAGTGAAAAAAGGACATTTTCACCTATATTTTAAAAATAAAAAAATAAAATCGCTTGTGACACGATACTATATTTTTATTTAAGACAATAATTTATATTTAAATATTTCGAAATATTATATTTCTGGCCACCACCTTGAACTTCTCTGAAAATAATAGAAATGGTTTTAAAAATATGTCGATTTTATGCATATATAGTACTTTCCATTGCAACATATACTGGACCACATTTTCCAGCACGATTTACAGACCCTATATCACAAAGTTTTTTCGCGGTAGATAAACACACACATTTAACTTATAGAATAATTTTAGACACTTTTATTTAAGAAATAAATACTTAACTGTCATTTCAGATTAATACACCGCTATTGGTGCTGACGTAAATTTTCACGATAAATATATATGTTTTATAACTTGCAGAATGTCATAAATGCTCTTCATAAATATTATATGCCACATCTGTTATTATTGTATGTTCTATTCCTTATCGAAACCTTGCTTCTTTAATTACACACTTTATTCGTCGTTTAGATACAAATATTCTTATCAACTTGTGCGGCTTCTTGTAGCGGTGTATTAAAACCGCATAGTAGTCGTTCTTATTTTACATCACTTTTTGTTAATAACAAATAGCTATTGAATTTTTTTTTAATTTTAGTAAGTGCGTCGAAAATGACGTGAAGTTATGAAGTTATTCGTAAAAAAACCGTGGTCATTTGTAAAAAAAAACTTCCAAACATAGTTGCGCTAGATCGGATCGGAGATGTACTAAAATAAATGTGATAAAAATAAGTCGTGAGTTTTAATAACAAGTAGGTAAATGTATATGAAAACAAATTTTATATATGTTATCGTCTACTGTTTACCTTGCTTTAATATAAAACTAGCCGCTTCGCTGGGTTTTTTTTGGTCGTGCTTTTATTCACATCTCAACATTTTTTTGTATAAAAACGTGTGTTAAAAACTCTTTTTTTATTACTTTTTTATATTATATATATATATATATATATATATACATATATATATATATATATATATATATATATATATATATATACATATATATATATATATATATATATATACATATATATATATATATATATATATATATATATATATATATAATAGTATTAAAAATATGCCGATTTTATACCCGACCGTAATGTGAGCTTTATGTCCATTTTTACGTCAGTCTTTTTTACACAATTTTCTTTTATAAAAATAATCTTGAAAAACTATTTAGGTAGTACTTTCCATTCCAATACATTTTGTATCACATTTTCCAGCACGATTTACAGACCCTATATCACAAAGTTTTTTCGCGGTAGATAAACACACACATTTAACTTATAGAATAATTTTAGACACTTTTATTTAAGAAATAAATACTTAACTGTCATTTCAGATTAACCCACCGCTATTGGTGCTGACGTAAATTTTCACGATAAATAGGTATATTTTATAATTTGTATACATATATATATATATATATATATATATATATATATATATATATATATATATATATATATATATATATATATATATATAATTATATTATTACTACGATATTTGTTTGGTTTGTGCGGATCCTTGCAGGCTCTGTTCTATCAGCCTCATGATAAGAACGTATTTTAAAAATTAAAATTCAAGTCTTATGTTTATCGCTCTGTTCCTTAGAGGGCAATAATTCAGTAAACATTCGTTCGTCTTCGAATTGCTTAATTATAAGAACAAAATGATGACAGAAACTTGAATCTCTAACCTTCATTTGAGGTCCTTCCTTTAACTTAATCGTAGTGTCGCATCAGATTCCAACTAATAATTTAATCTTTGAAATTGAGCCATTCTAAAGACTAATTCAAAATTGACGTTTTATTTTTCTTTTTTAAATTTTGACTTAATCCTGTTCATAAAGTAAATTCTTGAATTATTGAAACTATTTCCCTTCAATGTGCGTGATGGAAATGCTGTGGTGTGCTTGATGTTAATTCGTTATTAATTTTCATATTTATTTTCAATTTATTTACTAATTAAAACTAATGCACACGTGACAGTAACACAATTATGACCTAAATACCAACAATTTCCCTGACATCGACCTGCATCTTACGCGTGGCCAACGCGACTCTACTACTTTCATACGCCAACGCCATACCTCCGCCGCGTGCGTCGATAGCGCCGAAACCAAATAAAATTCGTAGGCAAACCAATTGTGTAACGGCGACAATAGATCCGTTCGGCGTCCGCGAGCGCCGCAGTCCGCGGCCGGCCCGCGAACTGCGAGCACGAAACACACGCGAGAAGATTTCCTTTCGGCGACGAAAGAAAACAACTTCCTAAACGAATGCGAAAATCATTTCCGAAAAACTTTTATCACGTAGTGAAATATTAAAATGCATATTTTAACAGCAATTTAACATCAACTTAATTACCGATTATTTAATTGCGGTTTAATTAATGAAATGTCAAAGTTATGTTATCAAAATCAATGTTCATTATATTATAATAATGAATAGTGAGTGTGTGTGTTTTAATCGAATTATTAAGTTACGTAAACTCAATTTAAATTCGATGTAGCTCATTGTACAGTATTTGATTATATTCGTTGAA
The DNA here is from genome assembly GCA_039881145.1 of Druceiella hillmani. Taxonomy (NCBI): domain Eukaryota; kingdom Metazoa; phylum Arthropoda; class Insecta; order Lepidoptera; family Hepialidae; genus Druceiella; species Druceiella hillmani. Next base: position 8,523,048 of record JAYKKI010000008.1, read on the forward strand.
AATATGATATTATCTAACAAGTGAAGTCGTAAAAGTTATTTCAACAAAATGAAGTTGTTCAAGCGAAGATTGTCATTTGCTGGAGATAAGGATAAGAAGCCGGCACGAAATGCGGACGGATTAGAAATCAACGTAAGTTTCTTTTATTATTTGTTATGTATAACAATTATTTAGAGCATGTCAATTTTTAATTTCCGAATATAGTTCATAAACACAATCGTATTTTAATACCTGGAGACGTTTAATGGTAACTACATAATTTAATGTCGCTTTACATTTTGTAATTTAATTTTGGAAATACTAAATTCAGATGTTTACAATGAAGATTTTTTTAGGTTTTAAAAATTTGTACAACTATTTTTAACATTTGTTTTTTTTCTGTAACTTCGGTTTCTGGTTCTATTTCTTCCAATGGAAATTTTCCGGAGAAAAATTAATCAAACATAATCAGATTTTCTTTGTAAATTGGCCACTCTACACAGCGATTGTTTACAGTATGTTGTTAATCTGAAGCTTTGACATTCGTTCGAGGTGACATTCACACTACATTAGAAATATCAAGTCCCAAGGTCAAAGTAGTTGTTCTTAATTGTTGTAGTGATTATCACTGCCTACGTTTTATTAATATATCGTATAATGCCTTTTTTCCCACTTTTTAAACTAACCATGTAGTGGAGTAAAATTCGTCTTTATTTTGATATTTCTGTCTGGAAGTTGAAATATTATGACATCATTTATATATGCATAAGAGTTTATATACAATTTGTTAACTGCTCAAGATAGTGCGAAGGATGAAAAAATTCAATAAATTTATTAATATTATAACAAATATTATCGTTACTTTTATCTATATTGGCTTACTTCAATATCAGATCAAAATCACTTACTCTATATACAACATCTTTATATATAAAAGAGGAAGGTGACTGACTAATTGACTGACCCCAGAGATCAACGCACCACCGAAACTACTGAATCATGGAATTTTACAGATATATTCTTTATATAGCGTAAGTATGCAATAAGAAAGGACTTTTTGTAATAAATCCCTAAGCGGTAAAATAGGGGTTGAAAGTTTGTATGGAATTTGAACGGTTTGCAAGTTAGACACGTGAAATTGTAGTTTTACTCTTTTGGTTAATAAAAAAAATTTACGCATTTATTGGATTTTGGAAATTCTGCCCCTAAGGGGTAAAATAGGGGTTGAAAAATTGTATGAAATTTCGTCGGTTTGGAAGTTAGACACCTGAAATTTTAGATTTACGCTCTTGGTTAATAAAACAAATTAATGTGTGTATTGGTAAATTAATGTTTAAATTCTACCCCTAAGGAGATAAAATAGGGGTTGAAAGTTTGTATGAAATTTCCTCGGTTTATTAGTTAGAAACGAGAAATTTTAGATTTACGCTCTTGGATAATAAAAAAATTAATGCTTTTGTTGGAAGTCTGAAATAGGGGATGACAGTTTGTATGGAAGCCCGTAAGGCAGAGTGTGTGCCCTAATTTAGTTACATTTAATTATTACATTTTATTTTTAGATGGATGTTCTGGAACCAATAATAAATAATTGACACGATTCGAGAAAAATAAATTCTGATTATGTGTATCGTCTATCAACAAAGTGCGCTGCGTGCACGGCAAGATAAGCGGAAAGAGGTTGCGAGACCGGGTCCAGGGAACGGCGAGTGCGAGAGATGGCGATCCGAATGCGGGCAGACGTTACTGTTGGTCGTATGCGATAAATACGGATCTTAATGATTGAATGTTCACACCTGTTATGTATGACAATTAATAAATTACAGGGCCAGAATCTTAAATTCGCTGGAGTTGATTTAAGGGAAGTTGTTTTTCTCGTGGTAAATTTTATGTGGTTTCCTCCCGTGTCAGTGCTCCTGCCTGGTTTTGCTGGCACCGACCACGAAGTGAAAAATGTGGTTTATAAGGAAGTACTGTAGGTTTATTCATATTTCCGTATTACAAAAAAAAGGATTTTTAAAAATACAAACCCTAAGCGGGTAAAATAGAAAATGAAAATTTGTATGATTTTTGATTCCTTTTATAGATTTGCTTCGAATATACGTATAGAGTGAAAATAGAGCTGCTTGATTTATTGGAATGTATTGTAATATATACTTCTGCGCGAGCAAAGCCGCGGACAAAGTCTAGTATATAATAAAATGTAACTTATAATAAAACGACAAGAACCTTCTATCTCGTGAAGAGAAACTTGAACACCGGAAGAGACATTAGTAAATACGTAAAATGTACAGTAAATTCGTCTGGTACTTCTGGTAAATGGGAATTATTAAATAGAAATAGCATGTTTGCGTGTTTTGATAAAGCGTTAAAACTATTTAAGCGCGACGTTGAGTTGTTCCCCGGTTGACGTATCTTTTTTATTTTAATTACCATGATTTCTATTTTTTTTTTTTAAATGTATATAAATACGAACTATGTGAAAAAAAATAACTGTGTACGGTTTACTCCCAAATATCCTAAAGCATTTTCTAATACATAAATTAAATTGGAAAAAAATAATTATTGCCATCACATAAAAAGATAACAGTGCATTGTGAACTGGCCGAGAAGTTCACTAATGTACTTCCAAATTGATGTAAACAAATGTAAAATTCAAGACAGCCTTCAATTATAAATCGATAAACGTACACATACGGACTACTGAAGAACTCTACCTAATGATAGTTCACATGCAGTGCATATAAAACGTAATAGGCTCATTAGTCGAGAAACATAGAAGGATACCGAAACAGAAATGTTATTGGCAAATCATTTATTTGACTAGTTTGTAATTTTAGGGTTCCGTACCTCAAAAAAAAGAACCCTTATAAGATCCCTTTGTTTTCCATCTGTCGGTCTGTCAAAATCCTTCTTCTCAGGAAATAAAAATACGGCCATTTATGCCGTATATTTTGACACTTGCAAATAAATCAAAACCAATAGAATACTTCCCGTTGACCTAGAATCATGAAATTTAGCAAGAAACAAGCTTTCACATCACAAGTAAAGAAAATAATCCGCAAATCGTTAATTTGTAGTTGTATCACATAAAAAAACATTGTTTAAAATATGCGCCTGTAAAAGATATAGTAGGTAATATATTTTCATTCTAAAAAATTAAATTTTTATAAATAGTTTAATAGGAATATTATGCAAAGATTTATAAATACATAAATGTGTACGAAACCCTCACAGTACTCTACTCGTGCTTGACAGGTTTTTATTTATTTTTGATAAATATCACAAACTTTTGCTAAATCGTATTAAGCAGGTACTTGAAGAAGATTGTGTTTTTTTTTGTAAAGAAGCGACTGTCATGCACATAGCAATTTTCTTTTTATCTGAGAAAGTATAATTTTATTAGGCTCTTAAATTTTTTCTATGATGAAATATCCTAGAATATTATTGCAAAAAGGGATATGCAAATATATATTTTACAATATAATAGTCTCCAATTTCATTAGAATCAGCAGAATTCAAGTAAAAAGTTACTGACGTGCACTTACTATTTTACCAGCTTGAAACTATTTTGAGTGCAGTGAGTATAAAAGGACATACTTAACTGGATGCCGTTGCCTTCTGGCGGCGTTTACTCACCCCTATTATCACGTGGTCTGCAGAACGCAATTTCCCTATGTTAACAATCTGCATATTTCTCATAGCTAGAATTATTAGCTTGTAAATTATAGTATACGATCCTTGGTCATTCATTCGCACTCTCATATACACGTTTGGTGAAGAGTACCTATGAATGTATGTATATGTATATACATAATATAATATTATGTTAATTTTTGAATTATTAGTTTTTTTTCAAACTTTTGTATGTAGGGACGTAGACCTTTGAAGTAACTTTACGTATACTATTATAAAATTGTGAAGTATGTATGTATGTATATACATTAAAGACATTTTTCAAAAAGTTTTTGAACTCGTTCCTAACGGTATTTGAACTAAAAAAAATGGTGTAGATTTTTGTTTGTTTCTTTAGTTGTTAATTTGTTTCTTTGCATGTTCGGGCATGACGCAAGAATTAAAATTCGAATTTTGATGGAGTTTTCGCTTATCGACATCACGCAAAAGCTAATTAAAATGATATTGGAATATTTTTCACGGTTTGAAAGCTTAGGGTCCAACTTAAAAGCTAAATTATATGTCATAATCAAAAGAGGCTGAATAGGATGTAGAAATTTAATTAAAACTAAACTGAACGGATATAAAATCGCAGGCAAGTAGAATGTTGAAAAATATTTTCTATACTCCTGGTGTTTTTAAATTTCCCTGAAACAAAGTTTACAACACGCGTATGTATTACAATTAACAGATCGTTAATTTAACCATTTTAACTATTTATCTTAACTGTACTATGAAGTTAACAATTATTAAATTATAAATGGAACACTTCGTACGCAATCAACGGTAGCGTCAATTACAAAAATTGACGTCACGATCACGCGGCACTTTATGCGGCAATTAGCTCCTAAGTCGACTATCGCTCTAGCGGGAGCTTGCGAAGCAATGTCGCAAGTGCAGATGCAATTCAAATTACGTCACCAGTTACATGCCCTGCGCATTAGATGCACACTTGTACCTACCGGCAAATGTAAATATATGCTATATTATAGACGTGGGATTGTCACGAACCTTGGTCTGTGTGTGGCGCGAGTAACAGTACTGAGAATAATTAGATCAATATTATTGTAGTTTTCCTAATCAAAAAGGGAGAGAATTATGCAACTATGCGATAAAGATATTTTTCAAGACCCCAACAGCTTCCGACAACTCCATCTTCCATATTTACTTTTTCCGCTTATTTCCTCCAAACGCATCATTACGTAATTATTTTCCTTTATGTCTAGGTGATGCTTGGTTGAGGCTGATTCCGAAGCGCTTGTCATTACTTGGATCAGATAAATTTGTTCTTGATCGATTTGTTTCGTCTACGTTTTTCTTGACTCTGAGCGCTGAACTTTTTTATTATTGGGCCGAATTTTACAGAGAAGCAGGTGAAGTACTTCGGATTCATCAATTTGGCATATGTTTTCAAATCTAAGGTGTCATTACTGGTTCAGTATTTAACGTTTGATTGGTTTCAGCATCCTTATCAGTTGATTTCGTTAAGAATGCGGTCATGCATATAATACGGATATATCGTTGACTACTACTTTTTTGCGAGCAAGATTCGTAAAACAATAGACATACATCGTTCGACTCTTGTGCTTAACATAGACAGAAAGCTGTCACCACTATATATAGAGATTAAAACAATCTTGATATGTATTACATTTACTTAATTTACTTTATCTACCGAACAATAAAAAATATTGTTAAAATATTCCTCTTATTGAGAAAATAAATTAGATATACATGCATTAGTGTTTATATACGAATATTAAATATATAGTTTGCACATATATGTTTTTTTTATTCTAACTCATAGTATTGATTATTACTTTAAGCAATTAACATATCTATTGCAAATAAATACGTTATCATTTAATAAGTCGTATCGCTGTGTGAAATCATCCGGGAGGATTAACGACATGCTTTGTGTATGTATCAATGTATTTAGGTCAACAGAAAAGCACAAGAAGACCATTTTCGACTCTTCGAATGTGTCTTCACTAAATGAACTCAATTTTCTCTCGATACATAAATTTTTGGTCTGTTTCGTTACAATTGAATACATAAATATTTGCACCTTCAATGCAAAAGTGACTCAAATCAAAAATCAAAACTTTTGGGAAATGGCGTTTAAAGTTGTTAAATAAAAAAAAAAGTAAAGGCAGTTGATATAAGACACCAAGATATATATTTACATAATTATTACTGTCTTAAAATCTGTAGGTTACGGAAAACACTTTCTTGGAAAAACGGAAAAATCCTTTAATTCAGTTTTCCATTTTACGTTTTATTCTCAGTTTGCTATATCATTGTAAATCTCTCGTCCACTACAATGTTCTATGACAACATTTTCAAAGAATTGTCAAGAATAGAATTAACAAAATGTTTAATTAATAATATAACCAAATTGATACGAGCAAGATCGAGCTTTAACAACATATTAAAGCGGAAAAACATGCTCGACTACTCAATTGCAATAACAAATTTCAACTCAAGGCAAGTATTACACAACGATGACCCAGCTAGATGACACTCGTTAGCATGGAAGTGCTGCCGTCTTAGCCTTGAACTCGACAAACATGGCGAAGGTAAGCAGATAAGCAGTCGTCAAATGTGTTTGTCACTCGAGAATAGCGCGTCTCAAATAACTCGTGAATCAAGAGGCTGTGACCAGATATTTTTTCCGTATTAATAAAATACGTTTTCATGTAAAGTGGAATCCATGAATATTCAATCGGTGACTAGTGTGTTTTGATCTCAGATGGTGAAGATAAATCAAATATTTATTATAAATACCTTACTTCGACACTTGGTTGTTCAAAATTTGAGACTTTTTTCGCTATTAACAGATATAAAAATAATAATGAATCATCAATCGAAATTTTAATGACAATTTTGTGTATTTACATAAAAAAATTACTATTGTCTTGAAGCACTATCTTAGAATTTTTCTTTTGTTGAAACTTCATTGAATCCACAAAGTGTTTATTGCAACTTATTCTTCAGATGAAAAAAATTAGCGATCCTATCTTCGTCCCATTTTTAAAGAAAATTTCTGCCTTATCCTTCATAACTAAAAATAACTTTTTTCATTTTCACTGATTTTCTTCTCGTAAATATAATTGAATTTCTAAGTAAATGCATTATTTTTTCTTGGTATTATCACTCGATCTTAACCTTATTGCTATTCTTAAGAACTGTCAAACAATCAATTATGATTTACTTTAACTTAATAACTTCCAGATACTTAATATTTTTATCTTTTTTTGTTTTTGCACACTTCTAAATATTTTATCATACAATACAGTAATAAACGGAAACTTTATAGTAATACATATTTAGAATATATTTAGGAAGTATCACGCTGATTAATTGGCGTTTTAATTACACTTAAGTTAATAGGCTGGCCGTGATAAATGTCAATATGGTTCTGTCATAGTAACCCATGAATAACATGAAAGATTGTGATCTGTATATAATGTCCCTGCATGTACGTGCATATTAAACCTATCATTGAAGGAGAAAATAGGACGTTCTGCTAAAAAAGTAAAACTATTATATGCACACACCTAATGTTGTAGTAAAAAAATAACATGCCACAGTATAATGCAAAATTTTGTACGCCAAAGAAATAACTTATGGAGATATGTCATAAAAATAAACTTTTCTCTCGGTCGTACCATAAATTTGGGTATTAAACAGAGGTTCGTCTGAAAATTCTCTACAAAATAGAAAGAAAGGTTTTATGTAACTTTTGCATACGGCCTTTTGTACCATACCTTACTCTTATATATTTATCTAATTTACGCTGTATAGACAGACGATAACCTGTCGCCAAATTTAAGTTTAATTTCATAACTTGATACAGTTTTCTGTAAATCTAAAGATTATTTATTTTAACAGAAACTCTTCTTTATATTATACGAATTTCTCCTCGCAGATTACAAGTTTGGAATTTAGTTTTCTTCTTTAACAAACTAGACTACCTACAATTGAACACAATCTCGGCCAAGTTTCGTATAACATGAGTTGCACAATGATTATTGATATTTTTGGTAATATTTAGTCATAGTTTTGAAAATAGCATATAGCCTAAAATTTTTCCTTATGGCAAGTCTATCGCAGCTCCTTATACTTTAAGTTCTTCTATGCGAGAAAATGTTTTTTAATATTTGAGAGCATCTAAATACCGAATGTTTTGTTATCGACGGGATTCAATAATGAACATTTTTGTAAAGAAATTGATAACAAAACTGTGATAAAAATTTATTGCTCTTTTTAACAGCCTTCAGCAATAATATCGAGCTGCACTCATTCACTGCTTATTGTTACTGGTCACCTTGTGTTTTTTATTACTCTTGAGGTGAGCGTATGAACAAAATTGAGAGTGCGAAATTTATTTTTTTTACTGTTATATTTACCGCCAAACGATATATTATTGATTCAATCATACATTATTATAAAACCTTAGGAGACGGTTCTAAATTAAAATTAACTCTTTACACCTGATAGGTATTCGAGTTTATGCTTTTTATAATGATTACTTATGCGACGATCTAACACCTTGAAATAATTTATTCTATAAGACAATGTTATTGAGCACTAAAACACGCGGAAACGTAAATAAAAATTATTTCTAGATTTTGATAAATAAGTATTCAAGGCTGTTTACATTGTCAAAAAAAATTGTTTACTCTATTCATAGCCCATTTGCTTGTTGCAAATAAATTTGAGTTTAAAAAGACATATTTTATACTAAATAGCTCAAATCATTAAGAATTTCGAAGAAAATTGTTTTCATATTTTGTTTCTTTTTTTCTAACTTATTTTGAATATTTAAAAAAATAAGACCGCGAGAAATGTTAATGTAATTTCATGTTATGTTCATTAATATATTATGCTAATGATATTTTATGTTGTGGTCATTATTACATATATTGTTTAAAATTATGAGACTAGATTTCCTTTTCCTAAACAATATTATAGACGTGAAAGTTTTCCTGTTTGTTACTTAATAGCGATTAAATAGCAACCAAACAATGAGTCACTACCATTACCACATTACCACATTTGACATATGATACGTGTCATAAAGTAACATACAGGTTATTACCCGCAGGCTTCGTCCGCGTGAAATAATTATGCCACGAAAATTAAGTTTGGACATTTATTAGTCAATCATGCCATTTAGGCTGGATAAATTTGCAAAAACTGTTATGGATGTAGTTCAAGATTGAAGTTAACATATGTATAGGTTAATTTTTAACTAGAGTAATAGCAAAATTCTTGACGGATCAAGATATATTTATATATATATATATATATATATATATATATATATATATATATATTTATATATAATTTTTAATAAAATTGATGAAGTGATAAAGAATTATTAGTTTTCAATCCTAAAAGACCGATTTAGCAAGCTCCGGGTAGCTATTGATATTCTATAATATTTTATTGTACATGTGGTAACGCGTTTCAACAAGGTGTCGAATCAATGTCAATTAACATCGAATACCAATTATGTCTTAATGTATTTATACATCGAGTCGAATTCTTGGACAAACTATGAATCAAATAATCATTCCGCGTGACGATCTTAATAGACGAAGGGTATCCGGTTTTCCGACATATCAATTGAAATAGCGTGAAAAATCTATACATTATGTAAATCGGCGACGAAGTGAGAATATTTTAAATCGAGTTTTATTTCAATGCGTTGCAACGTGGCAGTTAAATTGTGGAGTTTTGTTTGAATCAAATAGTACTTTTTTGATGACGGAAAATTCATCATGTGTTCAATAGACGACTTCGCCGGGCGAGACAAATTATTGGTCGAGTCGAAAGTGAGATATACACAAGATGTCGGAAACTATACAGGTGTCTACAAATAAAGTGTTGCGCTCTGTCATCGCGACTTACATATGTCTCTAGGAGTTATGTTTAATTTGTACGACGATGTGTAAACGATCTCGTTTAGGCCGTTTTTAACCGTCGCTCTCCTCTCATCTATCGTAACTTTAGCCACAAAAGAGAGAAGACGGAAGCAAAGTAATTTGATTTTTTTTAATTTTAAAAGTATACTTATTTATTTGGGCTTGTGAAATTGGAAAACTACGTAGCAGTGTAGCCGAGCGTAGCCATTCGCAGAATTTCCTTCCACCCTAAATGCCACATGGTTTACGGAAGTCTGCAAATTGCACTAGTCTGCAGTAATAACGTAATATTATAAAAACTGAAATATAAAACTTTGTTTGCGTGTTTGTAAATAGTAATGTATGAAACTATTCAAATTAGTTGTTTATTTTTCGAATATTTTTCATTTTTTTTAATACGGTAATCTACATACTTGTCTTCTCTAACGCACTGCTACACATAAATAAGAAAATACCGAATTCATTATTTAATGTAAATTGAATGACATAAACATATCATTTACCCTATCGTGTCAAAGACTGCCTTTTTTATGGCTTTTACGTTTAGTGTTTGTGTATAAATTCATCGTGATTACGAGACAGTATTTCATGATTAGCATCTAAGTTTAATAAAATGCATAAAATGAAAGTTATTAACACCGTCTATAAAATGTATTACTAAACATCATCGCCTTAATTAGATGAAAGCTATTATGTCTGTAAAAATACATTGATGAGAATAAATAGTCTAGAAAATATATTTTCCGCCCACTGTACATTAACGACGTAGCCAAAAAGTTTGCCAAAATCGAAGAGAATGATTGCAGCGGTCCGGCTCCCGCGACGCCGGTGGCTGCGCGTCCTTGGCGCTCGATCGCTAGTCGCTGCCAACATTTGCATAGCGCGTTCGACCTCGAACGATTAGGGACAGCAGAAAGACGCTAATTAGATTTCCAATGTTTTTTAAATAGTTATTAAAATGTAGAAAATTTCATGTGATATTAAATATATATCTTTTTTAAAATATAAAATGTATATCGCTAATTATTAAATGTCTGTTAGCTAGTGCAATACGAGAAGTTAGAATTACGCGGTTTCTTACCTTTTGCTCCCACTTCGAACTTCACCGTCTACTTTGACCATTTTACCCGCTTTTACTAGTCTCACTTAGAATAAAAGACACGGATTTATTTCGCGCGATAATATGAAATTTCTACAATCAACAAAACTTATGATGGATAAACCTTACCAGGCAGGTACAATTAGAAATTTGCATCTATGACTTCCAGAATCATCTTATTATTTTTCCTACAATCCTTGTATAAGTTTCTAAAAACCATATTTTTTATAATTTTTGGTTCAGTGGCTTCGGAATAAGATATATTTTTCAGTGTGTCTCTGAAATTACAAAAATAATTGTTTGATACCCTTGTAAGTTTCAAATGATATAAGCCACCACTATAAAAGAAATTTTATATTTTTATTTCGAGTACTTAATTTGGGTTCCCTAAAATTTCCATATAAATATTTTTGAATCTTAACTATTAGATTATTATAGAAATTACTGTAATAGACGGACAGACGGACGAGTGAGTGTTTTTATAAGGTTTCCGTTTTTCCTTATGAGATTCGGAACCAAGAAAAGTAACTTTTTAATATTCTTTACCTCATAAGTAGTAATTGTAGTGAACGAAAAGAATAAAATAAATCATCACTTTCCTGCCAAGTAATTTTGGGTCAAAATAAAAATATGTGACGGTTAATGATTTTATTAGATTCCGGTAGGCCTCCGACCTCAAAATAACTTCCTTTTATGTGACGCTGTATTTAATATACTATGGAAGTTTTTCGTCCCAATTAACTAAAGTTTATATGTAGATATATGCAAAATTGTACCCTGAGATACGCAAATTCGACTTAAATGGCCTTCGTCGGTGCCACCCAGCGCGTAACTTCGGGTATTATTAATACTTTAATAAGCTTTGCTAGATTCTCAAACCGAAAAGAAAACATTTATTATGTGTTAATACCAGAATGTGATTGGATAGACATTTATCATCCGTTAATTCTATCAGTTTAAAACAAATCAACATTATTTCCCATTCTTTAGAAACCACGATTTCTTCCATCTGTATTTCATTCTTCGTCTAATTCTCATTCTAATTCCATTGATTCATCTTTCAAAGCATTTCAAGATATTTTCAAACAATGAAAATAATTAATAAATTACAAAATGTTTAACCATAAAAACTAAAGTAATAAAATTATTAATAGCGGTCGAGTGCCTTTTCCTGTCGGTGTTTCTGAGAAGCCTTTAAAAAGATATTTTAATGGTTTTTGGTAATTATCTGATAAATATTAAACTAAAGTAATAAATTTTAAAAAATGTTAAAAATTAAAATACGTTCAACATAATTTATGATAACTTGAAACTTGAAATAGTGTTGTAACAAAGAACTTGTTACAACACTATTACGATAAAATCATCTATATAAATAGCGGATAATATTTCGCTTAAAACTCGCAAAGATCTGTAAATTTTTTCGTATCTTTTTATCATCGATCGGCTGATGAAATGAATGATGAAGAAACAATATTGTTAATAATTTATTAAGTTTTAACTCTCAAAGTAGAATTTATATTTTACTTTTATCAAAGACTGGATACCGCTTATAACAACCCTACCTTCGACTGGTATAGATCTATATCCCATATATAATTCTATATGGGCAATTGTGATTAGTATTGATCGGCAATTGGAGAAGATAATTTAAATCGTTGCGATCTCCTGTGTGATTTCCATCTCAGTGACTGAATTGTAATTGTTTATTTTATTATGTTATTTAGCTTCATATTAAACACGTCTATCTTCATGACGTTATATAACATATCTTGCAATACTTTCAATTCTGTCTGTCCATCTAGTGTTGATGTTTATTTAAGCAAATTTTTAAAACAAATATTTAAGAAATGCAACTAAAGCATAAAGCGACATTTTTTAAATTATTGTCTTACATCAGTTAGCATATCCACATTTTCGACGTTTCCGTCTAAGGGTCTATATAAAATTGAGAAGATCTTTTCTGAGAATATAATTAATTTTCAAAATGATCGAACATAAATCTATAAGAATTTTTTTTTTGTTTACAACAGCTAATATACAAAAAAAGAATAAGGAATTATTATATCCGGGTAATGTTTTTTCACAAAAGTACTATGTGTTAAAATAGGAAACATATCGGCTAATATAGAAATAACTGAAAAACGTACTAATTATTACGCTGTAATAGGTTATTTGACTTGATTTTTTAAATTGTTCTATTTTGTATTACATATACACTACATTTATATTTCCAGGATATATTTATTTATTTATATAAATTTATATATTATATTTTTTATCCGTATTTTTATAGAAACAACTTTTAAAATTTTCAATTTTTGAACTCGCGCTAAAAACGCAATTTCTGTAATGTCGGCTAGCGTGACGTCACACGCAATGTAAACTTAAGCAATCCTGCCCGCTGAAGGATATTATTATTTATTTTCATATTAAAATGGTGTGTAGTGCTACAATGTACAAATACGTCTATAAAAATTCTACACAAAGTGTTCGTTTCAGTGCCAACGAATACTAAAAGACGAAAAAAGTGGCTGCAATTAGCCCGAAGAGATCCAAACAGCATTATAGCTCACTCAAATAGTTTTATGTGTGAAGATTATTTCAATATAAGTAATATTTGTGTTTTAAATATTTTTATTGAAATCAATGCCTATAAACCAAAAGAAATTTTGCTATGAATGCGTTTTACTTGTCTGTGACGTCATCTGACTTTTAAACAAAAACAGAGCGTTTGTGACGCTGATTGAATTTCAAAAAATATTATGATTTCTTTACTTTTTTTCTTATAAAATATAAACTTATTCTTTTGAAAATGAAAAGCAATACGCTTATTTACGTTACAATCTAATAGAATGACCACGAATTGTGGTATATTTTCGATGTTGTCAAATAGCCTATTAAAAGGGAAACATTTCCCCTGCCATTTTGTACTAATAATTTAATTAATTTTAATTTATCTGACTGAAAGAGAAAACATTTAATATGCAGGCCGGTCTACGTATCTACCATATTTAGCGGCGCGCTGTTATCAATCAGTCCAGGATTCACGGCAGAGACATTTGCGGTCACGACCGATATTGCTGGTGGAACTGAGTAGTTTATTTTCAACTTGTCCCACATTCGTATTGACATCAACACTTGTAATATTAATTTATGCAAATTACATCATCACTATTTAGAACCGACCGACCAACCTTCGCGATTTAAATGTGTTATTCAGGTTTTATGGCAGCATTGGTATTGCGGTCGAGTGCCTTTTCCTGTCGGTGTTTCTGAGAAGCCTTTAAAAATATATTTTAATGTTTTTTGGTAATTATTTGATGAATATTAAATAATGTTATGTAACTATTTTCTATAATTAAGCTGACTACGTTTTTAAATTACATAATGGTAATAGAATATCTAGTTACATAAGACTAAATTTGTAGATTCAAATGTGACCATTTTACTAAGACCAAGCACTCGATTATAAAGAAAAAAAAGCTAATTTAAAGAATAATGTTCTATACGATATTAAAATGGATAACAAAAAAAATAGAAAAGAATTGAAAAGACCAACAACTTCCATTACTAAAATAACGTTTTGCTATAAATACTACTAATTAGGGTGTCGCGTTCAATTAAAATGTTTTAATGTTTTTAATCCGCTGTTGCTTCTGTTACTTTGGGTTACAGCTACAATCAAGTGACAACAGTGAAAAGAGTTTATATTACATAATGGAAGAACGAGAATAAAATAAAGGAAAAAAATAAAATAAAAGAAAACTGAACATTTTTTTTAAAAATAAAATAAAAGAAACTGAACATTTTTTTAAGAAATCTTAAGTGTTAAATTATGTAAAATAACATTTCCTAAATACACTTATCATTTACTAAAATCATTTTTGAAAAAGTTTCTAATTGAGATTTATCAATTGCACACCTGTTTTATTGTATTTTACTTCTAAAATATATTATTAAGGTCTCATTGTTTGATTTTACTTAGTCATTTGTCAAAACTATAACCAAAATTAAACAATCCGTTGAAAAGTTATAAAATAAAGGATTGACAAATAATATCATGGTCATGAACCCGTTCCGCTTCATAATGGTAAAAAGCTGTGAAGTTTTAATGAATACCTAGCATATATTTAATATTAATCAAGATGTGACATTGAAAGAAGTACGCTAAGGTCGGGAAAACATCCAAATTTATTTCTATGTCTAATACTATGCTTAAATAATTTTTAATTAAAAACGATAAGGAAATCACTAAAATATTCATTGCATGGATAATGCAGCCTCTTTATTGACTTTATGGGGCGTACAGGATGCATTAGCGACGATGTAATGATGTATAAAAAATACCTCCAGTAAGGAAAGTACATAGTAACTACGCCATTGCCATTTATTGCCGGTAACTACTCATTATTATATAAAATTACCGTAACTACTAACCCGGTAGCTACTCATTATTATATAAAATTGCCGTGACTACTATCCCGGTAACTACTCATTATTATATAAAAATGTCATAAGCCGCATATTTAACAAAAAACAATTGGTCGCATACAATGTTTTTTAAAATTTGTGTTAAGATTTTAACTCCACGTTATTAACAATTTCTACGGTTGCGTAGCGAAAATTGGAATTTTTGTAATTTCGTCCGTCTGTTCATGTATCAGTTCGTACGTCACAGCATCATACTAGTTTATAACCGATTCCAATGAAACTTTATAGAAAGACATAGTTGTATCGCATAAATACACCAATACAAATAAATTTCAAGTACGCATATCTAGGTTAGGGTTGAAAAATAATTAAGTTAGGGTTGAAAAATATTTTTCTCACTGATCGAGTGGGATATCGTACAATAGGCATCTCTCATACTTTAATGCAAAATTATTTCGGTCAACTTCTAATCATAAATTAAAGACGTAACGGAGTTATCTGTCTTATGCGTATAAATATAGTATCAATATTTATAAAGAGCTTAATGAAAATTACATGTACCCTTAACTGTTTACACTTTTCTACGTACCTACATGTGAATGAAAACCTCGTAATACGAGTTCTGTTTATACATGTAAGTTTCCTTTTTAATACATAAATGGAAAGCTTTAAAATTTTTTTAATTGTGTGAAACTTAAACGCAATTTTTTTGTAATATACGCAGCGTTATAAATTTTTAGAGCGTTGTATCAAAATTTACTTACAGCTAGTAGATGAGCAAGTTTGAGTACCTACGTAACATAATATTAAAGAACTCGTTATAGGTATGTAATCCTGTATTAAAATACAATGATTTATAATATAGAGTTTATAAAGGTTCCACTAATTACTTCAGTCCATCGTTTATTGGTACTTTGAAAATAACGTAGCGTCATGAAATATTCATGTTCGAAAATCTTGACTGTATAAGTACTCATATTTTCTAGTCACAGTAACGAGGTCGGGCCGTAGTCGCGATGTGAACCATAACCTACACTCGTTCTACTACAGTGCTGCTTTACTTAATACAGAGTACATCATGAATCTAGGCGAGTGTGCATTTTATACTATGTTTGCGAGTCTGCGTGCCTGAAACAACGTCAGGTAATTATTGTCTGCCGATAGATACTCATCTATGCTCAGTATTCATACTCACAATTCATTACCACTCATACTCACAAATCATAAGAATAAGCTAGGATCGCTCCTTTTCCTCTATCTACATTGAAAATAATGCGCAACGCATAATATTATACTCTAATGGGTTCACGCACTCGTTTCTAACAAAAACTATAGATCTACCAAACCATTATGAAAATGTATAGCTTCCCAATATAGGCCAAAAATATAGTTACATGTGGAAAAATCGAAGCGAAATCTAGTAAGCGGTTCTCGAATTAGATATTAACAATTAGAAATTCAAAAATAAAAATGTTCAATTGATTAATATATGTACAGATGCTATTAAATTAGTATAGCAAGCTAGCCTCTATGGATTCCTGAAAACAAAAAACGACAATTCTAATCAATATTTTTTTTTCGTATCTCATGTCGTTCTCGTGTTATACTATTTCAAACTTAAGCTTCCCGCAGGGCCGCGCGGCATTATCAGAACGATATAAGACGCAAAGCACCGAACAATTTATTTGGCCTTGAATAATAAAAGATATGAGTATAATCGTTGTTTCTTCGAAATAATCGTAGAAAGTAAATCATTCAATGACAATTCAGTGTATTTGTTAAGTTTTTTTCCATGGTGGTTCTTTGTTAAATGAAACGTTTAAATGTAATTATGATGGAGAAAATGTTAACAATTAGAAAAAAAATTTCTTGAAAAATAAATAATTTCTCCTTAACAAAGGTCCAAAGCAAACAATTTTATAAAGTATCTAAATTTTATTTTATATAGTGGAATCCGAAAAAAAATCTTGCTGTGCCAACGTTTGTTTAAAAAATACATTAAATATCCATTAATATTTTTCAGTCCATTTCTTTCTCAGGTAAAGTGTAAATTTAAGTGGGTTAATTTTTTACCCTGTTATCGCTATATAAAAATATCCCAATTTATGGTCATCCTAAATTTAAAGTATATATAATTATGTATTTTCCGTACAGATTCTAGCGGTATTGTCATGTTGACTTTGCAATTAAATTTTCGCATTTCAATCGCTAGAAATACCTGCGTATATATTTGATTTGTCAAGGATATTTGCATGCTAATTAATTCGACATTTGAAAAAAGCGATAACCACACCGTTCACGCGTCATTTATTGTTCGAGTGGAGTCCGTTAGACGATATTGTACGCCGCGAACTATTTGCTATCGTTTCAATGGGTGGAATATAATTTAAAAATGTCACTACGGTATTTCATCTACATTATACCATTACATATTTATTTATTTTATTAATATCTACAAAATTACAATAAATCGGAACATCTCAATAATTATCATTTGACGTTGCTTACAAAAACCGATGGCATACTTCAGTAGATTTATCTTCACATGCGTTAAGCAATTGTCATGAAACGGTGATAGTAATTTTATATTTGACAATGAAATTGCAAGAAATATTGCTGCGAAAATGTAAGTGTACAATCACATAACGTAAATATACAAATTCATAGTTATTGAAAAAAGTTATGAAGTTTTTTTTCATTAAAATTTGACGAGATATTATTTTAATCTATCGCACTCCTTAATGTCTAATTCATTCAAAATAAACTTTACTACTGTCTGCCCTAGCTTTGCTCAGACAGAATTTAAAACCATGTTGCATTTTGTTTAAATTGCGTTTTTTATACTAATCATTTAAGATTTCTTTCTTAAAAATTCTCTCAACGATTAAATTGTGTATTCTGTTCTTTATTCGAGTAGATTATGATCTAAGGTTTAAAAAAAAGTGTAATAAATTCCCATATACATTTTGAGAATCTTTATTTTTCTAAATTTCAAAATTTTTTTATAAAATATTATTCTGATGTAGTATAAAGGTTTAATTTGTTCAACTCAAAAATTCTCCTGTAGTCAGGTTTTGCCTACATCCGACAATCTGTAATAAATCAGACATATCTATGATTTTTTTGTTAATTTTCATGTTATTCACAATGTATTGGTAGTACATTTTTTTAATATGGCTATAATTGTTTAGAAGGTTAAATTCAATTGTGACGCTCGAAACATTTCATCCTGCTTCACTTAAATCATTATTGTCTAGTTCTCATGCATTCTAAAATATTATATTTCATTTAGACACTATAAACCATATGGTGTTAATATTTTCATGATAATCGAATAAGCTATTTTTGTGCCAAATCCTAAAAAACAAACAAACGAACTCTTCTCTATAAATTGAATATTACAAACGTGACACGAAATTAGTCTTAGATTTTGATTTGATGAAATTAGTATTAAACGCATAAATTAATGATTTTTATTTGTAGTAGTAAATTTTCCACACCAAAACAGGTATTCAAAATAATCCCATTACAGATTTTGTAAGATACAAAAACATTACTAAAGAGCAAATTGAACAGACGTATGTTCAAAATAACTTTACGCATAATTCAACAGTTCGCATTGAGAATGACAGACGGCATTACGCTGGACGCATACCAAGGCCTTGCGCAATTCTTAATTTGGCGATAAGCTAAGAGATTTAACTTCCCGTTAACCGACTGAGCATTCGTCTATTCGATATCATAACGGCGACCGCGTTTATTATTTAGTCATCTTATTACGCCTCAGCGGTTGCCAGCTCCTCTGGTCGGTTTGCGCAAGCCGAGGGGCGCGCACTGTCCGCTTCGGACGTGGAACCAGGCAAAAGATCACCGTCGGTTGTGAAAGTAAAATGAGAACAATTATAATTGTGACTTAGCCATTCCATCTCGGGCCCGCTGCGTTATCCGATTACGAAATGGGCCTAGCGTGAAATTGTGATTTGCGACATTAGGCAAATATTTATTATATGTCGGTCGGTGACCGAGTAGCAGATTTTTTTGTCGCGAAAATGTCACATCAAACCCTCGATATGAATTATCGCAATTCGACCAAAATGAACGACATAAACTAAGCCTAGCGATATATAAGCAATTGAACGGAGACTAAGAAGGCGCGTGTTCAGATCCCACTATAATATAATAATAATTATACTCCGCTGTTCAAATGAGACAATTAAATTAGGATCAGGATGTTAAGATATACATAACAGCGATGTAATATTTCCAACGTGTACAAAATTTACATATATTAAGTACACAATTTTACATTGAGTAATATACAGCATTAAGATTTAAAGCACACGCGAGGATGCAAAACAATTTTTTAACATGACTAGCATCCCAATATGCAAGCATCGTTCAACAAAGCGAAAACGTACACAGTAAGCATGAAATAAATATATTTTATATTTTTTAGCGAATATTATCCAAAGAAATGACGCTATTGAAATCGCTTTTATTTTGGAAATTTTCGGAAATTTCACTATGTTTCTACCCTTCGATGCACCATGCATCGAAAAACTAGATTATCTGAAAGTTTGTATATTATATCTACTTTTGTATAAAAAAAATTTCGGCCTACAAATCGTATCCAAATTGGTCGAAAAATAGTTCTTGAATAGTTCGTCGCTATGTGAAATGTATAAAGACAAGTATATGATTTTGCATAGCAAAGTTGCAAAACATTTACAACTTTTACTTTCTTTCTCAGTTTACAATATAATAGTAATAAATTGTATTGCTTCTGGTTCTCTCAGATTACTACGGCGAACAATTTTTGAGATATCGGCACACAAACGGTGTGCCAACTGCGGAACAACGTGAGCAAATGGTGCGAAATGCATGCATGCTTTCTTTGGCTCTATCTTTTTCTTTGAAGTCTAAAAGTGAGCACTGTTTAGATTTACTTTACTGTTCGTTTTATAATTATATAATAAATTTATTTAACACTGGCTGCGCCCGCGACTTCATTCACGTGAATCTTTGGAAAATTTAATTAATCGAGCTGTATGATTGAAGGCTGAATACACGTAACGCCATCTATAATCATTATAAAATAAACATTTTTCAAGTAAATGCACTTTGTATTGAAACATCAAATTACTATATCTTCCTTTTCAGTAAGTAGATTGCAATAACTGCGTCAAAATTTCTTCTGTGGTTCTTGGATTATGCACGAAGAAATAAAGTGACCAACAGTAAAAAAATTCAAAAACAAAAATATGTGCACTATTACCTTTGTTATTATCACATTACTTAAATCATTTTTCCGTAAATATCTTCAATGTATAGATCTACCAATCCTGTTGCTTTATTATAAATATAGATATGGATAACCTTATTGGTACTAGGTATACCTGATATAACCCCAAGCCTGTCATTTATTATACAACCAATAAAGCTGAGGTAATGCAGTTTACTTATCCTAACGATATATCGATCCAATACGATATATTGATCGTTCACGGTAATAATAATTCCATGTATAAGTAAGATTTATGATCCTATTTTCAGGAATACAGAAAATGTGACAAAATGTTATACGTGAAGATTAAAGCAACATAACACCACAACGTAATCTATGGAACCATTTTATTATATTCATATATCAGGAGACAGTTTACTATGACCAACTTTTTATTCAAGACGAGTAATAATAAACATTGTCAATATTAGCGTCACGTGCGAATCTCAAAAAGATATTACTTCAATGTCAAAACTCTGTACTGTCGCATCTGTACTCCAAGTCAACTTTTGTTTTGCTACGTAAATATATACGAGTATATATTGAATCATGTTAAGAATTATATAAGCACTCACGTCTAGTGACAAGCTGTTGAATCACATTATAATTCGACAGTACGCGAGCACGCTATTTAATAGTATCCTCGCATGCTGTTAATGTAAAGAGTTCAACGACTCAAAAGCATGTGCGGGTTAGCCAATGTCAGCATAATTTTGAGCACATAAAATACGAAGCACTTCTGTTTAACAAGCCATTAGCTTAGAGTGGAGGGTAAAACGAATCGCCTCCGATGATGACGGATATCCGTAATGTTTGCATTCAATTTGGCGACGCAGATTATTGGAGTAATTGGCTTTTTTATTTTCGTTATTTTCTTAATTTGGAATAAGTTTAATGACTCATTTTGATTACTCAACGTCTAGCAATTGTTGAATCCTTAATTAAATACGATATTTTAACATAGGATTAACGGAGGGGTAACAATTACATTTCGCTTGTTGGGGGTTAAGAACAATTAATGAAGAACGAATGGGTAAAATTTATTTGTTCTTTAGCGAAACCTTGCCGTTTTAATGTCTTTTAAAATATAAAAATGTTTTCTCATTTTTTCCGAAGTATTTTTGTATAACTCTATATACCTACTACTTGCGTTAGTATACATTTTTTTGGGAAATTTATGACTATCTATCTACACAATTACTGGCAGCATAGCTCAAAACTTATAAATATGGATAAAAAAAATAGAAAGGGTGTACTTAAAACCTATACGTCAGCATTGGAAGCTTGTGACATATTTTGCCAAAGCGTAAATAAAAACCATTTTATCATAGATCTTATATAACGACTTCTTTGAAAGAGTCGATATAGAAACCTGTTTTGATTATTATCTCTATCTCTATTGATTATTATTACATTAATATGTAACATACATTAATATTTTAACTTCTTATTAATAAGAACGAGAACTTCTACAATATAAAACTTATGGATAAAAACAATATTGAAATAAAGTGAATTAAAAATTAATCGAAATACGAAGATTTTTATTAATTGAATTGCATGTTTATTGCAATTTTAATTTAAAACACATTTAAGATACACAGACACTGTAGGAAAATAACATATAAGATTTATTTCACAGAGTTTCTTTTCATAATTTAAA
The DNA here is from genome assembly GCA_039881145.1 of Druceiella hillmani. NCBI lineage: Eukaryota > Metazoa > Arthropoda > Insecta > Lepidoptera > Hepialidae > Druceiella > Druceiella hillmani. The sequence goes on from JAYKKI010000008.1 coordinate 8,545,112, forward strand.
TAAAGTAACTTCGGAACATGTGCAGCAGCAGCTAATACAGAAATGAATTTAATATACCGCCTAAGTAAACTAAAGATACTACAATCTTATGATACGAACCTGTGGATCTCCAGAGAGATGATCCTGGCTGATATATGTAATTATTTTTTCATTCTCATCTTCTCTTTTTTTTAAAAGTATTTATAGAAGTATCTATTCCGGGTGTGTCAGAAATATAATAATGTATTTTTTTTATTTTGAATTTACTCACTTATTTCTTATCACGACTACCAACAAATAACGATGACGTTAATACACAAAGATTATTTTTAATTATTCCTTGCATTATCTGTATTTTATTATTCGGGTGAAATCGATACAAAACTGCTTTATTTTTACTGCGGCATTTCTGTTCATTTGAGTATTTCACAATTTATTCCATTGAATTTTATCGGATGAAAATAGATTATATTCTACTTATTTAATTTTTAAATTTGAATGTCAATTGTTTAGTAAAGCTATAGGTTGACCGGCAAATAAAGACACTATTAAAAGACAATTAAATTAGTAATATTAAAAATAGACAAATGAGCACGAATAATTATTTATTTATTTATTTATTTATCTGCTTTAATGTATCTAATTGATAAATATGGCGGACTTATTGCTACAAGAGCAATCTCTTACAGCCAACCACAACACCAGTCCAGCCCGTTCGACGAACAGCCGGGAATCGAACCTGGGTCGCCGCGGTGCGTCGCATCGTCAAAGGCCGTATGCCTTGTGATCAACCCAACACACCACGGCGACGACAATGTATGGATAGAGAAAATTTTGTTTCGATCATACGACATGTCATACCGCCTTTGTTACTAATCTCGTTGCAGTAAAGAAGTCATGATGATGGAAATCAATAGAATAATATAAGTTTATTTATACGGTTTCGCTTATATTATGATATTGTAAATGCGGTGAAAACTGCAGCTGCTTGTTATTCGCAAGTGATGTTGAGATTCTCTCAGTTATTAGAGACGTAGCTATACAGCAATGACGTTATTGAATGGAGCGTAGCGAGCACCTTACGACTTTATGCAAGCAAAGTTACAGCCGAGCACGCGCTCCTATCGAGTACGAATGTACTGACAGCGGGATGCCCTAATGTAGGCTTTATGACGTAATCGATTTGGGAATCGGATTCGATTCGCAGCTAACTTGGTTCATGGTCATTAAACGTATTTAAGGAAATAATAATTTAAAAGACGTAAATTTGTGTTACGTAGTGCGAGCACTTCCGGTATGTTTCGGCAGTTTGTACACTGCACAGAACTCGTCAGTTAGAAGAAAGTTCAGTCATTTAAAACTTTCGTGGAAACATACACAGTTTATGAAATTATGATTACGTAACATTTTTTTATTTTCTACAAATTTTCGTTTAGATATGCTCGGTTTTCATATTTTCAAAAGTCAATTATTATTTATTGTTGAGAAGACACTCGTTCTTCGTACCTACTAATTTCTTGCACTTGATAAATCTTATTACACTCACTCACTTGTGGTACTCAACAGCTGAATAATCTGAATATTGTGGCACTAAAGTGAAATTTGTTTCTGATAGGTGAACATAAAGTTCGTGGTATGAATCGTCTTTTGTTTGGTCGTTTCTCTAACGATTTTACGGAAGAGAGTAATGATGTCGTATATCAAAAATAATTAGTCATTTTGATGCACACAAAATCTTATTATTTTTGTTCATGTAATTGTATATAAAAGCAGATTAAATAAATGTTTTATGGCAGAAGTTTTGTATAAAGAAACTTTTATGACCACAGCATTATTGATTTCTCTTCCCACATACGGTTAGTATCTTTGTGTCCCAGCGTGTCTCATTTGCTTTAACTTAAAACCGCGATTCCTTTGCTCTACGTGTAATGTACCCAAATACGTCTAAGATATTACGAAATTTGCTATATATCAAATTTCGTAATATCTTAGACTGTACTTTACAATATGTTTATACAATTATCGCTATAAATAACTCATAAAATTATCTTTTAAATGTTTTGTATATACCGCCAGAGTAACGTAAATATTAGATAATATGTCTATTCTTACACTAACTCTTACTCAATTTATTTATATTTAAACATAACATTACGTAATTTATCACCTATATTTAATTTTGACTATGATCTAACTTCTAGTGGCATTTTGAAATAATTTGTAATTTGAAAATAAATAATAAAAAATTGTACGATTATCTTAGTCCCATTTGCTAATCACTTATTTTTTTAATTATATCATTGGTATTCATTTATTAAATATGTTGTTATATGACATGAATTTCTGATGAGGAAATTGTACATTTCAGAATATAATAATATTCTGAAAAAATAATGTAATATTTGAGAGAGATATTCGGTTAAAATATTAAAGGTATTGCAACTCCATTAATATAATCAAAGTAATTTATCCCATGTTATACCAAATTCATTGGGCAATTATAAAAGTCGGTCTCATGAAAACATTTCAAACACCACGTGATAATACTTTGCTGGACGTGTGTAAATTTACTGCACGGTGCAATAAGATCCTCTCTAAATATGTGCGGGTATATACAATGTTAAGTATTGAGTAGTTTTATGATGAAAGGGAACGTCCATTAAACCCACTACTTTATATCGCATGAAGATATATATGTTTAAAAATCCAGATTAGAACTTTACTTACTTAAATTATATTAAATTAACTAAGGTAGTTAGAAAAAAGAACGTTTGTACATAATAGATAATAAATTAGTTACTAGAATGATGTTAAATAAATAAATCAACACTATCAGACGTAGGTCATGTCTTTTTTCTCATGATTGTTTTCATAGATACACAAACAAGTCTCTAGTGTGACGCGCCTCATACATTACATGTACACATATTGCCATAGATAAAAATAGCATATTAGTAAGACAAAACAATTTGATTAATTATATTGTTTAAATCTATATATTAATTTTTGAAGAATTGTGAAGAGAAAACTTTGTACCCTTTTTTAAACGTTTTACGCGCTCGAAGGACCGTTAGATTTGACATAGTTAAAGTTCGTATGGAGAAGAAGTGCAGAAAAATATAATTTAGTATAATATGTATTACAAATAAATTAAAAGATTAATTGTTTACATTCATACTGTCGATGTCGATCACATTTTAGTCTGTGGTCAAACAATCGCACAGAGTAGGGATGGTTGCCAAAACATTTTAAAATGTCAGATTAACTGAATGAGTTTCGAGCTTGTGATTTCAAATGTTCTTTTTTCAATATCTGTGGAGTACGTGTCAAGGCAAAAAAGCGTAGATACGGTGGTGTTTTATATATTAGTGAAATACAGCTAGCGTAATGCACGCCTGTTGCAAAAAGAAAATTGTGAAGCAGCTGAATTAGTTTACTCCCGTCTACCTATTAGTGTTTTCAACAAAGGGAATACGTAAGTACATTACGGTCGAATTTCGTTTGGGCGACAACTAGCATTCTTTATTAAGTTCCATTATCAAAAAAAAATTAACACAGTACTAGACTTTGTTAGAAATGGCCCCTCTTCTGAAAGAACATGACGCAAATTGAGTATTAAAAACGCGCAATCCCTCTACGTTCACTATTTTAATGTAAACATTATCGGCGCGGACGTTTTGTTCGTTCGAATCGAATGCCTCGCTTCGTACAAAGCCACGACGTCATGAAACACAAGCGCCGTATTGCCAACCGCATAAAAATACAAAACTAAATCTGAAATTCTTAACAAATGGTCCTTTTTTCAATTTATATTTTGTACACATTTTGTCTCAATCGTGTTGGTTCTATGCCTGTATTACATTTCGTGTAGACTGTGTGCATTAGGGGAGACGAGGGTTGGAAGTCATATTTTTAATTTAATACATACATTAACGGATAGTATTTTTAAAGCAGTTTAAAAATCGATAAGGGTAATTTCTGTAACAATATCCACTGAGGAAAAACTATAATTTTTGTGAAAAAATGCGAGTTTTAACCCCGTATCCGGGATGGTTATTACAGTACCGGGGGTATATTGGCGCATACTAAAGTAAGAGGGAATATAAAAAGAAAAATTTGTTTAAATTGACTGAGTTATTATTATTAAAGAAAATTGTTTACACTTAACTAATTGTACATAAAAAGGACCGGGGTATGTCTTCTATTTTAAATTAAACACATAAATAACATAATATTCGCTTTATAGGATTAATTTTTATATAAAATAACGGAATTAATTAGTCATTAATTTCTTTGGACGTAAGTAATATTTTTTAATCAAAAATACCTAACCTAATTAAAGTCTAAAAAATTAGTCTGAATATTCAGAATTACAATTTTGGAAGATATAACTTGGAAAACTAGGTGTGCATGAGCTTCCCTAGACGTACTAGCAGAGAATGGAAACAAACAGGCCAAGCAAAACACTTCATCCTCTTTCTCAGCTTCATCGTAGCTAACTGTTTGCTTTTTAATTTTCTTTCCTTTAGAAACCTTTTTTTTCCTTTTTCTCCCTAAACACACGTTTCGATATCTTCTTTTTCACTTCTTGCTCCTGTTTTTTCTCTTCTAAATAATTATTCTCCGATGTATCTGTTAGAATTTCTGATTTACATTTCCTTCTGTTAACTTGTTGCGTCCTGCGTGGAGGAGCTTTTGGCAGAGGTTTCAAAACTTGTGGTGACGCTATCAGAGAACTGGCTGAAGTATTTGGACTAAGGCTAGGATCGACATAGGTTCCTTTACAGCTGAATGCTGCAGTGGTTTCTCTAGTATTGAGGAACCTATAAAATTTTGTGATTCAATTATATGAATATTAAGGCCTAGGTTATCATTTTGAGCCTTTGAGAATATTCGACTAGTTGCTGCCAATGGAAAGGCCTACGCATTTATACCTGGCATTTCATATATTGTCATATGTTGTCCAGGATGATTACCCAAGCATTGATCCATTGCGTTGTTAATGTATTATTTGAAAAGTCCATGGATAAAGTACAATAAGGGGAAATGATAGCAGTACTATACCATTTTCCTTTGTAAAGTTCAGCCTTTCAATAGAAACGTGAGAGCAAGAGACACGGTTTTTCCTTAGTTGATTTCGCGTGGTCATGAAAATGTTTCAAGAAAGTGACAAATTGCTCTTCTGTCATTCAACCAGATGGATTACTTCTTCCTTTGCAACCGATTAGCCCATTTCTGATAAAATGGTCCTTAAAATGCACTCGTGGAAAAATTAAAAATGGTAGAACTGAATAACCAGTTCCCGAAACAACAGCAGCTAAGGTGATTAGTGAGCCCCTTTCAGCTGAGGTAATTGCGCTGACTTGCTTAAATCCTTTTGAGCAACAACTTTGGTCGGTTTTTGCACCGTAATCACTCCAATTTCGTCCACATTCCATATATCGTGTGATTGAAAACTATATCGAAAGGTATATTACTAATTAAAATTTAAGTATACATACAAGACTCGGCCCAAATGATTAGAAATTACTTTTGTTGGCCGGAAAAAAAACAATTACACGTATGTCTGTCACAGCATTTGGGACCGGACTGAAGTGACGGAATTTTACGTTATAGCCGTTTCTGACAACCAACCCGTGAGACAACCATACCCGGCTCCCCTACACAATGGTATCGATATTTTAGTTAACATTTATAGCTTTTAAAGTAGCACCACCTACATTCAAGTTTGATTTCTACCGAATCTAAATGCTCTAATGATCAATTTTTACAAGCTTGAGTTTTGCGTTTCAATCAGCTGTTAAATATTTAATGCAACGATTTTATTTTTGATGTACCCATTTCTTGAAAAAAGCCCAAACAAAGTCGAGAATATTTTCGTCCTACATGTTGTAGACGGTAGAAACATCAACAGTAGCCCTTAAATTGAACTAAAACGAATTAAAAGTATTTCATTTTCAATTAAACTTTAAATGAAAATATGAAAAATAACAGTTTCTCGAAGGGTGCGTGCTGCTAAAGAAGTCAATGGAGTAAAAAAATATCAATATTGAACGCATCTCGCAATACCATGTTGATCAAAGTAAGTATTTGCAAAATTAGTGAGCGCTGCAGAATATTCGTGCGTGCTCTAGACTTATTAAATAAACTATGTCTCCGTCCCCTCACGTATCCTGTTCTCTTAGAGGTATAAAATCTTACCAAAAGCAAAACCGAGGATTTATCAATATAAATTATTTATTAACATATATAAATGTTAGCCTGAGAAGCGATAAGAGGTAATAACTAAATAATCAAAAGCCAGTTTTGCTGATTAAAAACTACTTGGTTCAAACTTTATATATTACAGTTTTTATTCCAGAAACGAATATTACATACAATTTTTGATATCCTTAAAATATTTTGAATAACAATCAATTCAAATAAAAAGAAATAAAAAATGAAGAAAAAATCATGAATTTTTCAGCTGGCACACCAGGCAACACCGTCTTCCGTTACACGAAGGCGCGATTTGCAACTCGGAGCGGGCCGCGGATGGCGCGATAAAGCGCGCGCGGTCAAGGTCGCGCCCGCGTCTTGCGCACGCCACAATCGCCTTAACGACAGCGCGTCTGAAGCGACCGACACTAGTATTATTTAATTAGCCAATATGAGCGTGTATTACCCACAGCGCGCGATGATTAGATCGTTTTGTCAATAAAATCGTCATTTTAATGGAGTCAGTTAAAAGGTGAATATTATTGCAATTTGTTAGTTCGTAAAATAGAACTCGGTGGGAAGTTTTGTTCTGTAGAGTAATTAATTTAGATAATAAATTAGAATCTCGGCTACTCAAATGTCTTCATCAAGATTGTATATACTGCTACTTATTTAAACGTTGTTAAACTAAAAACTATATATAAATAAATAACAATTTGAGTGCTCCAGTCAAATAAATTTGATCGTTATTTCTAAAACGTAATAAACCAACAAAATTGCATTGTTTCCAAAATATTTATAATATATTAACAATACTTATTCCATGGCTCGTTTGTTGAATTGAATTAAGAGAATAATTTTGCTTCTTAATTTTTTTCAAGTTTAGGTCGAAAGCAACTTATCCAATTAACACGAAAATTGCACCATCACATAGTTTTTTGGAATGGGGTTTATAATATATTTTTAGATTTTAATGAAAGGTGTGTCAGACACATTTTCGAGTTAAACTTTCAAAGCATTCGTATCCATTGAAATAAATTAATAATATACTATAGAGATCAAAATAATAATTAAAATATTATGTGAATATACTTCTGGGCAACAGAAAAATCTACAAAATACGTTCCAGAAGTTCTTTTTATTTATTGCAAATTGTTTGGGTGGAATTGTTTGCTATAAACGTTTATGTTACAATATTGAGTTATATGATATGATAATGATAGGTAGCTCATACAGCTGCTTTTTTCTTTCTTCTATATGCCCATGTAGCCCTAAGCAAAAAATTATTTTTTACGTAAATTTACCTTTTTTGTGAAATTTAAGCTAGTTTCGTCTTAGTTACGTTTCATTAGTTAAAAAATAGTAAAGTTTCATCAACTCATTCCATTCGATATGCTGTGCAACTGTCCCAAATTTTAACATATCCTATCGTATCGTACCTATCTTACCGTAACGTATACATATATAAGTATTCATAGGATAAAATGACTAACTGGCTACCTTTAAACGATTGAAATAAAATTTGACCATCGCTTATGTTGCCATCTTCCGTGTATATAAATTATACTCATATTCCGTTATATAAATTTTATATATAATAAAACACAATTAATTTTTATGGTGGTGCTCCCCTTTATGTAAAAATACCCAAAGCCATCCAGAATGATTATTCATCCATTCAGAATGTTTATTCATCAATTAATTCATCCAGAATGTTTAAATTGAAATATCTCTCTAAAATGTAAATAGGTTAAACTGAAAAGTAAGATAGTAGCAAAATCTATTAAATATATATGCGACAATTTTAAAATGTTATTTTAAAGATGCCGTTTTCTCAAATTGTTCTTAATTTTAGTTTATTTACTTTGATCTTTTTCCTAAAGTCTCTCGTTAGTGCAATTAAAGTGTTTAGATAATGAAAAATACATTCACAACATTCACGTGGTCTCGTTCACGTGATAAGATATTTTCGTCTGCTCATAGTATTATTTGACGTACTAGCCGTCAAATAAAAATGTTTACCGATTGTCTAAACGGGCATCGAAATATGGTTATTGAGGGTCTCCAGGAATATGAACAGAAATCTTATTTTTAAATATTCCTCAATTTAATAAAACAGGGGAACGAAATATAATATTTCAATATAGTTTTGATAACAATCTAATGTTGCTTTTTAATAAGATGCTGTACTCCCCAGCACATTCAAGCACGTACGCGAGATTACGTACGCGCGACCTTTGTTTGTTGTCTGTTAGAGATCGACCTTATTTGAAAAAAATAGTTATTATTCATTTATTTTAGTCTCGCTACTCTTGCTTTATTCTCAACATGTATTTCTGATCTCAATCACGCACTATAAACAAATCTCACGTCAGTAGTCTTACGTTGGATAGTCTTTTATTTACGCGGAATATTTGTTTTATTAATCTGGCTAAGACAATAATTGTATAAACAATTCTTTAAAATCAATTTTAAATAGAAATGCTTATATCGAAGGTTTCTTATGTACAACTTCGTTCGTGTGCCCAAATTGGTTTATACAATCGTTAATAATAATAAGATATAAAGGTGACGGTTAACCAAGTTATGATTGTTGGAAGGCGCTATTTTTAGTCCACGCCTCAAAAGGAAAAACGGAATCCTTATAAGAAAACTCACGTGTTTCGTCTCATCCGTTCTCATCCGTCCGTCACAGTCGTTTTTCTTAGAAACGGCTTGATGTAGAAACTTGAAAACTGACTGGAAAATAACAGAGAAACTATGGCTATTATCCTAGATCTTATATTTTTAATATGCAGCAAGTTTTACGCCTGTTAAGTATATATATATATATATATATATATATATATATATATATATATATATATATATATATATATATATATATATATATATATATATGTATACATATATATTGTAAAAGTAAGTTATTCCTCTATCTCCTCTGCTCATTTAAATTATATATATAGGCTACAACTGTATATATTTGTTCGCTAGGACTCCCAGAAATTTGAATAAAAAATAAGTCCGGGATTACAATACACGACTAAATATAGATGTTATTTTTGGAAATAATGCGAGATTTGTTGAGATAATTGGGTCATTTAGAGCAATAAGTATAGATTCAATTAACCTTTTCTACTATTTCCTAGTTACAATATTTTCTCAATAAAACTCTTGTCCTACAAGAATTTTACGCTCTTATTTAAAGATCAGAAAGCATGTGTGTTTTATTTTATATTTATGTCGTGTTTCTCTGCAGTAGGTGTTTTATATATTTACATACGTTTTTTCACCGTCAGGACGCGACTCGATATTCGGATACGAGCTGGCAGATCCACCGGCAATGGTCGCGTGACCGTGAAGCCACCCCTCGCTCTGCATCTTCCCCCACGCCCACTGCCGCACCTCCGACCCCACGCTCTGCACCTGTCCAGCATGACAAAGACGCCAATAGCCTCTACGATACGCTGCTGGTGAGTTACAAAGTTTTATGATAGTAGTACATGGCCAAAAAAATTAGGAAAGATTTGAGAGTTTGAGGAAGATATTTATAAACAGATTGACAATTTTTGAAACTTATTTGAATAAAATGGTTATATGCAAAGACCTATATGTTAGCAAAAGAAGCAAGCGGTATAAAATTTACGCTATCTCGGTGGGCGTTAATGTGACATCATGAATATATAAACGAGAACTACAGTTAAAGCGTTATATATGACTTAATGTGTAATATATGCAAACAATTAAGATATACTACGAATATCAACAATTGAGATTACTGCATATATATTGTTTATTATACAAATGTAAATATAGATAGAGTCATATGAAAATGTAGAAACAAAAATATTATTTTCAGACAAGTATCGCAGAAATATTGCTTTCTAATACTTGACTTTAATATTTGTAATATTAGTTTCACTATTCATATCTTCTATATTACTGTCACTATTTAGGGGCCAGATCACTTGTTCCAGATGGCTGTTGGTGCAATTTTGTAGTCGTGTTTGGATTAAAAAATAATGTTGTTAAAAAGTGATTCAGTATTTTTTCACTCACCACGAAGTAAATGTTTGACCTGTTCAAAGAGAAAAGTTTTCCCAAATTGTAAATTTTGATACCACATTTCATTTAAAATTATTGTACTTTGGATAAAACTGAATAAAATTGATGTTTATTGTCAATGTCTTCATTTTAAAATTAGCTTAATAACTGACATTAATACATTTATTAAATACCGAAGCAGCGCATACAATCACGACAGATAAGAAACGGTGCGCCCGCCGACAGATATATCACATTACGGAATTTATTCCCTGTGGCGTGCGAAAATTATTGCATCGAACGTAACGGATGCTGTCGGAAACATTTTCGAATAAACTGTCAAGTTATATTTTTTTTTTAAATTTCGCATATAATATCGCGAAATAATTTTGCTTTCATCTCCGACGTCGGTCCGCGCGTCCGTCACGCTCCGGCGGCGCCCGCGGCCCGACGCGCGTCCGATCCGATAGAGTGATTAAATTATCCGACGGGCCGACCGCGTCCGCGTTCCGCTAGTTGGCCGCACACGGAGCTGACTTTGAACGGACTGGACGGACTTTTGACTATCGCATACGACGGACTTTTGATCGTCGTATCACGGGTGCGATGTCGTCCAACGTCCGATTTGAACTTCTGTTTGTTGTTATACTTCATAAATATTTTTGGAAATAAAGGGAATACAGATAGAACACATGAAATTTCTATAAAGCCTCTCACTATTGTACTTGCACTTAAATAGCATTGTCTACTTGGTTATATAAAAATTGTATTATCGACTCGGTTAAACTTATTAAGAGTCAGCCGCCATAAAAAATCCTTTCACATGTTTGCATCTATGTTTTGCAATAAAATTATTATTAGTTCAAAGAAATTTTGCTCATCTGTCTAACATTATTTATGAGATATTTTACTAAGCACATAAACGGCAAAGCTGCATAATACTATAAAACGCCTTCGACCTTCATTCACCTTAATGTAATTTGTCTTCCATTTAATACATCGTTAGTAATAAGTACCCATAAAAGGTGAGGAATAATTATATAGTAATGGTAAAAAAAATTCTTATATTTTTACTATTTCAAATATATTTTAAAGTAGAAAGATACTCGTAGATGTTTACATTTATCTAATTTGGTAAGAAGTTTATCGATTCAATAAGTCGGTCGGTTCACCTATTTATTTTAAGTAAATTACGCTTGTAAAATTTTGCGATATTTAATATCTAAATCCCTTTACATATTTCCAATATAACTTACAGGTAAATAGTATTCCGTTTTGTAAAAATCTATCCTACTCACTGTTTTAATGTTAACAAATCTGAAGGCAATAATTGCGAAACTGATATTAGACTAGATAAATAAAGAATCTGACACATTAAAGTCAATTCAGTAAAAATATCCATTGAACAAATAAATGTAATGAGAGAAATACAATGATTTAAGATTAAGAAACAAAATTAATAAAAAAATCATCAGTATTCGATATGACAACACGTTGAATTTCTGTAGGTGCAACGGATTTGATCTTTTGAACACTTTATGCATTTATATGGAGCTATTTTTAAAACATTCCAACTTGAGGGGTTAATTAATTTAAAATTACTCGCTCGCGAAGGTCCGACAGTTTGGTGGTCCGACGACCACACACGAGCCCGTGGATGAGATCTTGCCGATACCGTGTTATTAGTTCTCTTTAAACCGTAATTTGCACGTCAAGTGGACGCGGGTAGTGAATATGGCGCTATTAAAATTGACACAGCAGAGGTCAATAAATAAGGAAGGAATAAGGAAACAAGGGGGTGATGAAAGAAGTTGGTAAATTGCATATTTCCATTTCTTATGTTATAAAAAGGATGTTTTCTATATTTGTGAATACATAAGTTAGATGAAATAATAAACTTTCAAAAATTGTTATCTGAATTAAAAACAAAATGAATAACATTTTGTGATCCGTTATTTTCACTTTACTAATAATATTATTTTCTGTATTTACATATTGCTAATTGTAAGCCTTAATTATAAACATCGGAAAACTTGTTTTTGCCTCTAGTAATGACTTTCATCAAAAGTTTGTTTCTTACACAACTGGCCTCTGCTGCTTTAGAAGTACGAGTATATGGATAAACGTATGTGGTATGTTATATACTAATGTTTTGTATGGATATAATACCATAGATCAAATTCAGGAGTTGTTGAAAAATTTTAGCTTAGCGAATCTTTATAATATGGGGTAATCTTTGTAACATGATCATTTAACAGTGATAAATACGATGTCTATATCTATCTATCGATGATAGCGTGAAAACTAGATTATGAAAATTCACTTAAAGCTTCAAAACTCTAATAAAAAAAACCTGTTTCCTATTTGCTTATTTTCTGACATAAAAACTAAATATTCCGCACGTTATATCGTCAATTCATTAAGATAAATTAAAACTATCATAGTCATTTGCTTATTCAAAATAAGAACAACAGAACTACGTCATTAGCACCGCTGTAACGATCGCATTCCTGGAACAGCAGACACAGATCCACAGTCAGCATCATTTATTTCATTCACTTCTTACTCTCTGCTTATCGTAATAATCGTCAGGCGGCAGAACAATTTATGGTGGCTTATCTCGCAATATAAAGGTTATCTCCTTCATGATACACAAGTCTATTAATTCCAATAGTCTTCACTGGAATGGAAGTCATTAAGTCGTTTAAAATTCATTCTTATTATTTATGACATATATATTACGTAGTTAATTAGATATATCTCAAAAACTAACGATATTTATAAACCGAAACAACCATGATCCTCAGTGTTACCTTTCGTAGTATGTAGAAATAGCAACGTATCAGTTATAAATTCAAAACCAATTATCTAATAGTATTCAGCATTGAAAGAATGACTACGCATAGTAAAGAAATTAACATTTATTATGTGACCCATATTAAACATAACCACCAGCTAAAAGGGCCTTCTCTATATTTCTCTTATATTTGAATAATGAACGATACTTTACGAAGGAAATGAGAACAAAACTATCGACACTCCGATCGAATTAACAATTTCCCTCATTCTAGCAACTCTCGATTAAAAGATCGATTGCGCATAGTCCTATAGAGTCGTAAATCAAAGCTGACAGATTGAGAACGAGCTAGCATACCGCTGACCAGCTTTTACCTCCACGTTTCAGAAATACTATTGTTATCTTCGTTATTCCTTCACTCTCAGGCGGCACGGAGCAACGTAATGCACATTTAAGCCGTTGCATGGAGATCGTGAACTTGGGTATGAAAACAGGCAAATTTTCTTTCGTAATCACATTACCGATATACGAATATTTCGCTCTTTTTCTCATGGTTTTGAATCTTTTCTGCGCAAAGTGTACGACGTTATTGCATTGTAGTCTATCCGTATTTTCTACAACTTATTGGTTGGTATTACAATTTGCCGGGGATTATTATGAAAAAATTGTTTAAAGAAAAAAACTGGCTGGTTTTTGATGTGAATACGTCTTCAACTTTGCTTCCATTGTGAGAGGAAATTTAAAAAATTGACTATAACAATATCGGGTGATACAGTTTGGCATTGCAGCTACGGAACTGTTATCTACATCCAAAATTTATTAAACCACTCGATAGTTAAAGAATCAAAGAATTCGGAACATTGCGTGTGGACTGTGATGCATCGCGTGTATCGTTATAATAACGATACACGCGCGATGTCGTTTTATATGTCGTTTCGTCGCGTTACATAATTTCCGTTAAGTATGCGTTTTGACTCGGCACTCAGCTACGTTGCTCAAGATTTATCAAATGCTTGTATAAAACAAATGGAATGATTAATGGAATGTTAATCGTTTCCCATTTAAGCTATACAGTTAAGGGGATACTATAATGAGCACTTTTATAGTAAGTATATTTGTACGCTTTCGGATCATGTAGTGAAATATTTTACGTAGCGAACTATTAAATGTAGCTAAACTTATAATTTTGTCATATCCGTTAATCTGCCGCAGCCTTACAATTTGTCTGGTTTTAGACCTGATGTGCATGAAATTTTGCGAGTAGATATTCATACGAAAATCTAAATTTCTATATAATAAAAGGTTTGTAAAAATTTAATATCCACGCATATAAACTTCATTTGGCAATTATCAAACTTCAAAATGTAAAAATATTTTTAAAAAAATTCACGTGCAATGTGTCTCCACTCCTTTCTCTATACCTCTTATTTTTTAACTACGATTTGAAAATTCTGAAAACATTTTAGGCGCAAGAATTTGATTAGAGCTTTCAAATAAATAACTATTTCCGTTTTGATTAATCGCAAATGTTCAATTTGAACAACTACGGATATTTAGATTATATGGATACATGTATGTCATTACTGATGCCGTTACTTGATTATTACGTCTTAATAATATGTGACATATCGACGAAATATATTACAAATAATAATCAGTACTTCACTAAAACCATTTTCTTATGCGCTGAAAATTTCCGAAAAATCGCAAACAAATAGAGAAACCTTTCGTTTATACGCATAGCATACAGATTAGCTATCTGTTAAGCTACACGGCCACCAGCGACGTCGGCTGGAGGGAAGCGATAAATCAGGGTCCGCGTGACAGGAGCTTAATATCGTGCTCGCTTCTACCACAAAGAACAAATCCGGTGCCGAGTATTGACTTTCCTTCACAGGCACACACGAATTGTGCGCGCGAAATGCGAACAGCATACGATATACGAATCAAAGCCGTTCAGTTCAGCAGATTTGAATAATTATTTGCTCACATTCGCGATGTTTTGGAATCGTATTTTTGTATGAAACAATCAAGGAAGATTGATGGATTTCGCAGGCGACGTGGCGCGTTCATTGTTTGTCGGTGATTAATATCAAGTGAATTAAATATGGATGAATGTTGTGACGTAATGTAACATGACTGTATTGATGAAAATTAATATTGAATGGTGTTAAATTCTTCGAGCTTCTACTCATTTATTACGAAGGGATATTTTGGGGGTTAATTTTTTCCATTAAAATTGTTAGCTATCTGATCGAATTACGCATCACATCCAAAAACAGACCATTCATCCATTTTTCTTAAGTCTGTCGCGACCTTTTTTTCTCAGAAACGATTTTGACGTAGAAACTTGAGGCATGGGGATAAACATTACTAACCTATACATAACTTAATATGTAACACACAAAAATAGTTTTGTATGAAAATTTCAGGGGTGGCAAATAACGTAATAATTTTTATTTTCAATTTCATTTGTCATGTGGAGTATCAATTAAATGTGTGATTTATAGGGATCACAAAATATTTTTTTTTTAATTTCATGTAAGATAATTCTAGAGATGTTAAGAACGTCTGGGTTGTGGTTCCCATTATCTCGGAAATTCCTCATCCAAACCGAATCCTTGTACTGCAAATTCTACTCAACGGGTTTTTATATATTCAACCCCGCGATGTCCGGTTAAAAAGAACTATCAAACACATAGTTATATATCACGTATATAAAATAAATAAACTTAAAAATATATTCGGTGAGCGTATAATTCTGGTTGGTATAGATACAAATGATATTCAACATGTCGGTATGGAATGTGTGAATGAAACGCCCATTTGTTCAGGTGTTTACGATACAGCTTATTATGTTTGTTTTATGTTATAACAATTGACGACCGTAAACAATATTCAAACCGATTTACATTTGAAATACAACGAACGTCAAGTAATATGTAGTTAAGGATTTATATCACTTGACATAGATTACCAATTTACAAGAAAAGACGTAAAAACTAAATTAATAAAAAAACAAATAAAAAAACTGAAATCACAAAAACAATATCAATCCAAACAGAAAATAAACTAAAAACAAATCATTTCGGGGCACAAAACAAAAATAAACAAAAGAAAACTTCACCCGTTAAAAGCATTACCCTTTAAACGTTGTGTGTTTGGTGTACGTTGTGTTTTTTGTGTTAGTGGAAATGTTACCATTAATAATTTTATTTTAAATATATAAAAGTAAGTTCTACAAACTTTTGAATAAATTTATTTTGTAATTAACGATTGCAGTATTTCGTTTCATATTATTTGCTGCCTAAATCAAATTCAATGTTTTTTGTACGTTGATTTCATGGACACTGATCTTACTAATGTTGATTTCATAGACCCTGATCTTACTAATTGCAAGGACTGAATCTCCTGATGTCGCCATAGCCATAACCTGTTATGTGAATTTCGAAGAAATATATATACCTGTTGTGAAGATCTCGGTTTCTGAATGTGGGAGTAATTTCGTTATATCTTCACAAATCATGATCCCCAGATATTCAAATCAAAGTGAACTCGAAAGTTTATATATAGGCCACATTTGACATTGATTTAAAATTTAAAAAAACTTAAAAGTCGTAGATGACCTAGACTTGTCCAATAGATTCAAAGTTTAAAAAAAACATAAAAGTTCGTCTTTCCGTAAAGATACCTCATAAAAACTACTTTTAAAATACTAAAATTATTACTAGAAATCTTTTCCGTTACTAATGACAAAAAAACGTCTTAAACTGCGAAATTATTCCAACCAGCGCTAGCAACTGTTTCTTTTTTTTATAGGATATCCAAAAGCACAGCCTGAAAAATATGAAATAATTTCCAAGAATATAACACGAAGAAAGCAATTTAATTCTGTAAACCTTTACCGGGAACTATGGATCACTCCGCCGGCCGCCGGTTGCCAGTTGAATGAATACGACTGACAAGTTTTCAGGATAGTGTAAAATAAACTCCCATTCAGATTGATTTCAATCAACGAAATTGCTATTGAAGTATTTACGAATTGCGTCATATCGACTACTTGCCGATCAGTACTTATTATCACGGCTGTCTGAGATTAATACGATAAGATAACTGGTCGTTTGTAGTTATCAATTACTCAGTTGGCCTATGCGTGATGAAAACTACTGGAAACTATAATTTAAAAGAACCTTTATAACGATTTTAACAAAATGTCTAACAAATCACAAAATACTGCTGCCGGGGGTGTATTAACGTATACATACATACATCCAACAATTACCTTTATGCATTTTATAATTTAACTCTGGGGCCGTGTTTATATCGGCTCCCCTAGTCAGTCAAGGTCTCGTCTGATGCCTTTATACCTACCACGGGCACGTGTAGCGTAGAACGTTCGTATCGAAAAGCGTCGTCATAATATTTCGAATGAAAGCAAATGTTGCGACGCGAGTGTGACAGATCTAGTGCGGAGGTTGGCATCGAGTTGCAGCTCCACCCACTTGCAGGCAAAGCTTGTAAACAACAATACGAGCATATCGCCGCCTACGATCCGTAGGCGTTGTCGATATTTAACTCAAACAGTAGCTGCGGTATTTAGAACGAAAGAGTTATGGAAATTCACTCTCTTATGGTGTGATAAAAACGCCTTTCGATGCAATTACATTCAGAGCAATTGTCCGTATTGGTATTTATTTTTGCATTAAGTAAATGCTTATGGAATGCTAATATAAAGCCTTGTTTAATAGGTTTATTACGAAACTCCACATCAGTTGCAGAATCGTTTTTATATATCAAAAAGTACTCAACTGTCACAATAAATAAATCACATAACATAATATGAAATATGCTAATAAAAAAGCACTGAGAGTTATAAGATTCAAAATTGATTAATGATCATTATCCGGTATCCCGTTAAATCCCGACGTGATTTATTCAGAAATTCTGATTACGAATCGGTTTCTTTCATATTGCGTCCAGTTAATTTGTAGTTTGAGCTTTCATATTATTTTATTTAAATTTATGAAATTTTTCTCAGAAAAAATTACTTCATTAATTCAATGTAAAGTGTAGTTCACATGTAATTTTTTTATTTGTTTTCAACATATATTACTCGTTTATATTTCATGTTAATATATAACAACGTATTACGAGTAGTGTTAAAAATTAATTTTCATTTTTTCTTTTAAACTATGGGACAATATATACAGAAACAGCAGAGGTATTGCTCTGTTACTGGGAAAAGTATAATCCCCAATCCCCTACCGCCACACTACCAGATAGTCTTAGTGTTTAATTCTATCATTAAAATTTTTACCAAGTAAAAAATTTACTTCAACAGCATTCAATTTGTTCAATTTTCTTTTCTTCTTCTTTATAACTGTAGACTTGATGACGTGTATAACTTTCTTTACAACTGTAGACTTGATGACGTGTATAAATTTAGGCACAAAAACACAAACATCCTTATTTCTCTTTTCTGTTCTTTTCTTTCTGAGCATTTTTTTATTTCATTATTACTGGTAAAAATCCAACACCGTTCGACAAGTTAACATTGATATATGTCTGTATCTTGAATTACACATTCTCATTCTTGATTTTTAAGACGCAAAACCCGACACCAAGTTTTAGTTTCGCAACATGTCTCCCACGCGGTCAAGCCGTCTCACTACCGCCGCGCCCAATGATGAAGGTAGTTAGCGCGTAGGGCTGCCAAAAGCGATAACTACACTTTTTGACGTAAGCTACGTCTTACTGTCAGAAGCGGATCCTTCCCCAACAGACACGTTTGAAATTGAAATATTTTATTAATAACAATACATATATGCTTATATGTATGTAAACCATTCGACAATTCAAGAAATAAAGGTTATAAATAGCACAACAACTGCCTGTTAATGTAACAGCCCGCTATTGGCACGGGGAAACGAATGATAAAATAGGAGCGTTTTGCGCCACTCGATGCCCCCTAAATTAGTAGTTAGCATATCTCCGATACGACGGCAGGTCGTTGTGAGATGTCATTAGAATCGTCTTACTAAGCGCTACACGTGTAATGGACAGTAATAAAGTTGACATTGTTAAAAAGACTGAATAATCGAACTTTAAATTAATATGGTCGGAAAAAAATTTGAGGTATAAGAGTGTTAAAGTTATTCAGAAGTATCGCAAACGCATACTAAAGAGCAGAGAAGATCTTGACGAATCCATAAAATCCAAAATTATCAATGCCGTGCGTCAGAGGGCTTCCCGACAATGTCTAAAGATAAGGCAGCAAGGTGTGTCTCATTTGTTGCGTAATTTATATATATATATATATATATGTATATATATATATATATATATATAATTGTATACTTTGTATACTAAATATCTGTTCATTTTCTTTCATATCACACCAGCAAATCCATGCCTCCAACAAATATACCTTCGGTTTTTTGACACGTTTTTAAAACTGACGCTAGGTCACATACATAAAGAATCAGGGTGGTTAGCTCGTTATAACGAAACACTTCTTTCTTTGTTAACTCTTAGTCAATAAATTTCTCATAAAAACTGTACCACGAACATAAGTAAGCCAGTGAAGCTCTCGCTTCCGTTTCATAGAAATAATACCCTTTGCTTTGCTCTCTGCTTTGTCAACAAACAAAAAATTTACATTTTGCATTTAACAACCAATTGTTGTCTAAAACACGCGCAATAATTTTATTAAGGATCTAAAAATTAATTAAAAAGTATTTTTATTGGATTTTTATTTTTTAGAGTTCCATCCCTTAAAATGAAAAATATGGAACCTTCATAGGATCACTTTATTGCCCGTCCATCTGTCTATCTGTCTATCAAAGCTCTTTTTCCCAGAAACTGTTGTAATTAATATCGTATACTATAAGTTATTACATTGTTGTAAAAATATCAAGTCTCTTGATTCACCTCACAAAAAGATATGACCCTTTAAGGTGTATTTTTTATGCATACAATAGTCTTACTCACTGTTCCTCAAAACCAGGGTACTTCCGGTCAACATACAATTTTAAAAGTCAGCATAATGCATAATGGGAGGTCTTATAGCGCAAGTGAAGGGGAAAATCCAAAAATTAATTATTTTTATGTGGAATTGCACATTTTTATAATTAGTTTTTTCTTACGCTTGTGGAAAATTTAGTAGACGGTATATTTACGAAAAATTAATATTTGTGAAGTAATTAGAAGAACTATGTACCTTTGAATATTTATAAGTAAGTAACCTTCGTAATGCGAATTCTACTCGTGCTTAACAGATTATTTTTGATTAATTACGTTGTATTCAGTAAACATGTTTAAATAATTATTTTTTACTGCGTACTAGTATTTCGATTTGTAATACACTTTGGCAAAAAAAATTCAAAATAAAATTAGGCGTAGAATAGACTACCTGTCTGCATAATAAAATATTTCTAAATATTCCTCATAGCAAATACGTGACTAAAAATCTACTAATAGAAAAAAAACTGATTTCTGTTTCTTTTTCTGAAGTGTGTAAGTTCGCAGAAATGAGCCACTTCAAAAGGGTGTTTTGACAGCCTTATCTATCTATATATGCCGACAAAATCAGGCGGGCGCATCTCGTCCATCGCTCTCAAGTTGCACGAGCTGATAGTGTGCGTGGTGACAATGAGTGGTGCCATGAGATAATAATAATCGGTATCGTAGGACTTGCCTTCATGTGACAAAACTAAATCTATAAGTCTGTTTGTTTCTATAAATAGAATAATATACACACATTAGTATGAAAATATTCCTGTAAAGTCAGGTATGGTTCAATCTGTCTTGATTTGACAGAAGATATCGATTAACTGACTTGTGAAATTTTAGAAACAAGTACCCGGATGTTTTGAGGTATGTCGTAATGTCCTGTTGGTTAATATATTTTGTTTAAATAATCCACAACTCTGCTCGAAATAGCGATCAAAAAATTACGACCAATCTCCAATTTCAATGGTAAGTTCTAATTAAAAATTTGATAATAAAAGAAGAAAATCATATTTTTTGATTCAACTTCCTTGACAGAAATCAATTTCAGCGTTTCATTACGATACTACCTGTATATTATGAAAAAAAATACATGCATGGTGAAATCGCTTAAGACTATACATCCATTAAATTTGTATATGAACAGTAATAGAGGTTACCGAAGACGAAAATTTTAATTAAAATCAGCATACAAACCAAATAATAAGTACTTCTGTCAAGTTGCTATTAATTAATAAGACTACCGTGCAGAATTATTTATGAAGTCAGCCACATAGGCAGAGAAAAATATTTCAAAAAAGTAAAACGTTTTACTCTGTTTTTGTACTTAATTGTCTTTACGTTATATATTGAATTGCTCTTTGATGTTAAAGTGACTTGCTTATATTGTATTACAGCGATATAAGAAGCTATATGCATATATAGAACTCCCATAATATTTTTTTTAGTTTTGTATAAGTAAGCTTTCTTGACACTTCAGTGACAAATCTTAGTATCATCTTGATATTTTTCCGTATCAATATCATTTATGCTGAATGTAAATGATACTAAGAATAAATACTTATTAATATGAAACTTATAGACCAGCTCATAAATATTCAAAACACAGGCTACATCGCCGTAAATCACATCCATGCCCTGTAATACCTTATATAGACGATTGAACAGTCTAACTTTTGTGGACTAAGAGAAAACCTTCACCTCTATTCAAATTTCGGCCATTCTAGACCTTCTGTAGCAATTTTAAGTCAATTTGCGATATGTCGAAGTATTCAGAAGTATGTATGGCATTTCTATAATCACTGTGCAAGTCCCAAATTAGAAGACAAGACCGATGTTAAGCGCGTTATCGACAACTTTAGTTCTCTTTCTGACTTCCCCATTTCCAATTTTGTTCTTCAGAGACACTTCTCTTTCCATCGCTCGGTGAGTGGCTTATAATTGATGGATCAGGCCGACTTTGGGTGTCCACATTTCAGTGTCATAGGTCATTAAGGGCAGAATGCAATAATTATAAAACATCATCTTTAACGACTATGGAATCAGTTTGTACCAAGTAGACATATTCCTGTATAACATCGATTCTAACTTCACCGCCGTTTACCGATTTTGGTACGCTCAATGGATTAAACGAAACCTTAGGCTTGTTAATAACTATTCGTCTGGAACAATTGTCTAAGCCAATCAGCATTTTTGCCAAATCCTGCAGCATGTTTGCCATAATTGTTAAGTCATCAGCGAACCTCATGTATGGAATGAACTCGCTTTTATATCGATGCCCTGTCTTTTCCAGTCTAAGATTCTAAAGACACCTTCCAATGCGCCTGTGAATAGCTTTGAAGACATAACATCTCTTTGTCTGACTCCTTGGCGTGGTTAAGCGCGTTATCGACTACTTTGGTTAGGAAATTGAAATAGCAAGATCATATTTGTCGAAGAACTGATTGGAAACAACGAACCTCGAAAAGGCTTATGTCTAGCATTGTGTAAGGCCAAGATCTGGCAGTGTATACAGGCTAAAGTAGTACAGGTTGAAGGTGATTCAAAACACAATTTTGTCTACTTTTTCTTTACGTCAGAGGTTCTAAACCAAGCTTTTTAGAGTAACGCCGAACGATAGTAGACACTATAGTGTGTGATATGTAGATTAAAATTCCTCATTTCAATTATAATATATTCAAAAATTGTATTAATAAGTATTATAATACAGGAAATATGTTCTTATTTTAATAAATTTAAGTACAGATACCACTAGACTGTATCGACCGCAAATGAAGTTGTACATTCTCCCACGAACCTTTCCGGTTCCGACATAAATCGATTTATCGAATCAAACTTTCATCTTTCGTCCCACACTAAAGTTCCATCAACATGCGTCGCATGCGTTCTCGTGCAGTATCGTCGCGCTACATCCGTGTGAGTGCGTGCGATCTCTTCCAACAGTCGATAAACAGAAACGAACGTGATCACCGGACAGGCCGAAAGGTAAAACCGCTCATATTTCCTATCGCATTCGTCGTTTATCGACGTGACCGCCGGCTCCTTGCCCGCCTGTTCCACTCCCGGATCATAATCGTAAATAAATGGCAAGTAAAAGGTACATAACATAAATATTACTATTATATTATAACGTGTCCATGAAGAGTCGCGTAGGTTTCAAAAGAGAAAACGAAGTAAAATAGGAACCATAACACAGTTTACTGTCTCCTTGGTACCGTAGTATATTGATGGAGTTATATTTTTGAATCATGCGATAAAACCAATTTAATTTATTAACGCTTTGATATCTGTACATATCGACTATAATTATTTTGTCTGACTTTAATAGATCTCGTATAGGGATTCTATCACCTGTTATCGATATTTTTCGAGAGATCGTAAAACATATTAATAAAACAAGAAACTAAACATACTTTTTAATTCTGCCCTCCCATTTTTACGAAATTTTCACAAAATTTCTTTACTTGTAAATAATTATAATTTTTGTATTAATATGTGATGTCGCCGATATTTATCCGATAACTTTCACATGAACCGACGTTGTGTTACCAGAGGGTAAAATTATTACTTTGTAGAATTCCTATGGTCCTTATTATTTTCATTTCAGATTCACTGTCATAAACGATTGCAGTCTATCTGAATAGTACCTTCCTTTCCTCATTCCCAGATACGGACTATTTCAAACTAGTGGCTATGAATATTCCTTAATCGTATTATGTCATATATTGCCAAACTGTAGAGAATTTATAGGCCCTGATACCCGAAACACGTTCAAAATATTATTTCTATCGCAATATCTTATAAGTGTGGTACTCTTTTTTTCTTCTAACTTCTCGTCTTCTCATCGATATCGATATTGAATATATTAGTTTATAAATAGCGATACTTGAGTGTAATAATTGTACGCTACATTATTGCTTTTATTCTTTGAATGATGGGAAATTTAGTCGTTGCATTATACGAACCGTATCAGTTGTTAAATTTTTATAAACTACTGGCTAGCTCGTACGCCCGTAAATTTACTTGGTAAATACAAGTATTGTTTAACTGATAACTTATCAATAATTGCCTTTTTTCGCTAATGTTATTTACAATTATAATTTTAAAAATACTTGACAAAAATTACAAAATTATCTGCCCATTACTTGTATTTAGTTTGACGATAAATTTACTACAATCGAAAGAGAAGACTTACAGATAAACTTGAATCAGTAACTTAATAGCTTTAGCTTAAGAGAAAATCATAAATGACCACAATTTTATGAAACACTTCTAAAAAGCAACTATCAACGATATACATCATTTGCGTCAGCATTTTTTGCATCTTTTCTTACGAATGGCGCAAAGTCATTCGAACTTATCGGTAACGAGGTGACGTATGTAATTTAACATATGATATATGTAATATTTAATTACGTCGGCAGAAACCGTACAGCGCTAACGTCACCAACAACTACGATGCTCCGTAAGGCCCCAGAACAAAACGACCATTAAACATTTGACATTCGTCCGTTCTCCGAACAATGGGTGAACTGATGAAGAGATCGTGAACGGTAAAAGCCTTGGAATTATCCATGGCCTGCCCCGCTACCGCCTCATTTTCCATTCTCATGTAGATTCGCCGTTTAAATGTCTTAGGCCTTTGTCCGCTAAGCGTGCAGTTAATTGCTGTTGAAAATTCGTGTTAAAGAACTCGATGAAGTAGTATGTTTGAGATGAGGTTGCCATTGGGCGAGTCGAAGCGTGGAAGAAATGCTCTCTATAATTTACAAGGCGTGAAATCGATGCGATTCGCAGCGACAGAGCGCCTTTTCTTTTTATCACTTTATAATGTCACTCGTTTGCATTAATTATTTTGAGGAAACGTTTAATTATTAATCATGTCGTATTAATACCAATTAGATTATCGTGTAAAGTGAAATTTTACATAATTCCAAATGGAATTTGCTTACTTTCTAAAGGAAAACTTTATTGAAATGGCAAAAAAATAGATAATAAAGTAAACATTAATACTATAAAGTCAACATTAATTCATTTTGTAGATTCTATCAATACAAGACGATAAATTTGAATCAGAAGTTACGAAAAAAGTCCACTTAATATATTTCCTACTTTTTAAAAATATTTTTTTAATAAATATTATATTAGATTTTAAAAACGAGCTTCTAAATTATTTTTAATAAGTTTAGAGGCTCATTTTTTAAATATTTACTGCAATTGTTGGTAATAAAATGTATAACAAATATGCTGAACTACTAAGATCTTAATAAGAATAAAAATATGAAGTGAAAAAGAGTGTGAAATACATAAATAAGAAAATGTGATTCAGAAAAGAATGTACAGAAGACTTCGTAAAACGCAGATATTGGTCTTTTCAAGACTTAAAAGATGTTCCTACTGAACATTCATGTAGTTTCGAAATAAGATTTGTTTTCACGAAATAAAGAAATAATTTCTAATTATTAAGTCCATAAGTAAGTAAAAAAATGACGCACACAATAGAACGGTATAACATAAATATTATGTTTTAATTATTATTATGTATTCATATTCTATCTAAATAGAATTAGCGACAATAATAGGTATGAAAATATCTCTATTTAGATGTCCATCGTATCCTTGATCGGTATATTTATATAAATATGGTTAAAATGCCTCTATGTTGTTTTTTGTATTAACCTCTGGCTACATTTAAGTTTTTTTGTAATAACCTATTCATCCGTATTGAAATTATTAACTGTGTTGTATTCAAACTAATTAGCGTTTATAATATTTAATTATAAATTGCTCAAAAATACCTATATTTGCGAACTTCGTATAATGGATCCTTCTTGCTAAATTTTGCATATATTGTTTATTATCAAGTCACAACATGTTAATTAAAAGACATGATAATTTTATTTAGTTAATTACAAATTCATTGCATTTCAGTAGAAACATCTACAACGCGATTAAAAGGATGTAGGTTTAAATATCGTTCAGATGAGAAAAAAAATATTCGTTGCAAAATATGTAAAACATAATTTAAACTTTGCAATAAGATAGTATTTCTAATAGCATAAACTTATAGGTTACTCGAATTTACGTTTGCATAAATGCATGCGGGCTGTTTTTAGATAGTGTCGTTATCGGCTGTAAAATTTTTAGAAATGTCTTATACAGTATAAGATAAAAATCGGTTCTTTCTACTTTAATTTAATTGACAAATCTGCGGTTTGTCAATTAAATTAAAGTTTGAATTTTCAGTAACGTTAACTGTCGACATCTGGAAGCCAAATAATACTTAATCATAGCAATTGTGAGCCTTATATAACAATGATATACATGTAAGTGCCGATTATAATTAAAAATAATTAAGTAAATTTATTAACAAAAATGTACTTTTGTCCAATCTCTTAATAAATAAATTTTTATTTTTAGAATTTACGGGATTTAAATAATATATCAATGTGTCAATGTGTCAAAAAAATCAACTGATTTTTTTTTCAGAACGTAGTTAAATCGACTCCGGATATGATGAAATAATTCATCTCCTTTGATAATGTTAGATTTAGATGAGTTCGAAAAGGTGAACTTGGTTACAGACGGATCAAGAGAGAATCAAATGGTATCTACTCGAAAAATAAACATGCGGATCTGTATCTCATGACACTTAACAACTCGCCAATGCGTACCTGTAATCATAATATTCAAAAGTTTTATAACGATATAATGTCATTACATAAAGTGCGTACAATCTCCAATATCAATTACACCGCCCGGCCCGTATGAACTCGGCGCTTCAAGCGGCCAGGTGTTAATTGTATCTATTACATCGCGACGTGGTGTCTCAATATTCGATGCGCTGTAACTAACATAAATCGACAGCCGATTGCTTCGAAAATGACTTTAAGTTATTCTGCTATTAACAATTAGTTAATAACATCATTTGCTTAGGAAGTTGTCTTTTCGAAGGAACGTGTGTTAATTTAGACAATTTATTCCTTAGGGAGTCATTTAATTATTATTTCACTTGGAAAAATTATTAAGAAGGTTCCATGAAGAAAACAAAAAATTATTAGAATACTATTGAAAACCTTACTTTTAATAACAAGTAATTTTAACGTCCTTTCGTATATCGGCTTTTTTTGCAACACTACAGTCTAGAATGGAACCTGCAGCAAGAAGGTGACCATATTAATCTTTAATTTTTATTCATGCTAAAATCTCGAATTAAAAAGAAAATAAACTTGATAATATTGGCACTACAAAGGTTCCGTATATATTTAGGTGTATATAAACCTTAAGTTTCTTTGTTAAACTGTAAATATTTTTATAACATTATTTTTCACCACATAATATGTTGCCTAGTATGTCTTTCACAAGTATGAAATTATCGTATAGTTTTCTGGTAAACTTCGTGTCGTATAGTTTTTTTTCATAATAATAGAGAGGGTTGAAGAAAATATATTTGTGCACATCTTCAAAAATGTTTAAACTATATTGCACACAATTCTAAAAAAACCGTTTTGTGTCCTTATAAGTCTATCTTTCAATTGATAGACCAATTGTTTGCTCGCTCGAAACCTTCCAAGTAAAAATGTTTGAATAATAATTATTTAAAAGGTACCCGACCTTAAAGCTTTACCACTTTGAGAAATTTTAAGTTTTTACATCACACACTCTTTCAACATCAGTCCCACACGGTATGAGTTAAAAAAGAATTGATTACTTTATTTGCTATTTCTAAAATTCCTATATAAAATATTTTTGAGTATTAAGTGTTGAAATATATACAGGTAGATATACCTTAACATTATTTAAGTTTCTACTTCAAACGGTTTTTGAGAAACATCGATGTGCCAGAAGAACATACGGGGGAACACGTGAGTGATCTTATTTTTCCCTTTTAAGGTACGGGACCCTATATATATATATATATATATATATATATATATATATATATATATATATATATATATATATATATATATATATATATATATATATATATATATATATATATTCTCACACATTACACTGCCGAAGGCTTAGCATAACTTAGAGGTCTCCTCACGTCTCAACCAGCGTTGAAACTATACGGAGAGAACCTCGAGACGTCGAGATGATGTCATGGTGTCACTGTGGACAGTCGTACCCAGCGGCAGGTGACCTGTTGGCCTCTATCATTGTAATACAAATATGTTATTATCCAAATAGTATTTATGTGTACATATTTTATATCACTTCATAATAATTTACTAGTGGGTTTTTTGCCACGATTTTATACCTGTGTAGCGATTCGTACCGAAGTTGATCGGCATTGTTTCGGGCTTTTTTTTTATTTAATATTAAAAACAGAAAGTATTTATCTGAGTGAATTTCTTTGTAGGACTTTTAAAGTGCTACTTATGTAAATATCTCACATAGATATGTAAAGAGGTATATCACAGGTATGTGAGATGTGTACACGAGCTTTCTAAAGACGTCATATATTTTTTTCTTCCCTTCGTAAATAAATCAGTTGTACGACAAAAGCCAGTATTCCCGTCAGCGTTTTATCTCATTGCGATAAACCTATTGATACAGACAGACATAATAATTAAGCTAAATTTTAAACACTATAATTATGGTCAAAAATTCAAAATTATACATCGCCTATTTGAGTCTATTTGCCTGAATGGTCGTTGACAAATAATGATATTAATAACCTTTATTTACTATTCTTCGTGGGTTTCAGCCAAGTTTTTTTATAGACCCCTGTTTAAAAGTTTTGTACAAACCTCAAAAAACATGGATCTGGAGAAAGTAATAATTTCGGTATAACACGATTCGAAATTGGCTATGAAAATAAAATAATAGCGTTATAAATTTTCATAGCAATCATTGAACGTCACTGTATCGATCGCTCTTAAATCATGACAAATAGCCAATAAATGACGTCATGAACGGAATTGTGCTTAAATTATTTATTAAACTTTAAATATTAACACAAAATCGATTTCGTTACATTTCTTGAATGTTAACAGATTAGTGAAATATTTATCGTCCACATATGGTTAATGGCATTCAAGTTTAAATGACCTAGTATTAAATGTTGGTTGGTATTTAACTAATTGATTTTATAAGAATTGCAATCCGCTGCAGCAGCTATGTATATATTAATGTATTCCTTGCTCTATCTGCACTCTTCTTATTACTACTATGTTTCATGCTGTACAAT
The DNA here is from genome assembly GCA_039881145.1 of Druceiella hillmani. Taxonomy (NCBI): domain Eukaryota; kingdom Metazoa; phylum Arthropoda; class Insecta; order Lepidoptera; family Hepialidae; genus Druceiella; species Druceiella hillmani. The sequence continues at coordinate 8,574,343 of JAYKKI010000008.1, forward strand.
TTACTTTCGAATAGCAATGAAAATATAATCTAATAGTAGTTTCTAGCTAGAGTTTTAGTTCCGTTTTAAATATAATATAAAGATTAAATGTCCCAAAAGAATTTTTTGGAGTTCCGGGAATTTAAATGATCACTCATGTTCCCATCCATTAATTCGACCCTTACAGTTGTTTTCCTCCTGTTAATAATGGAATACATTCATATTTAATTACGGAAAATAATAATTTACTAGAAGTTAACTTAATGTTTACCAAAAAAGGAATACATTCTATATCTCGTAGCGTTTGCGAAATTCGCGATATTTTTACATCTATGAAAGATATAATAGGCAATATGTTTACTGGTGGAAAATAATATCGATATTTGTAAATCTATACCTGTAATAAAATTGTAACGGAGTGAATTCTATACATGAAAAATATTTTAAAAAGAATTATTGATTTAGCGTATATAATTGTTTGTCTGCGTGTTGATTTGTTCTTCAATCAAGCAAAATCTACTACACGGATTTTGATGAAATTTGTTAAAATAAGAGTTTATAATCCTTGGCATCATATAAGATACAAAAAGTATCTTATATGATCTGAATATTGTAGATATAAAAATATCCTAACTTGGTGAATATTACGATATTGGCACTGCCTACGCCATCTATTAACGTGTTCAGTAATCTCGTAGTTTTGCTGAAAGAAAAAAGAAAAAATTCTGATACCTTTTTTTTATATCGAATTCCACGCGAAGTCCCGTCGACACAGCTAGTAGCTTAATAAAAATACTATGTACCTATAAGTGTATAAACTACATAATGATTAACAAGCATAAGTTAAGAAGGGACTATCCAAGCTTTAGGGTTCCGTAGTGAAACAAGAACCCTTATACTTAATGTCTGTATAATGTCCATCACAGCTACAAACTATAGAAAGTTTTAGACCTAAGTTAATGAAATTTTGCAAGCATATCTATGTATCTCAATTAATATGTAGAAAAATTCAAAAAAATCCTTTTAATTTACCTCATATGCCTAAGTGGGACCTTTTTTTTCACGTATTTGTATGGGATATTATTAAATAATATTTAAAATTAAATTTTCCATCTTTCATTGTATGCCTCATTTGCGAAATATTAAGCTTCAAAGTAATGTGCGGTACCACCGAGTCAGCTCCCCTAGTGTTCCAACGATGGGTTTAAAAAACCTGAAAAAATCTAAAAATTTTAAATCAAGTCATTATGGTTAACTTGCGTTGACAATTTCAGGGCTGCCGCAACCAACTGCGCACTCACGGGCCAATCTAACTCACCAATAGCTATGCTAAAGCGACTATAAAATATATCACACTGTTGCCAATTACTTTTATACGAATACGTTTACTGATAATCAGTCAAACATGAATTGTATGGAGTCTTTATAAGTTCCAACCATCCAATAAACATATTTTCTATTACACCAACAATAGGCTACTCTCACGTGGAAACCCGTTTTCCTGTAATTAGCTATCGCCATAAACAGTGTGAGCATCGGAAAAGGTTATAAACATTTAAACGCTAACTAGTTGCTCGAACAATTTGTTTGTTGTGTTATTTTATTATACTGTCTAACTTATTGGAAATAAATGGTATTTTGTCGGCCATACGCACAGAGAGAACATTACATTTAATTATAAATTATCTACTAGCTACCCGTCCCGACTTTGCTCGAGCAAAAAAGCATTTCATTTAAATAGCTTCTTAATGTAATAATTACTTTTATATAAGAATTATTTACAATTAATCTATTAACCGTGTTTTCAATAGTTTATTTATTAAAAATATACTCAAATTATATACTAAAATTGCATAATTAAACGGTTTTGCAACATAAAATGGGTACTAACCGATAATTTGTTATAATTAGCAATATATATATATATATATATATATATATATATATATATATATATATATATATATATATATATATATATATATATATATATATATATATATATATATATATATATATATATATATATATATATATAGTATATATATATATATATATATATATATATATATATATATATATATAAGTGAACATTTTCTGTAGATTTTTTTTTCTAATATATCTCCGTACCTTATTTTAATGTATGTAGCTATAATGGGTTAAAAGTTTAACTCAAAATTGCAACCAGCTCACTTCGACTCTTATTATTTATATCGTTATTGCTTATTGCCCATATGCAATAATGTACTACACCTAATGCTCATTTTGGCCCTATAGAGTATGGGATAGGTAAAATTTCGTGTCAATTGAGTATGTGCTAGAAAACAAACAAAATATTCGTCTTTGTAAAATGAGTATGACTAAATCCATACATAAGCTGATTAACAATAATGGTACCACGTCCTACAAACACCTACATAGAACTGGAATCTGGTACTTATATTTACGCACATGCTCAATCTCTCTTAGCAAATGCTCAATCTGATCTAGTGATATTTTACGAGATTTCTTTACTTTTACGGTTTGGTTTATATTATACGTACAAGTTTAAAAAATGGTTTCTTGTTTGTTTTTATAATCGATTTAAAAACATTTTTTCCTCAAAACCATAGAAATAAAAAAAAAATAGATTCGTTATCGTATGTTGATAAAGTATTAAGTGCATCGGTACAGAGGAATTTTTAATAAAATGGTTAACGATTTTTTTTATTAATTTGTTTCCTAATTCCCATTCTTTCATATTTCTTTTACCCAAGGTGGCGAATTGAAAAGAAAATATTTTATCCCTATTGTAATAATTTTTAGTTAAATATGAACGTTAGTATCAAATAATTAAATAATTTTTAATTTGCTCGAGACAACATATGGACGGAGAGTAATCTGATAAGGTCGGTAAGGTAATGTTTTTAAACAATATATATATATATATATATATATATATATATATATATATATATATATATATATATATATATATATAAATATATATGTTTATTGTTTGAAAACTGGTTTTTGAAAATAAAGATATATTTTCGTTAAAGCCGCAAAAAGTAAAAAAAATAGATTCGTTAGAGCTTCCATAAATCATAGTCTCATACGTTCATTAATATATATTATTAAAATGAAAAAAGTTTTATCCAGAGTTTATACTTTGTGTATTTATCAAATGTTTCCGATTTTTTTCAAATTATTAACAGAAACAGTAAAAGTATTTTCTGTATTCTAAATTTCTTCTACTAAGTTCTACGAAAAAAGTAAAAAGAAATAATACGGGCCAAATTAAGAACATATTCTTTTGTAATAATGCTCACTTTCTAGTTACATTTTCATGGTAACAACCTTTGACTTACAGTTAAAAACACAGCGAAAAGATAATAAATATACAAACAAACCAAAGTCCTAAAATTGCTTCTTCGTAGACAAACTTCAAAACAATTATTTAGAAAATTATAAAAGTCAACTTAACCGTTAGATTATGATTATCTTATCTATGAGAGTTGTTGTATGTTCGACAATCTAATAGAAAATGTTTTAGTTTCCGAAAAAAATGCCTTAATCTACAAAGGTAAAAGTTACACATTTTTTTTATTCAACTATGATTTTTTTATTTTTCGTTTTTGTACTTAGGTATATTACAGCTGTTGCCCTTGTCTTGGCCTGTTTGAATTTTCAAATAAGGTGAAGAGATTCCGATGCCACTTTTTGGTCTCTTAAGTCACCTATTAATTTATTAAACAATAATTTAATATTCGTTTTACACTAGCCATAGATACGTTGTAATACAACATTTTATTACCGAGTAAAAACACCGAGTTTCATCCCACAGAAATTACGCTACTTCTTAGTTTAAAAAGTAGCCCATTTGTTATTTGCAATCATAAACTATCTCTGTACCGTGTGTCATAGAAAAATTATGATTATGTATGTAGTACGTGATTATGTAGAAAACATCTAATATATTTTCCGTGGTATCAGTATTCTACGCTAGCCAGGCTACGCGTATAAACCTTTGTATCATTCCACCAAACGAACTGTACTCATGTGAAACTTAGTAGCAATTTATTACTTGGCTGCGGAGATGTTAGATAATAAACAGACAAACAAACTTTTAAATTCATAATATTACGTATTGAGTGTAGTATTACTTATCGAAGTAATTTCGAGAGTAGCGTGTTATTTCGTAAACTTTTACACAGCGACTAAGCTTCGTCTATGAACTTTCACAGATTTCCATTCCAGCAGAGCCAAGCCTACGAGAATACAACTCAATATTAAGTACAAACAACGTGTATAAACTGTCAATGACGTATGTTTACTTTCGCGACACCTTCGCAGTCCGCACACGCCAAGGTCAGGAATACTCTCCAACGGAGACGTCATTAGTAGACGCTGAGGGGAAAGTAGAGATGACAGAATTTCACTATTGTCTTTATATTATGATCGATCGGTCGTTATACCGTTGGAACCGTATCATTTTGACACCTGTCAACGACTACCGTTTATTGATAACTAAATGACACAATAAATAAAAATAATGCCTCGGACGAGTTCGTTCGAAAAGCGAAACTACGTGAATTAATCTTACCAGTATTAAAATATGATAATTTAGTTTTTTTATTTGTACATGTTTGTTATTCAGCCGCATAAATACTGCATAACTCGTTCCAAAAACTTGTGTTCGTAAGTTCGTTCGTGTTTTTTAATGTATTTATTCTTCTGTAATACTTTTTACGGTTCCGTACGTTAAAAAGAAAAATAAAAGATCTTATTGGATTTCTCTCCGTCCATCTGTTGCAGCTGTTTTTCTCGAGCATCAACGTTGAGAATTAAAAATATTTTAAGTTATAGAAAACTTGTATACTAAATTGTAAATTAATATCGATTTTTGATAAATATTAAATTAGTATAGATTTTTTTTATTTTTGAAGATATTAACGTTCATATTGACTGGTAATTAGGAATGCAAATGTTTTCTTTTCAATTCGCCACCTTGCGTGAACGAATGGGAATTAGGAAGAAATTAATAAAAAAAATCATTAAGCAATTTATTAAAAATTCCTCTGTACATTTGCACTTGATATTTTGTCAATATACGATGTCAATATGCATTATATATAATATACTACCGGTTATATAACTATATAATAGCTTAAGGCTTCTTTTAATTCAAAATTGTTGACCAAAGGACATTTATTAATATATACTCAATGATTTTTATGCTCTCACATTTCTCAGTAAATGAGGCTGTTAGTATTATTTAGAATGAAGGAAATGAAAAACTAGTAACCGCCCAACGTGTATCTAGATTTCGTGTTACGATGCAAGCAGCCACAACTAAATCGTTTAAGTGCGCCCACGTCCACTCTGTTCATAAAGGAATTTATGGCTGAGCTGAGTTTATTAGAGGAATGTTAATACATTAATCGCTATGAAATTGACATTTCCTCCATTCATATTTGAACGCTCGTCGATTGAAGAAGTTATAACGATGGCAATAACAGAGAAAGGCAAATTGACCGTTAATAGTAATTTATGTCCGAAATTATATCGCGACAAGCGAGTTCCGACCACACTTCTAGGTGCGAGTACCACTTCGTTGATAATAACCGTAAGATGTTATACGTTTACCTGAATGTTGAACTGAAATCAGTTGTAAATAACTAGATGTTTGAAGTGAAATAATAAATTATTAAAAATGTTTCATTATAGTATTGGTTTATAATTATAAATCATAAGAACTTAGTTACTACACAAGTTTCAATAACTAATATATATATATATATATATATATATATATATATATATATATATATATATATATATGATGAGAAATTAATTTAAAAAAAAATAAATTGTATAAAGAATGGCTTTAGAGATATTACTAGTCAAAGTGGGCTAGAACAAGTACATTAAGGGTATGTGGTTTAATGATGGTTTATTTACAAATATCACTGGTATTTCTACATTTAATTTTAAAATTATTTTCGGTGTTTCGTAATTTAAAAAATGTCAAATTTTCAAAATTCCATATGGGGGATCTAATATGGAAGTTCGAAATTGGTATGACACAAGTTAAACCCGTTTCACAATCCAATCTGTACGCCAGCACTCCATTATGCTAGGGCATACATCTTAAGTACGATCCGTTAACGATTTTATCGGAGTGTGACATATTTATATTGAGTTTTGAAAACTTATAAGACGTTCTCATTATTTATATTTCTAGTACCTTTGATCCGCGGCTTTGTTCGAACCGAAAAGGGAAAAATGTTGGTGTCATTTAATAACGGTGTCCTTGTGAAAATATCGTTTCTTAGCCTTGGAAATTGCAAAGTATTTTGAGACGCACGGAACAAAAGGAATGGTACGAAAATAAATAAGCCTGCGCTCTGCAGCTAGCAATAGCCCTTTGATTTGTATCTTATTTTCATGCTCTTACTCAAGTTTATGTTTTATCTTAATTTTTTTATCTTAAACAAAATGATTAAGATAATAAAATTAGGATAAAGCATAAACGTGAGTATTTTATTTATATCCTAGAAAAAAAAGGATCTTATATTTACTTCGATGATGTAGAATATATTCAAGCAAAAAATTCACGGAAATCAGTTGAAAGCTAGACAATAAATAAACTCACTTTCGCAGTTATATTAAATTAGAATTAGAACCATTTAATCATAATGTTATTCAATGTTTTGATAACAACTATTATTCATCTCTTCAGCATTACGCAACGATAGTTTATAGTATAGAAAATAAAGTTACCCAAATAATAAATGTGTAAAGGGATTTTATCCTACAATTGAAGGAAGGAAATAAACAATTGGTATGTATTTAATTACCTTTTACGTCATAACTTTTAAATGAGCCGTCTAATTTCAATACGATTTCTATCCAATAAATAAATTTCCTTCATTAAAAGTTGTAATAGCAAACAGTAATTAGACAAACAAAATTGCGAACGTTTTAAAATATTTCCAATTTTTGGGGCTCCTTACTTCAAAAGGAAAAAAGAAACCCTTATAGGATCACTTCGTTGTCCGTCTATCGGTTTGTCAAGACCCTTTTCCTCAGAAACGCGTGGAAGTATCAACTTAACATTAATATTAAATACTTAGGTGTATGGTCCCTTGGAGCTATAAAAAAATCAAGCTTAAACGTCAGCGTAATCAAGGAAAAATCTAAAGATACAGCCATTTATTCTGACACTCGCAAATGAATTAAGATCTATAGGGTACTTCCCGTTGACCTAGAATCATGAAATTTTACAAGAAGCAAGGTCCCGCTGCACAAGTAAAGGAAACAATTCGAAAATTATTAACTTGTAGTTATATCACATTATTTTTTTTTAAATATGAGCCTGTAAAGGATACAGTAGGCAATATATTTTCGTTCTAAAAAAATAAAATTTTGTAAATAGTTTAATAGGAATATTATGTACCATTAAATATTTATAAACCATATTATTTTATTTAATTGAATAGTCTGAAGTTTATGTTAAATAATATAATCTTCAAAATACATTGTTTTAAATTGAATTTAAGAAATAAGAAGCTATTCAAAGCGAATATCCAAACACCACATTCCATAACGCTCACAGTAAAATCCGATTACACGGCGTAGAGTATATGAGCATATAATACGTAAAAAGCTCTAATACATCACTTAAGGTGGATTCTAGGTTAAATGGCGCCCGTCGTTAGTTCTATCTACCCCTGGCGCACCCCTTCCTCGGCTGTAAGGGGGCGGCGCGCCCAAACGACCCTGACCTCCACGAAGCTTACGGTCGCTACTTAAATAACCAATTACCGAGAACTGCATTTCATACGGACCAATCTAGTATATGCGATTCGTTTGCGCAAAGGACAAATATACTGAATTCTTTGAAACGAATATATAAATTGCTGTATAAGCTTTAGCTAGTTGGTATAATTAGTTTTAACGTTATATTTTGCAATATTGGCAACATACTAAAGAGAAAAAACTAATCGTTGATAAGAAATGTTAATAGCCTAAATAAAATCACACAATTTGCTAAATATTTATAAGGTTGACGGTTTTTTTGACTTAAAAAAGCAAATACATAAATATAAAATAACTACAGTGAGAGACTACGAATTCACTTAATTTCACATATGTTTATTTAACGAATCGTATTGTAGGGTAACAATTGGATGTTCTATGAAATATAAACTGAAAAATACCCCTTGTTCTAGTTTTAATTTATTTGTGATCAAACTAAAATTTCAAATAAATAATAGATATCATATGCTCCAAAAATATATAATATATAATATAGAAAGGTTTATCAGAAACTGATCGTGCTTTTCCGTTACTCACAAAATTAGAAGTAATACCCACCTTTAAAGATCAGTTTATTCATTCAAATGATTAATAAACTTACATCCGAGATATTAAGTGGTTATCTACTATTTCAATATTTAATTGCACTTAATAAATTATATTGCAATTTTTTATTTAAAAGTTTAGCAAAGTTCGAGATACTGTCACTTATCAAGGTTGTTCGTTTTTTTCTCGCAAAGGTTGCATGTAATTATATATATATGACTTCCGCCGAATGAGTAGTGCACAAGTTATGACGCAAACTGCGCAATCTGTAAGTCAGATATAAGAATTCAATTTCGCTTCGTCACGGTTAATTGGTGGAACCGTGAATAATAAGCATATCCGGTTCCTACCCGTATCGCATTTTAGAACTTAAATGCCAGACTTTTATTCATTCATAGTAAAAGTAAGGTTTTTCTTTAAACGTAAAACAAGCTACGATTCCATTATGTATTACCACTTTTGATTTGTATTTTAATATACACATAATTTTATAAATAAATTAAGTTTTATTTATTGAGATAACATTTATTTTTAACGGGTCATATAATTATAATCTAAGCATAGTTACGTTTTGGGTAAAAGTTATCAGCACAATATAAATAAATATAAATATTACGGGATAAAAGTGCAAAAATGGAAGATTGTGAACGCTGAAGTGAAGTGTGTGATGATGCGAATGTGCGTATTAGCAATTTTATTTTCGAGATAACGAAACATGTCAGGGAGTAATAAAAAATAAGAAACTAAGTGTAAATTAAAGTATTTTGTAATAAGATATAAGGTTATGCTGACCTAAAAGAAAAACCCCATTTGAATCCCAATTTAAAAAATCATAATTTGTATGGTGGAAAATGAAATGGATATCGAACAGTTAAAGATAATCTAATATATTTAGTAACTGTGCAACAAGATCTAGGTAACACATAGGTAATACTTAAACGAGACCAATAAAAATCTTAAAATTTTTGCGAACCAACTTTGACCTGCACCGAGTCCTTATAATTTTTGTTATAACATAAATGCATAAGTATATATTTAACAACTTTTCACAAAAATAGGTATTTTTACACAATGTTTTAAAAAACTTTATTTTCGGACAGTTTTACTGTACTACAAGCTCTTTTCCATTACCAACTGACGAGCAATAACAGGCGATCTTTCTGTTGCAGTGAGTATTGGCAATTCAACATTTATCATATTTCCTCGCTGCTAAAACGTTTTTAAATTTATAAAAGAAAAATATGTTTTTCTCAAATAGTGCCATACGGTAGCAATTTCTCTTCCATAGCTTCGGTAGTTAAAAATTGTTTGAACTCCAACAATGTTAGACATATTGGAAAAAAATGCTGACATCTTTTATCATTTAATGTTACAAATTTAAACTGTTTGATGAAAGGAATATCTGCACAGAAGGCGTAATTTCAATGATATTTTCTTCGTTAACAAATGCCAGAAGTTGGATCACTTATTCGTAGCTACGAATTTGTAGCCAATACCGAGTACAGAGATTGAGTTCGTTGACATAGATGATTCAAAACGATGATCTACTCTGCCGTAATTCATTCGACGGAACGATCTTTACATCGCAGCGACTACCCACCTCCACTTAGGAGTGAAGTATCGGCGGGATAATAAATTTGCATCCACATTGACAGATGGATGATGAGAAGGGAGGGCTGGTCGACGGGTGACGAGTAAATCATAGCGCGCGGTGACAGGAGGGGCTATAGTAGTGTGACGCGCACTTCCGTGTTGCCGTTCATCTTCGCACCAGCTAAGGTTTGATCAACACATCGGTAGATATCATAGAATTCTCTTAAACATATGATATGTTCACGTAATATATGAAAAAGATAATTTTTTCCTAATATTGTCCTGTACGTCTACAAACTAGAGAAATCTAATTAACTCTTTCTTTCCACAAACAGCGAAGCTGTTAATAAGCTTATAATATCCATCGAGCTTATAATTACATTCCATTAAGCTTATAACGTCATATTCTATAGTATCTTTTATTTGAAAGATAATAAAATTGATTTTCGCTTCTTCTTTTGAAGCTTTGCAAGTGATGTAGGTTTACAAATCAGGTGATTTGACAAATCGACCCGATTTATAAACCTACATAACTCAATATCCCGAGAGTTGGTCCTACTTTTGTCATTCATTTTCTGAATTTTTTAAAAATTAAATATTGTAAAACATATTTTAATCATGTATACAGGAATACGTGAAGAGAAAACGTTGTATCCATTTTTAAGCATATTGCGCGCACGGAGGAGTATGAGATTTGGCATAGTTAAAGTTTATATGAAGAAGCAGTGCAGAAAGCTAATATATATGTATATATAATATGTGCTACCAACACACTAAATTATATTATTTATTATTCTAAATTATATATTATGTTCATACTGTCAATGTCAAACACATAATAGTCTGTGGTCAAACAGTCGTACAGAGTAGAGATTGTCGCCAAAGAATTTTAAAATGTTTGAATGAGTTTCGAGTTGTAAATTTTGTGTGATTTCAAATGTTCCTTTTTCAATAATCTATAGAGCGTGTCAAGGCAAAAAAGCGTTTATTCTATATGAAACTATAAGGCAAACAACGCATGGTAATGACGTATTTGTGCACTCTCAGGTGACGTAATAGAACAAAATTCAAAAAAATTATATGCAGTAATTACAGAGCCTTTGACATTACCCTTTGACAAAAGAACCTCAATAATGTTCAAACTTAAAGATTTAATGAATTACAGTCCAATTTCGACCACTGGGCGACCACTAATCCGTATTAATTTATCTAAGTATTCTAGCGACCTCAGTAATCAAGTAATTGCCATCTGCATTTTGATAGTTCCAAAACTAATGAAGTTGGTTTACTAGAAATAATTTCATTTGAAAGTACGCATCAAAACCTATTTTCCGGATTTTTTCACATTTTTACTCAATCTTTGTTCTGGAAATGAGATAGTAAGGGTGGACACATTACAAACGAGGCTAAAAATGAAAAATGATAAGTGGAAACTAATTCACTTCAAAAGATCTTTCTAGTTATTCCTCACACAATGAAGTACGCTAAAATGTATTTTTTTATTCCTACTTCTTAATAATGGAAGTTACGTCAATAATAGGAAAAATAATTGCTACGTATTAATTGAGATGTTTATCTGAAGATGTGCATTATGTACTTGTAAAATTTCATGCACATTAGTCTAAAACTATTGAAACTATGAGGATGCGACAAACGGACGGACGCATACACGGACATTAAGAAATTATAAGCCAAAGGATCTTTTGGCCACGAAACCGTAAAATGTGATATTAGATGTTATTAGATGTCTGCTGCATAAGTGTTAAAATTTCACTAAAAGGTAAACTTTATTTTCATGTTTATTTTCACTTTTGGAGAACATAAAATATGTATCTAGAACATGTTCACCCCTTACACCAAAAGAGTAATGTAAAAAAATATTAGCAGTGTTTTCTCCTCTACTGTTTGCATTAATAAAGATACGTTTTATAGCTCGTGATTACCAGAATTACTCAACAAATGGTTAAAATTTAAACTATTCTTTATGGTCTTTTATTTATTTATTAGCAGTGTTTTCTCCTCTACTGTTTGCATTAATAAAGATACGTTTTATAGCTCATGATTACCAGAATTACTCAACAAATCGTTAAAATTTAAACTATTCTTTATAGTCTTCTACCTGTCAATATAAAATTACTTACTGTAGAAATAAGTTACGATTTTAACTTATAATCATAACGACTGAAGTATACCAGTTTATCTCAGGTCACTGTGTAACATCCATCATAGTGTGTAATCATTATCTCTGGTGGTTATATTTACACACTCAAGCCGATCGGATGAAACGCCGCACGCTTACAATGTTACATGTTCCAATATTAACATTTAAATTTGACTTAAGCTTCAATTTTGTGGTTGAAGCGTAATCAATGCTTACAAGCATGATATCTCCATTGGACTGAGGTTACCGAATTGTTATTTTATAACTTAATATTGTATATATAGGCGTGCGTCTTTCGGTTATGGAAATGTGATACACTGGGAGAGTAGACAAAGCATCCAGTAGGTTGTGTGTTAATTTATATATGAAAGCTCTGTTTTTATTAACAAATGCCAGCCACTGCACTGGAACGGTTTGCATATGTCATTTCGTCTATTTTTCCAATAACGGTTTATAGGCCGTCTAGTGGTTCTTCGACTTAAGAGACTATCTTGTGTTGTCAATGAGAATTACTTTATAGCCTAGTTATTAAGTGTTATTAAGTTCAGTTCTTTCAGCGCACGAATTTTAAGTGACTTTATAAACCAGATAACCCCGAGCCACTTAAAAATATTCGCTTTATTAATGTTCAACTATATAGGTACGTACTTACTCTGGTAACTTGTTTGACGATAAATAATAACGTTTAATTATTTCTATATGCAAATAGACCTCCAATCGCTCTGGCATTGCAAATGTCGCAGCGTGTATCGTCTTGACCCATTTATCGTAATCGAGTCGTGACTCGTCTATCGACTCTTGTTTACCACACGATATGGCCGACTTACTTTATAATTTTATAACTTTTAAAAATACAAAACCTTGACGGTTTGGCGAGAAAAATGCAACTCTGACTCTCGCTGAGTTTTTTAGCAATATCCTCTTTCTGAATTTAGTCCAACAGTGAGTGTAATTTCTGCATGAAACTGTTAAGTTTATCCTAAACTTTTCTTCAATGAAACCTAACAATTTTTATAAACCTTTTTTAATACTTTTGAATGATACAATCTCCTTTTACAGTATTACATATTACATTATCATTCCGTATTTACTAATATATTCTTGTGATTTTACTGTCAACTATTAATATAATATAAAGCTGGTTTTAAAATTCCGTATCTATGGATTCCGTACTTCTTTATATTCTTTACAAATCTTGTTCAAGTCCTCTTTATTTGTTTTATGACATGTGAAGTAAATGTTTTAATTAACGCCCAAAACCACATAAAAAAAACAATACTAATATAACTTTTTTCGTATTAATTTTATAAAATATGTTGTTGATGTGTACAGTAAAGCTATCTCCTAGACATCATTCGATATATGTGATACCATGATAAAGTGGAAAACACTACTTTTAAAAGGAATAGATAATGTATTTATAAAACTCCTGTGCCAGCTTTTTCCTGTAACGCGAACTCATATCTTATACGAATATAATACTCAGTCTTTAACCTCTATTTTATGGAGCTTCTAGACCATATTCATTGCTACTTATAGTACTCGGTATTCTCCTTATATTATTGTAAGGAGAATAAAACATCTAACAATAGTTATCTCCCACATGACAAACGATCCTGGCAGCGGCGCGAATGGCGGTCGCCCTGCGATACGCGATCTGAATAATTCCGAAAGCGGTTCCTCTCCAGCACGCGTATGAAGATGTATCCGCGAGATAGCTGCTGCATAGGTACAAGGGGGTCCGGTTCCGCTTAGCGACAATCACAGGCGCGCCGATTGCGTCACAGCCTCACCAGTCGTCGTAAATAGAACAAAGCAATCATATTTGACATTTGAATATGGCATAATTTTGCGATTAATTAATCTTATTTATAAGCGCGACGTGATCTTGGTAGAATTTCCGGCAACTTCGGTGATATTAATCATAGAACTATCACGTAGCCTTTAATCGAATTGTTTGCTTAACATAAAGTTAACAATACAATTGTTGACTACCATAGATTTACCAACTGAGATAACGTTTTACTGAAGTCTAGGTGCAACTACATTTATGTGCATTAAATTGATTTTGATTTGACTATTCAGTTTCTTAAAGTTTAACTTACGTATTTGTAGTTTAGTCGTTTTCCAAGATTCGTGACTAAGAGTACATAGTGCTGAAAGTCTTATTTCGTATGACAGACGTAAGTTTTTTCAATAAATTTTCAAACTGAAAACAGTCATTGTAACATAACCTAACAACATGTTCACCACATATTACAATGGACTCTTGATTAGTTTAGTAAATTGTTGGCTTCCTCCAAACAAGAAAATCTACTAGCTAAGTATTTTTTATATTTCACAGTATAGCCACGCTGGAATTTGGGATGAATATGTAAAATTATTTTATCGTGCTGCAAAACATATGGAAAAATTCAAAAAGTATAAAAATTCTCTATTTTTCTACATTTTTTAGTTTAATTCGAAAATTAATAGAATTTTCGTTATTTTTGCATTTACTTTACCGATCTACTATTTTCACGTATATGTGTTAAAAATACCCTGTTCTACAAAATCCATATTGTCCTTCTCATTCCACGAAGCCAGAAAGCAATAATAAATTTTTGACATAAATAATCTATTATATTTTTATTATACAAAACACAACCGCGAAAAAAATACGGACCCCGTTGAACAGAATGTCGCATAGAACATTGAAAATCTACAATAAAACATTGAAAATCCTACGTAAAATATTTTTTTAAATTTTTTCTGGCCTTCAAATGCCTAACTTGACAGATCCACAGCCATTCTTTTTTCCTTTAATTTGCTTTTCTTATCTATGAATAATTCGTAAAAAAAACCATTTAATCAATACTTCAAAAGGTAAAATTGTTATTGGTAACTACAGTAATTTTACTTTCTGAAGCATTTATCACGCGGTAAGAAAAATAAAATGCTTGAAACTTCCGAATGAATAGATAAACACGTCAGTTGCTTAACAACATAAATATGTGTATATAAAAATTATAAATATAAATAAGCATGTAACTAACGATGAAATTCTACTTTCCATATCTATTTTTAACAAGACTTATATTAGCTTCACTTGTATGTATATATCTAATTAAATTTTCACCCACTTCCAGACGTCAAAATTATTTAAAATTCTACACGTGTATGAAGAACCAGAGGTAACAGAATAATTTTATGACTACAAATTTAGAAATGCTAATATAGTTTAAAAAAAAAACTAAGAAAAAACGTTTTTGTAATATGAACTAAAAAATAATTATAATCTTTAAATATTAAGATTTTGGTCAAGAGCGGAAGAATGTCGTACAATTCGGTTTAACTTAATTTTTTTAATAAGCTTAAAATAAGAATAATTTGTGAGAACTAATATCAAGTAATCGCTTTATTCATATTGCTAGAAAAGCGTGTTTTTGAATTAAAATTGTATTTTTATTGTCTTTACTATTTTTATCACAATGCCATCTTAAACAAGATTCAACTTTCCTCAATAATTACACTGTATCATCTACCCACAAATAGGCTGTATAAATATTAGAATTGTATTAACAGCGATCAATAATAATTCGCAGGTATGCAATAGTTTTCCCCTTTTAGATTTGATAAGTTTTGGGGCGCTGATTACAGGAAAAATGCTAAAAAAATTCCATCACGCCAGGATTTTTAGTTATTTAACATAGTTTTTTTGCTAAAGTACCTAGACCTATCTGGTCTAGAACTGATAATTTATTTTAATTGTTTCTTATTTAACAAAAACACACTGAATGGTTGCAGTAGACAACAATGAATAAGTTCTCATAAATAGTTAGTTAAATATAGTGTAATAAACTAAGTGACATACCATTATTATCGGAAAATAGGTAGAGTTTTAGATCATTTGCTAATGTTTTTTTACAAAATCAGTACGTCCGTGCAATTCGTAACGCTCACTTAAAATATGTCAACGCGAAAGTGTTTAAACTCACCGGACAATTTTTGTTATATTTGTGAGCATTTTATGACGACAAAATAGTATCATAACATTACGTTTATAACATGTATTTTGGCCTAGCAATCGGTAACCAAAACAAACAGAGGATCCCACATAAAGTTTCTACGACATGCGTTCGTAAACTTCGAAAGTGGTTAAAAGGGCAGAACAATACATTTGATTTACAATCGCCTATGTTATGGAGAGAATCTCAGAATCACATCGTAGACTGTTATTTTTGCTGTTATAAGACTACAGGCTACAATTCTAAAAGAAAAAAGGACTTGATATATTCAACCGAACATAAATAGTAGTATACATTTTTTACTTAATAAAGTTGGCTTTTTTTGCGATTTTATACATAGGCTTTTCCAAAAAAAAACTGAGGGTGATGGGGAAAATCTAAGTACATATTCGTAATCAGCGCACCAAAATACACTAAGATCGGCTATCAAATCCAAAAAAAGAAAATAAAACTTAAAATTTGTAGATATGTGATTGATGTATTAGACTTATGCTATGAAATAATATTACAAACGATATAAAATTTAATACAGTTTCAAAACAAAGATATAAATTGTAGCCCTGTATTGCATAAATAAAAAAATGTCCTTTCAATTTTGCATTGAAATTCAAAAGAATAAAATAACCTGATTGAAAATCACGCATCACGCGTTGTGTGAGAATAAATAAAATAAACAATACGAATATTTGAATTCTGCGTGTCGCCATCTGTTACGAAATTAAAAAACTATTTTGAAACACCGACGACCAGTGCCATCTCTTGTCAAACATTGGAAGCATGGCAGAAGGAGAAAATAATTAGAATAATGCGAGGAAAATTTCATGCACCACTTCCGAACGGAACGAATTTACTTGACATAGCAGTATTTCGTTACAGTCCTAAGTCACATTTGCATTCTTGGCCTACCGTAGTGTTTCGCAAAACAACAAGAGGGGGCAATATGTAAACATGTTGCTGGCACAAAACAGGCAATTATAATACAGAACGAGTACAATGGTTACATTAGTTCGCGACCTACT
Source organism: Druceiella hillmani (assembly GCA_039881145.1). Taxonomy (NCBI): domain Eukaryota; kingdom Metazoa; phylum Arthropoda; class Insecta; order Lepidoptera; family Hepialidae; genus Druceiella; species Druceiella hillmani. Next base: position 8,591,451 of record JAYKKI010000008.1, read on the forward strand.
AAGGCCACGTGCTGGTTCGTAGAAGGCCAGGTACGTTGTTGGAATATTCATAAAATAACAGGAGATTGTAAAATAGATGTAAACAAACTTTTGCAACGCGTTGAAACATATACTCCTTATTAAACTTAAGTCATGTCTACATTTTCGAAGGGCTTACTACCTACCTATGATAATATAACAAGTAGTCATTTTTATAGGGAAACTAAATTTCGCCTTATTCATAACCTCAGAAAATCACAAGCATCCAAAATGTTGTAAACATATCACATTTAAGACTCTTTCCGGGAAACGGAATTATTGCCACGCAGTTGCAATTCAATTTTTGTATTTTTGACAGGAGCAAATTTATTAAGAAAATTGGTTAGTTTAGACGTTAATAAAATAATATCTAAAATAAAATTGTATTTATGAAATGAACTAGATGCTAATAATTTGTATTTTCCACAATAACCCGATTATTTTAATTAAAGAATTGTCAGTAATTTCGTAGAATATTTTTAAATATTTAAGACAGTATCGAAAAAATAAAAACGAAAAGCTAATATACGTAGAAATAAATGCACATAAAGAATTTTATTATGTTTATTTATTGGTTCTGTTGAAGTTTATTTTATTTTAAACTTTATATAGGGAAAAATTAATATAATGATTCGATAATTATACATAAGAATTTAGTTATGTAGTATAATGTAATATATTGTAACCAAAATAACCTTTTCCAAAAGAACCAAATTAATAATACATACAATTAACAAAAAAAATTAATTAAAAGATAATACTGATAGAAAGAAAATTCGCAAATATTGATTTAATATTACTAACACCAAGGAGCAAGATGGAATTAAGTAGTGGAAGGAGTTAAGGGTTACAAGTTTTTTTCAGAATTACTTTTCATAGAAAGTAGATATGTGTTTGGGAAAAGGAAACTGACTAGATTTCCCGAGCATAGACTTACACCATATGTAGAAAGGTAATTGAATATACTTCTGAGAATACTTACATTACAGGTCGGAATATTTGAATTATTTAAACCTAGTATAAATATATGTATATAACATCAATCATGAACTTTTATTCACTCTAGTTGCGTCATATATTCACAAATATAATAATTTTTCTTAAACAAAACAGGCGGTTTTAAACATGGTCTTTTTTACGACGATCATCTGTGATATTATATAAAATATCATAATCAGGAAGACAATAAAGAACAATGATAGAATAGGGACAATGTACGAAACATATAAGGGCTGCTGAAAGCCGTCAGAATTCATCATTTTTAGTAGATCAGTTCAGTATTTTACCGACAGAAAATAGTAAACGTCATTAACAACGAATATACATATTACGAGTGTATAACAGATTATGTTTTTAAAAAACTTAACACTGTACTGTGACTTATAAATAATTAATTTGATTGATCACAATAAGTACGCTATGGGAACTTCAAACGAAACAATTACAAGTAGTGTAACCAAACGTTCACTAATATACCGTCATGTTGCATTGATATCATCTTGTACGGTTCCTACGTAATGCAAACGATACAGCTTGTGTTAGAAAAAACTTTATTTTCTTGTATGTAATAGATAAAAAATAAACCGTATTACATTAAACAATAAGAAAACTAACTTGGATATAAAACTTGCATATGGAAAGTTCGACTGGTTTCATATATACACTTTTTTTAAGATTCCATATAAATGACAAAAACGGAACCTTTGTTTTTTTAAATTTTATACGCCTGTCTGTATGCGTATCGTAGAATCGTAGCTCTTTCAGTTTAAGGCCGATTGATATGAAATATTATAAGTGTGTACGTAGTTACATTTTATGAACACATAAAAGTAAAAAAAATATTCTTAATTTTTAAAGTACCTCCTTGTATATCAAACTTAGGGATGTTTTTCTTTTTTACAAACCGCATTAAGTTGTATATTATTGAATTTATATTTTAAAATGCAATCGAAAGTATAATCTTGTTCGTGAGATATGACATTACATAACGTTTTGAAAAATATACTTTATTATAGTTTAATAGACAGACTATGTATGGACGAATCTCTCATAGTATGAGTTCTAACTGTTTTTTTTTTCAATTTAATATAATGTTTATATCACGCATCCCACGGAATCGCAAGAATTGTGTTTCTGGTCAAACATATTCTATTGTAAACTTTTTTATTACTTGTAATAACTTGCAATAAATAATATGCAAGCGCCCATTCTAACCTAGAATGCTATTTTTACTCAACATAATTATTCTATACGTTTTATTCATCATGTACAATACTGCATATATACTAAATCTTTAAGAGTAGGCAATAATTGTTTAAAAAATAAATAAAACTAGGTAATCGGTCAGGTCAAATGTTTGTTTCACCTAACCGATATAAAATTATACTAATCAACCGATGTAAAATTATACTAATAAATAATCTTAATTAAATAACAGTGAAAAACTATTTATCTCTTCCAGACACTGAACCTATAATGAATTACCACTTTTTACTTTTTTTTATTACACAATTTTCCACGTTTTGTGCACGAGCACACCTGTACTACATTCCAGGTTATGCCTACGAATAACACAATTTCCATTCTACGCCGCTGTAGACCTGTACGCAAATTGAATACATCCGGTCGTCCGCTCGTACTCTGCCGACAGGAAGCTTGCATTTTATACCCAATTTGCAACGGAAAACCTTGGTTTAGATATTATGCACGTTAATATATTCTGCGATGTATTTTTAGGCAAAAACGCCCAATCAAAATTTATCAATAAACCTTATGTTGAGGAAAAGCGGTGGGCGACTAAAAATTATTTTAAAATACGAAATTTAAAATGTTTACTATTTAAAACATAACATTGGCTTATACTGATCAATTGAAAGAGTAACGATGGAAAATAAAATAATAATGTATAGATTTAAAAATAATTCTACTGTTTTCATAACATCATGTATGTTAAAACACAATGAAACTATAATACTCACAAAAAGGGATAATGTTTCTCATCGACAAATTAATGTAACGTTACAGATTAGCGGTGGATTGTGAAAGATCTTGTGTTAATACCTCGGTATTAAAACGTAATAATAAAATATGAAGAAAAATAAAACGAAATAGATATGAAAAATAATAACTATGTCCAATTAACAAGTAAAATAAATAAATGAAATTTGTATAAACGATAAAATTATAATACAAATATTAAGACGCCAGGGAAAGCTGAAAGGCGGCTAGAGGTTAAAAGCTTTGAACTTTTTCCGATAACCTTTGATAATAAGTTTGTATTATGATAAAATCTTAAATAATATGACAAAATATTTTACATTTTTCAGCCTAATAATAACGCCCTGTTTGTTTAAAGTAACTAAGAAAACCATTAGCTGATCGATTGGTGTTCTGTAAATATATAAATAAAAAGTATTACAACGATCATATGGTGTTTACGCGAGTGATCTTGTGTAGCGATCACAACGAGGTCACCTCCTCGTTGGCTGATTTATGTAACATTTATACTGGCCAATTATTAGCGATTACCTCAACGAGCGTCGCTGGACCAACGGACGTGCTGTTGTCTCAAGATCATGTCGTTCGCCGCATCGGCTGCGGTAATAAAACTGATTGAGAGCGCGTCGCCCGAATCGAGTGCGCAAGGCGACGGCACCGTTTACTTTTATTACTCAAATAATTATTTGCAATGACTACAGTATGGCACATGAGTGGAACGATTATTTTCCATTATAGATAAAACCGCTACATCTTACATCAAGCTTTAACATTTTTTTCTTAAAATACTTATTGTGCCTCTAGAACGTTACGGATGCAAGCACCAGTGAATTAGGTTTAGCTTATTCACTGGCTTGGAAATGTTTTTGTATGAAAGTAAACCACCTGTTTCGATATCTATTTATTCCATTCTAGGCTGCATTTTCAAACTATCTTTACTAAAAACTACTCGTGTGTCTCGACCTTGCCCGGGCAACTGCATTTTCTTTTAATCTCTTATTTGTCTAATAAGTATTCACGTTAAATTTATTAACATTATTTTTATATAATGATTATTTACGTTATATTTATTGACGGTATTTTTATGTAATAATCATTTAGTTATTTAATCTTCACTTTAATATAGTGTAAGTATGATCAAATCTTGTATTCATACATTTATGCATTTATGCACACAATATCTTTTGTTTTTATGCCATTGTTTTAATGTCGCTGTATTGGTTTATAAGTTTAAATAAAAATGCACTCATAGTACTCCCTTTACTTAAATCGTTATTACTTATTACGTTAAAACAAGAGATCTTGACACTAAACTATACGATGGCGATAGCCAATCGGATTAATTATTTGTCTACCAAACCGTAAAAACAAACAAAAAATATGTTCTTCGTTTTAAAATTAATGCGACAATAACATTCAAAATATTTTTTATCTGCACACGTCTGAATATTTCAATTTGATTCCAAATACACTAAATCAAAGATGCGAACTCTTTGATTTTTACCACGATCTCATTGTAAGACTTGTCGTGTGTTGGTTTCTAAGTTAGTGTAGCAGATGACAAAATAAAAGAAAAATTAGAGTAAGAGAAACAATTTCCAATATCTAAATCGAAGTAATCTTATATCTTTGATGAGGAAATAAAACAGTACCTAAATAAATATGATCATCTCTGATAATACACTGTACCATCGAGCGGTGAACAATAGTAATAATCAATATTTCGATCCACTATCGCGTGCGACGATGCGGGGACATCTTTATTACTAACGTATATGAATGTCGGAATATAGTAATCTTGAAATTGTTTTTCCAGTGTAAACAAACCGTAAACCGCAATAAAACGAATTATTCAAGCAGCCTAAGTGCCCACAAAAAATTCAATGCCGTCCGCCCAGTACACACTTTAAAAATAGCTAGGCAACTAATGTAAGAGCAAATGTTTACTAGCATCCGAATAACACGTAAGTACGCACACGCGCGTTGGCGAAACTGTACCTGCGTTTACGTGGTGTGCATTTAAATTCACACGATCCGATAGCGTAACTCAGCGCCCCGACCTCACTAATCATTACTATGTACTTGCACTACAAGCACAAACCTCAATGTGCTGACCGAATCACTCTTTTATCGAATAACAGTTAGCATCTTAACATCCAGAGGTCATGGGAAACGAACAAGAGATACCGTATCTCTTGTTCGCTTTCCGCGTCTTATTAGCATCCTTTATGATCTATTAAAATATTAATATTTTAATAAAACACATGTCTTATCGATTCGATGGTTGTATCCCGCAGAATGATATTTTGATTCATTTGTCATACAAAATATATTTAATTAGCCAATTACTCATTTGAATTGATTCTAATTTTCCATAAATCACATCGGATCAAATTTAAACTGTTATATTATGGTAGCGACAAAAAAACTCGTTTATTCTTTAAATTCATAATCCCTTATTATTTAGATCTCAACTTGCAAAATTCTCGTATATGGTTTCTATATGAAATACATAGAAAGTAATATTGAATTAGACACCGAATGCTCACATTTAACTATTTTTCTTTTTAGATTCAGTGTAGTCAAATTTTAATAATCAATCACCAAGCACCAAGATTACCTCCAAGTCGATAAAATTTTATTTCCATGCAACACAAATTCAGATATTTTACTTGCTTCTTACATAAAAGTGACGGATCTACCTTTCTATTATCTTAAGCCATTCCACGCGGCCTGCTGTTCGTTTCAACTGATGCGCGACTGTCCATTGATCTCGTGGTCCAGCCGGCTGGAGCGACCTGCTCGAGTGGCCGCAGCAAACATTCGGTGGACCGCCCGCGTCTAATTGAAACTGCGTCTGTGCCTAAGATAAACAAATGGCATCCGCCAGGAGCGGACGCGGACGATAACTGTTTGTAGATCCTGCCAGTTGCCGATGCGTCGTTTGAGAGATTGTTATTCGTTAAACGGATTTGGATTATTACAGTTTATTCACCTTTGGTTTGCAACATCAAATAATATTGAATAATTTATAAATCTACAATCTACCATGTCATCAAGAGTATAATAAGAGAAATAATGTGACCATAAAGTTACTTCAACCGATTGCCCCGACAGTAGTATTTAACTCAATAGCTTTCAAATATTTTTCCAAAGCTATTCTTAATATAGTGATTTAAAAAATGAACTCCGTCATGAGAAAAAATATGTATTTTCTTTATTTATCTATATAAAAATATGTATTTTCTATATAATCTTTATTTATAATTTTCTAGCGAAAATAATTATTTGAAACTCACTAAAAATTTTTTTAAGAAACCATTTCAAGATTGGTGATGTTATTTTAAAATACTAAAAAAATTAACAAACTTAACTATAACGTTTTTCCTCAAATGAAATAAATTCTCGAACGGAAAACTTTTGGGTAATCCTTGAGTTTCCAAATGATGAGTCCCATATTCTTTATAACGTGAAAGAAATATACTTGTATTCCATTTCTTTTACTTTAAAACGAAGAATGCATCATATAATAACAATGCAACGAGTTATCCTAATTATTTGCATTATTATGCTGCTAAATGATCAGCAATAGGACTGCTGTAACCAGCACTATCGTTTATTTTCCACTGAAAATTATGGGCAGTTATGGCGGAACACTACGTTGACCGATACAAGCATATTTCACTTCCTTCCTCCACTAGCACAATAAAATAATTCAATAACTACATCACGCGGTGTCTTCCACAAGTCTTCTGCTACTTTATGTTTATATGTATATTTTTTTGACTATTCGATATCTTAAAAAAGACTTTTCAGGCTTAAATTTTTCACCACTTTTCCAACCAACATTATTATTTCCTGATTCACTTAAATTATCCTCCGAAATTTACTCACAGTTAAGGTAACCATAATAATTTTCAGAAACTAGAAGTGGTGATTTAAAAATCCCGGACATTTGGTTTATAACTCCAGTGAAATAAAACTTAATATTGGATCAGAATGAAAGAGTACAGTTTAATTTAAATGATTCGAATACAAATAATTAAATTACTTTTTTACGTTTTCTATTCATAGTTATTTTTAAAAATCTACCCTCATCCTTCTGGATAGCCCTAGGCATGTTTCAAAACAGGGTAGTATCCACGAATAACGGAGCGGATGGCAATCCTGCTCACGGTAAACACATTTCTATCACGTATTTATCTCTTATCCATATTCGTTTTCATATTCAATAATACAAATTATACACAATATTCCATTCTCGACAAAATTGAGTATCGCTTTTGAAACGTTCACCATAGCTTGCTGGCGAATCTTCGTATCTTCCCATCGATACGCTCCAGGAGTCGGCGATCTAAATCAAGTGTTTATTCGCTTCCCAAGAAAAAAATACAAACACTTCAGTAGCGCCTTCCGCATGCGTAGTGCCGCCGGATAAAAGCCGGCCCACACGAGTCGGAACTCACCTCAATCAGGCTGCGATTATTTTCGGCGACCGTTTAAGCGTAATTCAAACGTCTATTTACCTCGGTACGCCTGATAGAGGTAGGGATGCCTCGAGATCATCTTTTATTTAAAAAAATGTGACACACACATAGCTGATTTCATTAATAACCATATAGTGTAAAAATACTTAAATAATCTCAGCGAAAGTATATTTATACAAACAACGAACTGATTATTATTGTTATTATATAATTTTTTTTCTATTTATATATTTATTTGACATATAATTCATGTGCCTCTTTTCAATAAGTTTAATTGAAGTAAATGCTTATTGTAATATATGATGGCGCTTTTCAGAAAAAAATATTTTAATCCAATTTCTGCGTAATTAATTTCGATAATTTAAAGTCACTAAAATTGTAGCGTTTCATTTAATATAGAAGAAAAGTATTGTAAATCAACTTCATAACAATTTATTTAAATTATAAACCAATAATAAACAAAATTTTTACAAATATCACAATTATTTCATTTGAAATAATGACTGATTATATCACTAATAATTTTCAATTTGTTATACATATGCAATTCATCAATAACTTCTATACAGTCACTCTTTGTTAAAAAATTCCTCTAAAGCTACTTATCGCTTCATCGCGCCTAAATGCTGAACAGATTTTGACGTGAAACTTGGTATAAAAATACTTCGTAATTTGAATTAATATATAGGTTATTCTTTAAACCAAGACATAGCATAATATCTACAGCATGACGTTCGGTGTTTCTTACAAATTTAGTACTACACGATATCAACAGATGGTGTGTGTATATGTTCAATCTATTGTTTACGTGTGTCCCGAGACCAGCGTATATCAATCCCACCGCCTGAATTGAAAATCAACGCAAACAAATGCAGTCAAATTTTATAACTCGAAATTTTTGAATGCGGATATATTGGACGAGTCAGCCCTACCTCTCCTTCCCGCACCCCATCTCAGGGCATCTGGTCTATGTTTACAGAGTGCAATGCGCACGTGCAAGTCGCTCTGTACGCGGCGTACTCGCGCAGTCTATTTACGGAGCTCGCCCCAACGCCGCCTCCCACCTGACAACTTCCAACAATATCATTAACTGGACTCGATTACAGGATGCGGAGATATGCTCTTAGCACGTGGCTCACTAGCGTTACTTGTTGAGTGCCTTACTCGAGTTAGAAATTAGTGCGAGCGTTGTCGTTTTTCGATTTGCGATTTATATTTGCCGAAAGTTTTATTGTTACGGATCCGCGATTATCGCGGTCCGATCGAAATCTTCTGATCGTTGTACCCAGTTTCTATCGGCAATATTCACAACAGACAACAATAACAAACCAGCAGATATTTATAAAGATTTATTCGTGGTTCACGGGCAGCTAAAACTCTGTACGTCGATAAATAATATCTCGATAATAATTTCGGGCACTTTCAAAGTGATTCGATAAAATCCTTACAATAACGATTTTTAGGATATACAGACGTCTAGCGGACGATCCGCAGCGATCTGTTTCAAATACTATGAATTTAATATTTTATATGATGTTTTATATGATCCGATACATGTGAATTCATAATATTAAGAAATAGAGGGAACCATCGCGGCGATGCGTATTGTCCGCTAGATATGTATAGACTCTAAGTGACCAAACTGTCAATAATTAGATCTGGTAATTCTGATCTGGCAATTCGGCTTTACGAAATTATAATATGGCCTTAATTTTCTACGGGTTTTATTTTTATTCTTGTTTTCGTATGGTATTGTATTACAACCAGGGGGTCTTATATGTCGTCATGCAATCTATCGAGAAAATTATCGACAAGATGACGACATCTTTGTTTTGCAACTGCCTGACTGATGGCATTGCAATTATATGACAAAAATATGCCAAAAATTATATATAGTTACAATTATATATAGTTCATCTCATTGTACCCTATATCAAAGTGAGTGCTCTTCTGAAATGGAATTACATATAATGTACCTAGAAACACGTCATGATAAGCGATGTATTTATATTGCATTAACGTGTATAAAAAGCAAGTAGGCAATAGTAGCGTTCAAAATTATTTTAAATGTTTGTCTTCTTTATTTCAAATCATACAAAATGGTAACAAAGTAATTTTTTTAAGATTTCCATTGAACAAAGGTAATATAAATAACATAGATACTTGAACATTCATTAAAAGTAAAAAAAACGTTATTACGAAAAATGCATACAGTATTTTTTCGAACGTAAATATTTTTTGATTAATAGACCACCATAAACATGGTTGAATATTGACTTTTGGTCTGTCACGGAGATTTCTGACGGGATACCAACAAAATAGTTTGCCAAACGCGCGGTTAGAAACTGTAAAATTGAACTTTAGTTATATATTTAGTGCTTATATTTTCTCGTCTTTTGACCTTTCTTACACATATAAGATCTTTTTTGAAAGTAAAGGGAAATAAACAATTAGAATTTAAGCGAAGACAGTCGAGACAACCATTATAACTACATTAAAATAATGTATAGACTATATGTAGGCAATGTGGAAATCCATAAAAAAGTTGAACGGTCTATATTGCTAGTTATTTTCTGCTATAACACGTTTTTTTGCATTTGAGTTAAACAGACTAAACCGTTGTAATAACATCAAAATACAATTTTAAAGAATTCTACACGACAGTGAAATCTCCAGTTTGTTAATTGTTAGAAAGCCTTTTTATATTGCAAAATTGTGCCGTATCGGTCATCTGAAGAATTGAACAAAATAACTAAGCCCTTGACAATATTGTTTATAAAGTAACAGTAAATAATTCATTATAAAATAGAACCGACCAAATTACCGAGTAAGTAAAACCAACCACGAGAGATTCTGAAACACCCAACAATATTAAACTTATAAGTTTTATTTCTCAAAGACCCTGTTACTGCTGCGGCTGGTACCGAATATATCCCATATCTTAAAAACTACCGAGTAAAATGGTTATGATATACAGATAGACAGACGATCAGACTGACAAATGGACAGGACGATATTATAACGGTTCCGTTTTTTGCCATTTGTCTACGAGACCCTAAAATTATTAAAACAAAATACAGTTATAAACATAATACAGGTGTCCAGTGGCAGATTTCAAAGTTTGAACAAACATAGTTTCTGAACGCAACACATAAGAGGGCCGCGGGGGGCGTCGTTAGAAGCGCAAGCGGTGCGGATATTTTAGTAGCCATGGAACAGTGGAGTGGAGAGCACCGCGCTTTTGCCGTCGAGGCGTACATTTCGAGTGGATTTTCGCTGTCTGTAGCACGCCGTCGATTTAATAATCGTTACAGTATTCGTCGATTACGTGATGGACCATCGATTAACCTCATTTAGTCATGGGTAGCAAGGGTCAGAGCTACAGGATCAACAATAAATAGGCCCAGGCCAGGACCTACACCATTGGTAGCCACGGATGAAAATGTCGAGCGTATTATGATTTCTGTCGTTGAAAATCCCCGTTTATCACTGTGTACACGTTCATCGATATTGGGAATTCCGAAATCAACTTTACAGGTCGAAAAAAGCTCAAGTTCCGTCCATATAAAATTCAAATTGTTCAAGATTTACATGATTCTGACTTTGAATTAAGAAAAACTTACGCGGAGGTGATGTTGTTGAGATTTCGTACTGCTACCCGGATGGGCAACATATTCTTTAGTGACGAAGCTCACTTTCACATTGGAGGATATGTGAATAAGCAGAACTTTCGTTACTGGGATGTCCACAACCCAAGACAAATGCATCAAGAGCCTTTACATAAGCGTAAAGTAACAGTTTGGTGTGCCATGTCTGCATCTGCAATCATAGGGCCTTATTTCTTTGAAAATCAACGTGGCCAAACTGTAACTGTGAATTCGGAGAGATATGCCCAGATGTTAAATGACTTTTTCAGAGTAGAACTACAGAATAGTCCACCTTCAACCAAAACACATGGTTCCAGCAGGACGGGGCCACAGCTCACACTGCTAATGGGTCCATGAATGCAGTGTGGCAGTATCCATGAATGCAGTGCGGCAGTTATTTCCAGAAAATAACATATCCCGAAACGGTACCGTACCGTGGCCACCTAGGTCACCCGATTTAAGCCCATGTGACTTTTTCTTATGGGGCTACTTAAAATCCGTTGTTTACTAAACAAATCCGAGCACTGTGACACAACTTAAAGAAAATATTCGAGCCGAAGTCAGTAGGATACCCCAGTCGCTCTGCAAACACGTTTCTGAAAACATGCGTGTTAGACTCGAAGAGTGTGTCAGACTCGATGGCCGCCATTTGGAAAACGTGGTTTTTAAAAAATGAAATCCGCATTTGTTTTTACAAAGTTAAAATAAACCTACTTTGTATCAGAGATGTAGTTTTTTTTTTACAATTTTTCAAACATTGAAATCTGCCACTGGACATCCTGTATATGAATACAATTCACATACCCGGTGATAATAAACACTCTCTAAAAATTAACCATTTGAAATTTCATAAATTCCTCTCTCCCATACCAACCCGAACACTACAACGCTCTTAACCGCACGTATCGCTTTTAATGGTAAACACGTCGATTGATAGATAAAAATATGTGTCTGCATATTCAAAGATGTATCAAGATGAATAGATAAAAAAAAAGATAAAATATTATGTACTAAATTATTCGAATTGATATAAAAAAATGTAAAAAGTTTACGTACTTATCGATAGCAAAAGTGAGTTTTAGGGATAGGATCGTAAAATGAGAAATAGATAAAAATTGACAACTCAAAAATGATAGATAACGGATGTTTGTATCGTATTTATTATTCTGTGTAATGATTAAATTTGAATTCTATACTAATACATATTAACGTTTGTAAAGCGTATTTCATACCAAGTAAAGAAATTACTTTTTGTTTTTATCACCCTGTCCCCGTACAAAAATATAAAGTTGACACAAATATAAAGATCGTATATGTTCATTTCTTTACACAGTTCTCAATCTTAAGGATCTCATTTCCTCTATGGTACAATGAGAAATGGTATTGCTGTTTACGATATTTCTACGGAAATTACCATCATATATATAGGCAAATAAATACACTGATATTAGATATCAATTCTTGAATTTCTTGTTTCAATATTCTTTGTAATAATCAGTTTAATACGTATTTTCAACACAAAAATGAGATTTTCATTAAGTCTCTTCTCAAATTAAATTTCGGGAAAAGTGTTTCATTATGTCTCTTAAGCAGAGAAAATTAAATTATATCTATGTATAACTTATATTTTTATAGCAGTCTATATTTTTAAAATTGTAATTTTTTACAATAATTAAAAGTGTATCATTAAAAAGTAAAGTCTCACGATACAGTCGTTTTATGAAATTTATATTTAACAGTACCGACCGTGACAATGCGCCAAGTGCACATATTCGCACCTGCAGGGACACGTGTGCATAGTTATACAAGAGTATGTGCACGCAGACATGAAATGGGCGGGCGGCGCATTGCAGTCGGCGCTTTATTGAATTATACGAGAGCGCCAGGCGAGCTCAGCGCCCCTGGGAGACCGATGTTACTTGTAATTGCTTTGATATATTCTTGACGGACAATGTCATTTGGAATATCAAGGTCACCGAAAATCACGATTTGTAAAATATAATACGGTATTTACGTATATAAAGTTTAAAAGAACGTGCATGAATAATGTGATGATTTATTACGAATGGCTCTATGAGTTATTCATTTTTATTATTTTTAATTATTACGAATAGTTTAAAAAGAGTTTTTCAAGATGATGGAAAACGCCGCGTCTATGAAATACTTGTCCAAATGTAGGCTGAAAAAATTGTACTCCTAATGTTATTGCATTTATGTAGCCTTGACATTTTTGTCATATCCGCGTTAAGAAAGGATAGATGTATTCGTATGATCTCATGCAGTATTTGGCTGCTACACTGCCTAATTAATTACATACTAAAAGGTCATTTTACAGTAAGACATTGTTATTGAATGAACCAGTAATTTAAAATGTACGTTAGAATATCAAATATTTATCTCAAATCAATTTCTCGTAACCAAATTATCCTAATTTAAAAACAGGTTTGAAACGTTAATTGGAAATCGTATTTTTGTTTTTGTTTAAAATGACATAGATTTTTCATTACATTTCATTACTGAATAAATTTGAATTTAATCTTAATCGTGGTAAACGATTCATGCTTTATAATATTTTCCGTTAGCAAAGTTTTTTTATGTATTTGTATTTATAATTTGGAAAACTCTACAGCCGACTTAAAGAAACACATGGCGAAAGTAGTAGAGAACACAGAGTTGATTGCATTATAATCTTAAACAAACATTTACTACCGTGACAACAACAAATAATAAAATGAATTATGCCAACATAAATTTGGCTGTGTAGTCTGTGAATACAAATAATATAACTAGTAGGGATTTGTGTAGTTTTTACAAACATTCGTCAATTATTTTATAATAAAATCCAATTTGTTTGCAGAGATGGTAAAACAAATTAATGGAAAATAGGATATTTAGAGTTCAATTTGAAGTGTACTCGTAATAGTTAAGTCCCAGACCAAAAATACGAATAAATATAAGTGGAATACGATATTAATTTCCTAATTTTAATAATACATCAATAAAGAAAACATTTAAAACACAATGTGGCCGCTGTGAAATATAATTTTCAAAGTAGATACATTAAATTAGGTTGTTCGTTGCCTATTCGTGTCAGAATATATTTTAATGAATTTTATACTTTAAAGCTTTTATTTTTACGTAAAGTTACAATAAGGCCAAATGTTTACTTAATCTTCAATTAAATTTTTGCACGTTCGAGAGGAAATATATTTTAAAATATACGTATGTTGTGGAGTAGCGAGAAATGTAGCGTCATCAAAAAGTTTACCAAAAAGAAGTAAATATCATAAAGATTAATAGCTGGAGTTTATAACCATAAGAAGTAAGAAGATTACATCTTAAAATTTATTTCAAAATTTTATTTACAAATTGTTTGCAACGTGATTGCTTCTTACAAGTTGTATTTATCTTCAATCTCTTATTATGCTTAGAATAAGTATTACGCTGCGGTCTATGGGGTGACGTAATAAAAGGATGTCATAAACTAAAATTAATAACATCGAAATCCATTATGACATACCTATATAACTGTATAGGAATCAAACTGGATTGTTAACTGCGGATAGAGTCACTTTTTACTCTATTTAAGCAGTGTATAGCGTTATATCAATGATATAACAGAAGATCAAATAAATGTCAGTCGTTAGGTTTTTATTACTTCCATTTGTACACTCGAAATAACACATTTTATTGAAGTTTTATACCGGACATACGAATCTATCACCCGCCAATAACTACGTAAATTCCTAGAGATAAACAGATAATCCCGGATTCGCACCGCAAACATTTACATTGCGGGCAATATGAAGGGATGTTATTCATGCACATGTACTCGGTCGGCGCCGGCTAAAGAACGGCTCGACTGCAAATAAAAGGCGCCATACATTCGGCGATAGGGCATTGACATCGGCCACAGACGGGTCTACGAACCTACTTATGCCTATTAGTATGAACCGACGGTCAATTTAAATATCGTTAGTGGAAAATATTGAAGGAACTTTGACAAGACATTACGTGTTAATCCGCTAACTTTTTTACCACATGTAGATCGCTTTCTGTTCAGTTCGAAATTTGAAAACTGATTACCTGACCAAGAAAATTTTTCAATACTTTAAAGGAAAGTTTAAAATGGTTTAAACACGTGACTATTCACTTTCAAAATTTAAAATATTTAATTTTGCAAGTATTTTTCAAATATCTAAATAGTATTTTTCAATATAATATAATGGTTAGTATCCAATTGGAAGAATAGAGATTTTGTGCAACTGATAATCAAATATGTGAAATTGCAGCGACTGTTAATGATGAACGAAATAAATCTTATTTTGAAGTATTTGTCAAGCAACTAAACTTACTAGAATGCGAATGCTTATATAGCATAGAGCTGAAATTGTAAAAGAAATAACTATTAACCCTTTACCGAAAACCAATTATCGCAAAACATTTATAACAGAATAAAACATTGGTTGTTTGCAGCAGACTATGACATGTAAAATAAATTTAAAGAGTACCCGTAAGAATAACCTCATACACTGAAGTAACGCGCTTCCATCGGTAGGGTCACAGTACCGATTGCGACACGGCGGCCTGCGTCAAAGTGATAGCGGCTGGCTCGATACAGCGGCGGCAGACGACGCGTGTTTTCCTTTCAGCCATTCACGCGATGTTTACGAGCACGGGATCCCCTCGGAGCCGGCAAGACGCCATTGGGGCGCTCTGTCACGGACTAGCTTTTAAGCTTACTTACCCATAAAAGGAAAAGTTGGAATATGTATGAAGTAGAATTTCGTAGATATCTACACCATTTACAGATTGTTGAAGCAAATTAACCTGTAAAATTTTAACTGAAAACTCTAGTCAAATATTAGTATTCAGAATTTTTCAAATCCTCCATTGAAAAATTATTACATATTCCATATTGCTTAAAAATGAAAATTCATTCTGAAAAACATTTTCCTTAACATCTCACTTGATAATTACGCGAAAAAAAATGTTAAACTCCACTTAACACGTAAAATGTATAAGTAAATAAATTCGACAAAACGCTTGGCACTTATGATGCCCTACAGACCGGCAAGAATAGAAATTTATGGCGGATTCTCATTAAAGAAAATGTATTATTAAAAAGCAGTCACAATCGTCAGTAGTAAGGGTCTGATTCGTGAAGAAGAAGCTACATTAAATTTATTTATGTTTTATTAAATATTAGACAGCCTCGTATAAATTACATCATTATAAATTTAATTACATTTAATTTTACGCACACAGGTCTAAGAGTATAAAAACTGTGAGACTGTGACAGACGGACGGAAGGACACGAAATTGTAAGGGTTCCTTGTTTTACTACGGTAACCTAAAATACATAGTGACATTCGATTAAAACTTCCAGTATACGTGAAATATTTTAATTTTTATACAGAAATTATGATTTGGATAATTTTAAAATGTCCTGTTCGTAAATTTACTT
Organism: Druceiella hillmani; assembly: GCA_039881145.1. NCBI lineage: Eukaryota > Metazoa > Arthropoda > Insecta > Lepidoptera > Hepialidae > Druceiella > Druceiella hillmani. The sequence continues at coordinate 8,608,067 of JAYKKI010000008.1, forward strand.
TAACAAATTATTATTTCATTTTTCGCTGCAATTGATTCATTAACATTTCTATGCTCTGTGTCAAAAGAGAGTTAGGAATGAAAAAGGAATAGAAAAATACGACTGTTCGAATGCTTGTCAGTAAATATTGTACCGAAATAGATTTTGAAATTGTAAATATTATACATGAATTTCAGACACCGACAAATGTAAAAATTTAATATAGACATATGGACAATGTTTTTCTATAAGATATTACACCTACCTTGTCGTATTTGAATAAAAAGGCCAGAGAATTGATTTGCATAGAGAAATTCGCAACTTAACACGTTCGTGTGCTCGCAACCGCGTTGTCATAGAGACACGAGATGCCGCCGTGACGCCGCCCGCCGGACGCTGCGGCGTCAGTGCGCTGCGCCCCTCGCCCGCGCCACCACGCGCCTGAGACCTCCACTAATAAAAAGCGCGTAGCTCACGGTACTAACTGTCAAACTTACCGGTAGAAAAAACGACCGTGTGAATAGCAAAAAGTTTAATATTACTTTGAAAGTATTTTTTCGTGGAAAACGGAGATATTATAACAATTGTTTTTCAGTTTAATTAGTAGGGTCAAGCATAAAATAAAAATCACTAATTTGAAAACTGTGGAAAAGATCACGTAGAGTAATGAAATATATGAATTTAGTTTTTGTTTATTAGTAGCAATGTTAGAATATGGCAATCGAATAACAGTGAGAATGTAATTAATAATATCGTAACAAAGAATAATTAATTTTAAGTACATTGTCTTTAGAATAATATATATCATTGAATATAATTCTCTTAAAAATATGGAGTTAAAAGTTATTACATACGTTGTATGTAATAACAAATAACTAAAATTCTAAACCAAATAATAAAAGTGCAAAAGACCAAAATGCGAATTGTGTGTATTTATGTTACACTATGAGCCGCTTAATGCGTCAATTTTTTTAATTTTTGTTTCAAACTTTCCTTATTTTCTTGCATCAAATTTTCCTTATTTTGAATAAAACTTTTATTCAACAAACCATAAATAGTTCTTCAGCCCAAATAGATTAAAAATATACATTGAAATAATTTATCTTGAAAGTATAAATTAAAATTTTCTGTTGTAAATTTAAACCTTAATCTTTGAAAATAATATTTAATATAAACTGAACATCTTCTATATCAAATTAACTAATTCACGGAGGATTTTATAATATCTTTTAAGCTACGTTAAATTTTATTACAGGTAGAAAAAATACATTAAAAATTTTCATTTCCAAACAGACTTTATTAAATAGGTTATTCACATGAATAATGCTAATGCTAATAGAAATAAAAAAATGCAACGTTGACTAAATATATTAAGTACATTCTTTTATCTAAGATATATTAAGTACATTCTTTTATCAATAACAAAAACCCGATTATACATCAGTTTATGAATATATTTTGTCGATCCATTGGAGATACACTGCAAAGAGGAAGGGAAGTATTAATACTATCAGATTAATAAATAGCCATATCGTAAATAACTTTTGTGACTGTTTTAAAAATTTAGTTTTTTTTGTAATGAAATATCAGACTTCTCTCTTGTCAAATTTTTCTCCTCAACAAAATGCACTGACAAACTCTGCTGTCATAAAATGTGTCTCATTAGAGACGCGTTGATGCTCTTACATTTATATAGAGCCCCAGTGCGAACGGCGAAAAATTTTGCTCTCGCGATTTCGCTCATTATCTAGAACGACTCTCTGGAGACCTGATGTAGGTAGAGTACAATTTACGAGTAGCTAGAGGCAAATTGCTGAAGTCTGGATTTAGACAAATATTTCTGCTAGACTTAGGTTTTAAGTAATACTCTATGTTTCCAAAAACATATTTTTTCGATCTGAATACGATACAATTATATCGAACTTGGCATCACTACTGATAAATTAAATTGTCTTCTTTGTTTCATCAGCAGCAAATATTCCGTCGTTGAAATGGAATAACACGGCCTAATCTTAACTCACCCAATGTCACCTTAGAATAACAATTTTGAGATCTTATTATTATAATAATTCAATCAGTTACGTCGTATTTCCCAGTTATAACTACTTTTAGGAAATCGTATATAATTTTATTAAATACATCTTACCTAATAAAATTATAGACAAGATCAGATCAGATATAGACAAGATCAATTATCAATATCATATTAACATCGTCAAAGATTTAAGATTAACTAACGCTGTTTATCTTAACGTGAAACCAGTATTCTTCTGCAGGTTGACGTCATGCAGAAATCGCCAATTTGTTCTCATAAAACGAAATGAAATCATCGTGAGTAAATAAAACTATTGGAATGCGACGCACCTAATCTGACGGCATCACAAACTGCATAATAAAACGAACAACCTGTGACACTACAATCCACGATCGTACTTATGATGTCATTCTCAGTTAATAATATTATTTCGTAATCTCACTGGGTTAAAAAATAACCCGTCCCATTCGGGTCAATAGAAACTATCAAAATGTCAAGTGGTATAACTTATTAAGCTTATATTTATTCCGCACGCGTGAAACGTAAATTAATTTAAAAGTAATACGCAAGAAAAAAGAACAATTCGTTCGAAGTGTGACATTCGCCATTGTGCTTAGTGTCTTCAATTGTATTTAAAATTTTAATTTTATGTACTCATAATATGTTAATTACTTAATTAAGCAAAAATTAACAAAGCATTCAACAATTACCTACCGGTTTGACAAGAGTGATGACATTACTCTGTATCATTAAGCAATAATAAATCAATACAAAAGTAAAGTTCAGAGTGATATATGTTTTCCGTAGTTTGTAGTAGTGTGATATACATTCAATAATACTATTCGGAATTACGGTACAGTGCTTGGCAATAGATTACGGTGATATCCGCTAAGATACAGTGTTTTTGTGAGATGGTGCGGTGATGAGGGCGGGAGTGGACGGCGAAGATGCGAGCAGAGCGCTTCATAGGCTCGCGTTCGCCCTTTGGCATGCCGCCTTCCACATACAGCGAAAGAGACGTAGAGAAAAATATGTACGAGTAACGTGTCATTGTTTTGAATTATATTTAATATGGGTTTTATAACTTGCTTACCTTGTATAATATGAATATTTATACTTCTTTTGGTTACTAATACGCTCGGTTACAGTTTTTAAGAAGCAAATATAATAATTTTTAATAATTGTATTTGACCTAGAAATATAATTCCGGAAAGATTTGCGAATGCTGTATCCAAATAATGTAGCATTCAAACATCCTAGTGTTTTATATAATTAGTTCGCTTGATTAATGAATTTTGGTTAATGAAGTTCGCTTGGTTAATAAATTTGAACTTAAAATTTTCAGCAAGGAAATATTTTAAACACACTCATTATTTTATTTTAGATCAAATTAGAAAATAAATATACGCATACATAATTTGACATGTACTTAATCGTAACTAATTCAACAAATCATTTCTTTTGAAGAAAAACTTTATTAGATATTTAGGTCTAACAACTTCCTTAAATAAATGTATAATTATTATTATTATAGTTACAGAAATTGTTTCACCATTTTAATTTTTAAAATGGTGAAACAATTTCAAAATAATATTAATTTAAATACTTAATAAAAATTAAAGCCGAGTGAAATATATAGATCCCGCCAACTGTTAGTAAATAGGCGACAACAAAAGCTAAGTACATAAATGTTATTAAAATTAAATTGCAATGCAGTCTACAGAAAGTAGTGACATATAAAAGGTCACACTTTCTGTAGTACATATAAAAAGTCAAACTTACGCGATACCCACCGTTGTTAAATTTTTTCGTCTTAAATTTTATTTTTGACCGAAACTAATTTTCAGTAACTGAAATGGAATAAAATTTACTTTAACAAAAATAGAAATTCTCACCTTCGTTAAGTTGACTTGAAATAGTTCATTCATTATAAAACTAAACTTTGAACAATCTAGAATACTCAATTTTGACGAGTTCTAAGAAATACGTTATAAGGATTATAGCATTAAAATGGTGAAATGGAATCCTTGTTAGATTCTTACTGCATTCTAGACGAACTTTATTATTTATATTAAAAATAATTTGAATCGCGTTTAAACGAGCTGTTAAAATAAGAAAGCAAAGTAAAACGTATTTCCTACATTTTGCGTAAGTAATTCGACGTAGGTCTTAATGGTTACGCTATTATTTTGTGACCTCAGTATAAAAAAATTACTAGAATTTTCCTTTTTAGGCTTCCATAGCCAAATGGCGAAAACCGGATCCCTTATAATTTCATCATATTTGTCTCTGCGACTGTATGTCATTACATCATAACTCTTTCAATTTAAGTCTTATTGTACGAAATTGCACAAAACACTTAGATTAATTACGCCAATACTTAAGAAAAATAATTTTTTTATATTAAAAAACTTGGGGATGAAAAATGGTTTTTCGCAAATATTATTCAGTGGTGTATCATAAAAAAGGTGTTTTGAAATTTAATTGCAAAATATTGTATATATATATATGTACACACACACACACACATATATATATATATATATATATATATATATATTCTTTTTTTTTTTAATTCGATTTCACTTTCGGAAGACACGCGTCACAAAGCGTCAAATAGTGTGTCCCTCATTTATATTAAAAGTACAGTAGTTAGATTTTCGACTACGGAATAAAAATAGCATTTATGTGAAAAATATTTCCTATTTCCTTATTTTAATTTTAAAATGTCTAGATAATCAATTACACGCAAAAGCTTGTTTAATACCGTATCGTAGCAATTTTTGAACTTTTATTGTTACTTGCATTTCTCGCCAGCATCATCGAACCTTCTCAACTTTACTAAACTCAGTTATCGTTGGGACGCTCAAGACAGACGTAGTCAAAAAATGACGTATGATTATTTAATGAACTTCCATTGTTTAATAAACTCCCATCTTTTTAAAATAGACAATTTTTCAAAATTTTCTTAAAATTATAGATTAACAAAATTAAAAAAACTGAAACTAACTTCAACTGACGATTAGGCGATATATGCCCCTAATTAGACGACACTACACATCCTTTTTGAGGGTTATTATTGAATTTAATTGTGTAATCGTAAGGTTATATAGGTATACAATATACTCAATCCGAGATAATAGCCCTCTCCGGTTAGCTTCCTGAAAATAATATCAGCCGCACTTTCATTACCGATAAAAGGTTTTCTCGCATCCTGCTGGCAAATTAATCTGCATAAAGATAAGCTCGTGACTTTCGCTCGAGCCGAGGCACTCCCAATCGGGCTGTGCGATCAGATTCCATGATAACGTCCGTTGTTTACGGCCACTGCAGCGCTTAGCCGCGTTTAGTTATTAAATTAATAATTCCGGAGCTACGTTGCGCCCCTGGCACTTGACGGCCGACCGATTTTAGTAAAACAGCGGTAGATGGCGCAAGCGATACTCGAGACTGAAGCTCGTAACTGATTCCTTATTAACGAAGGAGTTCAATCCAGTGCGCGGTTCGATCGTTGGGAGAAGACAAAGTTGTTTGGTAAAATATGATGAAAGAAGGTGCGCGTGAATTTTATCACTCCGAAGAGGAGAAATTCGTTGGTTGCTTGGTTTTATTTAAATTATTTTCGTTCTTAATACCATCAAATATAAATTTATATATGGATATCGATACCTCCATTCAAATATGATAAATTTAAAACTCAACGAATATGAACAAAAAAACATCTTCTTGAGAAGCTCCATGTTTATAATTAATTAAATAAGTTATTTTAGTTAAGCTGTTCTAAACGTCTTCCTATTTATCATTATTCACAATGTCTTCAGGGACACTCATTAACCGTTTAAATACCGAGACTCATAACTGTTTAATTAATAAATTTCGGCGCGGTCAACAACGCAGTACAGCCACTGTGACCGACGTTTCGATTACCAAGGAAGTGTCAAATATTAAGCAGTTATTTAAGTCCTGACAAAGCACGAAATAAAACAAAAAATAATAAAAAAGAGATTGGATACGGAGAAAGAAAAAGAATCAAGAACCACTAGGAGAGAGTTTAGAAAAAGAACTATCTCTTTTTTGGTAATCTCCATTACCAACTATCTGGAAGAGATCAATCGAATTAAAAGGGGTAGAGACAGTTGATGATCTCCGCCCGAACAAGTCGGATAAATCATTACTAAAAAAAGCGTCAAAGTTTATATAATTATATGGGGAAATGCTCAAGTGAAAACTGCTAGACTTGATGGATTAATCAGATTTTCAGTTAGTTCTACTCCATTTGAAACTATAATTATTACCGCGGATGAAAATTATATTCTATACCCTGACATGGATGCAAAAGTCGAGGCAATTGATGTTAAGGGTCCTCCAGAAAGTTTTCTAGGATTGTGACGGAATATTTTTGATTGACTATAAGGAAAGATCAGTCAATAAAACCAAAGAGTACAACACTCAAATCTTTACGAACTAGCACGCTACTAAAAAGGTATTGGGAGTTGAAAGTTCAATAAATAAACCGTATATAAAGTGTTCAATCCGTAAAGTATTACCAGTGAAAATCTCGAGAAAAATCAGCAATTCTTTTATTGATGTGGAAACAAATAAGACTCATAGAGAAAAATTTAAAAAACATAATATATATGTGTGTGTGTGCGTGTGCGTGTGCGTGAGAGCGCGCGCGTGCGTGCGTGCGTGCGAGCGTGCGTGTGTGCGTGCGTGCGTGCGTGCGTGCGTGCGTGCGTGTGTGTGTGTGTGTGTGTTTATATAAAGCGCTGTGTTAGGTAAGAGACGGCCGATATCTAACACTGTGTCTCGGAGTGCGGTAGTCAATAAAACACTCTCTTATCGCACGCCACCGCCCGTGTTATCTGTTATATTTCCTCTGCCTTACTTCACTCAGCTTCGTTCCTATTCTCACGTGTAATTAGTTAATTGGACTTTCCGATTTCGAAAACTTATCGCCAATAAGATTTACTTTATGCGAGTTCAAGTGGTTTTTGCATTGAAGAAGCTTATTAATTTCTGCCGAAAGTGAGAAATCATATTAATTATGAAATGTCATTAAAATAACAATTAAGATTTCTTGGTATATTTACGTTGTGACATCATGCAAAACCTGTTATGCACAACTGTTATGCAATTTTATTTTTAAGGCCCTACGATCACCTTTGGAGTTATAAGATTGACGCCTAAATAACAAATGGGCGAATTATTAATCTCATTTAGCAATTATAGTAAATAATCTCTAATTTCCAATCTTAGCTCATGATTGGGCGTGAGAATTAAATGCACTCCCACATTTCAGCAGTTCTATTTTAAATTATAAGTTGCAAAAAAGTAGAAAAATGTCAAAGTTTATATTGTCGATTTAGATATTTGCGTATTATTTTTTTACTACATTCAATTTTATACATTTTTTTATTAATCCTCTATTTTTTATATTTATATCTATGTAAATATCCTTATTTTGTAATATAAGCGTTTACTAATTATAATTTACCGTCTATCACAGAATACTTGTTTTTCTCACTAGATTCATTGCGTTAAGATATTGCCTTTATGGCAATAAGTTCGCCATTATATACTTAGGTTCCTAAGCTTGCGGTAAACGATTCATAAATAAGGAAAATATTATGAGAACTTGAATGAATTATTTTTAATTAATTTGAAATACATTTCAATTAAACCTTAAATTAATGCCTTCATCTCTCAATTGATACAATTCAAAAAGTAAAATAAAACAATCTATGTTTACATAAATATCTTCCCACTGTTTTCCTTATCGTATCCTAGATATCTTCTTTAGAGATAACTCTAGAGATTTTTCCCAGAAATAAAGCACAGATATATCCTACATAAAGTAGGACATTTTCTGCACTCGAAATAGATATAAGGCTGACTTTGTATACATTACAGATATACGAATATGTATATTACAATATGCTCTCTTGTTTACAGCTCGTCTTAAGGTCCCATTATTGATTATTAAATATTATATTATATTAAATATTATATTATGATAATTAAAGTAACTAATTGTCAAAACTCGGTGGTTAAATTGACAAACCGTTAGATGTGATAAAGGAGGTTGTATTATCCGTCGTCATCTCAACTAGTGGTTAGAATTTCGACGGTTGACTATTCGCAAACTTAGCGAAGCGTAGTAACAGCTGATTAACGTCGCTTATCCACTACATTTTAGATTTCTTACAAACGAGATTTTTTGTCTTCTATTGCAATATTTCGATACTGATGAAATTTTATGCGACTGTGACTAAGAAATAGCAAATTATATTTTATGGGGTGAACCAAACACACGGTCACGAGAATTATAAATAGAAATTGAAGATGGTTGTATCAATTGTCACCGAGCGGCGAAAAAATCACTTTCTGGTTATCATGTAAAAGGTTTAAGTCTTTCTTTCGTATATAAATTGCGTTATTTTTTAATTCAATTTCTACTTATTTATAGATTTTTCTACTAATATAAATGCACAACAATGACCGATTGATCTCTTTGGTATAAACAAGTCGTTTGCGTTCAGAATAATTCATATTAACATAAGAAACTGTAAAGTTCAAACATTCCACAATTATTGTGCAGACTGTAAAGATACTAAAGACTATTGAAATATTTTGCTTATTGCCGGAATTAGCAAAAGGTATTTTTTTATTTTAAATCAACCCATGAATTATCAAATATCATAATTGCGCTAAGAGTTGTTAGCCGAAAAAAATATTCTCCACAACAAAATAAATAAATTTTCATTAATTTCTGCGGCAACACTATTAAGTTTTGTTTCATTTAACAATAGTACTAGTAGTAGTAGTAATAAATGAATACAGTTGTAGTAATACATGAAGCAAACAACTTATCTACATTAAACTTCTAACTATCGTTGTAATGACTATAATTAGTACATACAGAAGTAACTCATTGACTGCGGATCAAACAAGAGGTCTTAGAGTAGAAAACGTGGTTGTAGTCAGTTTTTTGTAATTAACCTTTGTTAGATTTGACTTAACAAAGGCTGTCCTTGCACAGTTAACGTGTCCATTGTCCATAATACAAACAAACAATATTTAATTGAGTGTGGGACTTCGGTCGAGTACGCGTTTGATGCAACTGATGCGCTCTTTGTATTAGTGCAACAACGGGTATATGCATTTTAGAGCAATAAAATTGTACAGTAAATTAGTACTGAATGCAGCGGTTTTCTAAACATGCAAGCTGGCACTCCTTTGGACGTCGAAGAAAATAATTTATCCTAATAAATGTAAGATATATGTATTTACGAGTATAACGTCACATCATTTACTAAATATTGAAATAAAAATAGTTTGAAATGTTATTAAAAAATTATTTCCTCTTTTAGCGAACTGATTAACGCATTAATTTTTTTTGACACTTTCTAATCTCTATGGAAATAATTTTATGTTTAAAAAATTTTCTCTGAATCCGGAGAATAAGAATTATACATTAAATTTATAAATGTTTTAATTTCGTAATCAGTTTGCTTGTGAAATTTTCAGCGATGACCCATTATGAATTTTAAAAAAAAATTTTCAAATCCATATTCCATAACTGTGGACACTGCTTCGGTATCCAAAATTGATAGCCGAAAAATTAAGAAGGAAATATCTAGCTTAGAGATGAGTGTACTTAGGTTACATTAATAAATTAACAATAATCATAAATTTCGAGGCCTTTTCTCGCACGTTGTCTTTCATAAATGTTCTCGCAAGTTGTCTTTCATTTATTGCGCACGGAGTATTGGAAACTCCGTCCAGATTATTAACAATTATTTAATTAATTATTTGAATGGAATTGAAAAGAATTATGAGAAAGCTCATAGTATATGTTATTCAGTCAATAACGATTTCTAACTGGAGGCTTAAATTCATCAATGTATAATTCGAAATATGGGTCAGCATTATGAGATGATATCATTTTATTACTTACTTGATTTTCTCGCAAGTTAAAAACGTCTACCTAATTACTGATATGAAGTAAAGAAAATTGTAGCGTAAATTGTATATTTCTTTCTTCTTGTTACAGCCGCGTACGGTCAGTGCTCCAGCAACACCAGCGACGGCCATGCGCGACCAGGTAATGTAAATCTATTTTTTTATATCTCGCCTCGCATCTCGTTCGTCCATATCGCGTCCTAACATATTATTTTTATGACTTCTTATAATGCTTTCTTTTACATTTTTTCCAACTGGTCCATACATTTATTATTTCAAAATGTATGTGTTCTCTACGTATTTTTCCTTAGAAAATATTATCATGTTTATCTGTTTTCTTTTACGTATCCTTATAATTCATCTGTCTATATATTACTTTAATACATATATATTTACTATTTGTTTTGCTTTAGAAAATATACAGAAAATTGATACATATTTTTGTTTCGCAAATCGATGGTATAAATACATCATGCATAATTATTCTGATAAAAATCAATGTTATAAGAAATATTACACATAAACATAGCATCTAATTTTTGTTCAACTTTTGGGGTGCTTGGAATATTTTAGAAATAATATAAATTTTCATCACGTTTTTGTATACCTTGGAGGTTAGTAATAAGTGAAACTAGGAAACATAAATACGTCGAAAATTATCGGTATACCTACTGATTCACGTTTAGCTAATATTACATGGACATGTACATTTTAGATGTTTAATCAGCTATCTGTAATTAAGAAAACAATAAGTATGTACAATGTATACTTTTTTGAGTATGTATTGTTTGTAATTAAAGACTTTTAGTGAATAAATCTACAAATGATATAATAAATCCATAAATAATAAACAAATCTACAAATGACGTAATAAATGTGTGTTATTTAATTGTCAAATGAAACAAAGTATGAAAACCTAAAGCAAGTTATTTATTTGAAGTGGATTGTTTCATGTAATACAGGAAAATTATAACCTGTATTACATGAAACTATCCACTATAAGTATATCGTATAAGTATATTTTGACTTCTGCTTAAAACGATATTAATTTTCCATTAGGGCACACTTCTAAAATCCCCATTTTCACTCAGTTAAAACCATCACTTAATTATGCAGTGATCATAAGTTTTTGCGGTGATGCCCGCTCAGAATAATTGTTTTCAACAGTACTTTGTTTTTTTTTTAAAGGAATGATCGAGTTTAATCATCTTATCATCCAATTCCCAGGCATACATAAAATATGTATCGATTCGATGGTAAAATGCGGGTTAAACAATAATATGAACTATAAATATAAAACTAACATTATGAACATTACATTTTAATGTTAGTAGCAAATGGCTTGAGCGCGAAACATCAGGTTCGGGTCAGTGATGCACTGCAGTGATGCACGCAATGCATTGATCGATTATAACTGAAGCTAGTCAGACGATGAATCTATCCGCAGCGACGACTGAGAACCATTGTTAAGATGAAATTAAGTGTATCTACTCTGTGTCTACGAAAAATTATTGCTCGTTACATAATACCGTACTCTACTTTTAAGCGGATATGCTCGTAATGTTGGTGCATTCACTTTTATTGCGAGCATTCGTCAATTTGTGAGATGCTTATTGCAGTGGTTATATTATATAATAGAGTATTAACAGTTTTTCACAAGCACGACAAAGGTGGCGATTACTTGCTTTGTTCATTGTGTATTTTAGCATTTATTGAAGATCGAACTATTATCGTCGCTCACAGATATTATTCTCTAATTTGTTCTGGACCTGAGCCAACTATATCTTACGAAGTTTTTCTCGTATCCAATTAGCCACTTCATCTTATTTAGACATTTTTGTTCATTAATCCTTCTCTTTGTGGCTATTTTTAAATTTATAATCTGGCTATATTTTCCTTTCTTAACACCTTTAACCGTACTATATCTAATACATTATATTCATTTTATGTCAGCGTTTTATAAAGCCGATAATAATACTATTTCCAAACACAAGTCTAAAAATCGATAACTACCTGAATTCACTAAAATAAAATAAAAATCAAAAATATTGAAGTAAATAACGTCTTTTGTTATAAGTCCAATTACTTTTGTTATCTATGAATTTTATCGCACTTTACTTGCTCTATGGTTGTGGAGATATTTATACATGACTCTTACTATATACATATAATGAGCTAGTGAGGAATATAGTAAACTATATAACCAGCTACATTTCTCGCTTTCCATCAGTGTGTAAAATACGTTTCATTAGGTGGTGAGTTTGCCAAAAACCTAATTTGAAATGTTCCGACAACAATATGTTAAATATTTTAAGTTCCTTTTAAATAATTTACGATAAATATGTATAAATATGGAGAGTTCTTTCTAATAGGCACATTAATTTCAACTCGTCAAATTTTAATATGTTAATGGAAAAGTAAAATGTCAAAGGAAATAACAAATTTTACACAGAGTACTTTGACATAACTCAGATGCAGTATTACGTATATGAACACGTTTTATATCATCTATTTCTTGTTGTAAATACTTAAAGTATGATAGCTAAAAACGTATACAAGGACAAAGGAAATGTAATAAGTTGCGAGAAGGTAAGTAAATATGTCAAGGGTAGAAGTACATGACGTTTTATTATCGGTCTTAAAAGTCTGTTTTTAAACCAACTGTCATAAAGTCAAGACTTTACGATCGGCAGCAGAGTCACAAAATGTATTTTGTGGCTCTACATTGTCTTTGCCTTTATTAACTGTGAAAGCGTAGCGTATGATAGTTTAATACCACAAGATATTACTAGAAAGACGTCTACTGGAGATAAATAAATTTTCCCATTTTCAACCAGAGGTCTGCGATACGGGGAATATTTCATAAGAAATATTCTTTCTTTGAACCCCTTTTTGATTACGACTCTTGTGGATGGTACAGGTGGCATGAAACTATATTCAGCATATTATAAAAACTGTGTAATTTTATTTATATTGCTCGCAGGGAATATTAGGCCTATAAAATTCTAGCAAGACCTATCACTTGTCATATATATAAATGTAAAAACATTCTAAAATATTTTCCCACATTTATTTCCTATTATGAATGAAAATATTCGTTTCAGTTAATTTTTTCGTTCCTTTTCCAAATTTAAGGCAGCACTGGCCACCTATGTTTTAAATTTCACTACGGCAAATAATTCGATAGATATGGACAGTGACATAATATGGTGATCAACAGCCTCACAAAGCATCGAGATATAGTGAACAAGTGCATTGCGTATATATGCATTTGCGCGCCTTTCTCTCCCAGACAAATAATACGCTACAAAGCGCTAACAATGCGGAAACGGCATAAAAAGGGTTTAAACAATAAATTAATACGGAGATGGGGAAGTGTACAGCATAGGTACGCGCACACTAATAAATAGACCAATATTGACTCGGGCCGAGTACACCAGTTGAAACAGGCCCAAACAATAAAATGCCAACATAAATACGAGACAAATCTCGATGTGTGGTCCGTACGTTCCCCGCACAATGTTGTCATAAGACTAAGTTTACTAACTGACGTACTGAGAGGTTACATGAGTCAGTGAGGTCAGATTTTTTTTTCTTAAAAATATTAAATTTTAGCGTAAAAAAAAAGAAGTGGAACGTAAGGCTGGGAAAATATAAATAAATCTTATTTGAAGTTGAATTAATTTTAATTCCCCTATACCTACTAAAATATCAAAAAGAATTTATTTCTCTAAAGAGAAAAGTTATTTTACTTCTGATATATCTGACCTCTGATATATTTTATCCAGTAGAGAACAATGTAATTTGCCAAAAGAAAACTTTTAAAAATCCAAAATTATCTTAAAATTATCTTAGCACAAAAAAATAAATGGATATTCCAAATAACGATTATTAATTTATAATCGAATGATAGATACATCATACAATTATTATCAATAATACCCTCATTATACCATACCATTTCAGGGTTATTTATTTATTTATTTATTCGTTTAACAACAATTTTGAACACCAAAAGTTTAACTACTTTCGAGTAAAATCGCTATAAATCGGAATGTATTTAACGAAAGTCATTGTAACATACATTACGCCGATATAGTAATCAATTTATATTTATAATTATATGAAGTTAATGGACATAAAATGTAAAGAAAGTTTCCTTAGAATATTGACGTCCACACGTGTGACCAAGATTATTTTTCTGGCGCTTATTTTTCGATAGATCCTAAAACATTTTAGTAAACTACGAAAATCTAAACAGTATTAAATCTTGATACCCTATTTTCGCGAAATTTTAGATATAAGTATATGTAATATCTGTTGAATGTGATATCTATTGAAAATAAGTAAGAAAAGGGAAGACCGGTCGTATTGAGGAATATCTGGAAATAGTAACATAAAAGCTAAATACAAAAGTGCATCTGCGAGAATACGTATAAATCAATTCACAATGTGAAACGAAAAGGGTAAATAGAAATGGAGACGTATTTATTGCAACTTATAGTGCCTATGGGAGAGGCGGCATGAATATATATATATATATATATATATATATATATATATATATATGTATGTATATCATATTTATACATATATATATATATATATATATATATATATATATATATATATATATATATATAAAGGATATGGATCCCCTCATCGCGATTGGCATTGTTTAACCTACGTCTTAGGATAAAACAACAGCCATTTAGGACGAGTTCTCGATTGTGTCACATCGGGATCAATGTATATACGTATCAATCAATTCACAGACCAAATATAATTTCTATTCCCACCGGCTTTATTATTCATGACATAGACAGTTACTTTTATGATAAAGACATATATTTTATCTTATCCTAATTGCTCATAGAATTACCACATGCCTTGATTTTCCACAACATATTTATTTTTTATATAATAAATATATTTGTAAACGTTAAGAATTCATTACTACTATATTTTCATTTATTCTTCACTACTTTCTTTATCATTCTCTCTTCTGTAACGAGCTCTCAGTTATATAGTCACAATAGTACAAGATTTAATTTCACATGAATACATTTTTTAATGGACATACTTTCTCTAAAATTCCAATTGGAATTAAAATAGGTTGGTTCCTTACAACAGTTACAAGTTGTGAACCTCATATCCATTAGTAATAAAAATTAACATTGTATTTAATTAAAAAGTAACTTGCATTACAATTTAGCTACAGCAACAGAATGTACATTTAACGAAATTTACTTACCCTACATCGTCTCCGATATCTAAGCGTTCATCACATGTAGGGCTACGAAAAACCCTATCGAAAGATGGTTGGGAAAAATAGTTTTAAAATAAATTTTTCCGTCAAACTATAACATTATTCACTTGATATCACGTTATATTTGAGTTGTTTATTAATTTGTTAATTTATTTATAATGTAACGTAACCATATTTTTTATTTTAAAATAAAAATTAATTATGGATTTTAAACTTCTAATTATAATCATATTATTTGTACCCTATAATTAATTAAATCTATCTATAATAAATTATTTTACACCTTATTTTACTACGATTATATGAAGTATCTTATAGGAAACTTTAACAAACAAAAAATAAGTTTCAACCGACTTTAGATATTAAAAATGGCATCAGCTTTTGCGTAACAAAATTAAATAAAATACGGAAACGGCTTCTGGATTAGAAAACGTTAACTTAAATTTACCTTTCTCTAACACTATTCTAATACAAAATATACTTCTGTTTTAATTATTTTTATAAATATTGTATAGCCGACAGTCTAAAGTTAAATTAACTAAAATCCTGATACGTATCATTTAAATACCGATAAAAACGAGATGGTTGATAAAAGGCACTAGAGTAAAATTATTTTCTGCTGACTACTTTATTGTTTTATCGTTATCACTTCACTGACGTGTGTGTTTTATTTAGGTTTCTATATTTATTTACAAAAACGTGATAGTGCGTTTTAGTCACTTCTTGTACTACATAATTTAAATAACAAAACATAGGGCATATTTACCTGTTGATTTTTTTCTGTTAACGGTTTGATTAGTGTTAAATATGTTAAGTACGCGTAAATTTAGTCGACTGATGTAAATTTTTAGATGCATATTATTTGTTTTCATCTACAGAACAATATCATTCTACAGAATATCATTTATTTGCCTTTTCATTAAACATTTTTAAAAAGGGGAATTCCTCATTATTTGGTTTTCATGCACAAAGTTGGAAAATATGGTTTGAAAAAATGTTGACAACCCTAGTCACATGGATGCAGTCAAAGCACCGAGCGATCACATCCCAGATGTCAATGAGAGACTGACTGCGGAGAGGAAGAATTGAAGTGTTCAGGGTGGGCGTGGCGGTTGGCTCGTAAAACGGCTCGTAAAATTTGATTACAAATACATCGGTTTG
The DNA here is from genome assembly GCA_039881145.1 of Druceiella hillmani. Lineage (NCBI taxonomy): Eukaryota > Metazoa > Arthropoda > Insecta > Lepidoptera > Hepialidae > Druceiella > Druceiella hillmani. The sequence goes on from JAYKKI010000008.1 coordinate 8,624,476, forward strand.
TCGCGCCGTCGAGTTCAGTCCTCCTCTGGATGCTGCCTATGTTTAGATGTGTAACTTGATCCGACGTGTATAAATTTGTAGATTTTAAGTTTGGAACTGCGATTCCATTGAATCTAGTACTTAAAAATTGTTTATCAAGTTCTTGTTACGATTGTGAATGCATCAGAATACGAAAAAGACAGTTAAAAAGACAAGGAAAATCTATCAATCTTACGAGAAATAATTGTGCTATTTTAAATTGAATTTGATTTGGAAACTAGCACGTCGTTCTAGCTTTGCTTCTTATTTATATGGCAGAATGATTTGTAAATAGACAACATGTAAACTCAGGCTATAACCTAGACGCTACAAAAACATTGATTGAAACCAACGAGGCTATCGAAAGTTCTATAATTTTCTATTCAGTTTTGTTAAATCTATGAAGCTGTTTTATGTACATGTGTTAAATGCCAACTTAACTTTTTATTAAAATTAGTTTAGTAAAATTTTAAAATAAATAGGTTTTAGTATTTGGTGCAACAGTCTCTAAATTCAGTATCCATGAATTCTTAACATTTGAATTAACATTAAGGAGCTTGATTGTTTTACGTGATATTTTGATTTGACGTGCAAATGATTTTTCGGTACCGTAGAGCTATACGTATGGCAGAATAGTCCACGTATAAGACTGTGATAAAAAGTACGCGTAGGTGAAAGGAATATACATAATAAAATGTATTGCATTACAAAATATTTAAAACTAGCTGTGTAAACAATTTTCACGAAAATAAAAGACAGTAATAAAATGGTAAAAAATTTTATTTCCCATTTTAATCGGAAAGTAAAGTTGTCCGTATCTCGCACCGCAATAAAATCAAAATCATATTATAGATTAAGGCTTGCACAATATTCGATAAGAGCATCATTACACTACGATTACATTCCCATCAAACTGAACTGACGAATAGTATAAAAAATTGAAAAAATATTGTACAGTTATGTACCTAAATTAATTGCTTAAAATTCTTTCACCAATATTTAGATCGACGAAAAAACAGTCGTGCGAATGAATTTCTTATGAACACTGTCTTAACGAATATATGAATGCTTTCTATAGAAAAGTTGCAGAGTTTAAAAAAGCCTGTAAAAAGTCCGCAACGACATCTGTATCTGTATGTTAATTTTAATGCACAAATTAATAAAATATGACTAAACGATACAGATGATCCAAAAGTCCGTTACATTTGAATCGGCAGCTGCGTCGAGCAGCGAGGGAGAGGTGGGGCCGGCGAGGTACGGAATGTTAGAGAGACCGATGAGAATTTAATGTCATGGCGTCATTCAACGAGAAACAACGTGCGTTCTGCGTACGCGAGTACTATCGAAACAACTATTCTTCGACTCTAGCGCAACGAAAATTTTGCGCTCATTACAATATACGGCATAAAAATAAAGCTCCATCGATTCAATCGATTAAAAAATGGGTTCAACAATTGATAAACCACGATCTGGCCGACCTAGAACATCACGGGATCCCAAAAACATAGAGCGTGTTAGAGTGTCTGTTCATGAACAACTTGGACTCTCTACTCAAAACCGGTCTAGCGTCTTAAACTTATCCAAAACATCTTTATACCACATTCTACACAAGGATTTACTTTGCATCCAAAATCCAAATTGCTCAGCAGTTAAAGCCTCAAGATTATGCTCACAGGCTGCAATTTGCTAACGAAATGCTAGAGAGGTTCGCCAGCTTTAACAACTTTTTTTTCAGACGAAGCCCACTTTCACCTAAATAGACATGTAAACAGAAAAAACTGCAGATATTGGAGTGACACTAATCCGAAATTAAAGCATCGAAAACCCTTGCATTCATCCAAGATTACTGTATGGGCAGCTTTATCAGCAAGAGGCATTATTAGTCCATATTTTTATGAAGATCAAAGAGGAAACGCTGTTACAGTGAATACAGAACGGTATATTGCCATGCTACAGAACTTTTTTTTCTTCAGCAAGATGGGGCAACATATCACACTTCCAACGACTCTTTAAGTGCAGTTCGCGAAATTTTCGGTCAAAAAGTTATATCCAAAAGAGGTGACATTAACTGGCCACCTCGTAGCCCGTACTTATCCCCAATGGATTTTTTTCCTTTGGGGATACCTTAAAAGTAAACTTTAAAGACTAAAGACTCTTGAGGAATTAAAGGCTCACATTCGCGAGGAAATGCAAGACATTTCCCGAAACACTTGTCAGTCGGTCATTGAAAAATTCCGCTCCAGGTTGCAGCAGTGTCATAAAAATGAAGGATTGCATATGGACGATGTGATTTTTAAGAAATAAAATCCCAAATTGTGTACTTTCAGAATAAATAAACGTTTTTTCTTTCATATAACTAGTTTTTTTTTTGGACTAACCTGTATATTCAAAAATCAATTAAATCTGTCGAAGGTAAATTAAGAGGGTAATGTTAAATTCTTATGAAAATAAATTTGCTTATCGTCAGGGAAATTTTATGTAGATAAAACAAAATAAAATACTATTGTCGCTTAAAAGAAAGAATATTTAATATTCCGTATCCGTTCCTAAAATATTCATATAAATTAAAAGATACGATAAAGGTCGGCCGTATACTTTATTTTGATATCAGCGGGTGGCTTAAAAATTTGGTCTTCTTATCTACACTTAATAATTAAATTAAACCTAAAATTACATTTAACATTAAATTTGATTATTATAAAAATAGTTATTTAAAATTTTATTTCTTAATCATTTTTATAACCAATGAAATTAATTTTATATATCTAAATTTAATTATTTTACAAATCCGAATTTAATTATTTTTCAATAGTTAATAATTTAAAAAAAATTTCTTCATTTTAATTTTTTTAATAAAATAATGAAAATAATATTGGATATAACTTTATAACTAAATTGGGTAGTTTTTAAAATTAAAATTTTGTTTTATTTTTTTTAAATATTTAATTATAAATTTAATTATTTTGAAAATTAAAATTTAATTTATTTTTATCTCCCTTATGGAGTTCCATCCAAACCCTGCAAACGTTGCGAACTAACAAGATGCCTATCTTAGTGGAGACATTCATAACGACTTCCCACATCAACTCCTCAAACATGGGGATGGAGTTTTTCCATCTCCAAATTTAAGCATTAATTGACACACTAGGTCGAAAAGTCCATAGTTTGCAGCATCTTATAGATGCAGTATATCCCGGCCTCGAAAATTTACTCAACGTAGACTTTCTTTGCCTGTGCTTAAGGACAATAAGTAAGGCTAAGGACCGATACTGTCAATGAAATCAATAACCTGATTATACAACAAAAACTATAAGCCGATTGACACAGTCACCAATATCGAGGAAGCAGTCCACTATCCACAATAATCTTTAAATTCGCTTGATCTTTCTGGCTTGCCATCTCACGAACTACTATTAAAAGTCGGTACGCTTAGCATGCTTTTAAGAAATTCAAGCCCTCCAAATATGTGCAATGGCACAAGACTAATTAAAGACTTAAAAGCCTGCAGCCGACAAACTCGGCCCGAAATTTATCACTAGTTGGAACTCCAAAGAAACTGTACATTTTGCCACCAAAAATAACACGGCGTCAAATATTGTATACAGAGAAGCTCTAAGCCACTAATCAATATAAATACGTCAAATACAGAAATTACAAAATACAAAAGAGCGCAATATAGAATTGCAAAGACATTATTAAAAAAACTGCAATTAATTATAAATAAATACATAAATACCCTAAAAAAGTGTCGCGACTTTCATTGTCCATATTAAAAAATGTCATTTTTTTAGTTCAGGTGATAACAATTTGTATATTGACTCTTTAATGATACTCTTACACAGTCACTAACAGAATTCCACGAGAGTGAAGCCGCGGCTACAGCTAGTATATACATACAGAGAAACAGGTGTTACCCAAATAAATAATTGTAGAATTAGGATGCGTGTTACTCATTCATAATCATTAAAGCCAGAAGAGAGCGCCGGTACATTGTAGGTAGCCAACTGCTCTACGTATACAAAAATTATGTGTTGGGTATGTCTTGATGGCCATACCCCACGCGTCCTTGCGAACGCGTGTGTCATAAAAGCGACAAACACCCTTTTATAATATAAGAGTTAAACAGCGATTACATACTACGGTCCACCTATAACTCTATCGCAATGTAACTCGGACTGTGGCGCCATCTAGTTGAAGGTAGATAAACTTAACGCAGAGAAACCTTTTTAAACTTCAAAGCTCTTAAGCTGTTGATAGAGATATTATTATTATTATATAATTTTGTGTTTAATTTATATTTATCAAAATATGCCCATTTGTGTTTATACTTATCCTAAAAACCGTTATATATTATGAAAATAGATATCTTTGATTTAATTTCAGATTCTTTATCACGAACTTTAAAAATAGTGATGTATAATTATGAATATCACTTTCGTTTCCGGTCAAAACCGGAAATTCAAATTGTTGCCATTTGTTCTTTTCAGACACACAAAACAAATTAAAACCAACTAATATAAATTTTGAATATATTTAGCGTTAATTTTGTAGATATTCATTATTCACTATTAAAAATATATATCTTTGCTAATACCCCACCTGAAGATGTTGTAATACAACGAAACCTAGGTCGTCGTGGTAAAGAATTTAAAGAAAGTAGAAATAATACTACATCACTTAGTTTCATTTAATTGTGGTAATATAAATTTGTTAAGTTTACTCAACTATATGATGATAAAGACAAATTTTGAAAGTTTTGATTTAGAACTTTATAAAAAGAATACATTTTAAAAGTTTTATGATATTTTGTAGTTTTACACGCATTTTCTGTAATAAACGGGTTTCCGTTAAACGTAATTATACAGTATATTTTTAAGAGGTGCCTTACAGTTTTGGCGAGCAATTTTCAAGAATATTTCAAATGATCATATATTTTGAATAATATCCAATACAACTACAATCCAAATAACGCACAAGTGTAAGAACTACTTAATAAACGCAATACTGGATCTAGTGAAAAACAATTTCTTCCGAGAGCAATTTATGCAAACATATCCCGATTGAGACTTAATTATTTTAAATATACAGTCTTAAGAGATGGCACGATGAGAAAACAAACTGTCATTGAACATTTCGTATTACATTCCAATTTACTATGTGATAAAGTAAATTTAAAACTATTAAGAAAATGGAGAGGGAGTTATAATATCTAACGTACAAGTGAATAATAGCAACATATAAGATACAAGATATATATATATATATATATATATATATATATATATATATATATATAAATCTGCAAGAGCCTTACAACTGGAGAAGTAACTTTATAATATGTAATTTGGTCCGCAAACTAACGCTTTAAATGGCGAAATCTTTTAAGAAAATAGTACCTTGGTAATCAATAGACCGATTTACGAGTATAGGTATGGTAACTAAAGTCATTTATGGATTAAAATACATTAAAGAGATTAACCATTTACGGTCTTTGTGACTACTCCGAATTCTTAGGTAGACATAAAAATATATGTATATATAGATGGAACTGAAACTTTGCTTATTTGAATCTACGAAATGTATAACACATATTTTATCATAATAATTTAAGGTCAAGTACGACTACAAATTGGGTACTATAATCATAGACAGATAAAGGTTCTACGTTAATAAAAGTTGTGTCAAATATTATCCCGATCTCAATTGTTTTCCTAACGATGAATGAATGACAGAATAAATAATTACGGTAAATAGAATAACCCTGGCAAATGTTGAAATTAATTGCTAGTTAGAATTTTCAAAACTATTCACGAAGTATAGTAAGGATTTTCAATGCTACTCATTGGGAACACCAACTCAGAACATGGCTTTTATTTATTATTTAAATTAGTGACTTACAAAAAAAATAAATAAATTTAAAATAAAGACTCCGTAATTAATAATCGCAGTACCTACAAATATGATAAAAAGAATCAGATATACTCAACTATTGTATTGTATACAACAATGTATACATTATACACACCTCAATCGGGAGTTGTTTCCCTAAATTTGATATAATTTCCAGACTACTTCGCTTTTTGTTTAAATGTTGCTTATTGGTAAATGTACAGATACACTTTTGATAAAAAAACAAATAGCGTTTAAGTATTCGTTGCAGTCTAGCACCATTTAATACTTGTTTGAGTAAAAAACATTAATTTTTAAAGTTGTGACAGTTCATTACGTAAAGTAATTTAATTAATAACTGCATAATGCACTTTTTTTTAACAGCATAACAAAGGTCACCTCAGCTAGAGATTCGCTATAAATAAATCGCGTCGATCCATAGCAACTTCATGCCTTTAAACGCACTAACACTTTTTATAGCCTTTATCGGAACACATTTTCTTTAAATCTGCAATGATTTATGTCTGCAATGATGTTTATGGAGAAAATGTATTGTTACTGTTTATAATGAGCGTTACTTCGATTCAACACGGACAACAGTTTCTCATAAGTGTAATCCTTCCTTCCTTCCTTTATTATACTCATTAAATTATAGGTTTTGCAAAGAAAGTTTGTGGCTAGAAAAATAGCGACTGGGATAATTGTCTTTATATAATATTATTTTATATCAGCAATAGGACAAATATAATTCTGAGCATTTAGAGGTTGATTACCAAGAAGAATAAATTATTAGGTTACGGCATTATTACTAATTATATTAACTATAAATAAATTTGAAATTTACATCTATTGGATATTTATCTTCCTTCAAACTAATATAAGATAGGTTTCATTTAATTATAAATTCAGCGCCTTTATATTATGCACGGTAATCTGATAGACAAAAAACTGAAAATCCAATTAATCGACTAAAAGATTAAGTAAACATTGAAAGAATGGGTTTTGTTTAATTTGTGAATATAATAACAATACAAACAATAAAAAAACAACTTAATTCTTTCTTTCGTTAAAATCGCAAGTTCGTTTCAAGGTATCAATTTATAGAATCACTTGTACATTAGATTTAAATTTTGAAATCAAAAAATTAATTCCAAAAAAACACGTGAAAAGTGCAAAGTACAAAAATATCACATTCTTATAAATAGAGTAATATATATATATATATATATATATATATATATATATATATATATATATATATATATATATATATGAATAATTATAAGCATATTAATTAATTAATCGAAAGCTAAAACAGATCACTAATTAATAATTTTAGAAAGTTCGACCTATTAAAATTTTAAGAATTTATTTCGATAAGTTTTCTTTGCAACTTTTTAACTTTTATATTTTCAATTACTTAAAATACGATGCCATAAAATAACATGATTAGGCTTTTGATTTTTAGATATTTTGTATTATGACTGTATTTCTTAATAATTAGAAGCCATTATTCGTTAATTATAATTAGAGGTCATTATTAAGCAATGCAATCATAATACTACAAATTTTTGACAATCTTCTTTAGTCACAAACTACCTGCATCATTAAGCGGATGTCCTTGTAGTCTGTGCTGACTATTACATATATTCCTCTCCCTCTCTGTCATAGAGAAAAAAACTCGATTGCAATGCAGCACCCGCACACGCAAGCGTTCAGTTCAGTATCGTCTCTGCGAGGATAAGATGCAGTTTACTGAAGTTGTGTCAAGGGAGTCCATGTAACAGCGGAACCAAAGGCTGCCGCGGCAACGGTGCCCGCGGGCCGATGCATCTCAGCTCGGAATGTCGCGACCTATGTTTACATATTTAGATAAAATTTATACCTATATTAATTTATTTGCCGTGTCATTCAATGTCCCAATAAAATATCAAAAAAATTCGGAGTATCAAATATTTTAACATTTGAAGAATTACATAGTGGTGACTTTCGGCGATAAAAAACGTATAAATATCTTTTATAAAGCGACCTGTAAACTGCCTCCTCAAAATTCGTAACCATGGTTTGACAAGTGGGTTACATAAAATTTTGACATTTATATTTCCACAACCAAAGTACCCAAAACTGTTCCAGAGAAAAAAATATTGCAGAATTATCTACAGAAACTTATTAAAGTACACACAGCTCAAGTCATAGCTTGATGTATATACTTGACATTATTAATCAATTTTTTTATTCACGATTTCACAATATTAAGCGGCTCGTAGTCCATTCTTAATATATAATTTACGTTCTTAGTCCGTCGCTGTCATGTGTAAACGTACATTACCTTGCATAATCAGGTTTAAATTTACGTATTTCTAGATTAAAAATCTATTCTAAAATAAAGTCCTCGTTCGAAAGAAACATTTATCATCTTGATCTCCTAACAGAAAGTTAATCAAATGTGTGCATATCGTATTCTTATGGTATTATTCTGCCATTTTCCAGGGTGCGAGTGGTCGCTTGGACCTCTGCTACGTCGCGGAGCGCATGCTGGCACTGTGGTTGCCGGCACGAGATCAGCACGCTGAGAGACAGGCGGCACACATGCTCTCCACCAAGCACGGCGATAATTATATGGTAAACTCAATCAAAAAATTCACTTGACAAAGCTTAATTAAAAGTGGGAACTAGTCCTACTACAACATTTTTGAAGGAATCATTCTCGTTTTTGTGAATTATCGTTAAATAATATAATGGAAACTAGTGGTGCACGTCCTGTCAGTCTGTATTGGTCCATAAGCTCTTTTTATATTAACTATAACATATTAAGTACGTGTTTTTTGTACCATGTAATGTATTCGATGACTTTCCATTGTTTTAAACAAATATGAATTTCACGAGCTATTCAATGACTTTCTGTTGATTTAAACTTAACTCCTAAAAAGGGAATATATTGAAGGATATTGTATATTTCACATAAATATGCTACCGTATTGTCTTTGTACGTGGTAGAGTCCCTTTTTGATTACGTTCGAGAGGGAGTGACGTTAAACAACTTTTGCTCGTGTATCTCAAGTTATTTATTTATAACAAAATTAGTAATTTGGAATATAATTATGTTACATGATATATCTCTGTGCAACAATTAAGAGACAATAAGACTATGAAAATGTATAACACCCATGGAGTGGACAATAATTTAATTAGCTCACATCATACATTTTACTCCAGGACTGACTATATTACGCATATACTGAAATAATTGTCTATCCCACTACAGGTGTTTGAAGTGAGCGGGTGGGACGGCCGTGAAGCGCGCGCCGCTTTCGGACGAGCGCGCGCCCTCGGCTGGCCCGGCGAGCTGGCGCCACCGCTGGAGCGCCTCTGCGCCGCCTGCCGGCACGTCGACCGTTGGCTGGCCGCGCACCCGCGCAACGTGGCCGTACTGCTCGCATGGTTAGTAGCGATGGATTCAATCATCGTTAAAAATTAAATTGATTATTGTCTACACAAATGAAACAAATTCTATAGTAACCATTTATATAACACATAATTAAAGAAAAGTTATAATTGATAAAGAAAAGAATGATCACCAACTATCAAAATTAAATATGACGGATATACGGCCGTCCAAAGTTGACATAAAGCAACTTTTGTTTTTCGCCTAAAAATTTAAACATGTTTTAAACATTTTAATTACTTTTCTTTAAATGCATTTGAGATTTAGTTTCAAATAGTAATCTATACCCTTTTTAAGCGTATTGTGCGTACGGAGGAGTGTGAGATTTGGCATAGTTAAAGATTATATGGAAAAAGGAAAGCAGAAAGCTAAAATTTCTATAACGTCCAAACTTAAAAATTTAATGGATTACGGTCGAATTTCGACCACTGCGCGACCATTGGTTTATATTAAATTACAAAATGAATTTGAAAAAATCTAAGTACGATGTGCGTCGATATCGTGATCTTTGCTGGCGCTTTCCAATTAAACTATTTAAGAATTGTACGTTCCATAAATTACTTAAAACTTTTCTATGTTAGTGTAATTTATTTTAAGATTAACATCTCACTAGATGGTGAACACAACTCAATTAAACGTAGCACACATATTTTATATAAACCTCTTTCCACAATAAAAGGTACAACGTACCCACTTTTGGAGTCAAAATATGTTCGTACCGCAATGGAGAATGATCGAACCCTCGATTATCATTAGAACAAAAACAATTGCATTTCAAATATAATACGCATCTTATTGCCGTAGACCAAATAACTGGCGAGTTGTCATAGATCAGAAGATTTTTTTCGTTATCTGATATTATGTAGTGGTGAAGAAATGTTTAACTTAAATGAAATTTGAAGCCGATCAGATGTAATTACCCGCCTTACCTTTGCACATGCATGTGACTATTCAACCATGTCTTAGAAGAATAGGTAGTATATTGCGTTATTAAAATCGAAATCAAATTAATATGATATCGATGTCAGACGGTTCTTCCGCCTTCCAAACGAGAATTTCAGTGTAAAAATAACTAACGATAACTTAATACTCAACTTAAATAACTAAAGTGATCCGTTACCAGAATGTTTTAGTAAAATTGTCTTAGGTTAATACTGCCTTTTCTTTCAAATAATAATTTCTTGAGTCTTATTTCGTAATTTAATTTTACAATTTCAGGGGCGATCGCGAGCGGCTGGGCGTTGTGGTTGCGGCCTACATGCACTACAGCGCCATCTGCGGAGCCGCCGAGCAGGCGCTCGACAGATACGCCATGCGGCGCTACCTGCACGATTGCGTCGGAACCTTCAGACTACCCTCCGACAAGCGGTGTGTTTTGATTATACTGAACATTCTTAGTACCAGAGTCCTTCGTAAAATAATTACTTTTTACTATGTTTAGCGCTGCAGAAAACAACTGTCCTTACAATATAAACACAATCAGACAAATAAAACAGAATCAGACATTAAAGGCAAAATCGTACAAATTTATAAAGACTATTAGAAAAAATAAATTTGAAAAAAAGCAATCAAAACCGAATTCCTGTGGGGTTCTTACACTTTATAAAGTTATTCTCTTTTGATTTAAAATAACATTACACCGTGCACAATATCAATTATAAAAATAATGTCGACTTTGTTTGACGTTAGGATATAATCCATTTTATAAATGTCAATTTTGAGTTCGTTGGTTACTTATTATTTCAGTAATTTTGACTTTCATATTTATTTATTGTTTCAATGATTAATATAATGAAATATAAATTTTGAATTTATATTAGAAATTAAAAACTGAAATTGTTATGCTAATGTAAGTCTTCATATACATACATATATGTAAAATATCATTACCTTAAGTGAAACGACAAAACTATAAATCAATTAATTTTGACAAAAAATTTCAACTAGATTGTCATGTCATGGCTGAAAGTTTTAACATAAATACGTAGATGAGTGGAGATAGTGGAAACAAAAATCTACTTAAAAAATAAATAAAATTATTAAATTAAAAAAAATAAATTAAATAATAAAGTGAATTACTTAAAAAGAAAAAAAAACAACCTATTAAATGTATAGGTATGAAATAAATGATTTAATAGGAAAATATCTTTTATACATTTTTGTATTTCTTATTATTTTTTAAATTTGCTCTAGAATGAGCACAAATAATGCGATTACATTAAAATTCCGAATTTCAAATGAGTAACTAATATTTATTTTTAAATAAGTAAGATTGTTGAATGCAACGTGCATTGTAATTAAATAAAAACACACAAACCACGTGGTATCAATTGAGTAATATACTTTCTTCCAACTTTTTTCTTTATCCCAACTATCTTTGTTGATTTAAATCAACTATTTCAATCAACGCTTCTCACAATTCGTGCACTGACAAAATGGCACTAGCGTTAACGGTTTTTTGAAAATAAACAAACCACGACGAGTAGTTGTGTATGTATATAAGAAACTCAACTGTACCGCACGCGGTTTATATATTACATAGATTCAAAATCATCCCTATTTTCGTGACGCTGGCAACTCGTGCACTGAAAAAATGGTGGTGCATTTATGGTTTTTTTAAATATACAAATCACGGCGAGTAGTTGTGTATGTATATAAAAGCAACTCACCTGTACCGCACGCGGTTTATATATTACATAGATTCAAAATCATCCCTATTTTCGTGACGCTGATATTTCAAACTAGCATCCAACTTTATAAGGCATATTGACGCTAAAAATGCAACTTCCAACGAGTAATTAATTTTATAAATATATTATAAACGTTTACAAATTATCATCGGTATCAGTGTTTCGTGTTGCACCAACATATCTTAACAAAAATAATGTTTTATCTATATCAATATTCGTTCTAGCGTGTTATATCTTATTCCAGAGCCAAACTCAAACAAACTTTCTAACAATGAACGAAGACCGAAATACATTTTAAATCGGCTCAAGAACCCGTTCGTACCCATCAAACGTTACAATTCGTTGAGAGATATCTGAACGCACCTTTCAGCTTATCGCGTTTATTAGCCACTCGAGTTTAAAGTAAGATGAGCTCTGTTTATTTGGACTCCCAGTAAGTGCATCGTTCGTGTCGCTTAATATTTCAAAATTATCTCGATTTTTTACACAATAACTATTTGCTATCCGTGCGAGATCTATTTGGAGATTCGACAAAAAGTTATTACTACTCATGGTTAAAAGTTATACTTGCTAAAAAAAGAATTGTCTAGTGAAAAGAAAAAAAGGAATTTTCTTCAAAACAATATTTAAAACCTCTATCGATTATTTTCCAAAATGCCTCCTTAAAACACCTGCATAATTCAACATGCAGGTCAAAAAAAAATTATGTAAAAGTTCAAAGAATTGCATTGAAATTTATAGGATATTTCAAAGCTTTATAAAAGGCAGTGCGCTAGAAGAAACACTAATCCAGACAAAATATACTCCCAATGAATCTTCATGTTTAATCTTCTGTAAAGAACCTATGAGACAAATTTTAATTAATAAATTCATTTTTATAGCTGCCCGTCCCGGCCTCGCCCGGACGAAACGAGATTGCGACTGCTTTTTGTTTTTCTCTCTATTCTCTTTTTGTGTAATCATTACACACGATAAGCGATTTTTCAAAAATAATGAATTAGGCGTTTCTTCATTTCTAAGAGTCTAAATACAATTTAATGTTCCCATTTTCTCACATTTAGGGGTTGAATTTCGAGAAATACTTTCTTAGCGACTACCTAAAAAGGAAAAGAGCATACCAGGCAAATTTGGAGTCTTTAGCTTTTATAGTTTTATAGATTCATAATAAGTCAATTAATGATGTTCATTTTATATATACATATACACGCATATATATACATATATATATATATATATATATATATATATATATATATATATATATATATATATATATATATATATATATATAATGTTAATAGCAATTTATGGCCGCGTCTCAAAAGATGCTGGTCTATAACTACATGACAAAAGCAATATATTTCAAACTTATCAAACTATTGACAACAGCGGAAAATCCATATGTTATGTCATTAAGTGATATCTACGAAAATATTAATAAACGAATGTGGTCACGTTTGTATGACGTTTTTAGTCAGTCTAGTTTCCTCAAGTGGGTGCGAATTAAAATAAAATTAATTTGTTTATGAATTAACTCAAACAATAAGGTACGGGCAAAGCTAAATTGATATTTTGTGCCGCCATCTATTGAGCATTAACCAGAATTAATTCATTTTTACTTTTAGCAACGTGTTCAAACAATTTCGATTTTTTGCAATTTTATAGAATTATAAATATAAATTAATATTTCGCAAATGTAAATAGCATAAAAACTTGTAGAGCGATTAATTTAAGAGTTGTTACTAGATTAATAAATAGTGAAATAAACAAAATGTTTTTATCACAATAATAACGATGTTCACTGTTTTAACACTTTACAACAATATTGCAGATACGTGGACACATTTGCCGGCCTACTGGCGGGACACATCCGGGTGAATGCTGCGCCGTTGTATCTCACGCACGTCACCGTACTGGGAGCTGCGCGCGGCTCGCACGCTTTCCTCAAGCTCTACGAGGGTCTCACCTGCGTCTATACATCCGGTGAGCGCTACGATATCACTTAAATACTTTAAGTTTTTTAGTATTAGGATTTAGTATTAGGATGTCAACTTTCATCTGTTTTATATACCTTTATTATGTACCTACAACAACTGAGTTAGAAGCTGAAAAACATAGTTCAAGAATGGTGACCCCTCGAATTTCGATTTTTAGTTTTCGATTTTATTCAAACTTCATAAATTAGTATTGAAGTATCTTTCTTACAATATAATGTTCTTACAAACTAAAACTATTTTTAACTTCTAAACTATTTATTAAAACTTTTGGAAGAACATTATATTGTAAGAAAGATATTTCAATACTTATTTATGAAGTTTGAACAAAATCGAAAACTTTACCAAAAGCCTCTTTTCGTTGAAAGATTTCCTGCGAAGAAAATTAAAGGGTACATGTACGGTATATACTTCTTACATTCATTCGAGTTCTGGTTCTAATTACTTGCTACTGCAAGAATTGCGACAAGGTAACGAGAAATAAAAGTCCGTTAATAAACTTGCTCACAGTTCTCAAAATAATAAACTCTCGGGCTGAAAGTGAAAACTGAATGAACCACCATTTGTAATCTGTAGCAATGCTAATGAGATCAGGTTACAGGTTTATACATTTTTTTCAAAAAAGTGACAGTTTTAAATTCGCGTCATTTGCTCAAGTCAACTAACATATTTCTAGAAATATTTTGAGTTTATTACCAAATTAATGGACACAACTAATCACGAAAATAAATAGTTAGTAATAAAATAGGTACCTTTTGAATGTATAATAGAATCCGATATCACAGACGTACTCGTAAAACGAATCTTAATTATACTAATTCGCATTAATACATTTCGATAGGTAGCACTAATCACCTAAATTGGAATCAAATTCAACGACGTTTTTACGTAATCGAATAACGAATAAATTTTTTGACAAAATAAATCTTGACACTTTCCAGGAGTATACGCCGTTGGTCCCGAAGCGCAGCAGTGGACGGCGGCAGCGGGAGGCGTTGCTCTGCGCGGAGACGTGCTACTGCGCGCTTACCGCCGCCGGGGCGAGAGCCGCGAGTTGATCTTCGCTTGCCAATTCCACACTTGCGCCGTCGCCGATTACACGCTCACCTTTACCAAACAGGAACTTGATTATGCGTGCCATGGTGAGAGAAAAATAATATTTTCTCCCAACTAGATCGTTTATTCTAAAATCTACACTTCTACACAAAAACCATCCTTTTTCTTTACCAATAACAACGTAACGTACTTAGAAACAAACAAATTGTCATTAAATTTCTTCTTACTATGAGAAAAGTGTTACTCATTTTATTTATATCGATACTTTTCAATTAATTCTCGCATTTGAAATTTTAACATTAGGGAACTATTTATTATTTCATATATAATTTCTCTCGAGGCATTCAATACAGATGGATGAAAAAAAATTGTTTTCAAGGTGTAAATCTTGTTTTATGGTTTTCACAAGAAAAATAAAAACAATTTTGAGATGTGACAGTTTTTGAGTAAGGATGCGATATGTTACTTGGCTGACATTTTGACTATTGTGGTTTCATTTCCATCGGTTCATAAATAAAAAAGATGCATTAATCTTTAGTTTAAGTTCGTTGTGTACGATAATATCAGAACCGGCCGAAGCGCTTTGGATGCCAACGCCATTTAGTAAACTTTATGCTCATACGCGTTTTAGTAAAAACTTTATGCTCATTGATTTCTGAGAGAGAAAAAATATTCCTAATAACTTTTCTTATTCCGAATTCCAGACGATGGAAGTCGCGGGCACAGCTTGTATAGAATAAATAAAAATTAAAAATTATAACTTACATTTTAGTTTCCATTTTACTGGCAATTCCAACCGCGTGGATTTTCAATCACACTTGAGGAAAATTTGGACGACTATTTTATTATATGTTTTGATCGCGGCCTTTTGAAATCAACAATTTTATTAGCTAACAGTCGCTGAAACAATGGGCAGCAAAAGCAACACGGTTTTAATTTCGTATGGAATAATTCGAGAGAGTATTTATTTAGAGTACTGTTATCGTTTCCGCCGCCGTTCTTCTCCAAACGGCGATGGGAGAAACTGGTTTCTACATACTTACTGCATTTGTTTAGAAAAATTAAGAAGACGATATATATCGGGTGAAGAAAAGAAGTGATGAAAGAGATTCCAATCAATTAAGTGCACAAATTTCAGGTATTTCTTTTCAATACCTGTTGATAATCAGCGCATTGTGGTAATTACTTATACGTCCTACATATAAGATACGTAAAACCGACATTATGTTAATCCATAATATCGAAATCATAGTTTTTTAACTAAAATTTTTTCTTACGCTATCATATTTATTTTATCCATCACACAGTTTCTTCGGATGTCTCATTAGTACTGGATTTATCTACATTATTGTGTTGTATATTATCTATGATTTACTTTCATACTGTAGTGATTCCTGATTGTATACACGTATGTAAGTGTTATTGGTGCAAGAAACCATTTGCATTCTCACATCTTTCCATATTTTGTCATTTTCGTTTACATTATTCATTAGCATAATTACATTTAGCGATATTTCAGTTTAAACTGTCAATTATTTTTATGCGACCGCTGTAAAACGAAGCGATTTTCAGATCCGTCGTTTCCGTCCGACGGCGTAGTCGAGTTGCACTTCTCGGGCGGCGCGGGCCGCCGCTCGGAGCCGGCACCGACGCCGGCGGCGCCGCTACGCGCGGCCCCCGACGCCCTCGCGCGCCTTGATTCGCTCGAGCACCTGCGCGCGGAGCTCGCCAACGAGGATGACGAAGGTGAGAATGAACAAAAAGATATATAAACAATTTATGCGATTGCAAAGCGTCATAGTGAGACTGCTGCAATCGAGACTGCAAAATAAGGCTACTAGGAAAAATGCACGATAAGGCCAATAATTTTCAAACGTAAATAAAATTTTCTTAAACTTAAAGTTTACCCGAACATATCAGCTTACGAACTGGAAATTAATGTAACTGAATATTTCATAGCGCGATACGGCCAGTCTAGCAGAAATCGCAATATCATATTTTACTGAATATATTCAAACACTCCATTAATGTTATTTTCACTAATTTCCGTGTAGTTATTATATTTAATTCGTAATTAATAAAATGGTAAAATTATTGGCCCATAATATATTCGTTTATAATATTGTAACATTTTTTAAATTGTTTATCCATAGCAGTGCTAATAAAAACAAAAAGAAGATAATAAGATGTTAATTATTTATTCAGAAAGAGGTGCGCTTTTGTTTCATTGTTTCATTGTTCATAAGGTTGAGAAAAAGTTGAGGTTATAAAAGGAGAAAATAAAAAAAGTATTCGAAATATATATCAAAGAATATACTTTACATAACGTCAGACAACACTTCATGCCAGGAGTAAACAGCGAGAATAATAAAGTATAATAAATGAACATTGTTGCACGACATTATGCAATTATTAGAAAAACGATTGATTTTCATTAAAAAAAATGATTTACTTTATGTTTACTGTTTTCATTTGGGTCGAAAATAAAACTAGTAGTGAAATTTAATTTATATACTGTTGCTTTTATTTTCGAATGTAAATATTACTGGTGGTTTTATTGCGAATGCTTATTAAAAATATTATTTCAGTATGTAATTTTTTGATTAAATAAACAAATAATCATATCAAATCGCCATATGGCTGTTTAGCATCATACATTTACACTTACTAAGTACGTTACAAAGTGTACAAAAGAGCGCACATGAGTATTAACTTAATTTCTTATCTGACGTGTGGAGGGCGAAAGCGTGCAATCAAATTGTTTGGACCAGTTCGTGCGTGCGAAAATGCATTAATCCTTATCATTTTGATTCAATCGATAACTTGATGCTACTGAAGGGTAGATAAAAGCAATGGGGTGTGTCATATGCATGTACCATACCTTCCTCGATACGAGTATCTACATTTAAGGTAGACCACAAATTTGTATTATGTATAAAAAACTAGATACCTAAATACATAAATATGTAAGTTGGTATATACCTTTCGGTTTCGCAAGAAGTTTCCAAGAAATTTCAAATCCAGTTCCGTGGACATTGGTTCTTTAATACCTACACAATAAGTAAAGTTTTAACGATCCTTAGCGATTCCAGGGAAATATTTTCAGTATATAAAATAAAAATTAAATGTTTTTAGAAATATAAAATGGGAAGTTCCGAGTACAACGTTTAAATCATAAACTGTGTGAAGAAGGAAGAAGATAATTTTTCCTAACGACTAAAAGTTGTAGCATAAGTAATGTTTTTAAATCTTCGACTAGTTCAGTGACTATTACAAATAGTTCAAAAATAATAAAATGGTATTATTAAGTTTATTGGAAATTGAGATTGATATACTAAGAGTATCATCCAGTAATAACTAAAGCCGAATTACGAATCAGCCGAAATGTCTCGATTACTACCCAATTCAGCTTATTAAAAATACACCATTTTCGAAATTATGAGCTTCACGATGCACATTTATGTAAATTATGTACCATAATCGTAGCAGGGAGACTGGTCAACCTTCAAACCAAGTCAGGAAAAGAGCTTTTAAGAGGAAGTACCCCATTAGCGTGCACGTGAAATTCAGGGTTGCGTCAAAAAAGCTTATTCCATTGAAGCTAAAAATGGCGTAAATATTTAGATAATTAAGTGAATTTTGGGTTGGCCGATAAGCTTTTTTAACCTGACTCTGTTACAAAAAGTATTTGAAAATCAAAATGTTCCAATTATAAACCCTCTTGCCGCACTCCAATAGATAGTGGCAATATACGTTCAACGTGAAAATCTGATAACTTAGATTATTTTTCAAGTTGACACAATTTTTTTTTAGATTTTCCTCACTTACTGTAAATTTAATTCCATTTGCTTTGATGTAATGCGCTTGAAGATTTGACACTCATTATAGTTAACCAAGCGCATTTCGATCTGTTTAACCTGATATTTTTGTTAATATAATGAAATATTCTGGAAGGACAACCTTTTTAGAAAAGTCTCAAAAAAACTCAAAAGCCAAACCAATAATAATAGGCGGTATATAAATAATCTTGAATTTTTTTCCAGACACTAGAATTTTTAGACTATAAAATAATTGATTAATTTTTTATCTTCTTGATATCTTCATCAATTGACCATCTACACAATCGACCCTGCTAATACGATCGCATCCGGCAGAAATTCACCTTAGAATGATTTTGAAATGGAAGTAATGCTTCATTTCATCACAACTCCATCTATAAGTATGACTAGTCTTAATCCACAACAGTTTTCTTGTTATTAAAATTGGAACTAGGAAATGTTTATCACTGCACATCGGGCGAGATCAAAGAAGCCCTCCCCCATACAATAACAGTAAATGAGGTCAAGAAACAGCGGGCCATACATTAGTGACAGAGCGGTGTTAATGTTGGAAAAACTCACTAAGAGGCCCATTCATAAGCGGCGTCACTAATCGTGAAAGTGATCTTATAAAGAATCCTGATTTACTTTTATGACTCTGTTTCCACAATGGCGTATAAGTTTGAAGATAACATTTTGAAATTTTGATTAAACAATTTAACTTTCAAAACCATTTATTTAATAGCAAAAAGCATCAATAGACATATATTTATACCGAGAATGATATTGCAATATTAGGGTATTCTTTAATATTTTCCAGGCATAAATATTAAAAAGCGGCATCGTATATTTTTATAACTCAGGATGTGTCGGTGCCGATGTCTCGTATAAGTGAAACCTAGAAAGAAAACGGGAATATGAAATGTTCAAGTTATTGCAATCCTAACGAATCCTAACGAAAACATACTATTACTTTTTCTGTTTTATTAAAACGAAATTAACTCTTGTGTGTGGTTTTAATCTTCAGGTAACGAAAAATAATATTGTCAGTATTTTATTTTAAAGGAAACTAGTTTTTAGTTAAATTTTTCAATTGTATCCTAAGAAGAAAAATAAATTTAAAAATAGAAATAATTGTAGATCCTTCCTTTCACGAAGACATTCGCCACCAAGTACCGTCCATGTGTAAGAACGATTTTTTACCGGTCACATAAACACACACAGACGACCGACAATAAGCGGAAAAAGTAGGACATCCGACATTAAATATTTCAATGCACACTTCCTTAGAAAATCAGTCATACAAAAAATTGAAAAAAAATTAGTTTAGTTTGTGATTTTATTGATTATTTTGTGCAGCGGATTGATAGATCCTTTCCACGAACCAACTTTTGCCCTGAAATTATGCTATTTTTTGAACTGCAACAAGCTTTGAAAACTATCGAATTCCGCAAATATTTAACTCTGAAATAAGCTTTAAATGGTGTGAGTCTGTCTATTCAAAATATTTAAAATAATTTTAAGGAGACCGTGAAAATTTTCCTATAATTCGTATATTCAACTGATTTTGCTCCTGAATATAAAAGCTTCCCATCTTTTTTTCAGGAGACTCATGTTACTATTATCGAGATAAACATTATATCCTTTGCACCCAATATGTTCCTGACTCTGGGTCGCTCTCAACCTTTTGCACCACCTACGCCTATAATAGAATAATGTCCTTACTCAGTGACTATCCCCTTTTTCACGATATTCAGTAACTTAGCCGTAATCGCACATTAATCACACTAGAATGTCATTGGTATAAAATACTAAAATAAACTTGTCCTTAATGCCATCAATTTATTTAAATAGCTTGCAAAATATATACTTATTAGTCATTAATGTGACGGTCGAATTGAGAGATATTATTAGAACAGGATTTTACTTACCTGAAAACAATCACTGTTTATGTTCAGTCTTTATTTTCGCGTTAATTTATTAAACCATCACTATCAATGTCTTTGGTACAATGAATTCTTTCTTTAAAATATTGAATGTTCATTATGAACAAACGTAATGCATGTACAATATCCCAGAGATAGCCATCAAAATAATTCGCCAGGAAATATGACGTTGAGGCAAGCTGTCTACTCAATAATTTTGATCTTTTGATAATTCGTAACTAGGTCACCGCGATCAGCTATTGACGAGCCTGTCAAACTGTTTATTCCCCGAAAATTGGTTTCCAAGTGCCTTAATCTACTGCGCTGTCACACGTCAAATGGTATTTACGAAGTGTGATAAAAATGTTTATTACATTAATCCACTCACAGTACCACGTGAATTATATATGTATGAAAGTAAACTAAATAAACCCGTCTTACACAAGTTTCGATAAAACTTAGAATGAACACCAACAATTTTATAAATATTATTGATACTCGTCTTAGATTAACATAAATTAATTCTGCAATTATATTTGGTTGAGATGACTCTTTGTCACTACGCTCATAATGATAGGCGAGTCCCCCGAGTAAGTGTCCGGTACACTTAAGGTTTTCGAAGAAAAAAAAGTATAGTAATCTTGTTTTATTAAGACATTTCACATTTTAAAATACACAAACATAATAAACATTAAAATAAATGAAAATAGAGAAATATTCAATAATATTTAACCATTAAAAAAGCACTTATTCATCGAGTTAGTTTTTGGCACCATAAAATTTGATACCTAGTACCGGACAGGTGTAAATTCGAACTTCCGTGACCAAACGGTAACGAATACTTAAAAACAATAAATTGTACAAAATTTCACAATAATCTATCATTAATACGGTAAACATTCTGAAACATATAACAATTATAGGCATCCAAATAAATCAACGTAAACGAAAAATAAACTTAGGGTAATAACGAACTAAAGATAATTTTAAAAAGTTTGCATGGATCGCAAACATAAGTCTCGGAACACTCCGGGATATCTGAACTGGCTTCATGAGCCCATTCTTCACATGACCCGCACTGAATTCAGTTTTAGTCGCAGTCTTCGCAATAAACAACACAATAGTACTTCTACAACGACTTTTTAATTGGGTTAACTTTTGTTTTCTTTATTATTTTTATGTCTAATTCTGTAATTCTGAAGTTAGCATTAGCCCGCATCCACATACCACAGCGATCATTGTAGGGAATTTTTAAATGGTTTCATAAAGGATCGATCAAATGATTGTAGTTTGTGTGTAGTATGCGGTGGGGTGCTGATTAAATATATGTGAATGTCAGTGCAAAAGTTGATAACGTATAACGTCTTGTGGCTGCTATGCCCAGCAAGCATCATTAAAACTGGCGATTCCTTTGTCGGTCTAGTAAATTTTACAAAATATGACAACCATTTCAAGAATATTTCGTTATTCATCCGTCCTTTAGGCTGAGCGACAGCTTAACTTTCTGGTGGTGCCTTAATCATTAAAAGTTCATTCATTCTCTGGCGAGGAAATATGAATAAAGAGGGAATATATTGTCACATTACACACATGCAAAACATAATAGTTACATTTTTTCCTCATTCTGCTGATGTAAATTTGCCTAGTTGTCGTATATTCTTATTTGCTATAACTTTTGCATGTTTATGGACTGTTGTGACGCCTCTCTCGTCACAGTTATATTTGATGGACGGAATTTATGTATCAGTTTCTACAAATTTGCAAAAAATATCTCGACTAGATTTTTATTAAAACCAACAGCTAGCATTAAACCTGTAGATTCTGCAGTTCTTAAACTTAATTTCTGAAATAAGGGGGCGGAATTTTATATTTTTGGATATTTTTAAATATTCAATTTAAAATTGTGAAAAAAATGTCTTTCGTAGGCGTAAAAAACCATGGGAATATTTAAAAAATTACGATATCTAGAATCATCGCTATAGTTTTCCTTTGGTAAAATATGGGTTTATAGATGCCCACGCAAAGATACCTTTGCGTGGTCGTCTATAAACCCATATTTTTTTCATAATTTTTTTGAGTACTTACAGAATATGGGGGGGGGAACATATTTTTTCATATTTTTTAGTATATCTTTGAAGGTATAACATCTAAAATTATGAAAAATAATCTTTTTGAGGTTCTTATAACTAGCTCTTTCAAACATCCACTATATATGGAATTAAAAACTATTTTTCGAGTACTTAATTTGCCCTGTCTAAAATTTCCAAATGAATCTTTTTGAGTTTTAGCATTATTGCGATATGTGCGGAGTAATATATTTCATTACTGTGCTAAATTTGAAATTTTTACGTCAAACGGTTTCTGAGAAAAACGGCTGTGGTGGACATACGGAGACTCGGGAGTAACCTTATAAGATTTTCATTTTAAGGAACGGAATTCTAAAAACATTAATTTTGAGTCTGGGGTTTAATTTCAAGGAATAAATTGAAAAATAAAAAATATATATTTCGAGGTCATCATGTAAGATGTCAAATTAAAGTTGATTTAAGCTCGAATTCAACCATACATATTATATGTTTTTAATGAATTTTTTTTATATTTTCGGGGAAAATCTCTTGAAAATTACTGTCCCCACAATTATTATCCGAGGGATTCCTCAGAAAAATCTGAAAAGTGACTCTTTTCAGAAAAGGATCATAGAGAATTACGTAAAGACTGAACAAAAATTATCATAATTGAAAAATTCCTGCGCGATTAATTTTTATAAATAATTTGATAACTTATTTCTTTATAATTGCTAATCCATTGGTTATAAAGGAAAAAAATATCCCAAAAAAGTATTTCTCATGATGTAAGGGATAAGTTTTCACCTTATACGCTTTTCGGTCGGGTACAGTTTCGGTGCGGTCGATGGGGGTTAGCGCGGCAGATGGTCGAAGTGCATTACTATTAATATTCTGGGAGGCTGTTGAGAATGAACACTAATTGTGCAAGTACAGCTTGCATTTGATCGATTTTTTCATGAAGGTTCTCCTTATGATAATGAACCGTTTCATAATTACATACTCAATCATAATTACATTAATTTTGATTGAGACAATGTTGCAAGTGAAGATAATTTTTATTGAAAAATATATTATTTAAAAAAGGCTCGAATTAGCAAATATATATTATTTTCGTTTTATATTTTCGTGATGAAAAAAATTTTCACTATGCCAATTGACGGACATATTTATATGTGACAGTATGTATATAAGTAATATATAGCACACCTCATTATAGATTTTATGGAAACCACTATAAACATATAATTAAATATGCACATCTTAATGCACCAAAAACAGTGAAAAACTCAGTATTAAAACAAACATTGGTACGTAAGAGAGATAGTTTATTGAAAAAGGCTATCGACATAGTCGCTATCTGCTCGTGGCAATACAAGTATTCTTAAGACGTGTTGAAGTATACCTCTTATCGCATGTTTCTTTAGAATTTCTGTCAATAATGATCCTACATAAGAAGCATTTTTATCCACTCGTTCGTTTATATAATATCTCTAAAAATACTTAATTTTAACCACCTATGTAAAATTAATTCCTAAAACTAACGACATTTAAGTGAAACACACAACACAGACCGCATTAGGAAACATCATTTCCAGTGAAATCGGTTTGTGTAAACTACATAAAACCAGCAGCCCGACCCGGCTTCTCACGCGTACATTTTACGGTAGACAAAGAAAGTATTTCTTTATACAACACGTCAAGTAAGGAAATTTCATATGGAAATTTACTAACTTCGTGTAGATTTAAATGTTTTATTGAAAATTTGTTTTTTTCAAAATGTTAATATGGTATCATTTTACATTGATTTAGTTTTTTAGATACATCGTTGGACGCGTTTTTTAAATGAAACTAAAAGTGTTGTAAATTTACTATTTTTGTGTATACCTGTAATGTTAATTTTAGAGCGATTTTTACTAAAACTAAACGGTAAATAATATATTAAGTTTTGAAATAAATTAGATATATATATATATATATATATATATATATATATATATATATATATATATATATATATATATATATATTTATAGTTTGAAAAATTTGTACTACCTTAACTAACAAAAATATGATAATGTCCCGCAATATTGTGCTCGTTTATCCTCCTTCCTCCCTTCGCTACACCTCTCTATGCGCAAATACATAGCACCGAACAGCATTACAATACGCATTTCTACTTTAATTTACTTACAAAAACCTTTTCATTTCTCTTCAACTCCCAATCCCAATTATAAAGACGAAGGGTAAATTTTTATGTATCGAAAACGCTTAAAATCACTATGATATTTATTTTAATGCGGAATAATTAACTTTAAATTACTGTGTAAAAACTGTTTAAGATCCACAATTCCCACATACATTATATTTATGTACGTATAAAAGTTTTGCCAGCGTTCATTTAGAAGCCCAGAGCAGTGACTTTTCCGGCTACGTTGACATTATTAACTATCTCAAAAAGTATACAACATATGTACATACTACGCAGCAAATTGCCATCCAATAAATTAGAGTTGTATATCTATAGGATTAGCAAATTTTGCATAATTTAGAGTTGTATGCCCACTGGCTTAATAGATTTTTAATAAATTAGAGATGTATGACCACGGGATTAGTAGATTTTGTATAAGTTAGAGTTGTATGTCCACAGGTCTAGTAGATTTTGCGTAAAATAGGAGTTGTATATTCATAGGATTAGTAGATTTTGCGAAATTTAGAGTTGTATATCCATAAGATTAATAGATTTTACATAATTTAAAATTGTACGTCCATAAGATTAGTAGATTTTGCATAAATTAGAATTGTAAATCCGCCCAAAATGTTAGTAGATTTTACGTAAATTATAAATTAAAGAAAAAACAACAAAAATAAACAAATAACTCTTTCCTCATTATTGTATTTGTAAGATTTGATTTCACATTTAATAAAATTTACTCTTAGCATTCTTATGTCCTACTATAAGAAAATTCACTTATCTCTTTAGGGTATATCTGCTTCTATCAAGCATTATAATAACTAAACAAAACCTGTTATGTAGAGCCAATTAAAATACATATAATTATATTTTTTTACTAAATTTGTATTTGGAAGTATGAAGAAAGGAGATCACTTTTAAGGGAGGCAAATCATTTCTTATAAAGTATGCAATAAGTCATGAAGAATAGAAATAAATAACATTTATTAATTTGTTAATTCCTAATGGTGGTATAAGAAAGACTTTTCTTTCTTATAAAGACATAAATTGTTACAAAAAATTATACAAATTTCATTAAAATATTATTTGTCTATTACATGTATAAGTATGTAATTCTATAGCCCAAAACAAAGCTGTTTCTTAGATGTCTTGTTTTATCACCAATTTAAGCTATTTTTCTTCCAAGTATTATCATTTGTTACAACATAATGTAGCGATTTTAACTCAATAACTGGCTCAATATCTATCTTCTTATAGCTTGCTAACAAAAATGTACTCAACTCAAATAGAACCGAATTACTGAAAGCAAAATGTGGACACAAAGTAGAACACTGTAATTATCAGACTTAAATGAGACACTCAGAACTTCAGCGATAAATGATGCCTTCATCAGTAAGACGTGATGCAATAAACATAATTGGCTTGACGGTTAAGTTGAACTGACAACGTTCAAATACACAGCAGCGTAGAGGGATGCCGGGCGCTTTGATGAGTATATTAGATTATGGAGACGTTTTAAAGTCGGCGCGGTGATAGATTAAAATAGTTTGTAGGAAAAGATGGGAATCGTCTTTCGTTTTCCCAGAAAAAATTACTACTTTTTGTTCTATTGAGCTTAAAAACAATTCTTCAAAAAAAAAGTACATACGTATAGATGAGGATTTATAATTTAGATTTGTAGTTTAAGAAAAATGAAAAGGTTTTTCGAAAAAGTAAAAGTAGAAATACGCATTTTAATGGCGTTCGGTGCGACGTGATCGCGCATGGAATGAGGGAATGGAGGAAGGAAACAGGTATATTATTATATTTTTGTAGATTAAAATAATTTTGATACGTATTGTTTCTTTCATGAACATGATCTTGTTGGTAAAGAAAAATACGTATCAAAATTATTATAATCAATTAACTTAATTTATCCATACGAATCTTCGTACGGGTCGTTCTAGCGCCTGGGGAAAAGATATATAAAGAAAAATATTTTAAATACTCCCTTCGTCTACCCTGCAACGTATATATGTGAAACCGATAACAAAATACAAAATTAACAAACCATTGAGATATTTTTATAATTATGAACCTTCCAGGATATTTATAACATATTAAAAAAACTGTGAATCATTCTTATTGAATTATACTTAATCATTTAGCAAGCAATGTTTCTTTTTTGTCAAATTCATGTTGTGTTAGCACTCGATATTCGTGTAAATATTTTTACTATTATTTAAAAGTTATTGATAGGTTCTACAGCAGTCATTTGCAGCATGCCATTTTAATATAAATTGATCACAAATAAGTTACCTTTATATTCCTATATATATATATATATATATATGTATATGTGTATGTATATATATATATATATATATATATATATATATATATATATATATATATATATATATTATAACTAATAAAGTAAATAGTAAAATTAATTTACTAAAAATAGAGCTTAAATCGTTTTCAAAAATACAGCGGAAACGGCGCAAGCTCAATATTAAAAAAATATATTGCCTTAATAACAGTTAATTAAATGTTTACATACACATTCCGACACTAAAATATGGTATAGTGGACAAGTACGTATAAGATAAACGAGGGCGTTGAACACTCGCTTCGTAAATTCAGTGCAGACGAGCCAATAAAAAGATCTATTCCCGTCTACATTTGGCTGCAAAGAAAGTGCAGCCAGTTCACAAAAATAACCCAATTTTTAAACACAAATCTGTTTTTTATAACAACGCGAACGACGCATGTCCGAACAGCGCACGTAATACAAACCAGAAACACAATTCTCGAACTCATCAGCGCCATCAAAGCCCGTAAAAATAAAACAAAACAAATAGTGGGCACCGAAGAAAAGCCACGCGATACGAGAGAAACACTACTCTCAGCCTAAACGCCATACGCGACGTCAATTGAGCGTCTAGAAGAGGAAATTAATTTTAAAAATAGTAATTAAGTTTGACAAATCTTAAAAGGAAGATGAATGCGGGACCGGGCGAAGTAGGAGAATAGAGATTCACCTGCGCTCGCGCCGCCCGCCCGCGCTATTTCAGGCAGCGGCGGCGGGCGGCGCCGCCTCAGTCCGCACGCCGCGACGCTCTGGGACGCACGCTCGACCCACGCGTCTGCTATCTTCCGCACTACATTTGATTAAATAATAACTCTCACATAAACACTTTGATTAAACTCGTAAAACTCGTTACGTTATTCTTTAAACTCGTAAAATATTAAAAGCTCCAACCCGTCAAGAAGCTTTGCAAACTTTTTAATTACCTATAAATTGATTGAACGTTGTCTTAATTATATAAACTTTATTTCGTTATTCCGAATATGTAAAAAGTGAATTTATATATTACTATATAATTACAATATTTTAGGGGTTAAAAATAACTTTCACTATTACGACAACAAATATTAACTGAATACCGTCTACGAGCGAAACGTGTCGAATGAAGACGAATTACGCATGTGACGAAGCGTGGCTGACATCGTAAAGGTAAGGGCGACTACTATGAACTTCTTTACGGTCTAATTATGTTTTGTGAGTCGATATCGACATGTCGGAGGCAGCTCAGTGCGCGCGGTAATTGCGAAGATTCACGGCTGGTTAGCGACCGAGTGCCTGGCCCTTGGCCAATTGACACACCTTGCCTGCTCCTGAGGTTGCTTTATCGAACGGTTAAACGTCGTATTTTAGTGAGATTAGACAGGCAGCTTTTTTATTGATATATTTATTGACCAATCGTTAATCGTGGAATATGCAATTTGCTACTAGGGAAAAATATATAGAGAGCAACGTAAATGTTGACTTCTTTAAGCAGCACTTTCATTGCAGAAGGCTTTAAATATTTTTTAATATAATATGTTATAAGTATATTTATAGAAATATATATAAATATTGTTATCAGTTTTAACTGAAATAAAATGAATAAACAGCAAACTAAGCAAACTAAAATTAACCACATATTTTTAACCAAAATGAGAATCCCCAACTATCTTTTTAATTAGCAACGTACTCAATGTCTGTTTATTATTTTATTAAAAAGGTTTTAAAAATGTTTAATAAAAGGTTTTTCGGTTATTTAATTTAAAGTTTTCCATTTTGATACTTCGACAAAACACTGATTTAGTTAATATCGCTTTAAAAAGAGTATTATTCGGAAGTAACGTTTTATAATTTAAATTAATCAATTATTTTCAACGATGTCATAGTTTTACAGCAAGAAAATAGGTTAAACCTTTTTTTTCATATAAATTATTATGTTTTTCAAATATGTAAATATTTATTACACATATCAATATACAATTATTGTCAAAAATTCTGAGATTTTTTTTTTAATTAGCATAAAATAGCGAAATCATGATGCTTATTTTTAAGAGTTAGGTAAAGTATATAAAAAAATATTTATCGGTATACGTATACAGGATTAAATGTTTCAAATATTTGTTATTATACGATGAAGAAATTTTAGAAAATGCACATTTTTATGTTACGTTAACTTTTTTGAAATTATAAATTCTAAACAAAATTTTATAGAAATTGTATTTATCACTTAATTTAATTTCTAAATGTTTGCAATATCGATCTTCGTCATATAGGTAGTGTATATAAAATATAATATAATGTAAAATATAGCCGTTAACCAGCAATATTCAAAACTACTTTTCTCCGTGAAACTTGTAATTATATTTCTACAGAGTAATTTTCGTTAATTTTAAAGATTAACAACAGTGAAATCCATTCATTAAATTTTTCATCAACTCCGCTGCTTTTCCCAGTTTCGAAATAGAAATAGCAATTAAGAACGGTTAAGTCTGCGGGTTACAAGTTGCTCGTTTGAAGATAATGAAGTGTCGATTTTGACTAAAGATATACATACATTCCTCTATTGTTTTTATCGCGAACGGATTGAACACAACTATTTTATTAAAGAAATTAATTTGTAACCAATAGTATCGCTTCAATTGCAGAACCAATAAGTAAAAGATAGGCCTCAAAATTAAAATTAGTAATTCCATTTGCAGATTATTCTCTTTTATGGTTATCGTTTATTTAAGGTATTAAGATATAAGGTTCAACTATAAATGTCATTGGCGTTATAAGGATAGTACGCTGATGACTATGTCACTTCGAATATAATATAAATGTGAATAGAATTTCTATATATTATTACTCAGAGATGTTTTTGTCAGTAGGCCATATTTTCCTTAATACTTCATCAAAACCAATTATTGAAACCGTTTTGAAGATTACCTTCACCGTTAGTGAAAAAAGTAAACAAACAATTCAATATTTATTTTTTAATTATTTTTTAAATATTTTAATTTTCTATATATCATTTGTCAAAAGTGTTTATATTGCAAAGAGTGCCATCTATTGACTTTTTTACAATGAGACTATGTTATTGCTTTTCAAAACAAAAATACCTTTCATTTACTTATTTTAACGTTATATTATAATTTGGTGACTTGCGAGTTATTTGCAAGGGCCAGCTAATCATATATGATGTATTAATACTGACAGATAGTTTAATAGAAGAACAAATGACTGACCGGTATCGAACGAAACACGATACCCTCTCTTCAGAATTTCCTTTGAAGTTAGTCCCGATTATCTATACACTTCTTTTCTGTATATTCTTGACTATTTCTACAAGACTTGTTTTTGACATCGAATACCAATTATTCGTAACAGATATTTGCAAACATATGTTAAAAGCATGCCACTCTTATCTTATTGTAATAATATGCGAGTAATTTGACTCTTTATAATTTCTTAACGTGAAATCAATACTATTTATTCAGTACTGAATATATACGCCCATAATCATAATCTACATTTAGAAAACTATTAACTTTACTTATTCTTCTTATTTACGGATACGAAACGGCATGCTTCTAACATTTCGTTACTAAGTAAACACTCAGTTTAGTTTTAAAATTACTGATAAGCTCAACCATAATATTAACGTTCGATGAGTTGTTTCACGAGTACTCTTAAAATCCTACTTAATGAGATATATTCTTTATCTCCCTTACCATTGTCAGTATCTCTTGTTAGATTGTTATTGCTCTCTATCTATTTACGTATTTATATTTCTCATCACAATTTTATAAAAATTTTTAGGTTACTACTTTTTTAAAGCAATAATAATAACAACTACTTTTTTTTAATAATGATAACTTTTGTAGATACGCGTAAATACGTTAATTATACTTAGAAATATTTTAACGTGTCTGACTAGAAACTAGATGGATGTCTTTTATTAAATTATATATTTCTCTAACGTTCTTATATCCATTGCGCCAACTTCCAGATGCTTAATAATAGCTTCGTGTTAGTTTCTTTTACAAAGTGATAATTTTCGGCAGAGCGCCGCAAATGTCTATTGGAAGACAAATTTAATTTATGATTGCGGGTATTAAACTCATTATACATGCCACTTGTTATGTTTCTTACTTTTGTCTTGTTTAATTATTGTCTTGCGTTGGTATTCATCATAATTTGTCAAAGTTGCCGGTTATCGCTTTGCTATGGTATGACCTCAGTTTTTTTTAACTTTCAAGATTAATATTTTAAAGGAGTCATATTTATTGACCTATTGTTGACTCAGCATCACGGTTAATGGGTATTTAGCTTATAATTTTTGTTACACACGACGTAGGAACCAAATTGAAGTCAAAATAAAATGTTATGAAAATTCCAAAAACATTAATTTAAAATCACTACATGAAATACACAAAATGTTAAAAGCTGTTTAAAAAGACGGAAGACTGATGAAGTTAAACAGAACCTTTGAACAAATAAAGGTAACAAAATAAACTGTACAGCTGCACTTACTTCCTCCCGAAACGCGGTCCTTTGTGATGATTTATTGTATTGTTGGCCTTATAAAGTGTTATCGTTACTGAGATTATGAAGCACTGATGATTGCAACGTTGCACAACAGAACTTCCAGTTTGTTCCCATTCCGTTCGGAGCCACAATCCGCCTCGCTGTCAGAACGTGTACAATTTGCTTCGGTTTTATATAAGAAATGGCCTAATTCTTTTTTTCGAGAAAACTAATTATAGAATATTATTTGGCGCATAAAGTACTAATAGTGTAGACAATTTTGAAAAAATAGATCGTGTCATTAAAGAGAAAAGCAATTTTAATTATTTTTATCGCAGGTTAATGAAATTTTTAAATTATGAAAAAACTAATTAAAATATTTCTGGAAAACTTTCAAATATGTAATCGCTCAAACATCTTAAGCGCTAGACTACGTGAAGGGTTTAAACCCCCGCTGGTACAATTTTGGTCAGAAATACACAAACTTATTTTTCGCATATTTATATGTTCTACTTCCACTTTAGAACAAATTCCTTTAAAATATCAACCTAGATTTTTTTTAATTTCAATATTATTTATGCCTGATATCGTTCGGCAATAAAAGAAAAAACCCAGCTCGCTATTTATAGTTTTATAAATTGACTCTCTATTTACATTCAATCAAAGATTCTCCACCTGTTACCATTAAAACATTCCGTAAAAAATTTAAGAAATATTAATAACTGACGTAAAATTAATAAGATAAGAATTTTAAAAAAAATATTTTGAGATTACATTGCTTTTTTTGTGGTTGTGAAATATGCTGCTATATCTCGCTGAAATGCGATATAAAGAAAATCTTTAAAAGGCAGAGCTAAACCAAAAAGTTTGTGTGATAAAATTTCGTTAACAATAAACACAAACACCAACAGTAGAATAAATGAAGATGACATAGACGAATTTAAATTATGTAAGAGAAATATTCTGCAGTCCTGAGTCTACTGCGATAGCACACGGCACTAAGTCAAAATATAGATAAAAGTAAATCACCTCTCTACTCGATTGAACACCGCGTTAAACGTCGAACTGATAACGCGACCAGCCTTATCACGCGCGCGGCGGATGACGGTGACGCTGGGAGCACGGAATTAGGTCGCGCCACAGAGGCGCACTAGATTTACTACGAGCGATGAATGAAATGTCTGCACTAGCAGCGTCCACGTGACCGTTCGCGACGCCGCGGGCGCGAGACGAGTCGACCTCGTCTGCGTTCCTTCGCGCTCGATGGAAAAAAGTGATCTTTCCGAGATGACGAGCGGCGAGATGTTCGTATATGGATGAAGTCACTTCGTATCCATTTATGATGAATATTTTTATTGAGTACAAATACAGCCCCACTGAGTGCCACTGCCTTGCATGTGTAGCCACTAACGAGATTCCAGCGATAACAGATGTAGTTTCACAAACAATATTTATTGTTTGCGGTATGTTTTCATCAATTCAGTCCGGATATTGCAAGACGACAACTCAAATTCTAATTTAATATATACACTTGCATTCGTGGAAACAAAATCTAACAATGATAATAGATAGGTCGCTTTTGACCATTATCGTTTAGCTTTTGACCATTGTCGTTTATGAAAATTCTAAATTCTCCCATCTCCCTTAAAACAATATTCCTATATACGCATTCTCTTTAACCAGATAAAAAAATCATACGTCTCATAATTATAACTCGGTTCCATGTTTCTACCGGTGAGTTGATACCGGTTAGTAGATAACTAAGCATGTACTTAGCAAACCCCTCTTATTTTTAATTCAACAACGACCGTAAAACAAATAAACGCGAATGTCAGTTGTACTTTTACATTAATAATTTTTTTTAAATGGTGACGTAATGTACAGGAATAATAATACGTAACACCAAAATAAGGCATGACCGTTAATTTTCGTGTAATCTACCATTCAGAAACGTCAGAGATACCCGTAAGTCTGTACTTTAATTAAACTCAATTGATGCGCAATTCCCATTTGCCACACTTGTGACGAGCGTTGTAAAAATTGATAGTCCGTGTCGCATTTCATGCGATCTTATCTGATCTTATCTTACAGGGTTTTCTGTTCATCTACCTATTCGAATTTATGTATTATTGTCATTATCAGTCGTTCCATGTCGGTCATCACATAATAAAGTACCGGTTCGGGTGGCTCTTCACAAACCTGGGATAAGGCTAGATGGGATACTATCGGATAATAATGAAATATACATATTATTAATTTTCAATGATATATACTATTATATAAGTATAGTTCTTAAAAAGTACTTAAAAATCCCGTCGAATGCCCTCAAAATCGGTTAATTCGTTTAGAAGATATTGCCATAAAAAGTGTCCAAAAAAGTTCCTTTTCAAAATAACTTTCAAATATATTGATGAAACAATATTTTTGAATAGAACTTATTTCTTATAAAAAATCTTGAATGCCCCAATTCAGTTCGCTCGGTTAATATTGTTTCTCAACAACATAAAAAAAGCACCAATATTATTTTTCTACTCAAGGAGCTCGAAAATGAACAAACAGGTCATATCCTTGAGCTCGATGAGCTCTATCATTACGACCAGACATATTTTTGAACTATTTGAGCCCGAAAATAGCGGAAAGTTTCAAAGATAGCCTCAGGTTCAACAATTTCTCAATATTTTCCGTTTCATTTCTCTCTAATTATGTATGAACCATTTTACATGTGAGTCAGGGGGTAGGTAAGGTCGAGGGCCCACGCAGGCTAGGGCCCGGGTGGCAAACGCCACCTCGACTATGTGGCCAATCCGACGCTGATAAGTCATATGTTATCTCGAAACAATGTTGTCTTACTTTCAACTAACTTTCCTTTTTTAGATATTATTATCTATCTTTACGTCACAAAGTTTGCAAATGTGATCCTCAAACATATTATTCATTATAAAACTGAAATTAGGTTCAATGACAAATCTTAACAAACCTATTAACAGAACAATATTTTTACTTTTTGTTATCTTTCCTTCCCTCCTGTTTTTTTAAATTTATTTTTAAGTATATTTTTGAGGTTCTTAGTAAAATATGGAATCTGTAATGTTGTCTTGTGCATCCCTCTGTAACAGTCTCACAGTTTGTACGGTTTTAGATCTTTGTGTATTATTTTTTGCAAATAGATGCTGCAGATGGGGACAAGCTATTAAAAATGTACCTCCCTATATTTGTTGAAAAGACCTTTTTTGGCGTGCTGTATTGAATAGGGCGTCATTGGAAAAAGCTTTCAAAATGAAATTAGAATTTTATATATCATCTTATTTTTAAGCCCACTTTGGGAGAAATTAAGCTTCAAAATAGCGAGCAATGTGTTCCCTTAATCCCACTCATTTTTTGATCGTGGGACTGAAACAAATACTAAACCATTTGATTAGAACTTTCAGCTAAAATGATTCGGTTAACTTGCGTCAACTATTTCAAGAATTATAAACATCTACGGACCCTACTTTATGAATATTGCGACGCCTACTTGACCAGTTTTATTATAACAAATCAGTGGTATGACATTTAATTAATAAATAAATATAAAATAGAAAATTGTAGAAGTGACCATTCGATCACTTCGTGATTTTCTATTAAAATAATATTAGTATTTTCAAACCTTAGCTACTAAAACATTTAGTAACCTTTAAAAAAATCTAAAACGGTCTTTCATATATTCCACCACGAGAAACAAGTTCGATCAATTTTGGCAGACGAAAGGAATTGTTATAGTAAATATTGCGTATAAAATAATAGTAGTTGATACAATAAATTATTATTTTGATGCATCCTACTATACATCCTACTATATTACACCTACTATATTATAAATATTAAAGTTTGTATATTTGTTTGTTTGTTTGCTTAGGTGTTTGACCGTGAATTACGCAAAAAATGCTGTATGAAATTTCGCATACAAATATACCTGAACCTGGAATAGGACATAGACAACTTAAAAAAATCAACCCCTAAAATGGGGGATGAAAAAAGTATTTTGTTAGTAAGAGTGGGGGGGGGGCGTTTTAAAACTTTTTAGTGTGAATTAACGCTGCTTCTTCGACATTCTATTTGAGGAATAGATTTTTTAAGAAATCAACATTCAGGACAGGAAAGGCAACCTTATTCCAACTAATGTAATAAATGTGTGAATAAATGTCCTTATTCCTTATTTATGACTCAACTATTCAATCGATTTCAGCAATTACTGAAACTGAAATTCAGCTTCAAATTTTCCACACGAGCGAAGTCGCGATAAGCAGCTAGTAACAAATGAATACGATAATAATAAATCAATAGAATAAATCATTTTTGATAAATAATTTCAATAGGTAATTTCATATAATAAAATAGTCTGTGCGTGTATTATGCAAAAACCATTAAACATATTTTAATGAAACTTGGTAGTTTGCTTGGCCAACGTCTGCTATGGACATCGTCAATGTTGTTACTCATTTTATTGACAACGGCATCTGTTTATAATGATATAAAATATAATTGTGTGTAGTTTTGTAACGGTGGGATTTATTTTCATTTTAATGAATGGTTTTAACTCAATAAAATAGTTATATTTACATATTAGTAACTGGAGTATCATCACTTTCTATCAATTTCCAGATTGTCGTTCTGGATGTACCTCAAAGGTTATTAAAATTAAACTAAAACTTCCATCACTTTTAAATACCGAAAATCATAAATAGTAATTAACATAATATATATAGTAATAATATATACGATATGCATATTACGCAATATATGTAGTAATACACATATCATAAATAATAATTCAGTTATAGCGCATGAAAAAGATTACAATAAACTGTAAGACTTATATTTAAAATAAACCACAAACTAGGTGCGTACCTAGAGTGCAGGTGTGCCAACAAAAAAGGACGTAACTAACTAAATTGAAATAACTTTAAAACTCCCTTTTTTGTGTAAATTACTTATTTATGAATACAACAATTTTTTATAAGGGTGTTTATAAAAGTTTATAGACGGGTTATATTGTCTGACTTATGGATTGATGAAATATGTTTATAGTACTTATATACACTTGCACTTGGCATTAAAAATTATATTTAAAACTCTAATATGTAATATAACAGTTACTATCGTTTCATTCTCCGTTGAATAGCGAGTCATTAAGTTCAGTCGGTCGATCAGCATTGCACGCCCCATTTACGCTCTTTACTCGCACAAAAGTCCTTTTCCACCCTCGCGTGGTATTAAAACTTATACTATATTTCTCTATCGTCAACATCTCACGCATTCAAATTTTACGCGGTTTTCCATAGTTACGGATGCTAATGTAGATATTAATATAATTTTCATCGCTAACTCGTTGTCATTTTTTTCTCAACGTCTAAACCATCTCTACAAAACTTTTTTTTATTTTCCACATTTATGCTCGTCATTCAATTTTATACTTTTTCATTTTAGACGATGTGTCATTATTTCTTAATTCTATTTGTTTTGTTTCTCACTAACTAATACGTTGTTTTCGTCTTAAATTTTTGGTACTTTAAATAATCATTTATATAATCTAATTATTATAGAAAACGTAATATTGACATTTTAATTCAGCCTAAACGGAAAGTACTTTTCAATAAAATGTTAGGTATATGATATAAAATTAACTAGATATTTTGGCAGTATCCGGGAAACATCTCTATCTACGAAATTAGTCCCTTCTCGAACTAAAGGGTTACCATAACCACGCGTAATTGTAAGTCGGGTGCTTTGTCAGTATCTCTAGTATTTAATGATTTAATGGTATATCTATAGGTAGATGTAGTAAGTATCCAAGAAAGAAGTAAGTATCGAAGAAATTTGTTAGTTTCAAACGTAATAAATTTCTCTGATACTTACTTTATTTGTATATAGATACGTATTTTACGGTTACCAGAAACTTAATATTGAACAGGTGATTGTTTAAAATGTGAATTTTTGCAATGTTTTCAAAATTCATTTAATGCCATGCTTAATTTCAATTTTGTAACGAGCGTTCCTTCCGCAAGTAAAGCTGTTAATAGAGCGGTCTCAATAAAAAGGAAATGGCTCTGAAAGCAATGATAACTCAACGAGTTGTTATAAATAGACCTACTGGTTATACCAATAATCCTTCAATATTCGCAGGAAAATATTTATACCCAGTTCTCATTAATAAATAGCTAATCAGCCATTCAATCTTTATTTTATCAATATTTATACCAACGGAATACCTTGGGTGGAAATATTATATATTCACAGCGATACAAATAGGAATTTATGATCATAAATTACACACTCGTCAACGTTTGATTTGGTCTGTAACAGGAAACAACTTCATTAGCAGTAGATTGGACGGCCATATTTGTTTACTCGCGCTGTCGATTCTAGGTCTCGCATTGACATATCTCATTGGTGATATAATTGCGGCCTTAGCTTATGGGAAGATATTAATTATATAGCCAATAATTTAAAATCTAAAGCTGTATAACATTATGATATAAGAGAAAGAGCAAAGGAAGAAGCGTAACAAAAAGGTTAATTTTTTAAAGGTCTCGTTTAAAAGAATCTAGGCCAAGTTTTTTTAACCGGTCACGTCGAGAGTACATGTTATTCTTGTTGTTAGTATTTCATCTAAATATAAGAGAAGACACGAATTAATTTATATATGTTAATATGTAAGCACGCGGCAATATTAGGTTACATTTTGATGAGTGACCAAATTTCAAGGGGCAATTTAGAAACAGTACCTAAACCATATAATGAAATTTTTTTTTAACTTTTACTAACTTTCCCGTGTTCAAAAAAAATGTCTTTTTAAATTTTTTTTCATCATTCATCAAATCACTCATCAACATCTAAGTTATTAACCTAGTTTTAATGCAAGGTCGAATGGATCTCCGTCCAAAGGTTTAGGATTCCATAATCAAATGACATACACGGAACCTTTATAATTTCGTTATATCCCTCTGTCCATTCCTATGTGAAGTATCACAGTTCTCAATTTAAAACCGATAAGGTTAAAACGTTGTAAGAAGACCTAATTGAATTATATATGAGATGGACAATGCTTGCCTATAAACCCTATTAATGATATATCTATAGACAGATGTTAAACATAACGAACTTCTTCGATACTTTATTTGTATATAGATACGTATTCTATCGTCATCAGAAACTTAAGATTTACAGGCGATTGTTTAAAATGTAAATTTTCGCAATCTATTCAAAATCGACTTACTCGTAAGTATAACATAAATGTTGTAACAGAGTTCCTTCCGCAGTTAAAATTGTGAGTAGAACAGTTTCAATAAAATGAAATCGCTCTGAAAGAAATGAAAACGTTGCATCTCAGCATTATTATTTACATATAATATTTACATAGTGTACATGTTAAAGAGATTTTTTAATGCAATAAAACATGTTCAATATTATTTTTAATACGGTGCCTTTTCCATAAATATTTGTCTCTAAAGTGTTTTGCGTGTGTCCGCTCCCCTCCCCTCTCTGGCCTTTAAACTGAACAATCTAAAAATATCAGTATAACGGCACTCAGTAAATATTCCATTTCGAATTATTTCTGCCACCTTCGTTAATAAGTAAAAAGATATATGTATACAAATTATTTTTCTTACGCCTGTGAAAAGTATACTATTCAATATATTTATTTACATAGTGAAAATGGTATCAATATTTAAAAGCAGCTTAATAGAAATATTATTAACATTACTAAAACATTTTTAATTCTGTTTAAACTTATCTTCATACGCCAAAGTATTAGAAACTGTTTTTTATATCACCGTATTTATATGCCCATTAACGGATTGCCAGCACGATTTCCGTCCAAAGCGTTCCCCCGTCACTAATCTTACTAATTTTGTGGATTATGTGGCTGGATAATCAAATCAAGGTCGTTAAGTTGATGTAGCCTATTTTGATTTCAAAAAGGCATTTAACCGAGTCGACTATGATATTCAACTAGTGAAATTATTAGAAGCAATTATTTCACTAGTAGAATATCATTGAGAATAGAATATCATTAATATCATTTCTCCACAATTACTTTCGACTCGTAAACAATTCTTCCGACTCGGAAATTTTGAATCTCGACCTCAATTTGGAGTCAGCCGAGGTAATAATTTAGATCCACTTCTATTTCTTTACAACTGTCTACTTCTATTTATTATGATAAACGACTTGCCTACAGTTGTCAGCACCGCTCGTTGCCTTCTCTTTGCCGATGATTTAAAACTCTTCTTGGGTGTTAATTCGACAGTGATCTGTTCTAACATGATATCGACTCAGTATTCCAATGGAGTCTGAGCAACAAACTACATTTTAATGTAAACAAATATGCTATGATGACATACTCCTGCTTACGTGTCACACTTGTGCGTAGTTATGAGTTGGGCGGAGCTACACTCAGGAGGGTCTCAACTATGCGGAATCATGGTGTAATTATGGACAATCATCTTACATTTCACAGCCATATCGTGGAAACTTGTCAGAGAGCCTATAAGGTACTAGAATTTGTCATACGGAATTCCTTAGATTTTCAATATACCGAATGTACGTTACACTATTTAACTCTTTAGTCCGTAGTATACTTGAAACGAATGCAGTCACCTGGTCTCCGTATGAAGATACTTGTATCCTCATGCGGGAGAAAATATTAAAAAAGTTTAATAGGTTTTTGTATTATAAAATGTATGGGTATTATCCTTACTTATTTCCCACATATTTCATAATGGGCATGGTCGGATGTAATTCCTTTCAACTCCGAAGGGAACTGTTTTTGATCATGTATTTTTTTAAATTATTAAATCATTATGATATCCCCTCGATCCTAAGTTTAGAGGCTCTTTATGCTTCTGGCTGCTACATAAGGTTACGATGTCATTGTTTATTTACCTGCCTAGAGCGCGCACGAATATTTTACAACGTTCGCCTGTCTTTCGTGCACTCGCATTGCTCAACGCAGTGTTGCGAGATGCACCGAGTCTACATATTTTTTCTGCTCCATTGACCGTTTCAGCAATAGGGTCATAGAGTTGCTTAGTAGTTCAAGACTGATTGCTAGATGATATTTATCCAAATTACTGTGTATTTGTTTTTCAATTTAATGGAATTGCTCTGTGAGTCTATCGTTCTATTCGTCATTGTTTTATAAGTATTTGTCATATGTTCTTTCACATGTCCAGCGATTTGGATAATACTCTAAGTTGGGTGGGATGTCCAAGAAATAAATAAATAAATCAACCTAAAACAGTTAGATGCGAGTTATACTCGTACCTAAATTATTTATTTCATTCTAATTTTAGTCATGTAAAAATTTTGTTAAAACTTATTCTATCATACTTCAATAGACAATACGCATTAGCTATAACGTAATATGTGTAATATAATAATGAATTATTGTAAAGTCTTTCTACTTTCTCGCGTACTGAATATAAAAGTTGTCACCTTAAACTGTTGGCATTAATACATTTTAATTAATAAACATTCAACTACCACTGAACAGAACGGAATCTAATTTCGCGTCAGCAATATACTAGTGGTATAACCTCATTAAACGTGAAATCACGATTAATTGAAAGAGCCTGGATTAGAATACATATTATACAATTTCTAATTTAAATTTAAAAGTGAAGCACAATCTTCATCAGCAACTACAAAAATTGCCGCCGTTCGTAGTAAACACTAAACTGTGAAATATCAATTTATTCGTCATACAATATTTCGAATTTTTTGTACGGAATTGGACGCAAGTAGTTTACGATTCGTCGCATATCCGTAGCCATAAACTAACGATAAAGTGTTTATCATTTAGATTTATAAGTTGCTAATTAACTTAAAGTGCTCAATCCAGTCTAAGTTCCCTTGTTAAGTAACAATGTACAATAACTATTCAGTATGCTTTATAGCACCTGTATGTATTATAAACTATAATAGATCTGCTCATATTAACATTAAATTTCAGCATATAAATATATTACCAATAAAGATTTCATGCAAGGGGAGGTCATGTTTTTGTGACCGTTTTTAACAATATATTTAGAATAGTAAATGAGCATCATTGCTATGCCAAATTGTAACATTCTACGTTAAACGGTTTCCATGACAGATGGATATATGGACGCGAGAGTAATTAATCCTGGAACGATTCTGTTTCTTTCTTTTAAGATACGGATCCATAAACGCGGTTGATGCTTTTTAGAACTTCGTAAAGTGGATACAAATTTATATCAAATCTTGTAGTAGGAAATGTTTGTCCTGATGCTTTCAGACGATGATATTCACTTTGTCATATGTGATATTCACATTAATATTTATCAAAATAGCTCATTATATATTAATTAATAATTCATGAAATAAAATAACTTCATGAAGCTACGAATCCTTCTCTAATTGGAAAAGCCCTAAACGACTTTAGGAGGTGAGCAGCGAAAGTGATACTTTTTATCACTTTTCGGAAATTAGTTAATACAGTTTTTCTCTTATTTACGTTTGTACAAATAGCGAAACAAATTATCTATCTTTTCCGCTCCATCACCCTGACAACCCATACAAATTAAAGCTCAACACCAAGCATAAGACCGATCAATCAACACGTTGTTCAGTTCTTAAAACCAATGAGTATAATATTAGTTAGACCTAATAATAGTTTTTAAAGCATAACCAGTCTCATCCGTGTATATACCATATTATATTTTGTAACTTTAAACCGACTTCTCACCCTATATCCCGTCCCATTTGGCAGAAAGCTCAGCGCTCTAGACTAATAAAATGGCGAAAATTCAGTCACTATTGATACAACCGAAAGTCAACACCTCTCTCGACTCTGTTACACGAGACGAGGCAACACAAGACGAGTGATATATTAAGCGGGCGCCGTTGTCTAGCGCTGGGCATGGCGGTCGCCGCAACGGCGATTAGCGCTGACCGCCGCGCCGCCGGCCCTATTCCTATGTCCGCTTCCTGTGCAGTGGGTAATTTCGTAACGTCTTCGGTTTATTTTTGCCTGCCGGCGCCCGTTGACAAAACGAAAATAAATGGCGAACGAGTGCGGCGCGGCGGCGGCGCGGTGTGAGCGCGGAACGTTATCTATGGGTTGCGCGGGGACTTGTCTTTTGTATTGATTGCTGCGCTTTTTGAATATCGAACGTAATTGTTTATGTCAATTTTAATGGCCATGACAACGATTGGAAATAAAAAAAATCGTTGAAAATACTCTCAACTATCTTAATGGAAAAAGCGGAAAGAGACATTTAAGGTATGTATTTCTTTTCAAAAGACTTTAAAGTAAGTTAGTTTATTTTGGAGAGTTTAATTATTTTACGTATCAGATTCAATACAGTTTCCCAAATAAAAAAAAACTCCATAAACTCCA
Organism: Druceiella hillmani; assembly: GCA_039881145.1. Lineage (NCBI taxonomy): Eukaryota > Metazoa > Arthropoda > Insecta > Lepidoptera > Hepialidae > Druceiella > Druceiella hillmani. The sequence continues at coordinate 8,667,810 of JAYKKI010000008.1, forward strand.
ACAAAAGGTTTGCTGCGTCAAGCAAGCTTCTACAAATAATTTATTGATTTAAAGGACGAATATGATAGATTTAGGACCGTGAAAAGTATACTACGCAATATTTATAAAAATTATATAGAAATATTACGTAACCTTAAATATTTAAACATTTTAAGTACCTACGTGTGTAACGAACCCCCATAGTGCGAGTTCTTCTCGTATTTAACGGGTTCATTTCTTTCCTATTAACGGAGCTATTATAGTTTACGAAGTGTGCATGTACTATAGAACATTATTGCAGAAGGTTACTTAACAAGAACACTTAGATGCGTTTGAGCTCATTAAGTTCTTTAATAACTTACGAGTATTAATCAAAATGATAAACACGTTGCCGTTAGTTTGCATCTTCAGATATTCGATGAACTGTAAATTAATAGAAACGGTCCGTGTTTAACAAGAAACTTTTATTGAGACAGTGAAATTTTACGGGTATTTACGCGATGGAGAAAAAAATTTCTATGACAAATTTGACAAATAAAAGATCATATTCTGGCAACGGACAAGCTAGAGCGAATACAAAAATATAAATTGACACTAAAAATGTCTCGTGAGAGAGCTTTAGAATTTACGGCACTGTGCGGGATACAAGCGGCTTGTGTTAATTGAATGACAGACGAAATTAATTAGCATGTCGCAATAAAAACACATATATTGTGCTTTATGAGAACGCCAACCGAATTTATAATGAGACAAAAATTGTACAATGTATCTATTTACGTTTCGAGAAAAGCCATGTTCACGTGATCAGTTGTAAAAGTTTTCAATACTTTCGTAATTTTTATATTTGTTCATATTTTCTAAATCTTATGAAATACACCGAAACCGTGTTTACAGCAAATTTTTATGTAATGTACCTTTTGTTTAGCACCATTAAAACAGGAGTCAAAAGCAAAACACAATGTGAAAATTACGTTCATCTCTACTAAAATACCCCCAAAAATATCAGATTGGAATTATGCGTGTTAGTATCGTGTTTGAATTTATGTAACTACGTAATGGGAGTATCGGGTGTTTCCGCTGTATAGTTACATAAAAAATGAGACAAACATTTATAGTCATATTCAGTCATTTTTTACTTTTGTGTTTTATTTGTGAATTCCTTATACCTTTTGTGATCCATATTATTTCATACACAGATATCTGCATAAACAATAGCAGGAATTGATAAATATTTATAGTATTTAGTTTGGTGTATCGCAACGATCGAATGACAAGCAATGAATGCCTAAAAGTAGAGATAATAGGTAGAGAGGTAGATAATAGGTATTCAAATTAATTGTTATTATTACCACGTAACCGTCACATCATTATTCGTTCGTCTTCATTGAAGAATGTTAACGTGCCATTACGAAATCGGTTCGCAAGATTCCAATAATAATTTGCGGTAAGCTCACATCACGAACTGGCACTCGACGCAAAGCCCGCGGCCACCTCCGAACGGAAGGTGCGCCATGTTTGTTTTCGCGCCGTTGCGTGAGAACACACCACTTTCCCGCTGAAACGCTTCGTGACGGATGAAGGATGTTTTTTAATTTTGCATAATACGGTAATTATGATACAGAATTGAATAATGACATGGCGGACGTGTTTCTGCAATGAAATTTATTGACTTTACGATACATTATAAGAATCACAGAACAGAGAATATGAGAATAATCTCGGCTTTAAATTACTTTAATAGTACTGGATTTTTCTTATAATTATCTCTCGACCCTCCAAAATACCTATTCTTTGCAGGGAACCTTTATTCTGAGCACTCCTTTCCTTCTAAAACCCATATTTCTCAAAAATAATCTCCATTCTGTTACAAATTTACAGAACACTAAAGCATTTCAACGTCAGTCATTGATGTTAAACTATCACGAAAAATTTAATTGGTCAATGAAATCAGAGAATCTGTGTTTACATCCTAGCAAGTCTCAGATTTTCACAATTAGTAGTGAGAAGCATCTTTCAAAAACATAACGTTTTACAGTGATAGAATACTATTTAGAGGTGTAATAATTTATTTTTCCTTCAATTTTCTTGGCAAATAATCTCAGTTTATTCGATGAATTTTTTCGTTGAACCTTGTACTTGTATTTTCAGCAGAATGAATACCTTCTTCTATGTCGTCTTCTATGTTAATTTACTCCACTTCCTCTTTAATTTATGAAAGTATTTCTGTAGAGAGAATTTCCTCACGTCTCCAGATTTATGTGCGCCTTTCAAACCTTATTACTTATCTTACTTCTTGTTATTATCAAGTTTTTCTTTAGCAAAATTAAAGGGACAAATAAGTATATTAATTTCTCATTCTTCTATACTTGTTGTTTTTTCATAATCTATTGTAACCTCTGCACAATTTATATTTCGATCGAAATATTTCCATCCAGTTGCTACTTATTACAAACAAAATCTTGTGTACTTTTAAAAATTTAGTAAAAATTGCTATAGAAAGTTTCTACCTGGTTTAACCCGTTCGAAATTGTTGCTTGTGCTCTTCTTAAATAAAGTGTAAAACTACTATTATTAACAAGAATTTTATGATCTTGGAAATAATTTTTATTTTAAATATTTGTTACTTTCGCTTGAAAAAATAACATTATTTCATAGTTATTTATAAGGTTTATTTAGATATATTAATTAAACTGGCAAATATGTACGCCTTTTATATATTAATATCAAGGACTTCACTATCTTATAAGTCAACGACAGTTAGTGATAATCTAATTTCACCAAAAGGGATACGGAAGCAGATATAATCGCAGCCGTCCGATAGAGATACACACATCGAGATCTCTTCCAGTGCATCGATGCGCGAGCACGTACTATTACGTTCCAGCGCTACTGTCGTAACCGCCAGTGCAGTTTGAGTCTGCGACATCCGGTCGCGACCGTTCGGCCTACGCGCTCCTGGTTATTTGTTCTCATTTTCGCACAAAGAGATGTGCTGCACGAAGATATATGCTAAATAGCCGAACGTAGCTTCAAAATGTGCGCTAAACGGATGCTGTAATCGTATGATTGCTGAGATCACGTCAAGGTGATACGATGTGGATGCTATCGTTGTACTTATTAATGGAGCGCAGTGTGGCGATTTGCACGGTCCATTTAAAGTGAGTAAACATGTTTACAGAGCGACAGTTTTTATTTATTTTTTATATATTATTATTACCGTATTCTACTCCACTGCGAATCAACCTAAACTATCTTTCTTTTTAGGGTTGAGTACCTTAAAAGGAATAAGGTAACCCTTATAAGGTCACTCACATGTCACTCTGTCATAGTCGTTTTCATAAGACACCGCTTAACGTAAAAACTTGGAAATTTGGAATATATTCAATAACACTGAAAAATATTTACATAGAAACATTGGCGAAGGAAAGTTAGGTACTCAAAAAAAAGAATTTTAGACTTCAATAAATAGCGTGAAGTATCGTTTGAAATTGCGAGATATAATCTTTAGACATATAGTAATAAATATATCCGCCCCACTTTTTGCGAGATGCTGACCCTAAAATGACGAACAAAACTAGTTTTTAGAAGCCTACGCAAAGGTTGTAGGAAAAATAAAGCGACAATTGTAGAAGTCATAGTTTTAGAAACAAGCGCCATATTCTTAAATCTGTTGAAGACCTGATAGACAAAACATTTACATCGTGAATAATTAAAATTTATAAATGGTTTATTAGAAATACTATGTACTCTTAAATATTTATAAATGCGTTAATACATACGGATCCCTCGTAGTGTGAGGGATCCGTCTACTCGCACTTGAGAGGTTTTTATTTATTAAATTTACGTATTCTGATATTATTCAATCGATAGAGAATAAAGAGAAGTTAATTTATATTTATGTTGGAGAGGTGCTAAACCAGAATGAGAATATGGCCCCACATACTCGTAAATAAATAATATACGAATATGTGGTGCCATATTTGAGCATACAAAAACATATAATTCTGAAAACTTACAGAAGAATACCGTAACGGTTTAAGTACTTAGAATATATAGCAACTCAAAACTAATGAAATTTTTCTGCATTTCTCAAAACATTTTAATGAGGGGAAGTAACCAGAGAAGTCACGCCGATTAAAGTCAGAATCAGACATAGCTTAAAAAAGAAGTAAACGGATATAACAAACAATATAGCCGCTACAATCAGATTACATAACCGTCTTATTCGCTCTTCTGCTTATGCAGAGGTATATTTCTAAAGTATCATTAAATCAGATATAGTTTTATTCCACATTTTTGTTTAAAAATTTCGTTATTTAAATTAAATTCCCCTAAATCGTAGGTATAAATTATTCGCGTGTGCGTTAATACATTCTGGATATTTTAATATTTCGTGCATTGTTGAAAGACATGAAAGTCTATACTATAAGAGTTTATATGCATCATCCATATACAGGTAACAAAACACATAACAGGCCACGATGCGGGTTGTTACTGTTTTCAAAATAAGGCACCTAACTGAAATCCTTATGATAAAGAAATTGTATAAATATTTAACGTTTGGTAATTTTTAAAGCAGCTAATTCAAAAGTCATTTGTTGAATTTTTGGGGATAAATCCTTAGATCACATTACAAATTGTACTATTATTCCGATTCGTTTGTGTTTTTTCCTAAAAATATAACTAAATATACGATTATGAAATAACTTACGAAGGACAAAATGATTACCAATTATATTACTCTCCATCGGGTGATAACTGAACTGAACCTCTTCAGGGACGAATGATAAGAAGGCAAATCCCAATCAAACATCCGTATTTAGGCCATAAGACGAGGTTCTTAACCCTCTGCTGGCGGACGAGCATAAACACGCTGCGTTGCGCAACTGTACCGCTGCGTCGGCGGGTCCCTAGAAGGCAACCTGCTCGCGACTTGCGCGCCCACTTCTCCTGCCCCCGCAACTCATCAAAAAACAATATTTTTAATTATCGAAAGCGACCGTTGATAAATAAACTTAAAGTAAACGGGATATCACTGGTCTGTGCAGCTGATTGTTAAAAATCATAGAGAAAAAGTGTAAATATACGTAATAAGTTGTGTACTGAAATTAATACAAGACGTAAAAATCTTAATTTCAATATTTAATTCAATGTTACAGATTCGTTTGAAATTCATCTGTATCTAACTTATTAGTTGAACACCTCGGTAGCAAACAAAAGAGATATAAACATATGTACATGAAATAAATAAATATAAAGATACGGGAAAGAATAATAAATAAGTTACGAGCTATAATAAAATAAACATACACCAGGATACATTTAATACGTCTTTCAGATAGCAACTTTAACTTGTTACAACAGCCTACTTCAAATACCTGTCAAGACAAAAACGTTTTCAATGATCTAAAATTATTTGTTAAGACCATTTTGTAATAATGTTACATTATTCATTGTTATCTGATTGATCAATTACCGCAATTTTGCTATGGACACAAATGTGGGGCACGTTTTAAATAAATACTTATTCTAACAGCCCTCTGAATGTCTCACAGAACAGTAAGATGTCATATCAGCACTTACAAAACGTTCGGTACAAAATTATGCGAAGTTCAAGTACAAATCGTCGTAATAGTCACAACAAGTTAAGAAACGCCTGCAATTAAATTTATACAAAACTTAATGATTTTCTCCAAAATTAACCTTGCTTTCCATCATTTCTCCCTAAAAAAATACGTTTATTGTAGCAAAATGTAAATGGAAGCAAATTAATTATTCTTTTTTTGTTTTCTGTTTACTTATTTCCGAAAAAAAAATTAATCTCAAACCGCAACTTTTTGTAAACCTTTTGCTTGAATATTTAGTTGTCAATAATAAACAACAACAGTAATACTTTATGACATTGTAATAAATAATAATCGCTTGACAAATTTTAAGGATGAGTTTAATTTTGACAACGCCAATACTTTTATTCGCCTTTTAGCAAGATGAGCAGGGAGGTTATGGAGCGTTAATGCTATTGAACCTAGAAACTGATTAAGAAATGCAATTAAATGGAAGATATACTTGAAATAATATGGTAAGAAAGACGCTTGAAAAACAATCTTTTTAACTATGGTTTCCTACAAATATATATATTTGTGACGCACATTCAATTCAATAATTAAACCAAAATCTGCCGAATAAATGGCAGTTAGCACAATCATATTTCAAGATTTAGGATCAGAGATTAGACGTGTTAAATAAATTCCTTCCACATCAGAATTGAAACGATATAATACTTACAATCTCATTACCACCAAGTTTTGCATACCAAATTTATCCAGTAATAAATCAATAGATTTATTAATATGTGGTTGTTATGGAACATATTCTAAAATATACGGTTATTTTACAGTGGTTTGTCTATTAAATTCCTTATTTCTATGACTACTAAATTGCTTCCGTGACATTTCGCCACTATTATTCGTATTAGAACAATGGCGTCGCCTTATTTACCATTTTGTGTTTCTCAAATTCTGCGCATAATACATCGAATTACCTTTTAAGATTTATGTGCAGCTCATTATTGATTCAATGCAATACTGTCTGACTGTTTTACAAAACCCGCTTTTTGCTTTTAAAAGTTTTACTATTCAAAATGATACACTTTTACTTTATAACACATCGATCTAATCAGCTGTAACCAAAAATTTCGAAGTACTGTAGAGTATATTAGTCCTTGAGATTCCCCTGCCATATTCGGCAACAGTCATGCGAGTTTGTGGCAGGGCAAAAGTTACATATTCTGTACATCTCCAATGTTAGAAATTTTATCACATATCTGATTTACTTAAAGTATGGGTGCTGTAATGTTTTATTCAATTATAATTTTGGAATTATCAAACTCCCTAAGTGAATCCTGAATTGAAATCTTGGGAGGCTTGTGATTTAAATCAAATATTTAATTTCTGAAAAACTTCTATAAATACATTCGTTTTAAAGTTGGAAAAACATTATCACCTATCTTTATCTTCGAAGGATCGTCGGAAAAATTACAAAAATGTGGAAAATTTTACGAGTATTGACTTGGAGTATGAGACTGAGCAACCTCAGATCTCATACTATTTTGTTAAGAATGAATATAATACGAGCTCGTATTATAATATTCATTCTTCGTGTGGTCGGCCGTCATATTAACAAAACATATTGATTTTATTATTAATCTATGATTACAGGATTAAAGTAACGACTCCGGCAATTCTTAGTTATTAAAACTTGTTAAACAAGAAGAAGTAAAAATATACTGAAACAATTTTACATATTACACACTTTATCACAGTTAGATTCTTCTCTCAAATCGGAAATAAAGTAAACATTATTTTTGTGGATCCTGATATGGTGATATGATTCAAATCAATCCTTCAAATCAGTCGATCCTGATATGATTTAAAATCAATCTTACTCTTATTGGATCCTTTCTTTAAACACTCATTACACATTTTTTCCTATTAATAATGTAAACAATGTTGTAGTTTTTACCAAAATCCTTCTCAATCATGCACTCAATAACAAGTGTCCACTCCTCGACGAGGCTGTCATATGAGTATATAGGTAGATATTTAAGTGTACAATAAATAGTCAAATATACAAAGATAATTATAACAAATCAGAATAAAAACAGTATGTACTTACATCATATATAATACTAATAGCCTAGCACTTGACACAGAAATTCGTCTGAAATCATTTCTCATAACGTTTCATCAGAAGCATAATGGCTTCATTTATTATAAAGTTCCGACAACTCGGGGCAAGAGCTAAGGCAAACCCATAAATTAATACATCTTCATTGAGAAAACATGGCGAGGTGCCAATTTATGTATTTGATGAAATATAGGTTTCGTCACTGTCATTATGTTCTATTCGGACGCGCCTTCAATTTAAGCCGAATAGCCATTACGTTGTCAAGGGGTGTGCTTAGTGCAAATAAAATTATACACTTACCGATATGGCCGCTAGTTGTACATCGCCGAATCGGGCTCATAAATAATAAATAACGATGTGATTATCGATAATGAGTATTATGCTATTAACTTTCTTATCGATATAATTGACAGTGGAACCGATGTTGTGACTTGCCGTAGTTCGGAGAGAAATATGAAATCGAATATTTACTTTATTCTAAAGATCGTTTTACTTATTTCAACATTCGCCATTATAAATTGAAATAAACAATATAAATCTACAATTAAATGAAACTACGTGATGCAGTATTATTTCTACTTTCTTTAATTTCTTTACCACGACCTAGGTTTCGTTGTATTACAACATCTTCAGGTGGGATATTAGCAAAGGTATCAAAATATATAAAGGATCAAAAGATAGACATCAAAAGATATAAAGAAAAAATAGATATCAAAAGATATATAGGATCTTTGCTAATATCCCACCTGAAGATGTTGTTACACAACGAAACCTAGGTCGTGGTAAAGAAATTAAAGAAAGTAGAAATAATACTACATCACATAGTTTCATTTAATTGTGAATAATGAATTTCTACAAAATTAACGCCTAATATATTCAATATAAATCTATATTAATTTTATTTTAGTAAATTTATCGATTTCAAATTTCCAATATGAATCAATTTAACGAAGATACCATAAAACATACATTGATAAAACAATGCATTAAGTAAATAATAAGATTATGAAGTTTACATTTTGCATAATATGCGAGCATATCGCATAATAATGCGGGTAATAGTCAGTGAAAGAAAATAAAAGTGATTTGAACGCAGAGACGTTGTACCAAAGTACTTAACTGCCTTCAGCAAAATCATTTTTCTAGAAATTCCTACATTGTCATGAGTCCAAATTTCTTTTTATTTTCTCCAAGTCATAACTTTTGTTTCAGGGAGAACAAAGTAAAATTCGTAGAAAATTTCCTTTAATTACTCATTGATAAACCTAATCCATTATGATGGATATAGTTAGAGAGTCATAAGGGTTATTTTTAATTATAAGTACTGGGTTACCTTTTGATCAGTGACGGAATTTTAAGGAGCGATTAAGAATCGGCAACTAAATCATATAGTGAAAAAAACAAATTTTTTTTCAATTTTTCCTTACATTTCCGCTTTTAAAGTTAAATTTGCACAAAAATAGTGTAAAAGATTTATTAGTTCAGTATATTCTATAATTATGGTACATGCAAACAAACTTGCTTTGCTAGGCTTGTGTCTCCATCAACAGAAACTAGCAATAAATAAACACAATGGTATATATATATATATATATATATATATATATATATATATATATATGCATATATATATATATATATATATATATATATATATATATATTTATATATATATATGTAAACTATAAAATTGCAAATAACCCGTTAGCCGACGAAAATCTGCACAATTGTAATTCTAAATCGTAACTCTGTACAATCGTAAAATGGATCGAAATGCGACACCGCACTCAATACCGAATTGATCAACACCAACGCGCGAACTATCGAGGATAGGCGAGCGGATATTTGTACGTGAATAAGATAGTTTACGTAATGTTTATATATTTAGTTTCTATACTACCTAACTGTTACTACCTACTACTCTACCTGTTACTTTCCAGAAATGTTTGATATTATTTTCCACTCGACAACCAATTAACACTATCTATGCTAGGAATCAAATCGTTAAGGAGACAAATGCGTTAGAGCAAATCTTATTTTTTTCTTGTTTTCTTTAATTTTTTAATTGAAAAGCAACGTATACTTTTAGATGTAGTAGGTCATGATTAGGTGGTAGGTCACCAATTATTTTTTTTGAAAATCATCATAACAAAATTGTTTCCATACAAATGATGTTTTTACCACATTTGTTTCAGTTTTTTCAACCTAAGTCCCGATTAGGTGGTAGGTCACGATTTACTTTTTTTTAAAAATCATCATAACAAAACTATTTCCATACAAATTATGTTTTTATCACATTTGTTATAGTTTTTTTACCTTAAGTTCAAAAAAGTGAAATATTAAACGGAAAGAAAACTAATAAAACGTTAAAAAGCTAATTAAACAGAATAATCATAAAAAGAATTTGAGAGCAGTTTGCAAGTAGTAATAGCGCTTTTCCAATAAATTTTTTTATACTTTAGTAATTCAATCAATATTCAATCATTAAATATATTGTATTCTATGAACATATATTAATAAACGTTCTTTGATTTAAGAAAAGACTGAAAAATTAGCTTTTATTAAAGCGAACAGCAACTAAGCGTACGTCATCATATGATGATAACATCAGTAGGAAATGTATTAGTACATACGCGGAATGAGGATGCTCACCTATTCTGCATACGATTCAATTACTCATTTATAGTTAACATATTGAATAAGCAGATGACCAAGCCTAATTAATTCAAACCGGTATCGAGTTAATTGTTTTATGGGATGTCAATTTCATTATCTCGCCAATGAACATACAAGAATGAAATCGTATAATCTGATAGTTGCAAAGAATATGGTGAATCGCGTAGTGGAATTATGGCCGTCTTGCCTGTTTACATTTTGCTGACATGAAAATTGAAATAGAAACTAATCGAAAAGTACGATCCAAAGGGACACATATTGGTGAATTAATAGCTAAACATTTAAATAGCGTTTTGTTTTTTTTATTGTTATAAATATATGAATAAATTTTCAATTAATTTATTATAAATATGTCAGTAAATTTTTAGATACTATATCTATTTGGCGACCTTCATAAATACTCGATTTTAGCTTATAATCCACTGAAGGAGACTATTCCAAAATTACAATGAAAAATTCCTTAACACAATATTAATAATATAACCAAAATTTTTTTAAATTATATCCTACAAATAGCATCCTTCCAAAAAATAGCATATCTCTCTATTATATATATATAAAAGATTATTTTATTACAAAATTGGTATGATTTATAAAAAATAACGGTATATTGTCGTGTTTACATTGCAGCAGCGGAGTCGAGCGCGGGCGGCGGCTGTGCGGGCGGGCCCGCCGGCGCGCACACGTTCGGCCCGCTCGACGGGTCGATCTACGCAACCGTGCAGCGCGCGCCCGCCTCCCCGCTCAGCGCCTCCATGGACTCGGGCATCTCCTCCGCCGGGCGCCGCGCCGCTCCCTCCCCGCCCGACGCGCGCTCCGAGCTCGACGCGCTGCTCGGCGACATGCTGCGCACGGTGAGCGCGCTGCCGGACGCGCCGCGCACTGACATACCGTATCACGCGCGCACCGACTCGCGGCCCTTCACCTACGGCCAACCCGGCGTAGAACCCGGCATGCTCCGCTCGGGCTCGCGCCTGGCCAGCCCCGAGCTGGTGCGGCGAGCCTTGGGCCGTCCGCCGCCCGCCGACGACGAACCCGACGCACCCGGTGGCACCCTACGACGCAGCCACTCGGCGTTGCAGAGCGCGCCACCCGCACCCCTATTCCACGCCGCGCCTGACTCTCCGGTCCAACATAAGAAGCTATCTCACGAGCAGCTGACTACTACCACGACGACGACACAGCCGCCGCAGGTCAACGGCAGGTTAGTTTCCTGTTAATTATTATGTTCTATTGTAATACGTATACAAAAATCATTTATTTAAATATCACACGTAACGTTATTAAAATAAATTATTACAATACCGTAATTAAATAAAAATATTTTCACTCACATGGTCAATGGCAGTTTAGTCTCCTGTTAATTATTATGTTGTGTCGAAATATATATCTATACAAAAATATTTACTAAAAAATACGTATTTCAATATCGCACGTAACGTCATTAAAATAAATAAATTATTACAGTACCGGCAATTAAATAAAAATATTTTCACTCACATGGTCAATGGCAGTTTAGTCTCCTGTTAATTATTGTGTTGTGTCGTAATATATATATCTATACAAAAGTATTTACTAAAAAACACGTATTTCAATATCGCACGTAACGTTATTAAAATAAATAAATTATTACATTGCCGGCAATTAAACAAAAATATTTTCACTCGTATAATAAATAGCATACTGATCATATTAACAGTGAAACAAATAATATCACCAAACTTTTGAGAAAAATAAGATAAAATTTTCTTTTAAAAATAAATAACTGTTAAGAAATAAAAGAGGATAAATAATTGTTTTTACATATAAATAATTAAGTGATATTTATATGAACTTATATAGATTTGATTGAAATAAATGACAAAATATATACATAAGTACTTTTGTAGTTTTGTAAGGATCCACATCCGCCCAAAGCCATTTGGCGCGATGCGTCAGTGCTCAAATATTGCCTCTTGCAAAACGCAAACTTCCTCAGCCCGCGACAATTGTGCAAATTATTGACAAGTACGCTTTGTCTCAATATTTATCTTCACTCGAAATTTTACTATTAATTTCAATGGCGCTTTACAATCCCTTGATGAGTGCGAAACAACTTCTGACAAAATAGTAAAATTTATTAAAAGTAAAATTTATTTTAGAAACACTTTTTTTTTGAAATAGCTTTAAAAATAATTTAACCTTCTGTAAATATTCGAATATTAATTCCTCAATTACTTTCAAAATAAGTATGCATATATTTGTATTCACACAATTAGATAAAGGACAAAAATTAACATTATCTTAATAATTATAATAAATTAAACTCAATAATGTGTTTGAAAATTTTACTTAAAGTCTTTAAATAATGGTTTTCCGTGAAATACTTGCACAATATTATTAACCCCATTAAAAACAAGGCGAAGAGAATTTATGATGAAAGATTTAATCTTAAGTTAGTGGATAATGTTAGAAATTATCAGCGAATACCAAATATTTTCGGAATATAATTTTACAAACGAAAGTTACAACTTCAGTAATTTAATGTTCACAATAAATATTCTAATAATCATTATTTACAAACAAACAATAATAATTTTTTTTGTAGATGTTTAAGCTTTTCCCTCGTTCTATTAATTTAATTAATTCTCGGATAAATAATATATTAGTAGAGAAAAAAAATTAACAATCATTTATATCGTTTTATAAAACTTCTTTAGTTCCTGTAGACGCCGCAAGAAAAACAGAGTGTTTATTTGTGTTTATTTTTATTTAAAATGGAGAGAACAATTGAACAATTTTGTATCGTGAATAATTTCCATAAATTTTTCATTTGTAATTTTTGCGAACTCCCGGTAATAATCACATAACACTTTTGAATAGCCCGTTTTCAGCATATAAAATAAAATTAATGTGCTACTTTTTAGCAGACATATTTGACTACAGCTATTAAATTTTGATTTTATAAAAAAAACTCCTTTCAATTAGTTTTGACTAATGTAAATTGCATTTCTGCCAAAACAAATACTTTAGTCCTCATTTTATTTTGACACACTTCCCTTTAAGACGGGCACTATTAAAAATTTTAAATTTTTTTTTAAACTTTTGTTTCAAATAAAACTATGTTAGTGATTCTATTTAATTACCAACTTATCCGCCTACGATACATTTAAAGATGACATCAAATATTACTCTAAGATCGAAGAAGATTTAATTTACAACGCAAAAAAACGAATCACGGCACTCGGTACAATATATTCTTGAATTGTTTATCGAATGGCGAGGTGACCTTAAACCTGTTCCGAGCGGCCTTTTTGAATAAAATAGTTAATTTGCCACAACCGAGTCGATTGGACGACCTCAGTCCGCCTACTCAGCCATATGGCGCGTTCCTTCACTCGATACGATTCAAACGATCGCGCGCACCTTTGATTCATGTTGAATCATCGATGTAAATATATAAAGCATTGAAACACATATATTACAAAGGAAAAGATAGTTTACCTGCGAGCCAATATGAATTAGTGTGAAGGTGTGCTAAGCACGACAGTTAACGTCTGTTAGATCGACATGAGAATTACAATGTGATATATATCAAACAATAATTATAGGCCTTAATTGTTTACCTAGAATTTCTTTCGCAGTAAGTAATTAAGGCCTGTGATTATTGTTTCGACTTTTCATTTATGCTACAAGTTTGATTTTCAAAACAGATTGGAATATGTACCTACGTGATTATTCAAAATCGTATTCAGATGATCACTTTTTGACATATGTCGTTAATTTACTACAAACAGGTGATTAGTCTGTATGTATAAATTAGAACATTTGCCGTAACTTTAGTTTAAGAATTATAAATAGGCATGTGTTAAGATTAATTATTTATATACATATTTATATCCTTATACAGCGTTCTAGTTATAATATGTAATTTCTGTTTACGTTTAATATTTACTTTGAAAACTCTTATTAAACAGAAATTACATATTAAAACTAGAAAGCTGTATAAGAACATGAAGGCATCCGTAAAAAAAATGTATTAAATAAATGAATATATAGAGAGATAATGAACATTTTAATTAAGAATTTTATGAGAAATCTGAAAGAAGATCTAGTATTATAAACGTCGACTACTTATCGATAACCAGTTTATCTTAAAATAACCTGTATACTCAGCTTTATAAACATCGCAAACGATCAACGGGCGGAATTTTTAAAACGGCTCGTTACTACCGGATACAGGGACGTTTTTACAACGACCGTTCTGCCACCGGCGACGCTCGGCGACCGTTAATTATGTTTGTTTTTTAATAATTATAGTAATTAGATATCAGAAGTTAAACATTGAGTTTGTTTGAAGATATTTAGTTTAGTAATGGTATCGTATGATATTTGGCGTAGGAATAACAAAATTGGGAAAGTGACATGTCGGACATGCAAATAAGGCACATCCAAACTCATACTTCACAAATAACATGGTAAATTTATTCATGCGTTTTTTCTAAGTATGTCATATTTGGTCTTTTGGTAACAAACTTAGTAATTCTGAATTGAGTTAGCGGTGAAACCGCGCACAAATTATTAGAAAAATCTGTATTATTTATACAACACTTGATGCTCGATAAATAAGTAATGCACTTCTTTATCGAGCACAGGAGCACGTACTTGAAACTAAATTATAAAAATACGCTTTCTTCCTACAACGTAAATTGTCATAATATAAAACTGTAGCCAACATAAAATATATCAGTATGATGATAATAAAATATTTTATTTGAGGCCGAGCTATAATTCCAATAGTATTTATGTATATGTAATTACAATCTATTAGACAATAATTAAACATTACGTATAAAGAAAGAGAAGTAAATCCGCAAGGGAGCCAAATAAAGCATGCGAAAGATAATGTGTAACCTAAGCTGACTCTTGAACACAAACATTTTTAATGGAGATAATAAAAACAAGTGTAAGTAAGTAATTCAATCTAATTACTTGTCATTCTCCATTTAGACACGAATCCTTACATTATTACAAAATTCATAATTTATTGTATAAAGCAGTTTTAAGTCATATTTAAGAAACTTAGAAATCAACTTATTATTCGGCTAACGATTTCATTGACAAATTTCTAACAGTAAAACGCATAGGTCGTTTATTTCCTATGTTGCATAAATGACAGTAGCTTCCAATTCACTATTTCAAAATTTCATAATTAGAATATTATTAATCAAATTACAAGAAATATGTCAATAATATGAAGTTGCCGAAATCACTTTACTAGCACCGCTGCCATTGTTTTTTATCCTTGAAAACACCTTCTCACAGGTCCAGTGTATGAGGTCCGATAGCGGTGATCCGTTGTCGAGTTGTAGTTCAACTTAAAAAAAAATCAATTTTAGCATTGTCTAGTGCTTCTTTAGAAACTGATCAATTAGGAATGGTATGTACAACGAGTGTTTACAGACTCTACTTTGAGAGGAATACGAGAGCACCTACGTAGTTCTACCCTGGCATTATTGTCTCACGCGTCGTTAAAACGGATCGATTAGGAATGATTTGTGTATGAGTTTTAGACCGTATAGAAGATGAACAATAAAAATTATATGTCTAAAATCAAATCAAAGTTTGTCATAAAATTATGTGAACTTTTGAAAAAAATATGTGAAATTTACGATATCGAAATTTGATTATGGAATATAACTTAACTGCCAAGATTATTGTAGGCTTTTTCAACTCATGTTTTTTCTCTAAATTTATACATATAATACAGTCGCTAAGCATTTCGCCCATAATTCTATACTAGTATTTATAATTCTATACTATTCCACAAAAATATCATACTGTTGTTTTTTCGTCGACAATAGACATTGACGTTGGCACTTACTTGCAACATTAGAAGCAGTTGAATCACTTGGCAATCGCAGCATCCAAATATAATCTGAGCTAATTTGTAATCCACAATGCAGCAATCGCTGCGTATTGGTCACGTTTGGCATCTTGCACCAATAATTTGTTACCGAGTGAAAAAGTTGGTAAGATAAATAAAATGTTCACTATTTAAAATAGATATATTCTTCAAGTAGCTTAAAAAAGCTATTATTAAATAATTCCACTTAAACCGATTGACTTCCACGAGTATTCTTTTCCGAGATTACGTATACATATAACGTATCATTATAAACCCGAAACCCATGTATGCACGCGTCTACCTTCGAAATAGATAATCATAACATAAAAGCATTTTCCAATTTCCGGTTTCTATTCGACATTGCACTAATTACAGTAATACTGGAGGGATATATTAAAAAAGTGTTATTCCCCCTTCTATTTTGCACATTTTCAGTAATTGTTCATGATTTCGGAGATCGTTGTATTCAGTGTGTTTAAAATTCGCGGAAAATTGCATACTATTTCCTTATTCTTCCGAAATCTATACTTAACAAATTAAACAAGGTGCTAAATAATCATAACACCTAAAAGCGAACATTAAATTTAATTAAAAAAAATCAAAACAACTTAAACAACTTTTTTAAAATTGTCGGCATGCCAAGTCACTTAATTAAATTTGCAATAAATTTACCCTAAAATAGCATTTAAAATATATAATTTAATATTAGTACAATCATTCTCAAACTATTATTTTCGCGGCATAAATGTTAGAAAAAAATTACCGATTAGAATATTTTTTCGTTAATATTATAGTAAGACCGACAGAACGAATATTGTTCGGGACAACAGATATGCGAAAATTTGCGGCCCTAAGAAATCGACTATTGTTTATACATAAAGAAATACAATCGATAAAATACTAGAACAAAAAATAAAACACCGCCTAGTATTATAAAGAGTAGATTCCATCAAAATATCACTATAATCTAATACGATATGGAAAGTAGATATCGGTTCCTATTATCGTTATAGTGAATAAAACCTCTGAATTTAAAATTGTTGCTATATGCAACAACATACCTGAGATTAACATTTTAAAAACCATGTTATAAAGCATAAACATTATACGTAAAGCGTGTTATAAATCTTCCATTATAACATTATCTTAATAGGACGGTACCAGTGAACAGAATGATGTGTCTTAGTAATTACGCCAGTAGTTAATTTGCATAGATACCTGTTTCATTCATCGATTAATGTGTCTAGAATGTTTTTTGCAATATTATTGTCACTTTGAAAAAACTTCTTGCCTTGTTAGGCCGTATGGTCATGTTGTTGGTAGATTCGTGATGATATGCTGTTAAGTCCTTCAGATATAAATGCCATATAAAATATATTTATCGTTTCGTATACAAAGAGATAGAAAAGAATTTTCAATTTGAATAATGTTTACATAGGTCAGCAGAAATGTGTAACAAAATGCCATCGGTTTTAAATCGGCGTGTAAAATCACGGCAAATAGTCTTGTGGCAGCTATTCAGAATATCGTCCAGCATTTAAAAAAAACATGCTTACATATTTTAACATAAATAATGTATAGCCCACAATTCTCAGTTAACGTCCCACCATAATTACCATACGTATACCATAATACGCCGCATATTCATCGAAAACATAAATTAAATACTCGGAATGAACGTCGTTACTCGCGAACTAATTCGCTCTAAGTAGAGCGTGGCAGGTCGATTAAGAAGCGGTCGTAAGCTTAACTTAACTCCACAATGAGGACAGATTAAGTGTTCTGGCGGCCGGGTGTGAACGCAACGTGCACTTTATACTGCTATTATACGTCGTATTCATGTGTTGTGCGTATTTATTCAATTGAGGTCGCAATTTAACAATACGGAAGTTTAACAAATTGCTCAGCGCAATACACACTGTCGACTAATAGACGGTTAATAAGTTTTTAACCTTATCGAGTTAATTATAATTACAATAACGTTAAGCCGCTTCAAGTCTTGTACGATGAAGGTGTATTTCTAGGGTTCCGTACCTTAGAAAGAAAAAAACGGAACTCTTATAAAACGTCCCTCATGTATCCGCCCGTATGTGAATCGGTCAGAGCCGTTTTTCTTAAAAACCGTTTGGCGTAGAAATTTGAAATTTAGCATAGTGATAAAGTATAGTAACTCAATAGTCAACACTCAAAAATATTTCTATGGAAATTTCAGGGAGGACACAAAAAATTAGATGTTTTTTTTGTTAAAGTGCCAGTATCCCGTGGGATACAAGCACGATAACAGTTCAAAGAGCGACTTCAAAGGATTTTATTTTAGAATTTTAGGTAAGGTAGTAAAGATATTGCAAAAAAGATCCAAACATTTTTTCAGAAATCGTTGGATATAGAAACTTGAAATATACTGTAATAACAATACATATTTACATGCATATATCTTAATAGTTAACATTCAAAAATATTAAAATGGAAATGTTTGAGGGGACAAATAAATAATAAAAATATTTTTCATACCATATGTCTTAATACTAATGTTTATGGTAATGGTATAGTTTCTGTGGTATTAATTGAAAGAGCGAAGAATTTCAAAGCTATTTTAGTTTCTAGAATTTTACGTAAGGTATTGTTAAAAATGTCAACAAAAATATGGTTTCCCTACCCCATATTATCTTATGATTTGAGTAAAAATTATGAAAAAACAGCTTTACCATCAATTTATTTAAAGTTTATAAGAAAACCATTTTTAAGTTGCCAATGATATACTGAACAACATATTTACATGCTGAAAAATAATATTAATATTTGTAAATAGTTTAGTATAAATACTAGGTAACCTTAAATGTTTATAAATGCTTAAATGTTTGAGGAACCCTCCTAGCACAAATACTACTCGTATTTGACAGGTTTATTTTAGTTGAATGTTATGCTATATATTGAATGTGTTCCTTTAGGTATATCGACAAATATTATTGATATTTAACTTTATTCATTTTATAAATAGAGCATAAAATGATGATGTTAAATATAGCGTGAGTTCATAACAAATCCCAATCAACTAAAAGCACGTAGGGCGATTATTTTTTCACATTTTCTATTTCAATTTCATTGTAAAATATTGAATATTGCATTTTCCGTCGTTTTTCTTTTACATATGCTTTTGCGAATAATTTTTACACAAGTGCTTAAGATAGTCCCTACGAATAGCATGTATGCGAAAGTGAACAATTTTTAATAGCTTAAAAACGGTATTTAATTATTTTTAGTGACGAGAAATAATAGATAACATTTGACAAATATGGCGCACTTCTCTCAGTGTGGCTCCTATAAGACCTAAAGATCTACATACAATTAAGTTTAGAAAATAAAATTAAAATAAGAAACATATCTAATATTATTTCATTTCTGTATGTATAACTTTAAAATTAATGTTTAATTTTATAAATATTCACATTTTGTATTTATGGTAAAGATATTTTAATTCAGAGTAATTCCTTAAGATACGAAGTTACGCTAAGCTTATTGTTTTAACAAGTATTCAATAATTTTTTACTTTAAATAGACGTCTTTATAATTGCAAACAATTGGTACAATTAAGTCAAAATTATACGATTCCTTTAGTTCAGATTATGGAAACAAATCGAATCAAATAATTCACGAAATATTTTCTTTCTACTGTACTTTTATAGAGAGACTTTTTAAAATACGTGAGAAAAGCTTGCGTTCATTTTGACAAAACGGTACTTTAGTATGAGTTCCGTTATAGATCAAGGTAACGATTTTTTTGTGTAAAATGATACAACCCCTTATGTATCGATTTACACTCCTTCAAAATATTATTGAAACACGTTATGATTGACAAGTGAAAGTTATTATGAAACACTTCTAACATACGAGCTATATAAATATTGAGGAAACTGCATATCACTGCGGACCACGGCAGGATGGATGATTACTTAAGATGACTGTTTAGTAACGTGGGGTTGCGAAGCGCGGGCGGAGACACAAATATATCTACTATTTCAGTGGATGATGGATGATGTGACCTAAAAATATGAATCCGACCATGGCTCCCCCTCATGACCTGGTTGTCGGTTTCCGGAAGACGCTGATTGCTGTAGTTGTTGTTACGTATGGAGGAACTAAGTTTCTATAAGCAGGATCGCAACGTCAACTCATTTCAAATGTATCTTCTAAATAAAACAAATTTATATAAGAATAATGATTTTTTGATTTTTCTCAATTATTTTTGTGAGTAGAAGCCTTTTATTCCATCTACAACTTCATTTATTGCTAGAAATAACAAATTATTTATGATAATAGATGTTTATTTCCCGTTGAACCTGGATTTAATTATGCAAACAATTGAAATATGATGAAATGTATTGAACGTTTCAGTTCTAAGTTTGAACGTTTCAGATTTCCTTTTTTATACACATGTTATTTTTGTAAAGCGAAAGTCAATTGACTTCTAGCTTTGAGTGAAACGAGAAGATATTAGAAAAATTATTCCACCTTGCTCATAAATTTTGACACAATCATTTCGAGATCTGAAGTTAATTCTAATATAGCTAAATGATCATACATCTGTTACATCTTATGGTGAACTACTTTCATCCCATAAACTTAAAACTTAAGTGTAAATGAAATATATATTCACTATCTGACACTATCATTTGTAGTAAAGCACCAATATATATCGATGGTAATTTAACAAGTAACGATTCGTTGTCGACATTCTAAAAACGACCGAAGCAAAGGTCCAGATTAAGCAAAAAATTAGACGTAACTAAATTATCAGAGGCCCACCGGTAACAAACCCCAGAAGGCTATGAAAATTAGACAGGCCTCAAGTTTCCGCCCATAGTTATGACGGACTTAATTAAATTATATGGCGATCGGTATGTATTAACACAGTACGGCAAGGCCACTCGCCGCACCGCCCTACGCATTATATCAACACGCAAAGGCAATGCCATGTCGTGGGCAATGCGTCGTTGTGTTGTTGGGTAATATTCCCCGCCCCCGCGCCCCGCCGCCTACCGTCCGCACCTGTGATGATGATATTGCCACCTAGTTCAAAACTATACTTCGTTATTACTTTATAATGTATGTAGTAGGGTTCACAATAGTTTTCGTTATTACTTTATAATGTATCTAGTAGGGTTCACAATAGTTTTCGATATTAGTTTATAATGTATGTAGTAGGGTTCACAATAGTTAAATGATTCAAATGAAAAAGGAAAGTGAACCTATGATCTTTTAGATTGATATACTAAAACAGAGAGCGTTAAACGCACATTAAAGAATCAATCCATTTCGAAAAGTGGTAACTGCCAAATTCCTCAAAACGCCTCTTCTCGAGGAGAACATAAAAAGAGAATCCATAGATTGTACAGGTCCGTGGTAATTGTAGCAAGAACACAAATGTTTTCCCGCCTCACTCGCTCGTCTCGCCCTCTCAAAATGTCTCTTGAAACGGCGAGGCGGGAGAGCGAGGCGAGAAAAAAGTTGATTCGAGCCTTAATTACGAAGTAATCATTTATTCTTTTATTTTCAATATATAATATGAAAAGTAATTGAGAAAAGCTCAATTACTTTTCATTATAATAAACAAAAACCTCCGTATTAAAAAACTTGGAAAACACCGAATTACTAGTTTAATCGGTTTTTCTTTCTGCGAAAATACTCATATCGCTCACTGTTCAAGGGTGAATAAGATGTTAAAGTGCGTGTGTCGTGTTGCGCGTTGTATGTCACTTTAACGTCGTATGTTACTTTAATGGGCGTGGCGCTCAGTGTGCGTATACTGCAGGATCCTTAATCCTTGTGGTAACATTGAAATAGTGTATTTTATTACAATAGTTTTATTTTGTATTTAAGAACCTAAAACCCGGCTTGCTGTACCAATTTAACAACAGCTGTATAATAACAAAGTTGTTATTATACAGCTGTTGATAAATTTGTGCAGCAGGTACAATTATTTACAAGTAGGTAATTAAGTAATTAACTGCACAACAACTATATAAAACATTAAATCGTAAGAGAAGCATAAATTTCAATAATTATCATATTCTACCAAATATTTTGTTCTTTGAGTTTCACGCCTTAAGCCGAATACATTACCCTTACTACTCCCGTACCCGTTTTGTCTATCGCCGCCGCTTTAGGAAACGTTCGTCGTAGAAAGTTGAAATTTGCCATAGTTATAAAACTGAAAGTATATCTTTGCCATAGTTATAAAACTGAAACTATATACTTAATATATTTTATCTTTATTTAAATTTTAGTTAAATGATAAATTTTTTTAGAAAAAAATTGAAAATTGATCGAGATCAAGGATAATCGCAAATAATCTCATTTTAAAATAAGTAATTGAAACAAATATTCTACTGAATGAGAGAGCCAATAACTCTAATCCCCGCATATTATAAGTTCAGTGATTTGGATGGAATGTCTACGGCGAGAGACTTCAGTCCAGAATAATGAATCTTAATGATTCATTATAAGTTTAATGATTAGCATTAAAATGGTAATAGTTTGAACCGCCCAAATATAGACAACGGTTTGCATCTCTCATTTTATCAAGGCTTTTTATAAGTGGCCAGGTTAAACCTGTCAGAGTGTCGAGATAACGAATGTCATCTTGATCAAATGAAGGCCAATGGGTAATAAAGTTTGCATAATTGAGTAATAAACAATCGTGCAATTACGTGGCAGACAATCGGTTTATAAGAACCGATTTTCGGCAATGTTGACTGGTGAATAATAAATTTTGAGTTTCCGTTTGCAGGTTAAAGTAATTTCGCTGTTTTTATGGTACCATTAAGTACTGAAACATTGTTATAGAGTTATGTATACACAATTTAATGGAGGTATTTTTCTTATTTTTTTATTTTAATTTTGTCTTATTTTTAGTTTAACAATAAGTTTTAGGTAACCATGAAAAGCTAGTTTTTATTATTTATACTGTTATTTGGATAGATCTTTGCGTTAAAACTTAACGGTCAGAGAACTTTTTTATTCAAAGATATAACGTTTACGACATATAAACTGTAACATTTAATGCACGTTTATAGGCGTCATTTAATGTCCAGAAAATTAATGTTCCGAGTTCTAAACAAAAATAACCTAAAAATTAAATACAATATAAGTCCTCCATTTTTACTTTCTCTTTTGGGGTTTGTAGATGTTTGTTTCCTTTTTATTTATTTTTCTCTAACTTAATTCCCCTCCTCAATTTTTGCGTTCTTTTGGATTTTGTCCATTTTTTTCCATCACCATTTACTTTTACGAACGATATGACTTTAATTATATTTTTTCCTTTTTCTTTTTATTCATTTTGATTTTCAGTGAAATTTCTTACTATAAAAAGGTCTTAAACGTATAGAAAATCTTTTCAAAAATACATTGATATAATTTAATTAATTTTATTTTGTTAAAGGCTTGTCACTCAGAATATTAGGTAGAATAAAAGAGAAAATAAGAAGAAAGAAATACAAAGTTAATATAAAAATAAAATAATAGATTTCCTTCTAGATGCTTTGTTTAACAATAAAAAACGAAAGCAAAACACAATACTGCAGCCATCTTCATTGTTTTTAGAGAAAATTTATATACCGGATTCTTATGCTGTTAACTTTCGTCCATAGAAATACCCATTTTGAATTTACGGAGAAAATGTTATCCTAACAAATTCGCAGTTTAGTATTACAAAGTTACTTACATAACCTGCACTATCTAACGAGTATTACTCGCCGGCCCCACATTCGATGCAAACAAACAAATCTGCTTTATCGCCAATTAGCATATCAAAGTGGCCGGCTCGTTACGTCACGTCGCCGGCGCCGTATCTCTCAGATAAACGACGACAACCTGTCGCTCTGTGTGTTTGCGCATGATTCCCGTCGCCAGTGGAGCCAACAATGGTAAATAAATATCGGGCATAATTTATTCAAGGCATTCGACAGAGTCAACAAAGGAAGGTATTTATTATAAAGGTCTGTCTGTCGACGTGGCACCTGGCGCGGCTCTAATTACAAGTGGTACTTGTCTGTGAGCAAAGAACGACCGTTTTAAAAAATTCTGTGCTACTTACTCCACTTCCGTTGAATTTACTCGATAAACAATTTAAACAGAAATAAATGGTGATTTACGTTCTGAATGAATACACAACGTAACGTATAGAGCAAAATCTATTATAATTATTGCAACGTGCAATGCTTTATATTCGAAACGAAATAAAATATGTGGTATATAACGATAATATGTTGAAGACCATCTTTGTCGATATCTCTCGTTTTTATCATCTCTGTGATAAAAACGAGAAAAATTAGAAAACAAAGAAAAACAGTAAACAGCGCGATACAAGGATTATAATAAACTATATCAATATGTAATCATATAATTCATTATTATCTGTACATCAATAACAATCTATACACTGCACCCGTATAAGTTATATGTTGTATGCCGATTATCCAACAATCCTCTGTGGGGTTCTTATATAAATTATTTAAAATATTGTTGCCATAAATATACCACATAGACATTTATGTTATTAATAATAACGGTGTTTCTAGTGCCATTTACAGTTTTATTATTTATAAGATAAAAAAACCTGTCAAATTAAAGTAGATCTCGTGTTATGTGGGTTTCAGTACATTTGAAAGACTGAACATTTAAAGGATGTACCTTTAAATGTGGTATAATAATATTTCTATTAAATGAAACTATTTCTATACATTACCTAAATGTTATTTTTGACCACATTTTTTTTTATTTCTTACTATACCTTTAACAAACCTAAGAAAAATATAGAATTATTGTTTTAAATTTATTGTAAACTTTAGGTAAATTTCTGACAACACATTTTTTAATAAATTTGACTCAGTTTTGAAGATGAAGTGGTGGGACGTATTTTAGTCGATATTTTTAGTAATATCTCGAGAGCTATATAATAATAATAATAAATTTTTATTTCAGGTTTTTACATCCATATAATGTTAGTAGGTACAATAGCAAACTTACAAACTAATGTTAGTGATAATAATAAGTAAATGGCAACGCGGTTGGAGTCCCCGATGATGGTGACCGGCTATACGACTGCGTGCAGCCGTAGCCAGCACCGGAGAGTCCCACCCGTCTGCCAGCGCGCGCAAGATGTTATTGGGACTGCCGCGCGTACGGTGCATAATGGAAGCGCACCGTTTGCGCATAATGGTCGCGAACCCGTCTGTGTCAGCCAAAGCGAACATCGCGGAGGCACTACACTAACGCGGCAGTCCCACCGACACCCGGAACGCATTATTATATTGCACACGCAGGTCGGATCGTATGTCCGCTGCGTAAAGTTGACCCACAGGCTGCAGGTGTAAAATGATTGACAATATGCTTTAAAAAGCGCAATTTTGACAGTGTCTGTGCACCGTGAAAACCTGCGGGCCAACATATTGCATCGGACAGACAGCGCCCTGCGCTCTCTTTCAACTTCCTTATCGTCCTTAAGGTCCTCGGTGACCCAGTGGCCCGAGTATTTAAATTCCTCAATTTTCTTTAGAACTGTACCACAGAGAGTGAAATTAGGGACAAAAGACTGAAAATCATTATTTCACTTTTCTTCGTATTGTATTTTAAACCAAAAAATGTTTCAGACCATTTCAAAAAAATACAAGATGAAATTAAATAAAAAATAGCTTTGGAATCCTCGTAAGTAGGGCGAGTTAATTCAATTGGTATACATCCGATCGTTTCTTAAGATAAGAAATCACTTTATAAAGAATTAATATTTAAAGTAATCGATTATTTAAAAAAAGAATTAGCCTTGTTTTACAAGAGTTCTCGTTCTTAAAGAAACCCTTAAAGTACGCATACTTTCATATAATTTCTTATGTGTCTATCAATATAAATATTTTAAACAGGTTTTCTTTTGAAATTCCTTGAATAAGATTTGTTAAATAATTTTAGCCTGTTTACTACTGCCTGACGATTCTCTTTGGTACTAATATTTGCTCCTAGGGCGAGCGACAACCGGTAGTCATTGTGGAATTCGAAACGCAGTGGTGCAACTTATTTAGTTGCTCGATACCGTCGTTGTTCGCATACTTGCTCGAAGTAAATAACTTCAAATAGTATATTCAATAGTACATATGTATATAATGAAGTTACTACAGATTTTGGGTTATCAGATGCAACTATCGCTAAGCAATTAAATTGAAGAGCATAATAAGAAATTTAAATTCTAATTTTCGAGTTTCTTCATTTTTCCGCCTTTTATGACTTCTTGTAAAGTTTCTTTTAAATATTCCTCGTGCCATCTTTTTTCTCACTAATTTCCAAGGGAATTTTTCAGAGATATATATGGCAAAGGATATTTCCGTAAACCACGTAGTTCGTTTGGGATAGAGGGAGTTTTATGCACTTCTGCGTTGAGCTACACGGAGAGAGAGAGGGCACGTGTCCGTGCTAATTTACACTACGTTCACTTTATGAAATTTAAAAGCGAATAAAAACAAGAAACATACAAAGAAACTTTTAAATTGTTAAAAATAATTTTATTGAATGATTTTTCTTTTTACGGGCGTATTGGCTCAATAAATGAGGCCCCACCTCTAGGTTTTGGTCGCAATTAAAACTAAGACAAGCTTCATGAGCGGA
This sequence comes from Druceiella hillmani, assembly GCA_039881145.1. Classification (NCBI taxonomy): domain Eukaryota; kingdom Metazoa; phylum Arthropoda; class Insecta; order Lepidoptera; family Hepialidae; genus Druceiella; species Druceiella hillmani. The sequence goes on from JAYKKI010000008.1 coordinate 8,694,688, forward strand.
AAGGGGAGACCAAAGATGGCCAAAATTGGTACCACATATTATATGAAAGTCCCCGTTAAATATCTAAGATAACTTTTTTGACAATAATAAATTTTCTTCAATAATACATGTTAATTAATGACGCTATTTTAACAAATTTTAAATGACATTCTCATTGGATCCGTGACAAATCCCACCGTCTCAATCCACGCGACCGAACTCGCGTGTCAATTTAGTACACCCACACACAGTTTGCCATACAAGTATAATACTTTAGAATTTATATTCCTTCACTTTGATAAAAGCAACGCCACCTTTTCCTAGCTGCTTTGTAATTTTAAACAACTAAAGAGTGATATCGTTTAATTTTAATATAACTAACGTTTAACTTGACGAATTAATATAAGTGCCAAAACAATTTTACGTGGGCGGTGAATCGAAAGCGAGCTTGACAAGCTTGTTATTACACCTGCCAGTGTCTGTGATCGATATAATGGCGCCGGCGTCTAGTCTTTATTTATTGCAGGCGATTAATCGTTGTTTCTCTTATACATCGTAAACTGCTTTTTTTAAATTTTTAATCACATTTCATGTCTTGAAATCATGTTTCTCATTAGAATGTGGCTCACGTATTACGTATCGACCGCCACTTCTCTTTATTTGAATGTCGCAATATCGTACCTATTTACGTAACAGAAGACTTGAAGACACAAAACGAACCATCATTTAATTTACGTAATTAGTACAACTTGTGTAATTATTGGTAATATAATTAATGATAAAGGTTCTTAAAAGAAACACCTATAAATATAGGAATATTTCCTAAATGAAATTAATAAAAGGAACCTTCTAATAATTTGTAAACTCTCGCATGAATTTTATTCTTTAAGTTTCGGGATGTGAAGTTGTAAATAAATATTGTTAGTAGTCATCGAGATAATTAGTTCAATTAGCCATCTCAACATATGTTGGCAGTTCAATGTTTATTACATCAAAATGGAAATAACATTTCTTTTAAATGCTAATGGAGTACTTTTAAATATAATTAATGTTCTGTTACTTACATAAAACCTATGATGATTATCGTCAAGTTCTGCACGCTGTTTTTTGTATTAATAGAATTTTAATTTATAATATTACTCATCTAAAGTATAAATATGAAATCATTTATAAACTATTTCTATTTTAGAACTCGTGAATATAAGTAATTTGCCATCCCTCCGTAGCGATCTGGCCTGATAGATAGTTCGTTACGGAGGTAAGCAACCTAATTATACTGCGGTATCACAAACCGACGACTCATATGAATGCTTGAATGTCACATAGCCGCGATAATTAATATCTTTGTCGTTATTGATTCATGAGTACAAAATTAGGCAATTGTAATAATTAAAATAGTGTTTTATCTCGTCCCGTTGTCGAGATACACTATTTCAACTTCCCCGCAAAGATTTAACATCAAGCGATGCATCACACACCAGGCAGCACGGCTCTATCAAAACGATTTGGAATGAAAATATGGGGTATTGTATATTGGTTTGAAGATATTAGATTTAAAATATTGATTTGTAGATATTGAGCTAATTCAATGCTTAAGTGTTTCTGCTTAATAGAAATTATGTTTAGGATAATAAAACATTTAAATTTATTTATGATTTAGAAAATATTGAAAATAAGGAACAGTTTATATTGAAAAATAAGGAACCCCTCCGAAATGAAGTCTTAGATAAAATTATTTACAGATATATGTTTTACATTCTGAAGAGAAATAAAAAAATATATATATAAATATATGTGTGTATATATATACATATTTATATATATATATATATATATATATATATATATATATATATATTGGTTAATTTGTATAAATTAATTACTATCCGCCCAACTTTCCAATAACGTTAATTAACAACATTGAGGTTTGAAGGCGCTTCTTATGACGAAAATAACATATTCCAATTTACATCAATCTGAATGAATCACCTTACGAAAATGTTACATACACTCATCAGATCTCCAACATTAATATAAGCATATTAAAAAGAGTGTGGTTATAAAAACTAAGATGCGAACGAATAATAGAGAGCGTGGAAAGCTAAGAAGATTGACGAAACATCGGAAAAAGGAAATTTAAAAAATTGTATGTTTATTTGATTAGAGAATTCACGATTACTGGAATATAGCGTCGATGTGACTATATTAATATTTAACCGAAAAAATTACTGGATTCATTTTAATGAAAGATTGTATTGAACACAGGCGTCCTTTCATTTTTTGAGTGTCACAAGACATGAGCTAGAGTGTTAACTTAAAGAAAGACGGGCAACAAAGTAAGTCCAGCGCACATTATATATTGACCAAACTGTTAAATATTATAATATCCCATATTATTACCTGACACTCTTATGTAAACAACTATATTTCACCACATACCAAAAATGAACGAGCTTCTTAAAGGTGCCGGTAAAGGCCGAGTCACTATCTCTAGTACATATGTACCTTTCCATATTAGACTCCCTCAACACGCATGAAACGCCGTCGCAGCTGTTCAGTGACCACACTGGCTGCCACAGGCGTTCGCACCGACCGTTCCAATCGCACGGCTCAATCGCGTGTGAATCGCCCGCCCGTGGCATAATGACTCTCCAAAGGCGCTTATCGCGATGAAAGTAACGGATGAGCCTGCGCCGCGCCGATTGGAGCTGACGAGGGCCTCGTTGTGAAACACGCGCGCCCACTGTGCATCCTTTATAAGGTTTGGCCCTTGGCTAATATGTTGAAGAGTGTGTGCGTCGGCCGAGGCCAGTTTGGATCAATCACGACGTTTGTTATTTATCATACGTGTAGTTACATATCGCTCTGACCTAATGGTATAAACAATCGCATCGTAGGCGCGCGGTCCAACTTGAGAGTAAAATTTCCGATCACACTTGAACCAGAAACGATTATATCGAAATTTACCAATACGAAACTCACAATTTACCAATACGAATTCATTTGGAGAATTTCTACTTAGGGACATAACACATATTTATAGCACGATAGACGTCTTCAAAGTCTGTTGTTCAGGTGAATGTCATATAAGATTATTGTCTAGAATTTCATTAAATTCTTCAACGATTTGTTAGATCTTACAAACGTCTATGCAATATAACAACTGTCTATATACAGTACACCCACAATTTTTATTGCCTCTTACTACGCAATATCGTTTCAATCCTCTAACACAATAAGGCATTTACTACTTTCCTTTCCTGTTGTTCGAATTGAAAAGAAGCAATTTATTTTAACTCATTAAGTCTAACGATTTAAATAATATTTAATAATCTAATGACATATATAAATAATAACACCTATAACATGTTCAAAATAATATCAAAAACTACTTATAATCTGTTGTAAAAATACTAAACTATAGTTTATAAATGTAATATAATAAATAGTAAACTACGCATAATATAAAACTATATGAATATTGAATATATTTTGCGTTAATTTTGTAGTAAATGAAGATGTAATACAACGAAACCTAGGTCGTGGTAAAGAACTTAAAGAAAGTAGAAATAATACTACATCACGTAGTTTCGTTTAATTGTGGATTATATGAATAATTAGAATGATGTTGAAAAAATTTGGCTTCCGTTCTCCTTCTAAGGAAAATAGCGACGATTTACACAATTTTCGCCTAACGCTTGTTTTTACTGATTAATGGATAAAATTTCCTAAGATACGAAATTTTCTAAAACGTTTTGTAATTAGAAAAAAAAGTGAAAAATTTAATCACCCCAAAAAATCTCATAAAAAATTGTAAATATTTCTATATTTACTTTCTTTTTCAATATTACTGTAAACAATTGTGTCACTAAATGCTGACTTACACTGAATCTTATTATTAAATTTATTAAAGGTTGTTATTGTTTTGACGAATGATAAAACATCATTAGTAGACGTGCCGTACAATTTCCAACGATGACATATGTGACATTGCGACATAACCTTGCAGCATTCAACGTTACTTCACATGCTTCCCGTTATAAATATGAAAACGCGGCCATAGGCCATTATCTTAATTAATTTATTTAACGAAGGTGAACATGGAACGTAAATAATTCAAGGTTAAACTATATTAAAGCCGCCAATTTATCAAACAATATCCATTTATACCTTCACAATAGTTATAATGAAATTTTATTTTATTTTTAAAAACTACGATTCATGCACATTTGTTATTGCGATTCTAAATCCTGATTTGTTTAATAAACAGAAATTATGATTCTCTCTCTATACTTCTCTATAATGTAGTAAAATAATATAGTAATAACACTCGCCTCCATAGATAGAGAGTTTGAAATATCCTAAACAATCCTTCTTGAATAGATAAATCGGAATCTGTAAATTTTGCGTTCTTAGCGTTTAGCATAGCACTGGAAAAAAATTCAGATAAAAATAATTGGAAAAAGATTTTTCGACACTGATTAATTATAATCGTTGAAACTTTATACATTTTAAATTTTCTTATTAAAACATGTAAATTATGATACTTTTTATTTGAGTAATTTCAAAGATATTTTTATAAGCTAATTATCGTTGCTTTAACCGTTGTGATAATTAACAAAAAAATCTACTATTTTGGAACCAGTCCACCAGAGATGCGTACCATATAATTTAAACACACTACATTCTTTCGATCATTAAAACATTAGGTTTGTTCTTGACCCATTTTCTTATATTTTTGTTAAAGCTCAAGTTAACGAACCGACAGTGGTCAGGTGTAAACAAATTTTAAACTATAAAAACTTTATCAAGTAAGTGAGGGCAACGTGGACTTATCCTCAGATTCCTGAAAATTATATAAATCAAACATTAAAATCAATTCAATGCCTATGCGTATGTACGACATACTCGTAAACTTCCAAATTTGTGAAGCCGTGTGCAAGCAGTTGTGACATAAAATAACAAGTTATAATTTTTCTGCGTTTTTCATGGTACATGAGTAAAAGTGTAACAGATACAGTAAGAAGAAAAATTATTCGTTGCCAAAAAATAGTATAGTTGGTTTAAGAAATACCAACAAAAAGAAATGACAACAATTTAATAGCCGATATTTCATCAATTTCCGATTTTATAAATTTTTCATTGTCTCATTTGCGATCCAAGCATTATTAAATGAATAATTCCAATAACTTTTCACTAGTACAGCGTTTATTACAAAATAAGGTACCTCGCATTACGTGGTATTTGTGATGACATATTTCCTTAACTGTAAACATTTTATATAATTATTATCACCGACGTTATATTAACTAGAACCCTTCAAAACCACATCAGTGTACTCTTTTATATACATCTACACTTGACTAACTCAGTAATGTTAGTTTTTCATGCGAAGACCTCATGCCTACAAGTTTTAATCAGCCAAAATTATTCATAATACCTGAATGTGATATAATTTGTTGTATAAAAGACGTTTAAACACTGTAGAAGTTCAATAAATCGAAATCCACAAATATTTTTCTGTAAATTCCCGAATGCCAATATATTTGCATCAAAGAAAAGAGACAAATGAAAATTATGAAATAATGCTATGATATAAAAATATACTTTTTTTCTTAAAAGTGCTGTAGGTATTTAGTTTTTCTCAAATTATTCACGACTTTTTTTTACATGAGCATAGAAGTCGAGGATTTCACCCTGGATTTAATTGTAAATAGCACTGCTCTCTTTCGGGCTAACTACATTCTCGTCGAATTGTATGTAACTAATATCTGTCTTGCAATTTTCATAATGGCTACGTTTAGACATTTAATTTAAATAAGACGTTTATCCTTGACAGTAGCAACTACATGGTCGGAAGCTCTAACATCAATTTAACAATTAAATTCTGCCTCTTTAAGGATGTGGTTAGTTTTAAATAGTTCCTTCCTTTCACTGATACTTTTTCATAAATCATCAATATTTATCGGCCGAAAAAAATTCAATTCTTAAAACAAAACTATGACACTTACATTAACGAATAAATAACCAACAATTGTTATTTCTTTCGCGTATGGTTTTTGCACGATTCCATTGTAAGCGAATTATAACAAGAACATCACATATTATGAAATCACATATTAATTTCCATAAACAAATGTACAAATGGGGCAGAAAGCTCCGAACGCATTTTGATTGATTGTACGAAACTCTCCCGATTGCAGAGCATCGACGGAGAACGGGACGCCGCAATCGAGCTGGCGACCGGTCCCATGCCGATAAAAGGAATCGAAAGCCGAACGACTTACTATTTCGAGACGGAATGCCCCCGTAAAAGGAGCGGCACAGTTATTATCGTAAAATTGTACACATTACATGTGCTAAGGTGTATTATTGTATTAAAGTTTACTGCACTGCATTCACTCGGGGCGGTTCGTTCGATTTAGTCGTGGAAAGCTCTACTGGCGGTTTTAACTTTTGGACTGACGTCAAATCAATATCTTAAGCTGTTCCATTTATTGTGGAATGAAACGATAAAGTTTTGTCACTTAAAATTTTCTTTATTTTCAAAAGTCAATATTACTTATTTCATATTACATATGGTCTCTTGTCAGGACAAGATTGTAAATACTCAAAATGTAATGGTTACGTTTTTATTGGCTCGTTGGGTTTCTTGACCTTCAATGTATGAAATGCAGCATCATAACAAGACAAATATTAATAAGAATCCTTTATACAGTGCAAAAATATGACAGGTTTTCTTTGACAATTGATGAAAATTTTAATCTCCATTTCTTCAAAAAAGGTGTATTTGACAAGACGATATGAGAAAATAGGAAAGAATGATTTTTTACCATGTAAACTAACACTCAATTCTTGTTATCCTTAGAAACAATCCTTATATAACACAGCTTCGTGGCATGCGATGTGGCTAACAAAAATGCTATATTGAACCAGTCAAGAAGTTACTAGACACAAAGAAAAACAATATTCTTAGTAAAACAGGATATAGAATAATTTCATGTAGAAAAATACATTTCGCAAGGGAAATTTTGTATAGACAATATCCGTATGTGCAGCACATTCTTGAGTATGCCCAATAAAAAAAAATTAAGAAATAAACATGGGAAAAAACTTGTACAGACATTAAGGAACATCGATTGTAAGTGTTCAATTATCAAACTGTGCTCGGTCACTTATAGATTCCAAATAATATAAACAAAAAAAATTTGCTTAATAAAGCCTATAATTAACGAACTGAAAACAAACTTAGGAAATCTCTGGCATTTCCAGTAATTTCCAGCATCTCCAATAATCTATCTTATCCTACAATTACCCAACCTACCATACTATAACTCCTGTATTGCAAGTTGTCTGATAAATAATTTAACATAATTTCGCCTAAGTTTCAGTTCAATAATGCTATTTTTCTGACAAGCAAAAATTATAATATTTCTCTTCACAGATCATTATGATCTATGAAGATAAATATCAGTATACAAATATAATCTCTAAGTCATGAAAACAGAAGAGACATAGGCTATTTATCAATAGAAATAGCTCACTCGACTAAGATAAACGCTCAACAAACACATAATACGTACGCTTATAGCGACGCTATTAATATTTTCGGTTGAGCGAATTAAAAGCTCATGGCCTTTGGTGCACGCATCAATTAATAAAGATTGCTTCCGTTTGGATGATCAGTAAAAAATCGTCTGTTGAGCATGCGAATGGATGACAGCAAGTTTGTACAACTAATAGTCGTAATAAACTATATAACTCTTGTCAACAACCAATAGATATCTTTACATCTAATCAAAACGTTATACTTCTTGCTTAGTTCAGAAACGTTAAAAATTCGTTAATAATTTAATTTAATCGAATTCAATGCATTATAGGCAAGTTATCTTTGAATTAACATTTTTAAGATTACGAGAGCAAAACGCAAAAACGAAACGCTTATAATTTGGTCATATCCGTCTGTCCGTCTGTTTCAATAGCTCTTTCAATTTAAGAACGAGTGCGACGAAATTTAAACCATTTAAAAGTACCTAGTATTTCTATTACACTATTCAAAAATATTAATTTTTCACAACATGAATATATTGTACACTATATTTGCCACAAGCGTAAAACCATGATAAATAATTAAAACATTACATTCTAGGATAATCTTTGTAGTTTTCCTGGAATCTTCGCATAGGCTTCTAACAGCCGTATTATTTTGTAATATTAGGTTAAGTAGTTTCGAAAATGAGGGGGGAGGTAACGATTTTTTTGCATATTTTCCGGTATATCTCTAAGGTATACTACCTAAAATTGTGAAAAAATATTTTTAAGGCTCTTATTGTTAGCGCTGTTAAATATATATATATATATATATATATATATATATATATAGCTGAATTTCCGATCAAATGAACATTTTTCTTTGTATATAGTTCTCTAATATTTTTTTCCGCATTTCTTATCGAGAACTCCTTGACTTATACCCTCGTATTTAAGATTTATCAACCAAACCAATATAATTTAAGGTTTTAAAAATAATCGATGAAATCTTCAAAATTAATTAAATTTATGTACGACTATATTCTAATATACGTTCATTCTAATTCAATATTTTATAATGGCATAGGAGTAATACTGAACTTAATATTTAATATAACCTAACTGATATAAGATAAGCTAAAATTAAGATAAATGTCTCATCTTTTAGAATAAATGAGATACAGGAATATCTAAGATATTAGACCCACACATTTGTGCTTTAAAAATATCGTTTGTTTGCTATATTTAAATGTTGTCGAATAGATGTTTTATTGGCGAAACTGAACGAAAACAACCATGACGCTTTGTCTTAAAACACCGCATTAGTGTCAATCAGATGTCAATAGGGCTGTAAAAACTGTTATTAGTTTACTAATTTTTTCGTACTTAATAAAAATTACTTCAATTTCATTATTAATTTACTAAATATCAAGAACCAATGCATTTAGCTAATAAATATATGAATTAAATAGTAATAATAATAATACAACAAAATACTAAGAAGTAAACTTTAGAAAGAAACAATTAAATGGGACTACGTGATGTAGTATTATTTCTACTTTCTTTAATTTCTTTACCACGACCTAGGTTTCGTTATATTACAACATCTTCAGGTGGGATATTAGCAAAGATCTAAACCTAGGTCGTGGTAAAGAAATGAAAGAAAGTAGAAATAATACTACATCACGTAGTTTCATTTAATTGTGAATAATGAATTTCTACAAAATTAATGCCAAATATATTCAATATTTAGAAAGAAACTAAATAAATTGTCGGTTATAAGAAAAAATTAATAGAATTCGAATTAATATTTGAAAAGGGACAAATCAATTTACGACGAAAAATCATTGTCATTTAAAGAATTAAAAAAAAACAATTGTATACAAAAGTTTAATCAAAATGTATCTACCTACATTATTGCTAAAAAATCATAAGGTATTATACACTTTAACGTCCACACTTAAAAAACCTTTTTTTCTACTAATACTTTAATCGTACATTATTCATTTTAATTAAACCTAATATTATAATTAAATTAACTTAAGTTGTTTTAAATACCACAATGCCTTTTTCATAAAGTTTCGGATAGTATCACTTCACCTCACCCGGAATGTAAACAGAAAAAGTACTGTCGACCTAATTGAAAAAAAAAATTATTAGGAATATCACATAAAACTGCGTCTAGCACAGAAATAAACTCTTTAATTACTTAAAAAATCTGAATATGAATTAAAAATCAAATTAAACAAAAACTAGTTAAGTGCGAATAAAATTGACACTAAGAAAGTGCGCACAAATACACACGAAAGTTTGAACATTTGAGAACAGATAGCACATATTTCTATTAAATCGACCTCTTTCATTTTTTTTCACATCGTATTTTTTTTATTTAAATTTCTTTTTAAGTCAAAAAGTAGAGTGCAGTTTAAAAAAAAAATAACTTGTCCCATGATGTCATTTTTATCATTTGTTTGCGTGTTGTGTACAAAGAAAAATACTTTCTTTGACACACACACACCTTTTCATGCAAAGTGAAGGCTCCTTTGCATGAAAAGGGTGTCAAAATTAAATTATTCGTAATTTAAATACGATACTTATTTATGGGTCAAAACACAACATATTATGTATTTTGAGGTCTTTAGCTCATTTCGTTTCCGAGCTAAAGAGCTCTTCGAACTCTTCGAGTACGAAACTCTTGCGAAGTGACTTAGGCTTAGTAAGAGTTTCTAAGAAACGATTATTTATATCTCTTTTTATATATACTATCCTTGTCTCAGTTTACAAGACATATTGAATATTAAATTTCATTACGCTTCTTTGAAAACGGTGAACGTTAGAATATAAATGTCCAGGCAACAGAGTAAATATGAAATCTCTTCAAGATACAGTGCAATACTGAAACTGGAACGAAATATGGAAAATGTGGAGAACGTGGAGAAAATGCTAGAAAGACAAATACAGCGTACAGTCACTTACTCTCTTATGCTCATAGTGCATTTCGAAATGAATTTTAAAATAACCCGAAAATAGTTTACTTTGTCGAATTATTTACTTCGACAGCCCTAGCATCGTCAATCAATAGATAACCCACGCATTCACGCGAGGCAATAAGCAAATATGTGTCTCAATGTATTCTCACGACAGTTTTTCTCAGTAGACCTCCCACAAATGTGCCAGTAGCTGTATACATGTAGGACTTATATTTTGGCAAGGTGAATGTTAATTTATAATTTATGTTGACATTATGTGTCTTGAAAATATCAGTGAGATTTGATAAATAGCGGAAACATATGAAAATATTTTTCTTACCTGCCGAACATTTATCGGAACGCGCATAAACTAGGGTTCCATAATCGTTTACATCTTTTAAAATGTTTTATATACCGAAATAATTCTAATTGTACAATCTGACGATGACGACGGAGTTGATGGCGTCGTCCATAAATTTCAAGTTTAATATTTCAAAAATGGAGCTTAAAAATTGATAACGGTAAATTGAAATTTAATTTTAGAATAAAATACCTGCCAAATGACACCGCAATCGACGCGAAAAAACTTTTTGCTCCTAAAGTACCCGCAGTAAATTTATGTTAACATTTTGCTTCATACCGCGATCCCCATTTTTGTATTTGTAAAATTTTATGAACGTAGGTCAGAAATTATTGAAACTGTGCAGCTTTTCGTAGCTTTCCGACTTAAATACATAATCAGTTAGAATCAACATTGTTACTAGTTTTACCTGCTGTCAGAAATTCTTAACACCAATTACAGGTATAAATATTGACATTTTTGTTTTTTTATTGGCTAAATCACTATAGAACACATGACGTCAATTTCATGGTGTTCAATCTATTATTGATGCGGATTAAAAGAAATAAAGTACAATTTTATTTACGTGTACGTAACGTAGCTTACGCTGCGTACACGTCTTCGAACAAGGTAGGATTCGTAAAGTGACGTTTCGGATTATTATGCACACATACGAGTGACACCTCTTCCTGTTGGAAGTAGAAGAGGCCCTGTTCTGTCGAAAACTTTCGAGACATTTGCAAATTCTCCGTCTTGTAAGACAAACATAATGAAGTATTGGAAAGAAAATATAACCGGGATAAAGCTGAAGTGTGCGTGTAACTATGTAAATTACGTTAATAAATATTTCGGAATCAGGCCACACTTACCGAAAAGGAATAAAAACAAAAACGTTCAAGTATAGAGAAGAAAGACAAGGGTATTTCGATTTTGATGAATGAATTTGTAGAAATACACGTGTTTATTTCTCTTAATTCGGGATTAAAATTTCAATAAAGTATGTTTTATTTATTACTATGAATACAACCTAATTGGTTAATTTTAATAGATACTTATTATTTTTATATGATATTTTGCCTAGTTTTCAACCTAAGATAACAAATAGTCATATTGTCAATATGAAATTATAAAAGTGAAAAAAATACAATGTATGCCAGGGTATTTTTTATTAATTTTAGCTTCGAAACCAGTTAAAACTCGAACCGCAAAAATTGCATTCTCGTACCGACTGTGTGTATCTCCTCCCTCCTTGTCGCATTCTACGGCATTAACAGAAAATATTTCGAGCGGCACTACCACAACAGCGTCTCGTATCGTTCATTGCTAGATGAGTACTAAGTACTAACTAACCGCTATCGTATTCGCTATTAAAATGTTTTGCTATTAAAATGTTCATTTCTTTTCATTTTTAGAGTTCTGTAGGCAAACTTCCTAGTTATATTTTCGTTATATTACACGTCGAGCTGTCTGTCCGTCTGTAAATCATAGTTGTTTTACTCGCAGACTATTAAAGCTGAATTTTAGAATAGTTACACATATTTATAACGTTTACGCAGTTATGAAATAAAAATCTTTTAAAGAAAATTTTTAGGGTGTCTGCCCTTATAAAGTCTCCATTAGTTAATTCTTTTCACTGAATCTTTCGTTGAATAGTACTTTCGATATTATTGGGTGTAATGTTATGAACACTTTTCGATACAAAAATCCGTGACCAAATATTAAGTTTCAAATGGTCATTTTTGTTAAAGTTACTCGTATGCGTTCTCACCCTCTACCAGCTAAACAGTTATTTTTGAATATCTGAAAAGTATTCATAATAATAGTATCTATAATGAAATGAAAAAAAAATTGTCACAGTAAAGTAGGCTCTTATAATTACTAATAATCGACCGACTATCTTGGCATGGCATAAAAATTCACAAATACTCCACACAAGTGACTTAAATCAACCGCAAAACTTTGTATACTTTGTATTTTGAAATGTATATTTATTGTCTGTGAAAGACATAGTAACATATTTGAATATTTATATGATAAAATATAATATTATTAAAATATGTTTTCCGACTGTGAAAGAAATAGTATACAATTTGTTTACGTTGTTGTTAAAAATTAATATATGTAAAATAGTTTAATTGAAACACCACGTTAATTAAATATTTATAAATACCTAAATTTGTACGGTACCCTCAGAATGCGAGTTCTACTCGTATTTGACAGATTTTTCTTTACTATTCTTTTCCTTACTAGCTTAGATCTTGACTTATCAAATTTATTAAGTTTTTTCGCAATATTCCACAAAATACATCATAAAATTAAACACATAATAAGATTAATAATTTTTTTTGGTAATTTCCCTTATATTGTGGGAATAAATGTATAAACAAATAATATAACATAAAAATCGAAATGGCAAGTTGTAATTAATTTACAAAATAAACAAATCATATTTTAATTTTTTTTTCTCATAATAATTTTAAAATTAATTTCTGCGAATTCTATATCATCATCAGACATTTTATAAATAAACAAGTGTTCATAAATATATTATTTTATTCTTCCGCACACCAGTATGTTTTGTCGTTATAAATTACCAACAATTCTTTCCGCCGTATAAAACTAAATTTACAACCATAACCATAATGCAAAATGGCAATAATGCATTTCCGAATATAGCATAGACTACAGCGGAGGTAGTGAGCGTCATTGAACACGTGCGGTAACAAAATTGGCGCGAATGCGAATAGTATTGCGCTCTCGCACGACTGCAACAGTCACAGCGCGGCCCACGCGGCTGGCATTAAACTTTAGAATTGTACGCACCATATAACTCCGCCTGTGAGTATCGGTTTAACCATAAATTAGAATTTCCATTTAAATGGCTTCAGAATATAGATTTGCATGATGATGTCAATAACCGTTCGAAGAAACTTACCTTGATGTGTAAGCCACTTGGTTACGGAGACCCAATAATGTCACCAAACGATGTGGTTCATTCCAAATATATAGTCATTTTGTTATGATTCACTTACTTTTAATCCTCTTTGTCCGTAAGAAATATTTGGCTTTATTACTATATATACACTTACTATTAGTCTGTGATCAGGCTGTAAAATTTTGCACTGATCCTTTTTTTATCAAGTATAATTTAAACGAATGTTATAAAGAACATAATATATTACGACCGGCTTGCCTAGTAGAATATTGCCGGGGAGGGGTAATTCCCTTAATTACCAAAATTGTAATTATTTTTTTTGAAGTTTTCTTTACGCACGCTTGACTTGGGGAGTAAGCTGGTGAATGCGTGACGAGAGCGTTACGAAAAGTGTGATCGGGCGAGGCGAATGGAAGTTGAGAGGGAGATATAAGTTAGTGAAGGCAGAAAGAGAGAGTTACGTTTCGTATATTACTGTAGGGAAAAGAGAGAGAGGTGCGAGCACACATTTTTTCTCTCTCTTCTTCTCATAGCCAGTGCATGAAACATGCGAGTTTGCTAGCGTTACGCGAACGGTGATTTTTTAATTATTTTGTAATTTCATTTCATTCTTGAACAATTTTATAAATTATTATTTTGTTCAATACATTAAATATTCTACGTTTAAAGTGAATAAAACTGTAAATTCATTTTAAAGTCCATATTTTGTGAATTTGACGTTTTACTTCAGTCGTGTGCTCTAAAGCACACTTGTTTTTTTTCAATAACTTCGCTCAAATGTTCTTTAAGTAAATGAAACCTTATTTGAAAAAGAATGATATAAAGAATATGAAAATAATGGTTTCCAGCTATCGACCTGCCGTAAACTTCAGGTTGCCAAATGTAGTAATGTTTACATTTTTCTGTACATGATAACCTATGGTTGCCTACCAAAATTCTGCTGCAAATAGTTGTTGCAAGCATTTAAATGATTAATTAACTCTTGCGCTCCATGAGCGTGAGCGAGACAGAAGGAATGCCTGCGCTCCCTATATTTTTCCCACTATTGGAAAATTTTACCGATGTCGACGAATTCATATAATTGCGAATAGTGAGCTTTACCTATACCTAAAACTAAAAATTATTTCCATCTATTTGTCTTTTATCTTATCGCCTTCTTCTAGGGCCAAACAACTTGTTTAAATTGCTTTTATCAAGCTATGAAATGCACAATTGAAAAGTAGCTTACAAATATCATTTAACAGAAATATTTTTGTTGTTATTCTATATCTAAGAATTAGAAATCATTTAAAGACGACTTTAGTACTTGAGAATTTATATGTCGCCGCAGCCTATATAGCCAGTACGTGAAATCGTAACTAATCGCTCCTCAAATGGTTTTGGTGCTAAAAATATTACCTTCGCTGTGATAAAAAACCCAGACTTAGATTCTTCACCAAGGGTTTCCTTCTTCGTTATTCCTGAGAGTATGGACTTCTACTTTATCCAAAAAAAAGCTAATTTATCCTATTCTCCTGGACGAAAAGATTGTCCCAAAAAGAACTGACCGGTGGTTTACGTTAGTGACCACTTATTATAGTTCTATAATTTGATTTTTTAATCTTTCTTTACCGTGTTTAACTTACAATGAGCAACATGCTAATCAATGCAAACCACTATGACTCGAGTCTATATTTAATTCTGACATTATTGTATAATGCAACGTGGTATTGCCATGCAAGTGCCAATTTTCATGCTGAACACGAGCGAATTTTCTATTTTAATTAGCGCCGATATCGAACCGTCCAAACGATTCGTGATCTCGACCTAGTTCGCAACGTAAACTACTGCAAACAATAATACATGCATTTACCAGTACTGAAATGCTCTTAATTGCAATTGTTCGCCCTCTTCTCTGGTCACGCAGCGAACTATAGTTGGATTGTGATATATTTTCCTGTTTCTAATACTTCTTCGTGGTTCGTATAGAGTATACCATGTAAGAAATATGCTGCTGTTTAAAATTAAATCAAGGATTCTGTAAAAGTGAAGAATTTTGTTTATTATACTTCAGTCGTTATAAAAAGCGTAAGCGAGATGTTCTCTCTTTTGCAACGTGCTAAACGTCGCGATAGTTAACTTTTCTCACCCATCTCTTCAAATGATTCAAGCTTACATACATTATCGTAAAGAGAGGAGTTATAGTGTATAGATACCTGATTGATAAATATGTATGTGGTAATGCTTCAAACCAAACTCGATATTGATATGGACTTTTTGCCTATATGACGTGTTACCTATAAGTAACGTCTGATCTTTTCTATTCGTCATTTTTCACATAAAATTATTTTTACCAGTCTTGCGTCTTAATTGTATTACAAAACAATTAATAAATACGAAACGTGTAACTGCTATATTCACACTATAGCCAAAGTGCCTTAATTTGTAAAAAATATTTGTTTTGGAACCCGTTATATAAATTGTTACATTTATGGGTGCTTGAGATACATTTGATGTGAAAACATTTGTAAAACATCGCGTATTTATTGTTTATCCTTTTTACAACTTACGGCAAAAATGCACAACACACTGTGACACATTATATTTTATCACAATGTGATACATTATATTTTATGAAATAATTATTTTTCATATCTATAAAACTGGTTATTTATAATCCAAACTTTATGTTACTTATCTTTATTAGCTTGTCCAATTGCCGTATCTCTTAATAATGAGCCATTTGACCATATCTTACATAATAATATCGTACACAACATATATTACTCCAGTATTTTGATTATATATTCAGTGAAAACTTTATTACAATGTACTTTATCTTTGCAGTTTGCACGAAATATACTCCTAATTGAGTTGAGCGATATGCGTATACAAAATGTTCGCATTTTATTAGACTTAAGTCCTCTCTCCTCCGTCATAAATACAATACCATTTAAAGGAAACATATCTGTGCCTACATATCGAATATACGTATATAAATAAATAAATATACATTATCCACAGATGGATAAACGGCAATGCCACCTGGAACGACAAATCTCCTTATAACGGAAAACTAACGGACACCAAAGTATCGAACGATAGCTACAACACGTGGAATAATAGCAATCGAAGCAACGGTAGCTGGCAGGACAGCCTGAAGATAAAGGAGATAAAGCACGAGACAAAGAAAACGCAAGACAATGGTTTCAACAACGACATATCACCGAGCAGCGGGCTCACCTGGCTGCAGAGGCAGCAGCAGAAACTGCGGGAGAAGAAAGAGGCGAGGATGCGAGTAGGCCGTCTCCCGACCGAGTGGAACACCAACTCGCGTCACGTGAGACAATCAGCCAGTCATAGGTGAGATTATCTTGGTTTTATTACAATTTTATAATTTGTTTACAAGAAAGTGAAGCCGATACTACAGTTGTGGTTTCTTCATTCGAACGTAGAACACACAATTGAGGGCTAAACGTTGCACTTTAGCTTTTGCATTTGTATGTTCTCCTCCCACCTGTAATTTATGATGCGACGATTGATTTCCATACAAGTTCTATACGAGAATCAATTCTGGTGGTGGTTTTTTGGAACATTTGTATGAATCATTTTCATTCAACTGATATCATTTTCATTCAACATGTATCATTCTCATTCAACTTTCCATACAAATGTTTCAAAAATCTGTTCTTAAATTTATTTTCAAAAATATTTATTTACAAATTTTCGAAGAAATAAAATACATTCTCACGATTCGGCCATTTGCAAAGTTTATACAAAACAAATTTGATTCGGCATAGTTCCATCTCCATAACGCATCGCAAGAAACTTGAAGGACATTTTTAATACGTATTTGATGACCGATTACCGTTACTCATTTGCTTCGCAGCTTGATGCCTTGATAATCCAGTAAATGGTAATTTATACAACACACCATTCCAGTGTGAACTACGTAGACGAAACATAACACTTACGCAGCGGTAAGGTATCCTTTCCGCTACACGAGTCCCCTTTTTCTTACGATGCGACATAAAACGTAACCTGTCTCTATTCTTGTAATAGTAAGCAGTCCTCCGTCTACTTCGATGTTATATTGGGACACTTTATAGATATTAGTTATGAAATATTATTTTATAAAACGTTTGTTATAATTTGTCCTACGTTAAAACAGTCATTTGTGTCTCAAAACACGAAATCGGTCGGGCTGCGTTCGGCGTGACTCCACAGAACAATGTCGAACCTATTACGGGCACATTGTTTTAACGAATTGTATTCGTCACGCACCGCTGAGGTTCAACAAGGAAGCGTAGCCGATAGTAATTGACGTCTACGCCCACGCCTTAGAAGCGCTCATCATTCAAAGCGGAATGTCCGCTCAACCCACGCTCCAAATCAATTAAATTGGATCAATATGGATCGCGTCCAGTTTTTTTTCTTTTTCGTTGTTTGCCATTTTTGAATTGGTAACAAATGAACATTGTTTGTGAAGTGTCAATTCATATTGTTTTTATTTGTAATAGAATTATGATGTATCAATTAACATTCAAAACCAAGGAATAGCTGTACTGCTACACTTGTACTAATGTAAAGACTTGTCAAGAAAAATGTTTATTCTTCTAATTTATCAGAAGGATATATTATGTACGTTCTTTCTGAATTTATCAACGTGATTATATTAAATACAATACAAATAAATTTATGTATTAACATTATATAGTAAACACTATAGATAATGTAAATCCATCATTTTTAAATAGTTTCAAAGTATCCTTTGCACTAAAATTTGTCGTAAATAGGAAATTGTTTATATATGATAATTGTTTAGTATTTTTGTTGCTTCATAAAAACTAATTAAATGAATAAATTGTTTACCTATATTTATAATTAAACAATACACTTATAACTTAGATTAATTTGATCGTTAAGTAAAGGAGGAACTTTGAGTTTATTTTATCTTTGATGAATTTTAATAATTTGTGACGAATATAAACAAAGGAAGTCAGTGAAAATTATCAAGCTTTTTTATTATTTCAAACGGATATACTATTTTCTCTTGGCACTGAGCTCCGAATGCATTCTTTCGTTTAGATATACACAGGTTTCTGCTGAAACATACATCAGGTTTCAGCAGAAATGTATTCCCGGGCCCTTTTTAAAACATCCCTCATCTACTGCCGATTGTTGACCACCCGCTTAGTCTCTCTGGCCCTTTATTTTAATTGATCTCTTAAGTGTCAATTGAGCTTAAGTCTGCGCTGTATATTAGCTACTGGCGATCAGTTTCTTCCACACACGGAACGCTGTGACTGACCTTGTTGATTCAATGTCACAATTCTAATAGCTGAGACTAAACCAATATGATATTATACATACGACATTTTAAAACAAAATCTTCCTAATGAGTTAGTACGTAAAAATGGACTGGGCATATATATAAATACCTTAAAGTTTAAACAAAAACGCTATGCAACTGTAACAGGGTGGACGGATACACGAGCGATACGACGGCATTCGCGGATGATGACGACGACTTCAGCGTGCCGCTGCACATCAACACGGCAGGTTCGCTCCGCCACGCCGAGTCACCGGCAGCATCACCTTTACTACCCAACAGGTAACTACACTGGACTCCGTCAAAATCTGAGTATTCTTTAAATATGACAGTTAATGGTGTATACTGCTCTTCATTTTTGAGTTTAAGTGCAAAATAACACCGACAGTAAATATATAATCGCAAGGGAGAAAATATAAACATTTATAGAAAGTCTTATAAATATAACTGTGTTAATCTCGTTTGTAATTTTATCACACAACTTCCTCCCCTATCTTTCCACAATGTCTTATATGCATTACGTGAATGGATATCTTAATAGATAACTTGAGACTGGATAATATAAAAATAAAAATGTATTTTTTTCCAAAAGTAGGGTTACTTTTCATAATAGTATACAAGTAAATTCGTACTGATAATAAGATTATCTCGTCTCTACGAAAAGCCTGGAAGATCCAAGAACACATTCACCTACACAAAAATATGAAACGAATGTCTGTTAGCTAACAATTTATTTTTGATCCATTTAAAAAGCGATCAACGTTGCTTATATTTTTCAATACGTAATAAAACTTTATAAACGTTTATATACTTAATATACGTAAATAAACGTTTATATACCTATTTCGTTCAGGCCCATTTTCGCCGATCTTCATTTTGTTTGTCTACTTTTTTATACCTATTCAAAGCAATTTAAATGAGAAGATAAAATATTATTATTACGAGTACGGTACTCAATTGTATATCAATATATAGGTTCCTCTTATTACCATTTTTTTGTATGCGTTTATTCTTCCTTGATAAATTATTAATTCTACCAACTTAAAAGCTGTTCTACAAATAATCCTTTTTGTATAAGCATATATTCTTCTGCTCTCTCATTTTCCTCAAGCAAGTTTTCCGGGTCTACAAATGCATTTCACGTTGCACATTTTAATAGAGCATACGGTGTATTGGTTTTATTATCAAAATAATTTCATTAATGTGATACATATAGAGGTTATCTCACGCCTTAGACGTTTAACATAATTCATCATGGTACTCCGAAGTCACAATTTGTTTATACAAACATTTACAAAATGTAGGTAAATTCGTTTCCTTCTTCGATCCTTGATTCACGTTTACAACTTGTTATATGCGTGCCATAAGTTTATAAAGTGCAGTACTATACCTACACCTTCGTTTCAACCACTGTTCATTACTTCGTCTATTATTGCATTTGATACGCCACTAACAGCTGTTCATACCCAACGTGACAACATTAGTAATTTATGAAACTTTGTCACCATTTATAAGTATCGTAAAACGGGAACACCTCCACCCAGAGTATATTTATTTAAAATTTTACACTTTTAGGACATCTTCGCGAAAATTTATGTTTTCCGAGAAAATGACAAGTCGCGAATGGACAACTAATGGCGGACATCCAGGTCTTTTGTCATTGGCTGAGCCAATGAACTCAGAGACTATGGTGAGACGACAGGTAACTATCGTTTTTTTTTTGCCTAATTGTTTTGATGTTTTTATTAATAATAGTTACAAAACAAATCGTATTAATTATAATTACGAATTACTACCAAACGTTGATAAATATTTAAATAAGTCAATATCAAATTGACTCCAATCAAAGAAATATCGCGTGACATTTCATGTACTATCACTAGTAAATACAATGATACGACCTTAGAATATAGTACTCATTATTCTAAGGATACGACTGATGTTTTATTTCCTTTTGCAATCTTTAATTTTACTTCAGTATTGCCTAGACCTTAGAATATAGAGTAATCCAGAAGGCGTATACGCACAAATCTCTTCGCGGTCGCGGTGAAGCCAAAAATCGGTGGAGGGGGCACCGCACTCGCCTACTAGCGCCCTGCCCCAACGCGCACGGTGTTACCATCAGCATAAATTTACCCACCAACTTCAGGAAATCGACGCATATAAATATACTTGTTTGCGGCAGTACGATTCATATTTGCATTAATTTATATGGTCATGGCTTGGTTTATATGAAGTATTATTAAGGCCGCCGTGATAAATTTCTAAAATGTTTATTCTGACCACAACCAATGGCCAAAGTATTTAGATTAAAATTATTTAAAAACTTTGTCACATTTTACCATTTTATTCATCACTTAACACTTTTAATACAAAAAGAAAACAATTATCTTAGTGTCTTAAAGTAAAAAAAGATGTGAAAAAGCCCATAATAAAAGTTTCAAAATATTCGATGTCATACTAAAGAAATTCAAAATAGGACGAAACAATTATTTATATACGGCGAAAATGAATGAATGTAATAAGTGTTTCTTGGCGTAATCCTACATATAAATATTATATACGCAATACGTAAAATATTTTAAAATTGAATATGATAACGGAAATTTACATTAAAACGTTACACCAAATTCTCCGACATTTCCAAAATCCCGATTTTTTTATAAATAAAATTTTACATTTTTCAATATTTAGGAATTAAGATGTTTTAATTTGGGTAAACAATTTTTTAAAAGATTTCTTCTGTTAATAATAATCTACTTCGATATTTTAAAATTGCATAGTTAATTGAAAATGAAATTAAGTAATAGTTTTTAGGTATGAAAAGTAATCCCCATTTCTTTCTTTTGCAGTCCAGTAATATTTTTGCAGGTGGGAATAGCACAAACCGGTATTTTAAACTATATTGCACGTAACCTTTCAGAGATGTGTCTTAAATTGCACTGACAGCCGCGTTTTGATACTACGCATTTTATGCGTAGTTTTTCGGACACACAATCGCGCGTTTCTTGCCTTCTGGAGTACTCATTATTCTAAGGCCTAGACATTGCGTATTCTTAATTTCTCTTTTTTAAAAATGAGTTCCATTTTTAATTATAAACTTATCATTTAATATCGTGGTAATAACACATTACGAATAAAAATTACCTTAAACGTAAAATACAGAATAGATGTAAAATATCATCATTCGTTCGACAATTAGATAGATTTCTTTGTCCAATTTTAACTTGTCTGTTTTGGATTCACAGCAGGCCCGGGAGGAATCATTCTCGTCATGGCGCTCGACACCCTTGAGTGAGACAGATTCTCCGCGTGCAGCGACTCCTGCCTTCCCTACGCACCCACGCACTCCTTATGCCCCGACGCCCACGCCCTCCGTGGCTCGCCTGCCGCCGCGTAGTCCACCCGCCACTAGGTTTATTCACATAAAATGTTTACTTTTATTCATACTTTCGCCATAAGATTGAAGTAACGTTCTCATAGACGATCTGATCTAGAAGATGAAAACGTAATTTCATCGGTGCTTAACAATATTTTGAAATGAAATATAGTGAAATGACAAAATATAAAAGACACTTCATTTGTATAGACAGCACCATAAAATTTATTATATGCAATTCTATGGTTTACATTCACACATAGGCTAGTTTCACTGTAACTTCTCAACTTACACCTTACCTATATCTCTGACAACCATGTTTCCTTACAATTTATTTTTATCAAAAAAGACAATTTTTTCATATAAAACTATTATACTAATAAAATAAATATTTTATGTTGTTTTTTATACATTTATACTTTTTCATTAGAAAAGAACAAACTTGGAAAACAAACTCCTTACATTTAAGTTTGCTTCGGTAAATTCACTTCCATGAATTGGCCCTGTTATCTTTTTTATTTTATATGAACCAAACATAAGACTTACAATTAGGAAATATTTCGTCCATAGAGTAAACAACAGAACTATTAGATTATCAATACATAGATGAAATGAGATTGTAAAATAATGAAGAAACTTGCATATCACTTACAGAAAAGACCGTGGCAGCTCACCTGAGGCTGACTACAGAACACTTAATGGATCACTCTCAGCTACTTCGAGGAGATCCAGTCTAAGTGCTGAGCCTCAGGATGTTTCTCCAGACAGAGTGCGGTTTGCAAAAGATACAAGCCAATATTGGTATAAGCCAAATATATCCAGAGATGATGGTTAGTATTAACATTTTAAAAATAAACATAATGATACTTCTAGAAAATTTATTTTGATCCTAGTCGTGGTTATGTTACAATTCATAAACTATAATGAAAATGTTTATAAAGAATTGATTTTGAAACAAAATGCTTTTAGAAACATCATTTTAAATAGGAACAAGAATTTCCTTTTTTATTTAATCTTTAATGAAAATTTCATGTTAGCATTACATTTCAAATGTCTAAAATCTCAGTTTATAGTATGATTGATAGTTAAATTCCCATAAGTATATGTATATTGAGGTATTTTCGAAATTTAAAAGACAATAAAAAAAGTGCAAATGATATAAGAAAATTTGTATGTACCAACAGGGAATAAGATGAAAATATATATGCAAAATATATTTTCACTTAAGTTTTATGGTGACATAATGTATGAACTTATGTAGTTAATCTTACTGTTATCAATACAATAAAAACAATTGTATAAATTGGATGCTAAACCTGTTAGGTAATTTATGAAATATAGTCATTAATAATTTGATTATGGAAAATTTAAAAAATATCTGCACCTTTTGTACAATTATCTTTCCAGCAATAGCTCTCCTGCAAGAACAGGATCAGGGTGCATTTATAGTTCGAGATTCAAATTCGTTTCCCGGTGCATTCGGTCTAGCTGTGAGAGTAGCTGGTAGTCCTGGACCTGCAGCCGTTCGCCACTTCCTCATAGAACCAACTGCCCGAGGTGTAAGACTACGAGGATGTACCGACGAGCCGGTATTTGGATCACTTTCGGCTCTGGTCTATCAGCATACCGTAACAGCACTTGCACTGCCCACTGTTCTAAGATTGCCTGAGAAGTATGTCATAACCCTTTATAAAATATGTTATTTATATAATAAAAAAATTTATATGGTAAAAAACCATAATGGAAGATAATATCTATATAGCTTATTTTACCGATCAAATTTAAAAGTTTAATAGCCCTATTGACAAGGATCAGATGGCCTAAAATTAGTGGAATACCACTCAATTTTTTTAATCCTATGTTGTCAGCCATCAGAAATTAATTTAGCACTTGTTCTATAACATCTCACTGTCAATAGCATTAAAAACTATTTTTCTGGTCTGGGCTGGATAAGGCACTTGCAATTACTTAGGTATTTTATATTTATTAACATTATAATTATACACTGTTTATTACACTAATGATCATGCTCCTTCCTCGACAGAGACCCAGCACCAGCAGGAGGGGCCCTAGCAGCTGCGAGAGCTCTTCTTGCCTCCGGAGCAGCGTGCCATGTTTTACTACTTGGTTCAGAAAATACAGAAGCTCTTACTGGCCCAGCAGCCGTGAGAAGAGCTGTTTCAAGACTACTCCTCAAAAAACCGAGTCCCAAAGCATATACAGTACACTTCAAAGTGGCAGCAGCTGGCATCACACTCACAGACTCAGCTAGAAAATTATTCTTCAGACGCCACTACCCAGCCAATACTGTTAGCCATTGCGGTCTAGACCCTGACGATAGACGATGGAGCCACGAACCTGATGAAAATGGCGTGCCCACTACAAAGTAAAACACTTTTAATTAATAGATGATTTATTATTGATATTACATATTTAAAACATTGTCGTAAGGAGGAAAGTAACAAAATTGCAGCGGAAATAAAATCTGCAAAATTATGCTATATTTAATGTATTGGAAAACATGTGATTATAAAAATAAGACAGAAACATAATAATCATTGTGTCTATATTTTAAGGAATTTTAAAAGACTATAATATAAGATAGAATTATGTACAACAAAATAATTATGAAATTAAGCAATAAAATAATTATGAAATTAAGCATATGAAGCTAAACAATATATTTAATTAAAAAAAGGTTAGAATATTAATGACATTAAGGAATATATTGGCAATTTAGTAAACCGACTCTTCCAAGGCTTTAATATTATTTTAATTGTATATCTCAAGAACGAAGAAATCTCTGTTTATCTAAAAATACAAAACACAGGAGATATTATGTTTATTGCATTCATAATTTCAAGTTTCTTGTATATTGACAATTTACAAACACAAAGGTTTTTGTGTGTCTTAATTGAAATTAATTTAACGAAATATCTATTTTACAGACGCATCTTTGCATTCGTGGCACGTGCTAATGGCAACGACAACCAATGCCATGTGTTTGCCGAGTTGGAACCAGAACAACCAGCTACTGCAATAGTTAATTTTGTAGTCAAGGTAATGTATACATTAGTCACAATATACTGGTCAACTCTTATAAATCATTCACAAAAAGATATTCACTAATCTAATTTTGGATTCCAATATCAATAAAATTTCATTAATGAAAATTTTAATAATTGGTAGGAATTTTTACTTAATTAAGTTACATATATAACATCAAACAATGTAATATTGAAGAATTATATAATGGCTGTTATTTTAAAAAGGTTAAATTTAAGGTTAATAAATTTTATCTAAAGTATTTCACAAGCCTATTTTGTTAATAAATTTTATCTAAAGTATTTCACAAGTATATTTCACAAAGTATTTCCTATCCTAATGTAACTTAATTAAATTTATCTGTATTTCAAGTAATTTTTTTTTCACTACCATCTATAAATTGTAGCTATGAGATACAAAGAGTAGCTATGAGAC
Source organism: Druceiella hillmani (assembly GCA_039881145.1). Classification (NCBI taxonomy): domain Eukaryota; kingdom Metazoa; phylum Arthropoda; class Insecta; order Lepidoptera; family Hepialidae; genus Druceiella; species Druceiella hillmani. The sequence continues at coordinate 8,720,611 of JAYKKI010000008.1, forward strand.
ACAAATATTCAATTTACAACTTCATCAAAAGCTGAATAGCATCAGTTAAACATGACATGTCATGTAGGGTCTGATCAGGCGACATCATGTGATAGTGAATGAACTTATTGAAGTCATAAATTATGTACATATGTAAAATATTGATATAATCTGGTTGAAATTTGTACTTAACTGTACCGAGCAACTTAACTCGTTAGTATCTTAAAATAAAATCTGACACAATATATGCAAATATGCTCTACTCGTTTTTTCTTTCATGTTTTCCAGGCATTGCTCGGCAACACACAGAAAACAAGAGATATAGTTTAAAAACAACAATTCGTAAATATAACAATACAATTATTCAAATCGTGTTAAGTCATTGAAATAATATAATATATATTAAAATGATGCCTTGATATTTTCACATAGGTTTAGTATTCTGTTTAATTAATGTAATTAAAGCCACCAATGTTTTGAAATTCAACACTAGTTTTAAGTAAAAAGTTATGCACGCATTTGTTAAACGCCTGTTAATATTGCTTACTACGACTTGTAACATATTTACATTAAGAAAGATCTGATTGTTGCATGTTGCTAAACATAAGATAATTTTAATATATCAAATACAAAAGCTTCTATCACAAAGGGAATGTTGCCATATATTAATTAAAACAATGAATATAATTTTTATAAATCTATTGAATACAGACAATTGGACAAGTTGATAATATAATAAATTTCACTAGATCTACATAAAGGTCACAGTAGGTTATCTTTTTTTATTTCCACTGAAAGTAAAATATAATAAATAAAAAGTTTCATGAAGTTGATATCGATGCGACAGAATTCTTCCAGTTATGTGTATTTTAATTCTTTCGCATTTATAAATATATTTTGTTTCATAGTAGATCTAGTGTAATTGGTGTTTAATCCCCACAGGCAATTTATAAACACTACAATTTTCATTTAGCTTACACAATTTTTTATAGTTTAATATTAATATTATTAACAAAAATTATCTTCAACTTTGTACACACATTATAAAAATATAGAATGTAGTCCTTATTAGTTAAAAGAAACTAACTAGTCTCTCATTTTATTATAAAATAATAAACTAGAATTAAAACCTGGAGATTGTATTTGTGCCTAGATAATAATATATTTTAATTAACTACAATGGATATAATATTAGATTATATGTAATAAATATATTAATAGATTATATAATGAAATAATGAGAAATATTATATTTGTTATGAAAAGAATTTAATGTTATGCTATGCTTTTTGTGCGCTTACCTCAAATGGTAAACTTTCACATAAAATATATGAAGAATTATGAAAAATGGATTTTAAATTATTCATATTTCAGAGTACCAATAGATGCAATTAGACTTTTATAAGCATGAAGCTCAAAAAGTAAAGTGTTTAAAAACACTAAACGGCAGCTACCGTATATAACATTATGGAAATAAATACTTGATTCAATGTAACCTGCTTTTGTTTTGTTAAATTATAAACAGAAAAACTGTATAAAAGCATTTACTGAATTATGCTTTTTCTGTACTTGGAAATTTAGTCTGCTAAAAAACCAAGGAAATGAAACTTTTATTTATTTTTTATACATGGGAAAGCAAGAATAATGCCTTATCTGAATACCAGTGACTTTACTTAGTTATTTAGTTATAAACAAAAATAATTGTCTTAAATATTTATCACCATTATAAAATTATGTATTTATTGATCACAATAAACTAGAAATAATATAAAGTTGTTTATATTCCTACCTTGTTCAATTGATTTATTCCTTATGTAATAACCCACAGTTTACTGCATAATAGATGAAAATTTAAACATTTAAAAGAACATGTAATCAAGACATTTTTTAATAAAATTTTATCATCGAAATTTATACATCAACAAGCAGCAAATCACAATAACAAAATTATTTATATCGAGAGATTTTAAACAATTAATCAAAGAAAGTGATGACCATTGAAGATGAATGACTATTATGATTGCATTTAAGTAATATTATTATAAAGCCTATAACTATACCGAAGAGATTATAACTAAAAAAGTGAATTAACAAAATTAAATGAGAAGAGTAAATTGAAAATGACAACAGAAATTAAATTATATATCTATAATTTTTTAAAAATAAATCCGAGCTTAAAACATGACTCCCTCCAGATTTCTTGTATTTTGGCATATTGGTACTCAGACCTATTTAAAATTCTGAACCTCAAAAGAAAAAATGCACATCAATCGCTAATCCAATAATTTTTCTATCTGTCACCAATTATGACATTCAATTCACCTGTGCATTGAAGTATTATTCTCAAATAATAATCGAGGGTGGGAAGGACGTTAAATATGCCAAGGTCTTACCATCACTTCTAGCAAAACCAGGTTTCTCCGAGTTAAAGTTGAATGATGAGTTGTGTCACCTGAATAAGGGCAAAGATTATTTAATGTCAACAGAGGGTAATGGCTGGTTTGACCAACGGACTACTTGAACAAAAAGAAATAGTTAGGTGTAACCTACAGGAAATTGTCAACTGGGCAAACACTTTTCCTTCTAAGTTGACTCCAACTGCTCTATATGACAAGATTTTAAATTTGTTTGGTCCAACATCTCAAAATTTAAAAAATAAAAACTTACAGTAAGAAGAGTTCCTCCAAGTGCTAAGGACCTCTTCGACCAGAGTACCGTAATGCCTGTGATTCAATCCCTAGGAGGAACAGCAAACCGGCTGAATGCCCCCGCAACAAATCTCGAAAGTGACCATATGAATCAGTAGCCACAACATCAACTTCTCAACCAATTCAGGGGGACCGCGTTTCGACTGTCTTGGAAAAGAAAGAACAAATTTTTAAAAATCCAAAAACGAATTCAAGCCTAACAACAATAATTTATTACAATATTCAGGCGGGGTTGCTTGTAAGACTTTCTCCCAGCATGGAAGGCCCTAGGGGCAAAATCATCTCGGGAGCCCGTATCTTTTTATCATAAAACTTCCTCTAAATTACCCAACCTCTTCCCTGAACAATCTGTACAAAACCAAAATTTTAACTTTGGTTATGACAAAAATAATCAGAGAATCGATAGAGCAAAAGGTTCTGGAATATACCGACAAGGAGAGTTCAAGTTTTCTATCGAAGATGTTTATAATCCCGAATAGCGATGGTGGACTCCGCCCCATATTCGATCTCAGCTGACTTAAACAGGTACGTTCAGATAAAAGATTTTAAACTAATCTCACAGGCCACTGTGCCGGAGTTTCTCCAACATCAAGATTGGATGGTAAAAATGGACATTTCCAGTGCTTACTTTCATGTACCAATCACATCATCACATCGCTGTTACCTAAGAATGACCTACCAGGGACAGCTGCTACAAATGTCGGTGTTACCCCTTGGCATCGGCACCTCAGACCTTTGCAACATTAACAAATTGGATTGCGGAAATCTTACGAAACCGTGATTATCGAGTCCTAGTCTACCTAGGCGATTTTCTATTAGCGCACCAAGATCTGTCCAAGCTGGTCTCACAGACTGCGGAGGTCGTGAACCTTTTGGAATATTTAGGGTGGCGAATCAAGTACCCAAAGTCTACATTGAATCCAACCAACGAGTTAGAATATCTAGGTATTACATGGAGCACCAATCTAAATACAATATCTCAACCAGTAGAAAAAAAGAAAGAAAATAACCGTCTCAATCAACACATTAGTGTCCAGGAAAATGAGCAATTTAAAACAAATAGAAAAAAATGTCGATCAACTCAATATCGCCAATTTTTTCCCAAAAGTCGCCTTCATTGACGATATCTGCAATTTATTCTAAAACAATTCAAACAGAGACAAAATGTGAGACGGGTGCTGCCGTCACAGGTTCAGAACGACCTCAGTTGGTGAAGACAGGCAGTAGATTACCAGAGTACCCTACATCAACAACTGACAACAGATGCAGCGGATACAGGTTGGGGAGCCCAACTGAACAAGAAATGTTGTCAAGAATTTGGACGACAGAACGGAGGAAGAAGCACTCGAATTGGAAAGAACTGTTCACAGTATATATCTCAATTCAGAACCAGTCTCGCCACTTTGCTCCAATCGCTCCGACCGGTTGGTATCATGCGTAGGGAACGAAGGGGGAACTTATTCCCTGATACTTTTAGACCTGACACGCAAGTTGTTGAAGCTGACAGAGAGACTGAACATTCTTCTGTCAACTCAATACCTCCCAAGGAGATACAACTATACAGCCGATCGCCTCTCACGGGGAGGGCTGCTATCCGAATGGCACCTGTTGCCCAACGCAACAAACCAATTATTTCATCGCTGGGGAACTCCAGGTGTCGACCTGTTCGCATCAGGAGAAACAAGAGTGGTCAATAAGTACATTTTTAATAGCGAACTAAGGAATATGTATTGTCTATGGCTCTCACTGGCTCTGCTCTCTCTACTCGGTGACATTTCTTGTACTGTATGTAGTTTACGTTAGACTTGGGCGATACGAGTATTTTGAGATACTGAGTATGACGAATACGAGTATTACAAAATATCGGTGACAAAATACTCGACGAGTATGGGCGGCGTAATTCCGTTGTGAGAAGACCATATTACAAATGGCTGTAAACTTACGGTAGCGGGAGACGTAAAATAAATCTTAATTGTAACCTATTACGAAGAGTTCAATGCTCATATCCTTTATTTCTTACAACTAAAATTGGCGGGAATTCCTATAATTTTTAATAAAATACAGTGTTCATTTTTCTTTCATACTAACAAATATTTATGGCTCCAGGCTTAGGACTGGTGACTGAATGATTCAGTTATCATAGAATATTAAATAAATGAATCACATTATTGTAATAATAACCATTAATTTCAAAAAATGGATCACCTTATTAAAATAATTTTTGCCATGTTTATTTTAGCCAATTTTTTTTAAATAATGTTGTAAGTTGTTTGGAACAAGTAAATTATTATGTATTAATTATTGTTAAATTGAATGTTTTCTACTCAGATATTTCCTTTAAATATATATAGCTGTTTTTAATGACAATTTAGTCTTTTAAATATTGCGAGAAACAAAATAATCACCCAAGTCTGTAAAATACTCTTGTGGGGCAGTGGACTTTCTTATGGATATAATGACGAAATTAGAAACAATCAAATGAAACTACGTGATGTAGTATTATTTCTACTTTCTTTAAGTTCTTTACCACGACCTAGGTTTCGTTGTATTACAACGTCTTCAGGTCACTTTAAAATATTGTAATACAACGACACCTAGGCCGTGATAAAGAACTTAAAGAAAGTAGAAATGATACTACATCGCGTAGTTTCGTTTAATTGTGAATAATGGATTTTTACAAAATTAACGCCAAATATATTAAATATACGAAATTAGAATTTAACTTAATCGAAGGTTAGTTTTTATATACTATATATATTAACAATATTTACACTACAAAGTAATTACGCTCAACTGTGCCAATAGAAAAACGGAGAATCATTAGACGAAAAGAGCATCGTATTTAAAATCCTTATTTTATAATACTCTTACTTGTCGTATTGAGTAAATATTTGTCCGCAAACTGCGAAGTGCAAAGCAATACTTAACGTAATGAGTAAAACGAGAATACGAATATGTTTGACATACTCGTATCACATACTTTAAAATATTACGACTTACGAGTATTTAAATATTAAGGTTTTCCCTTGAAACTTTCCTTTAAACATAAAAGAGCGAGGCAACCTGAATACGATACGCGTGAGTGAAATAGCTATAGCAAGCTAGACAAAGACCACCTCACGATCACGAGAGCCGCATTACGATCATAAAGTAACCATTGTACGAAAGTCCGATCGGGCATAACGTACAAGTATTTACGATACCAAGTATTGTGTATTTCGCATACCAAGTATGTATGTATTTTTACCGATGACAATAAATACACCTCACCTCTATTGTATGTGAATTTAATTAAATCTGTATTAATCCACCAAAGTGCCCAGCTTTTTATTGTAAATCTATTAAGTTATTGACCCAGAAGCCCTAATAAAAGTGTAAAGCTCAAATCAGTTCAACAAAAAACCGGGAAAAAAACATAACCTCACCCACGCATCGTGGTCTTGTTTTGCATATAAAAATTCCTAAAACAAACCATTGATCTAAATATCAAACCATTGATATAAATATCGGCCAAAGTAACATAAACCAAATCGAAAATGACAACACCAATTCATGTGCGGCATCTATTGCAATTAAACAAAACTACTTCGTCGGTCACATGGCCGACTGTACGCGACCGTAGATGTAATGTTGTCATGGCGTTATCTTATTTTATTATTGTTTAACTAAATTTTTAAAAAATGATTTTCAATTTGTACGCATGTATACTGATATAACAATGCTTAAATAGCTTCGAATTTATGTGAAGTAAAGAAAAAAGTTATTTTTATATAAAAAAGGCGATTATAATAGGTAGATACAATGGTACTATACTATATAGCTATCTCAGCAATAATTCAAAATTAAGGTTGCTAAATTATCTTAACTTCATTCTGTGCCAATCAGTTTTAATTTATTCCCTGTATCGGAAGGTTGCGTACCTATAGTTGGCGGCGTTGGTAAGTTGATTATGTAAGAACTGAGATATACTTCATCAGCGATGAAAAGGTTAAGATTTAAATTTTTTTTTCTTAAAGAAATTATAATGTTATAATACTCTCCGTCTACATACAGGTACATATCTATGGCATGTTTTCCATAATCATTTACTCTGTTCTGGTATTTTGTATTATTTTAGTTTAAAATACTTGTTTATTACTTTAGTGCAAAATTAGTAATGCACAAGATCTATATATAGAAAGATAACAACTCATTCAGGATCACATTTAAATTCTATCTGACCACATACGCGAATTTCGAACGTAACGCGAACTTTCAACACCTCTGTCATAACAAAATTCAAAAGTTATACCGAATATTATTAAATCATCTTCAATTACGTTATGCTTTATGTTTTATTTACCTTTACAAAAAAATCCTTTTCTGATTTATCTTCCCTTCATTAAAAATTAATCACACATTTGACACAATAAATTTAAATTGGTTTTAGAGAGCGATAAGACTATGTCGAGTTGTTTGCAAATATTTCAAGATAGCTGTGCCTATGACTTCGTTCGCGTGAAATTTGGAATGGAAAAGTTATTACAATTTTACTAAATTTCATCAAAATCCATACTAAATTTCACCAAAATCCGTCCAGTAGATTTTGGATGATTGACGCAAAAATTAAGAGACAAACTGACAAAAATTGCAAAATTTTTTTTTCTAGCTTCTATTATCATTCTACAATCAATTACTCTTTAAAATATTTTCCATGTATATAATTCACTTTGGTACAATTTTATTACATATATAGATAATTATTATTTGGAAGGTTGACTACGATTCTGTTTTCTAACGAAAAGCAGCAGTTTCAAAAATTAGTTATATTAAAGCTTTTCGGGCGCGCGTACACATGCACATGCACGCAAATTTTCCACTAATCGATAATTTTTTTTAAATTGATTATTTTGCACTACTTATACTTAACAAACTGTAAAATGATTTTAATAACCTACAACTTAGGAGACATTGCTATCTATAATTTAAAAAAAACAACGTATGTGTAAGCACGTGTGTCTTCCATGTATACGTTTTGCCAAAAAGCGTATGCGTTGCCTATATTTAATCACTAAATGAGTCAAACCTATGAACATTTTATGCTTACATTTTCAGTTTTAAGTTTATCAGTTTAGAAGTTGAGTTATTGATGTGACAGACAGATGGACAAATATTAATTCATTTTGCTTCTATAGTATTCTCTTTTTCTTGCCCCGTACTCATCAGTCGATTTTCAAAATTAAAACCAAGGAAAAATTAATATTTAAGAAAATAATATGTGAAAATAGGTCCTTGCAAGGCCACAACGTTGGATTTCGTATAGTTGCTGAATATACAACTCTTTTTTCAATAAATAATAAAAAATATGTATGAGAAACAATTATAAACCGAAGGTAACATACATCAAATTTCGGTTGCTATGACCTGTCCTTACAAAATAATACAAGTCTATGAAACAAACGTAAAAACGACCTCGGAAAATCCAGTGGCATTAAATATCATGGAAAACTTACAGTGGCTTTAAATATCATGGTGAAATTATTCTAAGTGGAGATTCGCCGTGAGATCTTGTCTCGAGCACGAAGAACTGTGGGATTGTATAGAAGGTGAAGTATCTGTCGATACAAAGAAAAAATGTAGAAGTGAGTACAAAAATAATTCTACATGTGTATTCGAAAAACTACGTCCACATTCAACAAGCAAAGTCTGCCAAGGAAGTGTGGAACAACTTGGGGCGCTTACTTCGTGACTTACGTACAACTAATCTTGGTGGATGTCAAAACGTAGAGGAATATGTGAGCAAAATAATGACAATAGGTCACAAACTGAGAACATAGGGTGTAAAGAAGTAGACCCCGGTTTATCAGATTCATATAAACCCATGATCCTAGCCATCGAAAGTTCTAGCATAAAGATTAGTGCATACTCTGTGAAAGCTATAATCTTACAAGATGTTAAATTAATGATTGTAATACAAAAACTTTTTCCGCTAACACATAAAATAAAAGGCTATAAGAAATACCAACCTAAAGGTCCTTGATGCTTCAGATGTAATAAATATGGACATATAAGTAGAGAGTGCAAGTCTGTCAAAGAAGAAATCATATAAAGAAAGTTCAAGTTATGCCGCTGCTTTCATAGCTTCTACTAGTAATTGTTATGCGCGATATATAGACTACGGTGCTTCAACGTACATGACTAAACATGATAATCTGCTACAAGAAGAGAAAATACGACTTGTCAAAACAATCAAGGTGGCAAATGACGAATTTTCATGAATGAAAAGTTCCGGTCAAGTAAGTTTGGCCGTGAGTGACAACAGGGGTCAGTGCAAGAAAATATTGCTGCAAAGTGTATTACATGTTCCTGAACTGGCAACAAACTTACTATCAGTCAGTCAGATAACCAAAAGTGGTGGTAAAGTGAAATTTAAAAACACGCTCGTGACTAATTCAAGCATTTTTTTAACTTCTTGGGTGCATTTCGTTATAAAAAAAGTGAACTTAATCCTGTTCTGCATAAACTGCCTCTATTTGAACATATATCAAAATTTGTAGTCGTTTGAAAAAAAATACGCCAGTGTACTCTCTACTTATTCTACTAACGTAAATTAGGCTTTAAGATAAAATACGAAAGCCATAAACATTTTAAAACTAGAAATATGTATACATACTTTTAATTATCTCAATATCAAGTAACTGATAAGTTGATAATACTCTCTGTACTAGAGCTTGACGGTCAATCTAGAAGTTATTAGCCGTTACAATTCACATACGGACAAGTATGAGGTTTCTTGTGATGCGACTATTATATTGAACAGTGCGCTTACGCAATCATTAGTGGTGCAATTGTCATCAACATGGATAAATCGGAAGATTAAATATTCTCTTAATATATACCAAAAATTAAATGCATAATTATGGTTTATTTATTGAAATATACCTAGAACAAAGGTAAGACGTTCAAACGACGACAATCGTGACAGAATTACACAATTTACACAATTACAGCTAAATAATATGAATATTTTTTAAAATTATTCTTCAATAGATATAATGTATATAAATTTAACATAAACAAAGACATTAATTATTCTATAAAAAGTATCATAAAAACTTGTGTCATAAATGCCATAATGATTATTTAAAAGTGTTCTGTGTTGCATTTTACTGAAAATCCATTTTTCTATGTTTCGAATTGATAAAATTGTTCTTAATGGCCATTTCAATTTCTGTTACAAGTTGAGACATTTTTTTTGTCTATCTCCGATTTCCTCCAGTTTTCCTTATTTTCCAAAAAATAAAAATGTTTATTATGTTCTATTAACAATAATATCTTCTAGTATAATTAGTTATATAACCTTGTTCAAACCATCAAATATCCTTACTGTTGTATAAATATATTACTGAGAATAATATCCATTTAATTTCATTACATACACCGAAATATTTGCATTATATAACCTCATAGAATAACATCAATTTAATTTATTACCCTCTCTAAAATACTTGCATATTGTAAAACTTTCAAAAATATAATAAAAACTACATCTCTCTCCCACAATAAACTCACTAACGTAAGCAGTGGGAAAATCTGCACAAACCCCGCTTCCTCTCTTGTTTTGTGTAATATATAAATGCTGTTGGAAGTTCCTAAGAGTTAATCTTTGCTAATTGCCCATTTGAAGATGTTGCAATACAACAAAACCTAGGTCGTGGTAAAGAACTTAAAGAAAGTAGAGTTAATACTATATCACGTAGTTTCAATTAATTGTTAAAAATAACTGTTGAATATATAAACTTAAAAGTCTTTAATCTCAACATCAACATCATGTTCTACAGACAGTGGCACCAGTGACCTTGAGGAGGCTCTAAATAAAGGACTTTTAAACCTCGAAAGATGGGCAGACTTGAAGAAAATGGAAGTAAGTGTTGAGAAGACTCTTGCCCAGCTTTTTACCATGTCACCAAAAAAACACCCAATCAACCTGAGCTATAGAGGCTTGCCTGTTCGGCAAGTTTCTCTGACGAAATATCTCAGAATTAACCTTGACACCAAGCTATCCTGGAGCTCTCACAGCTGAGAAGACTCAAAGGCGTATGAATCTCTTGGCTTGCGGCTACCAAGTGGGGAGCTATTTAGGACACAGTATATAAAACATATGTGCGTTCAGTTCTGGACTACGGCAGTGAAGTCGTCTCATTGGCAAGTAAGCCCAGTCTTGCCAAATATGACGTCGTTCAGAACAATGCCCTTAAACTAATAACTGGTGAGGCAGTTTCAACCCTTTTAACAGCCATGCAACTCCAAACTGGTATTAAACCTCTGAATAGCCGCAGGGATAAATTCACTTTGAAATTCTGAGAAAGGGCGAAAAGAGTGTATAGAAATTACTGGACTGAAACTGGAGTTTGTCTATAAGTAGTTTATAATCGTTTAAAAGTTATTCAACAGTTTCAACGTCTTCTATAGTATAATTACAATTAGTCTTGGAATAAAAACGCCTAGTTTAATTAAATTAAGTACTTCAGAAAACAAACTGTCTTGTAGGTCATTTATTACACAATTAAAATCACATCTAAGTGTATCATAAATATCACAGAAAGTCACAAAACCTTCCTTTATAAATTATCATTGTGATGATATCTAAATGATAGATTCAGGCGTGTGATATGTAATATATCTGTCGTTTCATTGAACAAAACTGAAAAGAATTTAGCTTCCTTCATATTCTATAAAATACTTTCCTGAATGATTTCCTTGCAAACATCAATCAACTCATTTTGATATTTTCAAGGAAATCATTCATACATTTTAGCGTTAGATTTAGAAGTCTCTAAATGATGTTGCAATGTTTTGTCACTAGATTCTATACGAAATTTGAAAAGTGTTCTAAAATTTTCTTTATCAGCTACCACGCTGTCGCAAGTGAATATTTTTTTGTTTGTTTTCCTTTTTTATTAACAACACGGTGCGGGAAAATATATTTTGGGGACAACCAATGCTTTTCAAGCAACATAGCTCTAGTTGAATTGTCTATATTTTTCCCTACATACCATTCAATATCTGATGAAAATTTTGATTGAGAAAGGGAGCTCTGTATCTTATCAGAATCGGAAGTCGACGTACATGATATCGGCATACATTGAGTAGCATCAGTAACAGGAGAATATTTTTTCACTTCGTCTAAGATTAAAATAGGTCAATTTTGGGTTGCTTTTGAATCTCAAGCCTTGGTTTTTTTGTCGAAAATGAGTCTATTTTTCTAAATGAAACTTTCCAAATGAAACATCTGTATTATATTTTGACCCACCATCAGCAATACCGTTTTCCCTAGAGTCACCCTATAAACAAAACACGTGCAAAAAAACCCATGGAAAACACATTTGCGGGCAGCAGCTTGTATTTAAATAAATGAATACGTCAGTTTACTAAACCGAATACTATACATCAACAAACAAAATCTTCGTATAACATCAAATGATTAAATAAATATTAATATCTTGTTGTCATAATCAGACCCTCAAAGGTATACCCTATCCTATAAAATGACAATCTTATTGTTCATTGGTGAATTAATAAAGTTAGAAACAGTAAAGTAAATAGAAGTGAAGTACTAAAGAACTCCCTCATTCCAAAGAATATACACACTTGCTTATAACTTTCATGTAATCACATGATAACATTAACAACAACGAGGTTTTAACACTGTTATGGTGATTATGATTATTTACTACTTGCCGTCTCCTGCAAGTCGAAGTTGCAACAACTTTCAAGAACTCTGCTTCTGTCTGTTGAAGCCCCACTAAGTATATTTTTATGAGCCATTTAATTTATGCCGATTTTGCATTCACTCTAAGCAAGCGCGAAGCGATATGACTGACGACTACGAGCGAAATGGTCGGCCAGGGCCTGATTGGTTGATCGCTAGACAGACCAGCAGTGCGCAGGGCGCGGATGTCACGGTCAGGCATCACCTATTATTATTATTATACCACGGTGTCACCTATTATTATTATACCATGGCGTCACCGACCATATCGAATGATCGGAAGCGCAGCCGCGACCGAAGGGGGCGGTACAGTGGCGACGCTAAACCAAATGTGTACGTCGGCGACCTCAAGTTCGCGAGGCCTCTTTACTTCGCAGTGAAAAAACCGTTAAATTAAGTGAGCCAAATTATAAAATAATTTATGAGTATAACGAGTTTTATTGTTCATAAAATGATGACAAAAAATAATTACACACATAGAAATTAAAATAGTCGAACTTTTCGGCTTTTAGCCTCACTCAATTTTTTTCAGGATTGTGTCGTAGTTAAGTCTAGCCGCTATTTCAGCTTCGATTGACAGAACTGATAACGCGGATAGTCTGTCTTGGCTCATCGTGCTTCTCAAATAGGTTTTTATCAATTTCAACTTTGAGAAGCTTCTCTCAGCGGAAGCTGTGCTGATCGGAACTGTGAACATGATTCTAATTGTAATATAAACATTTGGATATATTTCTTCTAAATTATTTTCTAAAATGTATTGGATGAGTTGTTTCGCGTCGTTGAAATAAAACTTCAGCTTTTAAAAACTAATTCACTAGACTCTATAGTCTAGTGAATTAGTTTTTAAAAGCTGAAGTTATTCATATAGTTCGAAAGGCTGTATGTCACTCTTTTTGCCTTCCCGAAGTATTGTACCTAAATCAGTACAATGTTTGAGAAGATCCTCTTTTGGCATAGATTTCAAATAATTGATATCATAAATAAAACCAAATTGCTCAAAATATTCATTGAGCACTGTAAATCGACATTCGGTGTCGACTATTATAGCATCTACCATTGTGTTAAAATAATTAACTCTGAACTGCATTTCAGGAGATTCAACTGGTTCATCAGTATGTTCGTAACTAAACATTCGTTTTTTCTTGGCTATTCTTTTTTCCTTAAATTGAGACTGAATTTCATAAGTACTTTTCTCCACAAACAATCTAGCTTCTGTTACGCTTTTTTCAAATGCTGTATTACGGAATTCTTGAATCCAGCTACAAAATGAACGTAAAGTATCAATAGCGACTTTCAAGTTGACTTGAACCGATTGCCATAGTTTACTTATATTGTTTACACGTAGCAAAACCTCATATCACACGAGTATTGCAACAATAAACTCAAAAGTTAACATTACGTTCAGGACTGCTTCACTGTCGCTTAGAGTTTCGGAATCATCAGTTTTATTTTTCAGTTCATTCACGCATTCGATGACATCATCAAATTGTAAAAATATTGCTTTTACTGCTCCGATTCTACTCTCCCATCTCGTTTCAGACAGAGGTTGTAATGTCAATTTTAATTTACTTTTTACTATCTCCCAATGCTTGCTTGACTCTGAAAACAGCACATAGATTTTATAGATAAAATCTATCAGAAGTAAATTCCAAGGCATCCGCATGGTGTGAAGAATGCTCTTGGATTTATATTGAGTATTCTTGTTCTGACACCTTTCTTAATTCCGACCATATTGGCGCCGTTATCATATCCCTGTCCTCGACAGTTATGGATATCTAGATCATTTCTTTCCAGTTCTTGTAATATTGATTTTGTTAAATACTCTCCTGTTGTTTCTGCGACGTCAATAAACCCAATAAAATGTTCCTCTATAGCTCCAGTTGACAAATTGCAAAATCTTAATATTATTGACATTTGTTCAACACGACTTACGTCCCTGGTACAATCGCGCAAGATGGCGTAGTATTTTGCTTGTTTAACCCTGTGTATAATTTCGTTAATAACTAATTTAGACATTAATGTAATTAATTCGTTTTTTATGTCGTGGCTCAGATAATATTGAATAAGTTGCTTTTCATTAATACGTTGCATATACTCCCGTAGTGTCGGATCATAATTAGGTAACAACTTAACTAAGTCCAGAAAATTGCCAGAGTTTTTACTATCGTTCAATTTCAAGGATTCTCGATGAGCTCTAAATGCCAAATTGTGTGAGGCCAAGTAGTTTATTATATCTATCAATCTTTCAAACAAATTATACCAATACTTTTGGGATTTCCTAATCGATCTCTCGTTATCCTTATCTATTGTTTTACCGTGTTTGATTCCTTTAAAGAGTTCCATCCATTTAATCATGCACTCCATGTGTCCTTGACTTTGTTCATGTCTTTGCAATATCCGACTCAGATCCTTCCAATCACAACATCCTTCTTTTATTATCTGTGTCTGCAAATGTGAAAAAAGTCTACATAGAAAGCAATAAACTTTATCTTGAGATATGGAGTAAGTTAACCATCTGCGATGTTGCGTTTCGCCGTTACTCAATTTTTTAGTAAAATGAAATTTAGAAAAATGTCTTTTACTTTGGTCTTTTGGGTAATTGTCATCAGATTTCTCTAGGTCTTGATTGGGACCGTTTTGAATTAAGTCATGGCGCTGCGCATCGTTTAGTGGCAATATCCATTTCCCCGGATCTAGGTCTATTAATGGCTCGCTTAAATGAACTTCTTGCTCTTGATTTTCTGACTCACACATATACTCACTTTCTAACTCTTTTTTGGATTCAGAAATTTGGGTCACAGCAGATTCACTCGGTGTTGAAGGTAAAGCTGTATCAGAAATTTGACTAAAAGTTTCATTCAACTATGAAGCTGGTTCTGTTTCAGAAAATAAAGATTCATCACATGACTCTGAAGCAGTGACACCTGAAGAAGGCTTTTCAAGAAATTTCATCATACTGGGACTCAGATTTTGGTTGCATATAGCCGTTTCAGCCTTTCTTTTTCTTTTTGACGCACCGGATTCCCATTTTCTACCTACATGTCTGTCTTTAGAGGGTCCTCCAGACCTAAAATATTTTTTAGTTAAGTTTGGTAAGAACGCAATGTTACAGGATACAGATTATAAGAGTTGGTTGATGATTATTACACAGGGAGGTCCTGGATAAAGTGCCAATACGAAAACCATGGATTACGTTACATACCCGGAACATTTTTTGTCAAACTTTTTGTCTGAAATGAAAAAAAAACCACTATACAAAAATTACGAGTCAGCTGCCAACTTTGTATCATCATAATCATCTCAGCCGGTAGGCATCCACTGCTGGATATAGGCCTCCCCTAAGAGCGCCACCTTGATCGGTCGCGGGCCAGCTGCATCCAGCGACTCCCGACGACCCTCACCAGTACCCGTAACATGAGCGGCTTTGTTACGCGCGAGAGAGTGACATAACTCTAGCTAACTCGGTCGATTTGCGTTGGAGTAAGTGAGATAGAAAGTCATCTCACGCGTGACAAAAACCGCGCATGTTAGGCGGGCAGGTTATCAGACCACCAAGTGGCGGCCTACCGACGCTTCGTTTACCGGTACACGGCCGCCACTCGAGAACCTTTATTTATTGCCCATCCGTTAACTGCTCTACGAGCGATGTGGCCTGCCCACCGCCACTTCAACGTGCTGACTCACCGAGCTATGTCGGTATGTGTTCAGGGTAATGGTCTCAATCTATGGTTTTCGTATTTGCACTTTATCCATGACCAACCTGTATATGTATGTCACCCTGTATATGTATGAACGTACATGCCACAGATCGAATATTTTTATTTTATAGTCACTATTAAGAAGGCAAAGGTAAGTAGGTACCTACCTAGCTACCTACTTATTTTGTTAAATACGTAATGCAGGAGCAACTTGTTAAAAGCAAGGTCTTTCTATGGAGAAGTGAAATAATTTGTTGTAGGTACCTATTCATTCGTATTATTTTGTACTTATTGTAGGAACACCGCACGAGATGTGAAAAAAGAACTCTATGAAAAAAGAACTCTGTGAAAATAATTGTTACGAATTTTGACGCATACAAAACGTACTCGAAGGCATTGATCGAGAGACGAAATATTTCTATTATCTCGAGAAAAAACACTAGCGCAGGTTTAAAATTAAGTAGGTAGGTATTCACTTTTGTATTTCGGTTTCTATGGAGAAATAGATGACCTATATTTTAATAAGTAGGTAGGTAGGTACTTTTACTTACCTAGGTAAATATAAAATCAAACCTATTTCTTGGTTAATATTACGAGTATTTACGACTTATAAAAGATATAGGAACTATTGATTTTGACGAAATAATTTCGTTAAAGTACCTTAACATTAAAACTGTGCACTAGAACGTCGGGGTGTTGACTTTACAATACAATAAAAAGAAACTGCGCTTGCGAGTCTGCGAGTTGCCGTATGAAGAAAATTGCTCTCACAGAAAAATGAAATATAGATAAATAAACTAAACAACACGGGGATTCCCCGTCCAGAGTCTCGTGCGCTGTGCGCGAAATTGAGCGTTTTCACACTACCCGATAATACGATATCGGTATCGGACGCTCATAATGAAGAGCACACACACATTATGTTTGTATGTGTGCTCAATTAAGATCTTTTGCACGTATTTATTTATTGCATTCATGGGTTTACTTACACCCATGAATTCAATAAATAAATAAATGATAAATGCCATACACATTAC
This sequence comes from Druceiella hillmani, assembly GCA_039881145.1. Classification (NCBI taxonomy): domain Eukaryota; kingdom Metazoa; phylum Arthropoda; class Insecta; order Lepidoptera; family Hepialidae; genus Druceiella; species Druceiella hillmani. The sequence goes on from JAYKKI010000008.1 coordinate 8,737,784, forward strand.
TTACAAACATTTTCACCCAATACAGATATCGTGTCGGGCAGTGTGTGTGAGAACGCTCATTAGGGCGAAATTTCATTTCATAGTGTTGCCAGACGGACGATTCTGAATACCCATAAAGTACCTACTAGGTACTCACTTCCATCGGGCACGTGTTAAATAATAAAATTCATTATCATCTGCTTAGCTTTTTTCCCGAATTGTTCGGGGTCGGCAACCTAAGCCAAGATGATTGGCGAAACGAAAATAAATACGTAACTAGTTTTTCTGCGAGGCCCCCTCAGGCGCGAGGCCGTCGGCGGTCGCCGACGTCGCCGACGCCTAGCGCCGCCACTGGGGCGGTACGGCGCGGCAAAATCAAACTTGGAACCGTACGAGCAATATTTATTCACAGTGAACGAACTGGTACGTCATATAATTATAATAACAGCACGTAATCGTATTATGCGTGTCGTTCACGCATATGTGTTTGCAATCATACAAAATACTTATTTGATTAAATTCATTAATGATATTATAAAATACATCCGTGTGGACCCGCCCGGGGAGGAGGGAGGGGGGGGGGAGGTCATTGGGGTCGCGGTGAGTGTCTCAAATGCAAAGAAATAATTTGTTTGTTGCGACAAAATAAACTCCTTGTAAACAGATCATCAAAGAAAATACTGAAATTTTACAAAAAAGTATTTCAAATAATACAACTTTTTGAGTTTGGTTCTTGAACAACAACGGCTCTTTATCTTGCCTGTTCAATCCAAACGAACTTGAATGCCAAACAATGAATTATAAAAATAATTTGCAACAAGTGTAACATCTTTCATGTAGGCTCTTTGAACTGGCAATTTGGCCGCGCATGTTTATCGGCGAGACCGGAACATGACAAAATAATATTTACGAAATTTTAATTCCCAGGTTTAAAAACTGTCTGCTTGCACATCGCAACTAAATTATATTAATGGTGCCGACTGTGGAGTCAGTATTTTGTAAAACAAATGCACAAAGGCCAGAACACCCGCAATTGCATGTTTCTAAAATTCACAAAAAATGGAATAAAGTCATTAAAACTATTATTTATGTTTATGTTTATTACTTTATAAGTTTATTATAAAATACTAAGTTTAACGAAAAATTTCCCCTAGATTTTAACTACAAAAATATTGAATATTTTTTTAATATATGTTTCGCTAATATTATTGATAATACGTTTAATTATTCACTTTATAGACTTTTGTAGTTTTTGTTATTTCATATTATTTGAAACTACTGAGATGATACGTGGTTTTAACATGTCCAATTTATATTATATTTCATGACTTCTGGAGTCTAATCGGTTACTATTATTTAGGCAAGTTATTTAAAAAAAATTAAAAATACTGGTAGCGATACCCCGAATGGGATTAAAATATTTTCAGTAACTATTATGCATCGTTATTTAGCCCAATATTCTTGTATTTTTTACTTAATACAGCGAAACTTATTGTTGTTTTTAAAATGATATGTTCGCTAGAAATCAATAATATCTAATTTATATCCTAATACTTTCTATGTTACTTTCAAATTATGAGTGGTATTAACTCTAACAACGAAAAAAAACTTTTCTGATATATTGTTATAATTAGTGTTATTAATACACGTAGGTAAATAAATAATACATACAGGTTGAATGTCGCATATTTACAGAAATCTCTAAACACGTACGCACATATGTATAATATGAACACACATATATGATATATTGCGACACATTTTGTATTAGCAGAGTCTATCTATGTTTGAAAAACTATTTCAAGCCAATTTATATGCCTTTTATAAGAGCATATTATATATATTTAATATAACACCATTATCACCGTTTGATCGAAATATATTGCCATACTGATGCAAATATTAATTGAAAGAAGATGTAGTCAAAGCATTAAATTGGCAGTAATTATGAATAATTCCAAATAAATTTAGATACAACGATTTTTAATTACGCAATTATAATTAGACGTCGCATCGTGTGCAAATAGTGTGTCTGTTTTTTATTTTACTATTGTGATTATTACTTAATATCCTAAGAATCTTACAATGTCTTCACAGACACTGAAGTGCATGATTAAGTATGTTTTTAATCTGGATTGCCTCGTTGGACAAAATTAAAGAATGACGTAAAATTTATCAAAAAAAAAGAAAATAATTTCAGACATGTTTAGATTTATTGTTCCAGCCTTTAAACTTAAATCATACGTAAACGAACGGTCTACTTATTTGCCTAGAAATTAGAATGAACATAACGTATCGTGAGACAAATGAATCGCCTTCGAAGCGGAAATCCGGCACGTTTCAAAATCTTCATCCATCAATCCCTGCCGGCCCTGCCGAACCGTAGGTGGCCGTAGTCGTCGAACTGCTCGTCCCTCTTGCCGAATCTCAAGTGGCCGTAGTCGTTGTAGGTCCGCTTAGGGAAGTCGGCGAAATCGTCGTCATCGTTGAGGAATTCGTCTGTTTCCGGGACTATGCCGCGGGTGTGGAAGCGGTTGAGCCGCGGCGCGGCGTTGGTGATGCGGCCGCCCGTGTCCGACGACTGCGCGAGCGTAGCGTTCAGTGATGTTGCGAAAAGTAAGATCATACTGGCCACCGATAAAAACATTATCCAAGACATGATGTTGTAGATTTTCTAAAATTATACCGAAAACGTACTTTGAGTTATTATCGTCATTAGTTCATCAATCGAAGCACAAGCCTCTGCGAGAATGAGTACATAATGAGGCGTGAAAGACGAATTGCTTTACTGCAATAAATTATAAAATAAAATGCGATTATTTTATCATTTCGGTGAGTTTAATAGAATAATTTCAAATCTATAAAATTTTATGACTATTGAAGTAACATAAATATTTATAAAGGAATATCGACATAAATAATAATATTAAATACATTGAATATTGAATATATTTGGCGTTAATTTTGTAGAAATTAATTATTCACAATTAAATGAAACTACGTGATGTAGTATTATTTCTACTTTCTTTAAGTTCTTTACCACTTTCTTCACTTTGTAATACAACGAAACCTATGTCGTGGTAAAGAACTTAAAGAAAGTAGAAATAATAATACATAACATAGTTTCATTTAATTATGATTAAATACATTATTATTTATATCGATGTTTAATAATGTTAAATACATTAATGAGTAATAGACTACAAGTCACGTTGCTAAAAAAAATCGACAACAATATGAAGATATACCACTTCTATAAAATCCTAAAATAAATAAAACTCAGCATAACGGTAGATACTAAACTAGATATGTTAGTAAAACTTCTTAATCGATTTTACTTTTTAAAAATTTTTACAAATTTGATGCCACATTCAAAACAATTTAAAGCGATTCATCGGAAACCTTTTTCTCGAGAATCGACGTAGCCGGTTACCCCAGTCACTCACACATGCAATAAATTTGTACATATAATAAGGTATTTGATACAAATAAAGCCTTTGTTCTAATAAGGCCTATAAGCCAATAAATTAAAAAGAATAAACCCAACTTCGAAAATACTTTACACACGCGCTCGCGCACTCGGTCGGGTTACAGGGCATTTATACGTGCGTACCTTATTAGAAAATAGGCCTTATTTGTATCAAGTACGTTATGTGAAAATTTTGCATTCAAAATATCTCACATATTAGATGTCCCAAACATATTTAACAAATGAATATACAACATCATGTGTATACTCATTTGCAAGTCCATACGCACATACACTAACGACTTTTTTACAAATATTTTTCGTAAGTGCAAAACTCTTCTTTAAATCTTCTTTAAATCTTCAACAGAACATTGAGGGGAAAATCCACGTTTAATTAACTGCCAGGCATTATTAACTGTCATTTTGTTCTTATGGGATTTTTTTAGGATCCCATATTATAGGTTCGCCCCGTAGAAGCTCAATGAACTCGAAATATTAATGTTGTCTCAAGCAATACTGCACTAGAATATTATATCAATCCATACTAGGTGCAAACACGACCGAACAGAAACGCACATATCGCTTGCAATCGCAAGCGCAACTGACGATACCACCAATGTGTAAGAGACTGCAACTGTACGTTATTCGCGCGCTTTGATGTACGCCAAAAAAATGACACGATTCGGCATATTACAAATCTATTAAAACATTTGCAAATTAGTGTGTATATACTGCCTGCCCTACTCTTGTGGATTTGCGTAGTTACGCTCGACTACGCTACCCTAACGTAAAAATATAAATATATTACACTTTAATATGCAAACATACATTGTTAAATTTAATACCCTTCTTGAATACCACGCATAGAGAAAAATATAATTCTTACTAAGGCTTACAAAAGTTAATGAAGACTTTCAAAAATTATAAAAAATAGGACATTGCATAATTTGTGTGTTTATAGACAAGCGCGCCCCGCCTTAATGAAAAAAAATTATTGCTTTCATTGGTGATATCATGTATGTTATGACTTTATTATGTTGTCAGTATAAACTGATCATCTGTGTATCTGAACACGTATAAAGTAATATTTCATAGTTAACAATATCAAGAGATATATACATTCTTTAATATTGGTGATGTGAATTAAATGATACAAGTTTAATTCTAAGTTATAAAAAATGTAAGTATGTAAATTTTTTGTAGGTTTTTCGAACCCAGAAAGAACGTATCATACGTTGATTTGAAACTTAATGTTTTGGAATTAAAGCCTAAAAATGAAAAATGACAAATGGAACTTTAGTTTCTTTTTAAAAGACTGACGCGACTATAGACCTTATTAATTAAGATCATCATATTATTAGGAAGTATATTTTTGCATAAACTGAAACACGTAGATAAGTCTAAAGACTGTGACTCTGAAAGACAGACAAATATGATGAAATTATAAGAATTCCTTATTTCACTATGGAACCCTAGATACCTGAGCAAAAATATAATAATAAAATCGGTGCACTTATTTTACTTTTATGAAGGTAGGTGAAACTATATAATTAATAAGAATCTTGCTTGCTAAACCATAAACTAATGACATAGACCTAATAACCACATGATGCGCATGAAGATAAAATAATAAATAATTTTTTATTTGTGTTTTTAGAAAACAATATTTTACTTTCAATTAATTACAGGAACAATTTCTTCCAATCATTCATCCAAAGTTTAAAAAAATAGTTGGAAAACTGTAAAAGATGTTACAATATAAAAAATGGCCATACACTAAAAAAATACAAAAAAATTAATAGAGAGGGTGCACAAAAAAGAAAAAGTTGGATCCGTATAAAAACACGCATAAAAGTGCAATTCTTTAGTTCAGTATCCCTTGAAATGATCAATGCAAATTAATCGAAATAATTTTAATTGAAAATACTAATCAAATACAAATTACATTCAATTTATCCACATTTTTAAAAAAAATTAGAAACGGTTTAAAAAAATAGAAGGGGTTCGGGATTAAAAACGAAAAATACTAAATGGAATTTCGATTCCATTTTAAAAGATCTCAAATTATTTTTTTTATATTTCTCTACTTAATAATTGAGATCAATATGTGATGCATTTACTTCCAAAATTTAATTTATATAGATGTAAATATATCAGACGGATGGATGATGAAGCATGACAAAATTAAAACCAACCCTTGTTTTACTATGGAACACTAATAAATTAGGATAGAACTGGATTAAGTTCCATGATTTTAACAATTGCTATATTCTTATGAATCTGATTAAATTTTCAAAATCAAAAAGCACTTTTTTTAATTATTAATGTAAGTTTCATATTAAAATAAATATATAGAAGCCAACACCAGCTTACCTTGAAATGAATGTTTCTTCGCCAGAGACTGTTCGTTAAATGTCGCACTTCCATTTTCCTTCCGATTTATAAAGGATCTGGAGCAAAATAATTTCCCCTTTTTAATATTCAGTTGGTGTAGTTCTATAATGCGCTCTGACGTTTTCCATTTGACACTTGATGTGACTAACGATATTATTGGCTTGCACGTAATAATAAAAAGATAATCACGTTACGACTGAAGGAGATAAGAATAAGCCAAGAAATAATAAAGCTCTCTGTTAAGACGTCGGCGAGGATAAAACTGGCAGTTTTAAAAATAAATTTAAAAAAAGAACTTTCTAAACCATTTTGCCGCCTATCGCTCGGTGACTATTGTGTCCATTTTCTTTTCTTGTTCTTTCGTTTCAAATAATTTCTTTAGATTAGTTATTTCAATATTAAAATTTTAAATAAAGAAAATAGTAATTGTCATCTAAATATGACATTTGAAAATGATAACGAAAAGCTGGAATTTGATTTTGAACCACTTTTGAGAAAATATATTGGAGAATTGAATATTGTTCGGGTGAGTTTTAAAAGATAGATCTACTTACTATTTATTACCTACATTTTTTATTAGTTTTGAACTTCCAGCAATAAAAGAATTGATTCCATAGACTTATATTACTTCATAAGTACAGGTCCATAGCAACCGAAAAATATCCCACTAGAAACGGTGCTAAATGGCAAAATTAGCAACGTTTAGTTTCAGTTGACATTTCGGTTCGCGTAAATATCTTTATCCCCAAAACAGTCAAAAGAATGCTGAATTGTGTAGTAAAAATATGTAAAATTACAGTTCAAGAATTTAAAAAAAAGTTGATGTATGTTACCTTCGGTTAATAATTGTTTCTCATACTTAATTTTGTCATTTATTGAAAAAATAGTTGTATTTTCAGTAACTATACGAATTCCAACGCTGTGACCTTGTAAGGATGTGTTTTCACGTATTAGTTTTATTAAATCTTCATTTTTCTTTGCTTTGATTTTTGGAAATCTACCGATGAGTATGGTGCCAGGACAGGAAGCAGGAAACCTTAGAAGCAAAAGGAATTAGTATTTGTCCATCTGTCACTTCGATAATTCAAAAAATTCTAAACCGATAAACTTAAGACTGGAAATATAAGTACAAAATGTTTATAGGTTTGAGTCATTTAGTGATTATAACCAACGCATATACTTTTTGACATAGCCTGTACGTGAAAGACACACATACTTACACACGCGCTGTGCCTCCAATTATTGAGAGCAATGTCTACTAAGTTGTAGATAATTAAAATCATTTTCCAGTTCGTTAAATATAAGTAGTGCAAAAAGGATTTCGGGACTAAAGAAGACAGCAGTTATCTTAGCTATCGGTTGAAAATTTTGACCATACAACTGTATGTATGTATGTATATATATATATATATATATATATATATATATATATATGTGTGTGTGTGTGTGTGTGTGTGTGTGTGTGTGTGTGTGTGTGTATGAGTGCGTGCGTGTGTGTTTGCGCGCGGGCTCGAAGAGCGTTATAACTAATTTTTGAACTACTGCTTTTCGTTAGAAAACGGAATCGACAAATCTTCAAAATAGTTAACCTTCCAAATAATATTCATCTATACATGTAATAGTATTGTAACAGGGTGAATTCTGTAAATGGAAAACATTTTAAAAAGAGTGTTGACTTGTCTCTTGTGAAAGAGTAACTAGGCATTGTCTTATCGCCCTCTAAAACCAATTTGAATTGATTGTGTCAAATGTTTGATTAATTTTTAAAAGTAAATAAAACAGGAAAGCATAACGTAACTGAAGATAATTTAATAATATTCGGTATAACCTTTGAATTGTATTGCGACAGAACTGTCGAAAATTCGTGTTTTCTTATATGATCAGATAGAATTTAAATGTGATCCTGAATAAGTTGGTATATTTCTATGTATTTTGCACTTTACCAATTTTGCACTAAAGTAATAAACAAATAATTTAGACTAAAATAATATAAAATACGAGAACAGGGTATATGATTATGGAAAACATGCCGTAGATATGTACCTTTATGTAGACGGAGACTATTATAGCGTTATAATAACCGAAAGTTGGCCTAACTAAATTGCGACAACGACAATTGAGTTTTTTAAAGCTACGAAAGAATTATAATTTTCATGACGTCGTTTTATAGAAAATATGCAAATAACGCGAACTTTAATAATTTTAATCTATCTTTTGTTTGTTTTTCATTTTTTCGATTTTGGCGATAGATGAAATTTTTTTTAACTTGAGAAATATTTGATTGCATTTTACTAATTAGATAATTATTATTAATTGCATTTATACGCAAAAATCATTGAACTTAATCAAATAGAATGGAATCATCACGTGGTAACCCCACTTTAAATATACTGCTTCTAAGTAATAATCTTGTCGTACAACAATTTTGAAAAAGAACAACATATGATGTAATATATTTGGCGTTAATTTTGTAGAAATTCATTATTAACAATTAAATGAAATTCTTTGATTATTTCTACTTTCTTTACGTTCTTTACCACGACTTAGTCTGACTTAGTTGTACTTAGTTTCGTTGTATTACAACATCTTCAGGTGGGCTATTAGCAAAGATATAATAACAAACGTTTAAAAATACCTACGATTGGCATAATTATTATAAAAGAATTAAAAAAATAACAGGAATCTTTTCTTTTACTACATATATTTTAAAAAAAAGCGACTTCTGAAACTGGTTCGAATTCGACATCTTCGGGATGACCACGTTAACGTTTCAACTCAACTCAACAGATTTTATGATGTACTTTAGTAAAAAAAAAGCCTCCTAAAATCCTACATTAAAAATTATAAATCGGCCATACGAAATAAATTCAGCATTTTTGTATATTCCTCTGTCTATTTGTTACTTATTTTCAGCTAAAAACTGTAATTTTTATGAGGTTTACACTGAGCATTACTTAGAGTCTATGAAAGAAACTGAGGTGTAGAGTATCTTTGGAACTTCTGTGTATATGCTGTCAAATGGACAGGGTAGGTTTTATTGGCACAAAATATAAATACTCTTTTGCATACAAAACGGGCGGTTTTGATTTTGTCATATTTTCAAAAAAAATTTATTAATTGTAATTGTTACTGGCACGTATAGTGTATTTTGGCACATAAAAACGAACGTTCTAAATTTGAATTTTATTCTTTTTAAATGAAAATTCTCTTTCACTAACAAAAATGTATTTTTTGGCGGTAAAAGAAATCCAACTCTTATTAAGTTCTTTTTCATTTGTTACGTTTTTTTTTAACGAATAAATTTTAATTAAATTTCTGCTGTTTGCTGCATTAGTTAACTGTTCTCAGTATGGTGGAAAAAACGATAAGAGCTAGTAAAATTATTGCGCTGATTGAAGAAGGCTGTAGCCAATGTTGTGTGTCTCAGCAGTATAATGTGAGCCGTTTCACCATCCAAAGAACCTGGCGACGATACCAAGAAACGGGCTCCGTCAGTAGAAGGCCCGGTTCTGGAAGAAAACGGTGCACTGAGCCACGGGACGACCGCTTCATCGTCAGTCAAGCGCTATGAAATCGTCAAGTTACGTACGTGGATCTCAAACAGAACCTCGAGGACGTCAGAGGTACACGAGTAAGCCTTTGGAAAGTAACAAGGAGACTTCAGGCAGTCAATATACGTAGCTATCGCCCAGCTCGGGGCTCCGTGAGCATCGAGTTGCCAGATTGAGATTCGCTCAAAATTGTTCGTCATGGACTCAACAAGACCGGAATAGTTTTTATTCTCCGATGAAGCTCGTATATCGATTAGTCGTGAGAATCGACGTAGGCGAGGCTTACGAAAACCTGGAGAACGCTTCGCAGAAGTGTGCTTTGAGGAAATCACCCCTTACGGTGAGGCTTCGTAATGTTTTGGGCTGGTATTAACTCAGATGATCGTACAGAGTTAGTTTTTCATGCATCACAGAGGTTCTTATTCCTCATGCCCAACCCGCATTAACAGCAGTTGGAGGCGAGTCCACTTTTATGGACGACAACCCTCGCGCCCACCGCTCTAGAGACGTTGATGCGTATATGCAGGAGGCAGGAATTCGTTGGTTAGACTGACCAGAACCGTAAAACCAGAACCGTAAAACGTCAGAACCGTAAAACCAGCTCCAGAAAACATTCAGGCCCTTAAAAATGTGATCGTCGCTGAATGGGAACGTATTCCTCAGGAAATTATAAAAAACGTCGTCGAAAGCATGCCTAGCATTTTAAGCGCATTGATTTTAGCTAGAAGAGGTTAGTACTAAATTTTCAAATTTTATGTTAAATTAATAAAAAATATTCAAAAATAAACTTTAGCCATTTTTAATGCATTTTTAACCAGTATGAAAACGCTCGTCTGTGGACTTTACATCTTTTTTTTTATTTATTCACATTTTTAATGACTGAAGTAGGTAAATACGATATCTCAATAATAAATAACAATATTCTCTTCATATCGCCATATAAAATGCATCAAATAATAATAAAATAACTCTGATACGGTTTATTCCTATAAATCTCCTTTTTTTTTGCAAGAGTTTATGTGTTTCATACACGTGTGTTTCATATGTATATTTGTTTCATATACTTTATCTATTTTACAGAGACTATAATTACAAAATTATATTTGCTTATAGCTAAATTTTCTAATCTTTTGTTTTTATAATTTGGTTGTGATTAGATTTATTATATCAATGTCAAGTCCTTTATTGAGAAATGACAGAAATTTTCAATAAAAAAATACTTTAAATTAAATTATATTCATTAATTAGCTTAAAGGTTCACCTGTTACTTCTAGAATAATGAGAAGATATTATAGGTTTTAAAGACCTAATTATATGCCGTACTAGTCACTGTCCAAAGCATGTGTGGGTACAAATTTACTTCTTCTTTTCTTTTAATGTTACACATAGAAGGTCATGAAAACAAATATTATGTTAATATAACAACTAACATACGACCTAATATAGCTCAATATATTTATTCTTATCATTTGTCGTTTAAATACAAAACTACTTGACTAGAAATTCCAGATGCTTAAGTATCAAGTTTAAGCAACGTATCTAAAAACGACAACTTTAAAGCTCGCCCCATGTTATTAATTTTACACGAGAAAGACAGCTTAAAAATTTATTTTTACTCTACTAGAAAATATTTTTAATTGTATCCCAAACATCTAGGTAGAACAAAAATTATCACCCCTTTCTCTCCTTTTCACCACTCTTTGCATGTATGAGTGCTCCTTTAAAATGGTTCTTTACACATTTTTAATACAAACAAAATTTTTGGTTTGCGTTAAAAACATAAGTAATAAATATAAAATTAAAGTCTACGACACATTCCGTTTAGGAAATAGAAGCCTCTGACAAATCGATAAACAGAAAGCGTTATGACAGCAATAATGAACCCTAGTAAAAAAAAACTTATCTAAAATATTCCATGCTTAAGGGTCTGATAAATAATACACTATATGGAGACGTATCAAACTACCCGAAGTGGCGCACATCATTACGTAAAGAAAATGGTATTGGATTGCTCACATGGGCTATTAGAGCAAAAAGGTTTTGGAGTAGAGACCTCGGACATGACGCACGGACATTGGTCACAAGCAAACAAGATGGTTTGACGATGTTTCAAAAGAAGCGGGAAAGAACCGACTGCAGAAAGTGCAACATTCGCAGAACTGACGCATTAAAGACACCCACACTCAGCAATGGGTGGAGAATAGTCGAAAACAAGGGAAAGAAGAAGAAAAAGTTGTTTATTATTATTAAAAACAGAATATTTATTTAATAAACTTTGATATGTAATCAAAGAAATACGTATGTCCATAAAAAAGTTATTGTACGAGAAAAACTTATCGGAAGTGCTATGAGCAGTACTTGAAATAAAACCGAAAATATTATATTTAAATATTTTCACCGCCCTGCCAAATGACAAATAAATGAATATGAAGTTTATCAGGTTAAATAAAAAATAGTGACGTTGCGTAGCAGAGGGAAAAGCATAGCCACCAAAAACAAAAAAAAACTGCGATATAGAAAAATGACATATTGCCTGTACGATTTAATAGGTGCTTGTTTATGTCCTATTTATTTTCTATCAAAAACGAAGAATAAAGATATAAAAAGGAATAAAAATCGGTTACACATTAACCCGTATTACTGTAATCCCCATATCACTTCATTATGAATTATTGTGGGTTAGTCTCAATCTAAGCGTTGTAGCATTGAAATAAAGAAATTACATTCGACATCCACTGAAATAGCGCCCCTATTGGTGTTTGGAATAAGACAGACTAAATGTACGAGAACAATTCTACTCTTTTTCAGCTGTCGTAAACAAACAATAACGTTTACTTGTCTAATACTAACTAATGAATTAAGAGAGTTTTACGAGTCACTGGCTCATAAAATTACTTTAAAAATATGCAATAATATCGTTCGCAGAACGAGTTATCGTCCGCTCGCGCGCAGAGCGAAAAATCAGCAGCGGCGGCGCGCGCAGCCGAAATGGCGCTAGGCGCAGAGCGGCGTGCGGCGGCGACGGCGCACGTCGAATCGGCCTCGGCCAGCGCGGCCGCCGCGCACGCCGCCGGACAACTCACTCGCGCACGCGACACACTAGCTCTGCTGCGGATGCAGATGGACGTGTCGGTATGTCGTTATAGACGTAACCTAGTGATAATATTTATTATTTAAAAACAATTTGATGATACATAAGCATAAACTTTAGGATTTCACGGAAAAGCGTTTTGTTGAGTGCGGTTGCGCCCATTTGTAGCAACCGTTTAATTTCTAAATTAGAAATACCCTATTTTTGCATCATTCATGATGCTTCTCTATTTTGTCATGTCATTGCCTATTATCATTCCCTATATTCATATTGTCATTGCATTACTTACGAAATCCATAAACCAACGGCGGTTACTTTCCATATCCATAGGATATATCTTATTAAACTCCATAAAATTTCCTGGGTGGTTTCTTGCAACCCCTATCTAAAAATCGTCAAAGCAGCATTATGTTTCATAACAGAAGTACGTATCAAAATAGATGAGTTATGACTATTTAACCACACACATTTATCCTTCGTTCTTACGTACTTCGTACCAATCGGTTTTCCAAATTTGTTTCTGAAGTAATCAATATACCATTCATCTGAATAAACAGTTATATTTTATTAAAAATGTTATCTAAAGCAGGAAAAGAAGTCGTACTTCGAAGGTTTCGTTCATATAAATTCTAGTGCAAATTGTATTTTTATTACAAACCATTTACAAATATTAATATTATTATTAATAATTTAAACATTTTCCCTAGTATATTTTTCCCAAGCATCAAAAACGTCATGACCCAGAATGGTTGCAATACTTTTCCTATAAATTTAAATAAACTTCTAGAAACCGTGCTCATTTCATAATTTTAGATTCAGTAGTTTTGGAAATGTGGATTCCAGGCGTATTTTTTTCTATGTTTAGCAGAAAAATAAAAAAAACAGTTGAAAAAGTTATTTTTTAAATCTTTATAACGTTTTTAAATCATCGAAATATTTGCGGATCAATGTTTTATTACTATGTGAAATTTCATGTTCTACGTCGAAAAGTGAGTGATCTTATAACGATTCCGTTTTTTCCTTTGATTTACGGAAACTTGATAATAAAATGCTGCTCTTTCGATTATTGCGGAGAATAATGTACGATGAAGTTGTTATAAATTTTGAACTTTTTGTTCGTTTTTGTAAGTACCTAAAGAAAAACTACTAAGACGTTTTTCACAATTTTCAAGTATCTGATGACATAAGTATTGATATCAATGTTTCAATATCAATCAACTAAATTTCAGATCTTATTTATAGCTATCATCTTTGCAAATTTATTTACAATAATTACAGGAGAGCGAACGTGCCACGTTATGTAGCCAATTGGAGGCAGCCCACATTCGCTGTACGACGCTGACGCGCGAGCGCGATGAAGCAAATGCCGAACTCGAAGCAATCGCAACCGGCCGGAAGGCCGCCCGCGACCTGCACCAGCGCACTCAGGCTACCGTTGAAGAGACGCAGCAGTGAGAGAATCTTTTTCATCTCTAAAAATAGCCGTTTCTAAATTCTCGCTTTTCATTGGAATTAAAAATAAAATAAATAATTGATTTTTTAAAAATACTTTTGGTGAAATGTTTTCTAAGTAACCATGTTTTCTAAGTCACTTTAAACATTTATGAGATTTTGCGGTAAGTTCTTTTTAAATGAAAAAAGAAACCATTTTATATATTTACCCGTTTCATTGAAAGTTTGTCGATCACCAATAAAACAGGGCAGTTCAACGTCTAGAGAGTGAGCTTCGTCGCGTGGAGCGTTCAGCGGAGGCGGGGGCGGCGCTCCGCGAACGCGCGCGGCTCGCTGCCGCCGCGCACGCGCGCTCGCGCGCCCGCACAATGAGCGATCTACAAAACTTGCGTGAACAACTGCTTACAGCTACTGGTATGCGTATATTTTTTTGTTAATAATTTTTAAATTAAAATTCCTTTGGTGCAGCAGTGGACTTATATCGAAAGTAAAAACAGAATTAAATTGTAAGAGTTCCATTAAAATTGATCTTATTACACATATATTTTACGTTGCGTTATGAAAAGTAATAAAATTGTATTAAAGGCGTTAATAAATTTTTGTGACACATCAAGTTGTTTCCATATATCGCTATAGCTTTACTAATACTTAATTATATACATGTATGTATGTACACAGGCACGTACGCACCTACGCGAGTAGTAATCACGTGTTGTTACCCACGCGCACGAGCGCACATGCGCATATACAGACGTAGGTTTCCACCATAATTAAAACAAAAATATAAATACTTACCACTGCATAGTATTCTCTCACTATGTCCTACGCGGTTTGCCGAAAATCTAACGTGTAAGCGATATTTCAAATGTCACGTCTGTAGTTACATTTCTGCCAAAACAGAAATGAGTGAGTTATAGAATTTGGAGACATACGTCAAATGCGTCATTGATGTACACCCGTTGAATGAATTGCGTGCTATCTATGCCCTTCGGGTGAAATGCGCGATATCTACGCTGGTTGGGTGCACAGATTGAGGTGCAGAGAGTAGGTGAAGTGGGTGAAATGCGTGCTCTTTATAATCGTTGAGTGAAATGCGTGATATCTATCAGAAAATTAAAAAAGGTCCGTTAGGTGAAAAACGTACTGTCTATACCCGTCGGTGAAATGCGTGCTATCTGTGCCCGTTAGGTAATATGCGTGCTATATATGCCCGTTAGATGGAATACGTGCAATCTATATCCGTTGGATAACGTGCATGATATCTATGACCGTTGAGTCAAATACGTGAATCTATGCCCGTTGGGTGAAATGTGTAATATCTACGTCCATTGGGGGAAATAAATGCTACCTATGTTCATAGAATGAAACGTATGTTATCTAAGTCCATTGGATGATATACGTACTATCTATACCCGTTGTATGGAATACGCGCAATCTATGCCCGTTGGATGAAATGCGTACGTACACGCGTTAGGTGAAACGCGTGATGAAATGTGTACTATCTATGGTTTTTGGAAGAAATGCGTGCCATCTGTGCCCATTAGGTGAAATGTGAAATACATAATATCTATGCCCATTTGGTACTTTAGTCAGTAGTGCATCGCCTATAATGTAATCGAGACCTGCGGCTATAAATAATTAATTCTCTCGTGTCCTTCCATGCTTTCTCGTGGAAATTAATAAGCGTAGATCTTAAAAATAATTTGTATATTTCATGTACAAGAAACGCAGTCAGTAAACAACTTAGGGAACAGCAAAAGGGTTTTTTATTATTTAATTTTACGAAGGTTTTTTGCAAGCAGCTAGGCTCAAGTTAAAATATTATATAATAAAAGCAATATTTGCAAGTCACTAGTTAATAGTCATTAAAGTACGAGAGGAAAGCATATCTCGTATGTTTGTATCTATAAATATTATATAACCGCTAAAAACGCATAAATTAGATTTACGAACCATAACACAAAAATATAAATGTGAATTTATATAAAGCGACAATGGAACAACAACACATCTTACCATCTAAAATACAGAAATCTATTATTCTATTTTTTTGATAATGAAGTATGTTTTGTAAACATAGCACAATTGGGCAAACAGCTTTAGTAATTTTCATTCGTCAGTTCTTTATTGAGACCACACCTGTGTATCATTGTCTGACTGACATTGGAAACGTTTGAAAAATATGAATAATTTAATTAGTAAGTCATTTTAGCCGGCACGTGAATAAGTCCTTTTAGTCAGTACGTCAATAAGTTGTTTTAGTCAGTACGTGAATAAGTCGTTTTAGTCAGTACGTGAATAAGTCGTTTTAGTCAGTACGTGAATAAGTCGTTTTAGTCAGTACGTGAATTTCTGCTTTGTTAATTATTAACACTAACAACTGATATCGCTTATGACACGTGTGCTATTATTTACACTAGTACGCTAATCGCGAGTGAGTAGCGTAATACCTCTTTATAATGTTTCTGCAAAAATCAAAAATTAAGATATTAATGGATTTCATTGCACATTAAACTAAAATCTTGTAAAGTTAGGTGGAATAAGGATGAAGACGACATGAATCAAGCGACGCTTTCGCAATTTTGTAGCGAAAGTTAAAGTGATATGAAAGATATATGAGAAATATAAATTTATATTCATACCCTGCGCGGCTGCTTATGCGCGAATCATTCACAATAAATCAGGGTATCATAAAGACAGGTTCGCCAAGTAGCTGCTCGCTTATAATGAAACATTGGTACGGTATAAAATATTTGATGAAGCTAAATCGTCTACGTTCATGACACTGCAGACCAAAAATTTGAAACTTTGTGAAGACACCTACGACAAATAAAAAAGAAACTAAAATAAAAAAAGTACTTATTGATACAATACATCTATATGAAAAATAAACAAGTAAAAGAAGAAGGAGGGAATCATTATTTTGTTGTCCTAATTCTAATGTGTCACTGTGAAATACGCCTTGTTTAAAAAAAAACCAAATAAAATTACTATACATACGAGTATAAGATTAAAAATAGTCTTATTAGGGAGAAACCCTAAAATCATGCTGGACTACAATAAACAAAAATTTGTTGCAATAAAATGAAAATATGCTTTGAAACCGATATATACAAAGTTATATAAATGAAGTGTAAAATTGAATCATTACTTTAACAATGTGAACAATGTTGAATTATAAAAATTCATATATTTAAATATAAACATTTTACAAAAATTCATACCCTTTAATTAAAATTTAATAGATTTTATGCTATTTCTTAAATTGTACATGTAAATAATTCTGCGTCTCACTATTTATTTTTTTTTTATATTTATATGTTTTTATTCGGATTGTTTTCAAATTTTATATGTTTATTTGTTTTCTAAAGGATCCTATTCTTCCGAAATACATTAATCGTGTTATTTTCTAAATGAATTGAAAACACGTTACATATTCATTGGGCGTGCTATATTAGCACATTTAGTTTCTTTTAATTTATATATTTCAGGAACAAATTAAATATATATATATATATATATATATATATATATATATATATATATATATATATATATATATATATATACATATATTTTCTTTTTTTTCCGTTGTTAGTAATAATTATGTAAGGATATAAAGCGCTTCCGAAATCATAATGTTTAATTGCCCTATCCACTTGTACAGAGAAACATAGAAACACGTGCATAGATACATAGAAACACGTGCTTCAAAAGTATGTCCACGTCATTCTATAAGTAGATGCGCAATTTCTCTATAAAGTGTTATGTATGACACAATTAATAGTTCAGATGAATGAAGCACTTGTATTATCTAAAGGTGTTTGTTCGTGAACAATTTCCAAATAAAAAAAATACTATGTCATACGCTTAAAGTAATATTAAAAAACAAAAAGGTCTCAAAATGTGCCCACTTTAATCAAAATAAGGCTATGTGAGCGCAAGTGTGCGGAAAAGGGTGCGCACAATAGAAACAACTAAATACTATTTTAAAAATCTAAGTACTAACAATATCGTGTTATACGTGTATAATAATATAAGCAAAGTGTATCAATTTTAATCAGAAAAATTTAACAAGATCAATTTAAAGATGCAAGGGATAGAAGAGGTCAAATGATTAGCACTACTGTTCCGTAAACAAGTTGGTACTCTAGGTTCTCATTATCAGCAATTGTTTAGTTCACACAGGCAGCATTGTTTTAGTCTTCACTTGAAGAATTACTCGCACACATTCTTACCACAAACTGTCAAAATTAAAATTCGTTATTTTTTTCACATAATTACGTAACTGCGTGAAGTCCACCATTATGGCATATTAAAATGGGTTATATTATTTTTATTTTATATAATATGTTGGCATTGAAGAAATAATTTTAAATATAAAAGATAGCAAAATGAAAATTGTAAAAAAACTTATTTATAACATAATTTGTTCCTTAATAGTTTAACAGAAATAGGGCATAAGTTATCGATGCAATTCGTGCACATACTTTGCTATCGGGTAAGTCATTGAAGAGAGGGGATATCATTGTCTTCTTCTTTCTGTTTTGAAAATACTTAGTCCACTCACACTTGACTCCCGTGACTCTTTTTACGGCATTCATCGCTTAAACAAAATATGTAACAACGTTTAAACGGCACCTCTGTATTAACTTCATTCCTATAATTTATTCTAATATACATTTTTTTTTCGTACCACCCGTAATATAAATATTTTCTAAAATATCCCTCAATAACACAATCGTCAAAAATATATCATTTTGGTTATTAGGGCTCCGTAATGAATTAAGTAAATCTATCATTTTGAAACGACGGTCGTTTTCCGTTCGTTCGTCAGTCCATTCGTCTTTCCACAGCCTTCCAGTTTTAGGCCCATTTGTGTGAAATTTTGTAAAACATGCTTTATATAGAAGAACTCATTTAATATGCAGCAAAATATAAAAAAAAACAATCTACATCCCCATACATATATGGAAAGTGGAAGTGAAAATTATTGTTCGTGCATCTCCTCGAGTACAATACCAATGAATAAGTCTTTTAAAATTAAATTGCGATTCCATTCACAATTTCTTATTTTTAACCGACTTCAAAAAAAGGGGGAGGATCTCAATTCGTCGGAATTTTTTTTATGTATGGTCACTGATAATTCTTTACCGATTTCAATTATTCCTTTTTTATTTGAAAGAAGGTACTCTAGGGATGATCCCATACAATATAGGACGAGGTCCGAAAATGAACGATGGAACTCATTAACGAATGGTAGTAAATCAATTTTAATTCTAGATATTTGCTACGAGTAGTTGTCACTTCGCAAAGTAACTACACCACCATGTCAGGATCTGATGGTGAGTTCTGGAGATGAACAATGGAACTCCTTAACAGATGATAGTAAATCAAACGTAATTCAAGATATTTGGTCCTGGTAGTTTTACTTTGCAAAATAACTGCACCATCGAACAGGTCAGGGTCTGATGATGAGTTTTGAAGGTGAATAATGCAACTTTTTAACGGATGGTAGTAAATCAATTGTGATTTAATATGTTTTCTACTGGTTAGTTGTTACTTTAGTTATTACTTTGCAAAATCTGATATTGAATTCCGGGTATAGAGAACGGAACTACTTAATTGGTAATTGTTATTTTAAAAAATCTGATATTGAACTTCGGATATGAAAAACAGAACTCTTCAACGGCTTACAGCTAATTACTGGTGGCTACTACTATCCCTTCATTTCTGTGTGTTGTTGATAACTAATTTTAGACAAAGAGGAAATTCTAAATACTAGTTTTTGCCCGTGATTTTGAATAATAATGCAATTTTCTAAGAAAGAATTGAATGTTATACTATTAATCATCACACTACAATATGATGATTAATTTTATTAATCAGTAAAAATTCTGAAATACAATATCTTTTAAAAAACCGACTTCAAAAAATAGGTACTAAAAAGTAAAAAATAAGTACCTAGGTACTTATGCGCCATAAATAACTACGAGTAAGTTACTTATTTTTGAAGTCGGTTCCAACACCTCCGATTAACTTAACCAAATGTAAAATTTTATATTATAAATACGCCCTTATGAATTTTTTTCGTATTGTGAATACATTACAAAATAAGGTTTAGAGTTACATTTATAAATTAAAATATAAATGTTTAAGTTGGTCAATAGTACCTGCACCGACATCGAAAATAAGTAACTTAGTTATTTATTGCGAATAAAGAGATACCTATTTTGAGCTAATTACTTTTTATTTTTAGTAGCTACTTTTTTGAATTCGGTTTTTTTTTAAATATTTTATCAAGCTCAATATATATGGTGTGTATATATATATATATATATATATATATATATATATATCAATTTTTTAAATATTTTATCAAGCTCAATATATATGGTGTGTGTATATATATATATATATATATATATATATATATATATATATATATATATCAATTATATAAATTATTTTAATTCACTTAAATAACTTTCTACAGATATTAAAAAACCGCTTTACATTTAAAGGTATTTTTTAAAATTACTTTAATTATTTTTTTGTCATCAAAAAGAAGAAATATGCCGCCTGCGTGTTCAATCCTCAAATCACGTCTGCGAATGTAAAAACAAGCGTCTCGCAGAAGAATCGCGTCTGAACGCTGAGTGGAGCGGCACGGTGAACGAGCTGCGTGCCCGACTGGAGACGGACCGCGCGGGCGCGGCCCAACTCGCCACCGCGCTCGACGCAGCGCTCCGATCCAACGCTCTGCTCCTCGCCGAACAAACAGGTGAAAAGAACGTTTCGGACAAACGACTAGAACAGACAACTGTACCTATTGATGCTATCGATATGTTCTTGGCTGATTAAATTTGTTTTTAATATTTGTTCATGTTTTTTTATTGGAATCGATTTCTGTATATGTAAGTGATCATTGATATTTGAGTATGACAGTAATAAAAAAAAATTGAAGAGCAACGTTATAATATAAAACAGTGACTCCTAATTTTTCTGTTTCCAGCACCCTTCGTAGTAGTGCAGTTTTTTACAGAGACCAAAAACGGAAAATGGTACAAATAAAATTCGTGGACCTAGACGTATAAACTTGCATACTTCGTATTATATTAAAGCATTTACAAGTTTTAGGGGCCAAATGAAGTTTTATTTTTTTTCGTGCCAAATATCGATTAAAAAAACGAGTTATAAAGATTCTAAAACTTTTTTTCCATAATTTTATGCAAGGAAGTTTTAAAGATATTGACGAAGGTAATTGCAAAAATGTCAGAATTCCAGAAGTCAAAATTCGGAAATAAAACTGTGTTATAGCATTATCTAAAAGGAAAATTATAACAATGACCCTAAATCGTTTAAGTTTTTACAAATTTTACATTATTTAAAAAGTAAAAAGGCAATATTTAACACAGTGAAAAACAATATTTATATTTGTAAATACTTTACAGAAATAACATTTATTTCATATGCATATCTCTTCCCGAAAATTAACTGGATTACAATCGAATACTTTTCTAAATGTATGTGTGAGAGAATACCCTTTCAGCACGGAGTATGGTTGCATATTAAAAAAAGAACTTTAAATAATTATTATATGATGTTTGCTATAACTTGGGACGTGAATAATATTAGTCTAAAATGAAATGTTCCTCCCCTCCTGGGAGTGGTTTCCTGCATCGTTGCTAACGCTCTAAAGAAGTGTCATGACATCACATGTGATACTCCCTAAATGAAACTGTTCAACTCCCAGATCCCGAATGTCCCCTTTCGACTATTTTTACTAATTAGTTTTTGTTTGTTTTTAGAAGGAAGCGTAGGGAATTATTAATATCTATTCGCCATTCAATTTGAAAAGAGAATGTTTGTAAACATTCACATTTGACAGTTCAGGTAATGCAAACCTTTTTTTACATTCATGTTAGAAAAAAATAATTTTTTGTGCATATTTACACTGCATACATACGTAATTTAGATTATACACGTTATATTTTATATTTAAATGAAATTCAGATAAGTAAGATGAATGTTTCGAACAATTTATAAATATTACTGTTGTATAAAAAACATTTAATAATACCAACACATTTGTCTCGTACTTAATCCAGGCTTGAGACTGGCAGTCTTAAAGACGGGCGTATTTAAAAAGTTGTTGGTATCCAAATTTCTACTAGTAAATCACGCTTGATAAACCTTCATTAACTATCATCAGTCTATTTAATACGTAATCTTCTATTATACTAACAAACAATAATTTACATTCTAAATCTGTTAATTAAAACACAGAAAATTAAATTATTACAAAATAAAAGAAATATTACTTAATTTTCAAGAAATTACTAAAACAACTTTTGAAAGCATTAAATACACTGATGTAAAAAATACACTAAATACTTTAATTTCCTAAGGAAAAAATACAACAATTGCATCACAAAGAACTCAAAAATATAAATACACAAAATAATAATTAAAAGTTGTGTTTTCTCTCGCAATATATGCTTTCATTTGTGCCCAGACCATCTCAATTGAATTTTGTTCACAATGATACGGCGGCAATCTTAATATCTCAATAAATTTTTCCATAGCTTTTTCATCGACAATATAGCTCAAATATTTATATTTTTCTCGGCGAACCAAATCCATTAACACCGTTTTTATTGATGATTTATAATATGTAATAAGTTTATTTTCATTGGCGATGAAAATGTTAGGCCCACTCGTTCCTGGTACATTCGCCATTTGAATTACACAATAAAAACACACTTAAAATAATACATATTATATAACACTTAACGCCATAAAACAAACAATAAAATAATAAAGTTAGTGTAATACAAAGTAATGAAAACAATTTCCAAAACGCCAAAAAATCAGCGACCAATTATTCGCTAGTTGTGGACTGAACACCCACGCCTCGCTGTCATGTTGTTCTCTATGCTAGCAGCGCGCTCTAAAAGTTGGCACACGTGCGAATGCAAGTCAACAAAAAAATTTAAGTGATCTCCTGAATCTATAAGCACTTTGACGTAAGAATTGTAACCATATAAATAATGAGTATTGTAAATAATTATACTAGCTGTGCCCTCGAATTAATTCAAATGTATTTAGTTCTATGTACATTTCTATATGGCTTCTTCAATACAATTATTAAGTTACGTGTTTGTACAACAGACAGACCGACAGATGATTTTAAGGACCCGCATTAGTTGTCCTGAAGACAAAAACTAATAATTTAGTTTTACCAAACACGCATACAATAAAAGTTAATGCCATAATGTGCAGGAAACGTTGTCATAACGATACGACTTGTAGTGTAATCCTATATATTAGGTTTCCTTTTAGAAAACTACGTCGGAATCTAAAAACTACATCGGAATGGTACCGCCGTTCTGATGTAGTTTTTATCGATATTAAAAAAGTCGAACATGACGTATATCTGTCTCGCTCGAATAGTGCACACAGAATCGTATCGTGTCACTAGTGCATACTTATTCAAATTGGCCTTAATCAATTACAGCCATCCGCTAACAATTGGGTAAAAAAGTTAAATTAATTTTTTATTTTTTTCACAAATTGTCCCGCAAAATTCATAAACACAAATCAGGTATACGAGGAAAGTACGGTTTTAAAATGATAGGGTAATTCAGATGAAATGGTCTGATGTTTTTGCTCTAGATGTCGTGAGTTAAATCTAGTAAGCGGCTGCTACCCGAACGTGTACTTTGCTGTATATTTTGAAAAAAAATTGAAAAGTATTTTTTATCTTCAAACTTTCAATTTACCTCAGATTTCTTTAGTACGTTGATATTAGATGTAGTAGTGTTAATGTTTTTAAAATATGTTATGTTTTTACTGTTTTGTCGTTGAACACAATAACCTTTCGATAACATAACCTCAAATTGAATAACAAATTCGTAAGTGGCGCCAAATTTAGATTCCAGATTATTCTTTCCAGATTATGCTCACATATTTGATAATCTTAAAAATGACAAAGTTATTGAAGGGGTTTCAATGATACTTGAGGATTCTAAATCTGAACGGGTTCAAGAAGAACTGCTACCAACAATGAGAGCCTTCAACATAAAGATCTGATGAGGATGCTAACAAAAAGATACGCCTTCAAAGTACCTGACTGACAAGTACCCAGTTGTAGAACTGTTTAATAGCGTTCGGAAACTGTCCAAGCAAGTAATAAAGGTACTCATATCTCTGGATTATATTAGTGAAAAAAAGAAAAGGAAAGTAATAATAATAAGATTACAGTAGGTAATTCCTTGGTTTATTTAAAATGTTTATATTAGTTCAGAAATAAAATACTTTTCTATTCTAATTTTATAAAAAAATAACAAAGACTAAATTACACGTTGATTGTCCCCTTGCACTAAAATATAGATTAAACAAACACCAATGGTTCCAAAAGTGGTCTTTATGAAAGCCACAATTGGATTTTTCACCGATTTTCAAAAAAATAAAAAAAAATAAGGGATTATTAATACAAACCAATTTTCCTTTTCTTTTTCTTTCTTTATGTGACTCCATTTTTCTGTCGTCTGTAAATTAATTAAATTTTTTTTGTTTAGAGTTTGAAAGAGTTAATCAAATTTATATGTTTTAACCTCCAGGATGACCATCCTAGAGGTTAAAACATTTAAATTTGATTAAGGACTTATGATACGCTTCGGAAATAGACAAAGGAACTCCTTAACGAACGTCCGTCCATCATTCGTTATTAAGCATCTCTATCCATTTATAAACTGTTTCGACGAATACTCTGATCCTATGGAGTATTCAAGATCTGAGAATGGAGCGTTCTCTATTCAATTGGATGAGTCAATTTTACCAGATAATTAAGCATCATTGACGTATGTTTATTTTATTATGAACCAAGAAATCTACGAAGAATTGTTTTTTGTGAGAACTTTGACAACGGATACAAAAACTGAGTAAACATTTAATATTATGAAAAATTATTTCATGGAAATATTGCTATTTCCATGAAATTATTTTAATCATTCGTAGCAGCAAATAGAGCACTAGCCTTGTTTGGCCGCTAAATCACTTTTTTAAGGCATTTGAAACAATATGTACTCGTGGTGTTAGGAATTAACTGTGTTATACATCAACAACATTCCCAATTCTGGCTTCAGAAAGACATACCTGTTGCACATCCTGCATTATGAAGTATCGCAATATGTAGTTTTTCCAAACTGATACCTCGTCGAAATGGATTTCCGGGCGGTTGTCAATCTTCTTACAAAAAAAGAAATCCATTGCAAATCTCCGTACGTAAAGATTTGAGACCCTATCTCACTACTTTGAAATAAAATATTGATAAATTGCTATTAGAGTATCAAGCTCATTACATACGTAAAAATTTTCCTGGGTTCTGATTTATTTCTTCATAAATTTAAATTTTTAAAAGCTACTTTTTTGTAAATTTACTTACATTTCGTGTCTTTTCAATAAATATTGAAGTAATAATTACTTATGTTTTTCTTTTTTTATAATTGTCCAGTCTACGAAAAATTCTATCAAAGTAAGCAGCACTTTGTAACTATGACAAACATATTGAACGTTAATAAGTTTAGGAAAATTTCATATTTGACAGGCAAGGAGTTTAAGAATAAAAAAAACCAAGGGATCTACGGGGCAAAAATGGTTGTTAATCTCTCTCCGACCTAAACTCTCCATTATTCGCTCCTTTTCAATGTTGATCTTTCAGACTAAGGAGACAAATCTAGCTCCATGTACATAACAGCAATAAGATGTACATAATAACAATTTATCGCCCCCTTTTATATACCTTCAAGGATTCGATTTAAAAAAAACTCTTTCTTAACGAGCATATAGAAATAAAGAGATAATTATATGTGCCAAGTTTCAAATTTGAAGGCTTTATTGCCCTGGAAATTTTAGTCTTTGCTGAGGTAGGAATTGGGCTTTTATAAATATAAATATATAGAAACAATAAAATATACATTTAAGATAAAATCTGCTCACAAAATCCTTATTTAATTTTATGAACTAAAAATGGCACCAAAACGAAGTTAAAAACAGAATAAAACTTCAAACCGCATACGAAAACCGTACAGTTTAGAGAATAGGGTTCAATGACACATGTTTAATAGCCTTAGCGGCACAACAGACTACTTTCTTTCCGCCATCAGCTTAAAAAATACAATGAAATATACCCAGACAAACCAATTCGATGCCACAAAACAAATAGTACCCAACGAAGCATGCGGCGCCGATAGAGCATGGTAATCGGATGAGAAAGCACTTTGCGCCAGTTTCCTATCGATTGTCTTTGAATTAAACGGTACTTGACATCCCTTTATTGTCTTATAAAGAATGGAAATTGAGGATAAAATGAATAAAAAGCTAATTAGAACTCAGCACTTAAGTAATTTTAATTTAATGCGAATTTACCAGTTAAGATATTCGAATATATGCTAGCAAAATAATGCTAGCCAAAAGATTGTATTTCGTGGAAAAGTAACTTTCTTACGAGGAAAGTAACTTAAAGTAACATCTGAAAACAGGTGGTCGAATAAATTGTTACAGTAAAACGTTTTATTTTACTCCAAGTACATTTTAAACCAATCAAACTTTTGTTAAAACAATTCACTTTCTTACGTAGATAAGCAAGAATTTTAGAAAGCATTTAGTTTACTACATAATCCAGGAAAAAATTAAATTTCTACACAACTTTTCCCTCTTTTTTTACAATTTTCAATCAGCAACTGCGTAACTGATAGTGTACTTACCTGACCAATACTTAGTAATTATTTCGCTGGTCATCTAACGAAAATATTAGACTGTACTTTAATATGATGGTACTACATTTTGCGACCCATAGAAAAAATTAAGCTTAATGTTTTTCCACATGTCTCCATATATTTTAAATAATATATTAATTCTTACATTAATTTACAAATAACTTTGCTGCTTATTATGACTGATTAGAAAAATTACGAAAGCGATATGTACGTATTGGCATGCGTCCCTCACTATTATTATTCATAACATAAACAAATATGATTAAACATCATCAAAGTGCCTTATTCTCAGAAACATCAATTATACTCGCTGTTAAGGTAGCAGATATTAACCAAAATAATATTGATCTTATTTGCTGTTCCTCAGTAAAACTTCTAAAATTTAATAAAAAAAAATATTCTCACAAACATGGGAGATAGTATGTTCATAAATTTATTTGTATACTCTCTAGAACTGTTTAGAAGTATTAATGTTTTTTTCGACAGGTGTAAAAATATGGTGACTTTCGTGAACGTTACGAGGTATAGAAATCACCATAGTTTTCAGGTAAACCTAAGATAAAATTCTAATAACAAAGTTTGTTTACATAATTTTGACTTATAAATTTGTTCACATTAATCAGTTTTGGAGATGGGGGAAGACGTGTTATTTTGTAAATATTATCAGAAGTACCTATAGAACTAAAGTACATAAAATTTTGAAAACTCATTTCATATCCCACAAGAAACATGAAGTAATTTTTTGTGTTTTGAAATCTTAATTTGACCTCTTAATATTTACATATAAATATTTTTAAGGGTTAACTGTAGGTTACTTGAAATTTCAAGTTTCTGCGTCAAACGATTTCTGGGAAAACGGCTGTAATCGATAGACAGATGGGCAGGAACTTATGGAATCAGATTTTTCGTTTTAAGTATGAAAAGCTAATAAGCCCGCACTGATAATAAGAACACTTTATTACCGATCTTTTGGTTAAAATATTTAATAAACAATAAAGATTCCCGTTTACATTAGGAGTAAATTCTTCATTAATACAAGTTTATTTTGTCTCAGTAACTAAATTTATTTCATTTAAATAAATTCTATATATAATAAAATTGTAACAGAGTGAATTCGGCATATTGAAAATATGTTTAAAAAGTGATTGATTTAGCGTATAGAACAATATAAAAACCAGAAAAACTTTTTTCTCTGTCTGTCTATCTGTATGTTAATTTTAGCGGACTTCACCCAAAATCTACTGGACGGATTTTAAGGAAATTTAGAGTGGTAATAATATATTCCCAGGAGCAACATATAAGAGAGAAAAAAACAATTTTTTTTTCGAAATCGTAGGCACAGCTAGTAGATAATAAATATTTACCGAATGGATACATATTCAAACCGTTTACGTTTTTAGCAGAATATACCCAAATAACCTTGGTATTTTGTTATTTACTAATCGAAGTAATCTATCAATACTGAAATACGTTGGTTCATTTTGTTATTATATTTCTATTTCTATCTATTTATATTATATTTCTGTTAAACAATATGTTAATAACTATTAAGAATAAACGAATAAATAAATCGATAAATATGATTTATACTAAGGTTAATTCATGTTTATATTAAATAGAATATAAAATCGTTTCATGATTTTATGTTCTGTTTATTAATTTTAATTTAAAAACTTCTCACATAGTCGATTTAAAATATGAGTAATAGGATAGGATCGGAACAGGTCTTGATGGCAACGGGGGCTTCATTGCCATCAAGTGCAAGCAAGATATTTTCATTGAAGTGCTTACAGTTATAATGAAATTCCTATCCTTTTGGAAAACTTCCGGCGACTCCTAACCTCATGGATATTTCAAAGTTCGATGTAAAAAATTTCTATGGCGATGTTATCTATAGTTTTTAAAATACTTGAAACCGTCCAACGTCACCATATCTATTCGCAAATCCTAGTAGTCCCAGTTGACGTACTGCTAGTATGCTTTCCGTCCTAAGTGTTGTACCGCCACCGATCTGGCTAATTCCGTGGATTATGTAGCTAGGAAATTAGATCCTGTTCGTTGAATATTTTATGTGTGTTTCATTTTTAAAAATACATTTTTACCAAGTCCACAGTAGTATTCTCTTTACAAAATTTTAGGAGAATGGTACAACTTTCGCTGTAATAAAATTTTTCGGTAAATATTTTCGCTCTCCAAAACAAAATGTTTAGTTTGTAAATTTCATAACTCTGCTTTAAATTATAAGTCACGATAATAATTTAAACCTTCTTTTTTGTAATTTTGATACATAACTTGACCTCAGCAATACTCCTTAAAACGTGGTATCTTTAGTCACCGTGATTTGGTTGAGAGTGGAATAATCTTCGAGGCATTTAGAGCGTTTACGAAAAAAAACTATAAAAAATGGAGGTGCTAAGTGACTTATTGAGTAAAACAATCTTTAACCCTGTTGGGTGGAAGCGCTTGACGGTACACATGGGACACTCTTGGGGATCTTCGAAGGTTCCTGCATACATATGTGGCATGAGGCGATTCGTTACGGGTCCCTGGAATGGCCCGGAAACAATCGGGATGGTAGCTTGGAAATGGTGTCAGTACTGCGTATTACTTTGTGATTGTTGATGAATTAAAACTCTTCTTGAGAAAAGACAACCGACTTTATAGTGAGCTGTTCCATTATGATCGCGATTTAGTACTTCATGGAACCTGAGCAATAAATTATATTTTAATGTGAGCAAACTTGAAATTATGGCATTCTCCCGTTGGTGTTGTCCTTTTGGTGGACAGTTACGAACTATGCACAAAGTTATGAATGAAACTACGTGCAGAATCACAGGTATGTTTATGAATGACCACCTCATATTAAGTCATATTAAGTCTTATCATAATCTTCAGGATATGTAATTCAAAATCTACAGTTTTTTTTTAAATAAATAAATGAATTAATGCTTTTAAACAGTCTTAATCAAAATTTTTCATGTTACGATCGGTAGGTAGAAAATTAAAAATAAATAGATTCCCACAATATTTTCAAAATGCACTTCGCAATACTGTTTATCCAATTTCAATTTGTCTTTGAACTTATTTAAAAGTATATAGATCTACTTCAAAACTTATTCCAGAGAAATGAGCCGATTTATTTTGAAAAATATCAAACATTATCCCTTTCAAATACCATCGATATTTTAATAGTAATTATGAAAATAAAAGCAGATTACGGATAATGGATAAATCTATAAAATTATTTATTAATTTAAGTTAATACGTCGATTGATAACAACTTTAATATTAATTTATTTGATTTTTGAAATTCAATTATTCATACAATTTTATGTTCCTTTTTTTAAATTGTAAAGTAAAATACTTTGGGTAAATTGCACAATTTCATAGACGTTTTCATTTATTCCGACCGCCGGTATGAAACCGTGCATATATGAGTAGCTAAAGATAACTTTCTATAACACAAATTTATGCCACATAATAATAAGTTTTTTATAAAAAAAAAAACGCAAATATATAATTCCGCCGATTTTTTTCAATTGCATAAATTGATTTTTACACCCATAATTGAGAGTTACCTACCAATAAATTGAAAATTACACAGATAAATTTTGCTTTACCGCCAAATGCATGATATATTCTTGTGTACATATTTTTATTAATCTTAGGATATACATTCAACTTTGTTTTCCGAGAATATATTGATTCATTTATAAGTCAGACTTCTATATTTAGTATAATATTAACACCCACTAAGACCTTGCGCAAATGGACGCCGGCGACGTTCGTGCGGTGTGTCACATTGTTTGGTCATATAACAAGAACTCGAGTCTAATATGTTCCTATGGAGTTGTTTACTTAAGGTGTAGACAATTTTTTTGTATTGCTGAACTTAGTTTCTATTCCAATGAAATGGAAATAAATTGAAATAATAATTAATATTTATACAGAAGTAAAAATTACAATGAAACTTATTCGGCTTTTATAAAGTTATCTTAACACTCATATATTTAATGCAATGGATTAATGTGTTTGTAAAAACAAAATGTGCAAAATCTGTATCCAAATTGTGGAATTTTTCACAACGTAACTAATGAAGAAATATACAAATAATCGAGATGTGTATGAGACATGGTAATGTGTGGTGTGCGATGACATGGTAAATTGTACTGTTAATAAAGTAATATAAAGCCAAACTAATAAAAGAATAATAAAGCCAACAATTCAAAGTGTGAGGTCAATAAAATTATAAAACAAGAGTAGTAGGTATAGTAAGAAAATTATACATTTTCTCCAAGTGATATTTGATATGATCTATCGATCTTTTGTATCTATTATATATATATATATATATATATATATATATATATATATATATATATATATATATATATATATATATATATATATATATGTGTGTGTGTGTGTGTATGCAACAATAGCCAAAGATATAAAATAACACTTCGATGAAATAGTTACTTAAAAGTTTGACAACCTTAGCCCACAGTGGCATCCTGCATCCTATCGTCACACATTTTTCTGTTAGCCTAACTGTCCATCACGATTAAATATTAAAAAGGTCCTATTTCCACAAATGTTACTAAGAAGCTTTTCTTATTCCTTTATTGATAGCAAAATGTCATCATAATCCTTTCACGTGCCTTCTCAGTGTATCATGCTCTTTCGCAAAATACGACGAAGCCGAATTTTCCACTACTACTGGGGCGAACACGGGGTATGACTGCTATTGTAGCTGTAGTCTCGATATGTGTGTATCTACTCACTCGTCATCATCAGACATGTCATTGGCGCTGTAAAAGTAGTGGTCAGAAGATGGGGTATGTTTTTCCTCTTCAATACAATTATATCTTTTATTTACGTGATTTCTACGACTCTATCTCTCTGTCATTATAATTCATTAATGGCACTACTAGGACCACATTTTTTGTTCCTTTAATATGGGTATAAGTGTATATTGAATACATTGTCATTTGATGTATGATTTAAAAGCTAGATTTTTTTAATCAGAATAGTCTATCTTATGTGTACGCCCTCATGCGATTACACAACCTTGCACTCGAACAATAGCTACTCTGATATGGAACCATACTGCTATACACCTGTTTACGCTTGACTAGTTTTTTTAATACTATACCTTAACCAAATCGTTTACATAAACACGATACGACATATGTAACGCTCTGTACATACTTAACACTATTATTTTAATTATTAAGCTTTAAAACAAGTTTCTCTTGAAACTAGTTGTACGAGGCAACTTAATATGTCAATGTACTTGCAATTTTATAGTAAGTTTTAACTATGATTTAAACGGTGAGCTTAGTTTAAGAATTGTAAAATTTAACAATTTCCTTATATTGTTAATATCGGATTATTTTCACCATAATTTTTAATCCAATTAATTAACCAATTAATAATAAATTTCTGAATTTTACTATTGAATTGTATAGATTTCCAAAATTAATGATTCATATACATGTATCAATACTTTTACT
Source organism: Druceiella hillmani (assembly GCA_039881145.1). Taxonomy (NCBI): domain Eukaryota; kingdom Metazoa; phylum Arthropoda; class Insecta; order Lepidoptera; family Hepialidae; genus Druceiella; species Druceiella hillmani. The sequence continues at coordinate 8,770,018 of JAYKKI010000008.1, forward strand.
TCAAGCAATTTAACTGTAAAACAAGTGTTAAGGCATTAAGGAAAATGTTACCGTTACCATGGCCAATAACAAACAGATTTATTCTAAAGGTAAAAAAAACTATAACGAAATCGCTAAAAAAATTATAATAACTCCTCATAAACATTACTTAAGCATATTTGATTTTTATTCTGACATCATGGTTATAGTTAATTTACGAACGACCAATGAAAATAACAATATTTTAGTGCAGAAGGAAAAGATCCTCTTATAATCATTAAACAAAATTATTCTAACAAAATACAAATAAAGAAATCCACTCCAATTTCCTAATCATAAACTGGAAATTCTTCATGTGGGACGCTGCCGCATTGAACTGACTAATGAGGAGATCTTGACACATACCTATATGGCGTGACCACCGATATGCATGTGGGCGCGTTGCGGTAGATGTTTTGCAAGGTTTCTGCGATGCATCCCCTCTACGAAGCCTCCGTGCGCAGGCGGCGCCAGACGTGGGCGCCGATCGCTGACGCAGTCGCTCGCGGCCCGCGAACCGAAAACGACCTACGTGTTACTTACTGTTCGACGTTAAACGAAAACACTTACCGCGTTACGTAAACTAAAACTTCATTCCTATTTCAAAAATATACAAAAAACTTCTTATGTGTAATGCAAAGTAATGTAGTATATAAGTTCGGTCACATTTTATTTTAATAATAAACTCTCCACATGTGTTTGTTTAGTTGACAGTGTCATTTATATTACCATGGGAAACCAACGAAAAGGTGAGAGTGATGTCACAATGGGTGCTTCGTGTTGTGGATTGTTGACTTTAGAAAATAGCCGAGTTACATACGTTTTATAGCATTAGAAATTCCTAAGTACTTACATCCGGTACAGCCTATCGTTTCAAAAGCGATGCCTATCTTTACAATGGAAAGATTATTTATTAATGTAACACACTGCTCAATACTATAATGTATCACAACAGTTTTACGTGTTATACGATATTCTTTTCCGTTTTCATCCGTCTCAACCGTTTTAATGCTAACGCATTTAGATGAAAACGGTTAGCAGGTAATACGATTATGCACCGCGTATATCTACTAGCGGTGTACGTATATAAAGTTACCAGACAGGTTGCCATATGCGGTTTTGAACGATCATAGCGCATAGGTTGTGTTTTATTCATTTTGCTAATATATTCAACAAATGTAAAGGACAATGGGCATATTAATATTTTTCATTCGTAATGAACTCGCATTGTTGAAGGCTTTGACAAGGGCAGTAGTGTCATTGCGCCATAAACAAACAGCGACATGTAACATTTTCTCTTATTAGTTTATATTTTTTCTACTGGTCATTTGTTTTGTAAGATCCTCGTTATGACTTTCTTTAAATAGATACAAAATCCAAATAAAAAAGGATGCCGTTCGGATCCATTTGAAACTATGATATAAAGAACATTATTTTGGCGCTATAGAATAAGTTGTTAACTCTACATGCTTGATATCCCCCAGCAAAATTAACGCAGAAAGTAATATAAATTATAAAAAAAAAATTCCTGACAAAAATATTTGCAATTATTATGTACGATACAACGATATATCGAAGAAGTCAGTGAGTGATTCATGCTGAGGAGTTAGTGATTCGTGTATAGTTAGGTTGAACATTTTATTTCAAGCAAAATTACTTTAAAAGTTCTCTCATAACTTTTAAGAAATATGTTACCAATAATATGGTCAACGGTAAACAAAAAAAAAGATAATTAAAAAGTAAATAACGAAATCAATAGAAACACGTAATATGTCTTCTCGAAACATATCACTGTGCAGATTTCTTTTATTTTGGTTACGTCATTGCTAATTCTGCCATAACCGGTTATGTAACTGACAATGAATGTGAGCTGAGCATAAGATAATCAGACAGAGAAATAAGCGGCAGTAAATAATATTGCAGCCATTTTTTACTTTTATAAACTCTGTACATATATTTATAAACATCTAATCAATCGATAGCCATCATTTACCTAAGCATTTCTGTTTAAATGTTTATTTCAGTACAAGATTTATTACTGTTAAGAATTTTAATTTAAAGTCATTGAATGACAATTTAGGCTGCTTTCTAATCGAGTCTAATAATTAATTATGAACTCTCAAACTACCGAAAAGATCACGTCAAGAAAACATTTCAAATCGGAACTTTAAAGGACTATGTCCATTTTACTTCAAATCAGCCTATAATAATGAAACTTTAGTCCTAATGTGGATGTGTATAGGTGATAGTTGTTAAACTACATGAGATCTGTAATCAGTGGGTGGGATGAAATATTCAGCTTTGGAAATAAATAAAAAAAAACAAAGTAATCAAGTTTACATTGATTTTATTTGAAAAATAGAATACAATTTATCTTCTAATAATATCTGCCAATAGCAGTAATTATATTTCACAGCCATAAGACCATTACCAATAAACAATGAGTATTATTAATAACAGTAAGAGTTCGGTAATAAAAAGGTTGGAAATAAGATATTAAATAACCTGTATCAATACAGCCTTATTTTTAAACTATCATAGTGTTAATAATACATATGAGTTGACAATTAACTCATGTGTTATTAACACTAACTAGTTTAAAATACGGTAAATAATTTACATTCAAGACTTTTTTTAAATATTATACTAAGACGCTTATAGTTTGAAACTTTCACGTATCACAGTTTCGTTCATACAAACAAGTAATCACTTAAATGTACTATAATAATAAATTAGTTTTATAGGCTAATGTTTATTTCGACAAAACTACCAAAAATTGTCATTTTCCTTTAATCTTACCAGTCTAACTGACATTGCATATGTTCAACTTTCCGTGTACATTTACATTTGAATCGCATATAAAGTTCTAGAGAATTTCGAAGTTAATTCAACGAGTGGCCAATGACAAAGCTTAGAAATAGTAACTAGATAACAGTAAACTCTGTTTAACAACATAATTCCATACACATTTCCTGAGGTGAATACTAATGAAGGTTCAGTCAAACACAAACTCGATTTGCTTTGGACAACGTTTATAAACTAACGTATAGTTTATTTTCTAATAACAACGAGCATTGTTTGTAGAATGTTTTTATTACCTAAATGTTACGTCATTGGTTATCTATATTCTTCAATACAATTAATAAGGTCGTATAGGTAATCAGCCAAGTAAGGGACTAGTATAAGAGACCAAATATCTTGTTATGATCTGTCTTTTAAACACCGGAAACGTGGCACGAACATGTTTTTGGTATTACGAGTTTTAAATATCTGGATCAAATTTAAGACAGCGGAATTAACTAGCCGTCCAAAATTGGCATGAAACTTATCATCAATTTTTTTCTTCACTAGATACGTTTTAATTACTTTTTTGACATGCTCTTAGAATATATTTTATAACAATAATTAATATTAAATTATCAAAGGACTCAATTTTGGTACTCAATTTTGTGATCTTACGAGTAACTCAGGCTAAGGTATGAATAACAAAACTTGTATGACGCATAAGTTATTTTCGATTACCTTGGCAAGTCATATGTCAAAAACCTTTTCCACGTTCAAATTACTTTTTTGGAACTTAATGTCCCGCTATAAGGTAACATTAGGCCACATTTTAATTAAACAGGGATAGGATTCCAAAAAGAGCGATAAGCCCCTGTTTTTGGAGTCATTCTATAAAATTAATTTCTAAATTTAGAGGTAGGCATCAAAAAGCGAATATCTTTTAAAAGGCCGCCACACTTTCCAACCTTTAATTACCACCTAATGACTTTGTTTTTTTTGCTTGAGATGTATTATTTTTAGGTATTTTGCAAATTAGTTGTGAGAGATTACTTTTTTAGTAATATTTTAACTATAAATACATTTCCGCGTCTACTTTACAGCTAACAAATAAATAAATTAATATATGAAACAAATTTAAAGTGATAGGCGACTGGTAAAGAGATGATACAAATACTTGTTTTACTCAAAAACAGAAATATCAACGGATGATTTTGAATTCAAAGTTTTAAAATTTTCAGAAATAGTCACAAAGCTTTCCTAATTTCTATAGACTAGTTTCCCAAAATAAGTATTTTCATCTACCCAAGAACGTCAGAAAGGTTTCAGGAAAGCGTTTCACAGAATAAATACTAATCACTCTGGAAAAATTGCCTCCAGAAAAACGACATTCTTATAAAGTTGTATGCTATTGAGTCGATGACTCTTCGAACATTTGAATGAAGTCAAAGGCACAACCTCGTCAATACACAGCCGTGAGATCTAACTTTTAAAAAATTACAGAAATTATTTCTGTTATTTACGGTTATTCACAGTATCAAGGAAGTCAACGTTTTGGTCAGTAATTACGTACATAAATGAATATGGACAGAATAATATTATATTATGACTTAACCTTTACTCGTATAACAGCGTTGACCTTATTCACGAAATTTAAAGTGCGACCGTATGTATTCTTCAAGCTGTCCATTATCTAGTTAATTTACAAGTAAAGCATTACGTCACAAGTATGCCTAATTCCATCCTGTTGTTCGTCTTCAACTCCCGGGACTTGACTATACTTTCCAGCGTCTGGTGTACCTTATCTAATAACACATCGATCGTCGCTGAATTTTTAATGTCTTAATAATAACTATTCATTTCAACCGTCATTCATATTCCATTCGAAGTATTCACAATAACAGAATACCATTGCGGTTTGTTCGAGGGCACAAACCAACATTTCATCTTTATTTATAGCATCATCCAACCTCGTCAGAGTGAATATTTTTTTGTGTAGATGATAACGTGAGTAACTGTTTTTATAACAGCCAAACTTTGCCAATATTTTATTTTAATTTATATTTTAAGTGTGATATGAGATTCATACAAAGTGATAGTTTAACCGACCATATAAGAACACACACAGATTAAATGCCGTACAAACGTGACGAGATTTGCTTAGAGTAGTATTTTAACCACCACATGAGAAAACGCCATACAAAATAGCGACGCGATGTGCTTTTTAAATTTTCATAAGAATGTGTACCAGGAATTCGTATAATTTTGTTCACTTACATCACACATTTACTCCGTCTGTCTGTTACATATTTTAGAGTCAAATTGCTTTTAAATGATGAACTTTAAAATTAATTTTAAAGCCCGATTTAAGAAAATTCTGTGTGAAGAAATATATTGATTTTTTTAAAATACCCTTTATTGGATATGGTTAGTACAATCTAAATATTTAGCTGTTTTTACGTAACATAACGAATGAAAAACCCTCTAAATAATTCGCGTATTTGCAAAATATATTTATTCCAAAAAAGATGCAACAACAACAATTTTCCTTTTGTCATATTTGTGTGGATTTTTCATTGATATAAAGATATTTTAAACAATTATTTATCATTCTGTTTTATTTTAAGCGTTAATTCTAGTTTCACATTTCATCAAACTTTAAATACAAATGATACATTCATTACCGTAATAACTTTTATAAAATTAGCGTGCAATGCCGGTAAACGTCCACTTCGTGTACAACTTTTAAAACATTCACAAATGTTACAAGTCTAACAAAATATACACATCCGGCATATCTATGGCCTTAAAGAACATGATCATGTTTATAATCATAGGTCACGACTCGAATGGGCAGATTCGTGACCGATGCAATCAATGCATCAGGTTTACATAGTCTGTCTAGATGCAAAGCCTTCTCTAACGATAATCTTAATTTATGTACAAAACTTTGATAATGTCTCTACGTTGAATTTAAATTTTAAAAAAAAATTCACTAATTTAAATACACTTTTAAATCATATCCATGCCCATCTTTTAAAATATTTTTCTGCCCATACCATCACGTCATCGTTCATCACTGACGTATAAATTGTGGCCAATGTCTCTTTCGTTACAGTAGTAACTATATACTATTGGTAGATAGATATTATTAATTACGAGTATACTAACTTTATAAAGAGGAAAGTTTCATTTCTTTGTTTTTAGTATTCCGTATCTCAAAAGGAAGAACGAAATCCTTATAAGACCACTCGCCTGTCTGTCACAGCCCATTTTTTTCCAAAACTGATGTGGAAATTTGAAATTCGGCATATTGACCCGTATATTTTGCGATAGCCTAACACTTTCAAATATTTATGTGTTAGTTTTAGAGAGAAAAAATTAATTACTCATATTGTTTTTATTTAGTTTTATATATATATATATATATATATATATATTGTGTGGGCTATAGTTTGGGGGAGAGGCGGGGGGGGGGGGGTGTATCGCTGAAATAGTTACAAGTAAATCAAAAATATTTTTAAGAGTTTTAAGTAATATGCCCTCATAGATATGCACCAAATGTGGAAAAAAGTGCATTTTCCCTCTCAAACAGGACAGGAAAGCTGAAGTGGACATTTTACAGAGGAATTCACGATATTTTGATATTTATACGAAAACCATGCAGCTCTACTGGTAACTAATCGTTATTTATATTTCGATCCAAAAATGTTTTATTCGATTGGCACGAGACATTCACAAGCTATTAGATAGTAGAAGCTATATGCTTCTAATATCTAGGTGGATGTGGATTATACTATATTTAAAGCAGGTGTCGACAATGAACAATTACGATGTAACTGAAATAAAATCAAAGTGTTTCACGCGAATTTTTGAATTAAACTTTTAAACCATTACAGCTACGTTACAATAATGTATATATTATTAATTATTATAGATACTTATAACTCGTTTCTTGTTAAAAAAAATAGACCATAGAAATATTTTTGACTTAAACAAACTGAACTGTTATTGTTACATCGAAATAACGTTTGAAAGAATTGTATAGGATAATGAAATCTAGAATAAAGATCCAGGATGTTTATGGCTAATTGTATAGAGATTATTTGTTATAAATCGTTGTTTTTAAATACAGGGTGTCCAGTGGCAGATTTCAAAGTTTGAACAAACATAGTTTCTGAACGCAACACATAAGAGGAGCGCGGGGGGCGTCGTTAGAAGCGCAAGCGGTGCGGATGTTTTAGTAGCCGTGGAACAGTGGAGTGGAGAGCACCGCGCTTTTGACGTCGAGGCGTACATTTCGAGTGGATTTTCGCTGTCTGTAGCACGCCGTCGATTTAATAATCGTTGCAGTATTCGTCGATAACGTGATGGACCATCGATCAACCTCATTAAGTCATGGGTAGCAAGGTTCAGAACTACAGGATCAACATTAAATAGGCCCAGGCCAGGACTTACACCATTGGTAGCCACGGATGAAAATGTCGAGCGTGTTATGGTTTCTGTCGTTGAAAATCCCCGTTTATCACTGCATACACGTTCATCGATATTGGGAATTCCGAAATCAACTTTACAGGTAATAATGCGAAAAAAGCTAAAGTTCCATCCATATAAAATTCAAATTGTTCAAGATTTACACGATTCTGACTTTGAATGAAGAAAAACTTACGCTGAGGTGACGTTGTTGAGATTTCGTACTGCTACCCGGATGGGCAACATATTCTTTAGTGACGAAGCTCACTTTCACATTGGAGGATATGTGAATAAGCAGAACTTTCGTTACTGGGATGTCCACAAGCCAAGACAAATGCATCAAGAGCCTTTACATAAGCCTAAAGTAACAGTCTGGTGTTCCATGTCTGCATCTGCAATCATTTATTTGAAAATCAACGTGGCCAAACTGTAACTGTGAATTCGGAGAGATATGCCCAGATGTTAAATGACTTTTTCAGAGTAGAACTACAGAATAGTCCATCCTTCAACCAAAACACATGGTTCCAGCAGAATGGGGCCACAGCTCACACTGCTAATGTGTCCATGAATGCAGTGCGGCAGTTATTTCCAGAAAAAAACATATCCCGAAACGGTACCGTACCGTGGCCACCTAGGTCACCCGATTTAAGCCCATGTGACTTTTTCTTATGGGGATACTTAAAATCCGTTGTTTACAAAACAAATCCGAGCACTGCGACACAATTTAAAAAAAAATATTCGAGCCGAAGTCAGTAGGATACCCCAGTCGCTCTGCAAACGCGTTTTTGAAAACATGCGTGCTAGACTCGAAGAGTGTGTCAGACTCGAAGGCCGCCATTTGGAAAACGTGGTTTTAAAAAAATGAAATCCGCATTTGTTGTTATAAAGTTGAAATAAACCTACTTTGTATTAGAGGTGTAGTTTCTTTTTACAATCTTTCAAACATTGAAATCTGCCACTGGACACTGTATTATTAATGAATTATTAGTTTATAATTATCATGTAGAAAACTTTGGTCCACGATTCCTGCAGTCCTCGTAGGGCCTTCTAGAAAGTTTCGTGCTTATTATAGTTCCGTAATAAACAACTAAGTATTGATATACCTCCGTAGCAGACATTCAAATATTGATATAGCTCCGTAATAGACAACACAGTATTGAAATAGCTGCATAACAGATACTCAAGTATTGATATAGCTCTATAACAGACACTCAAATATTGATATAGCTCCGTAACAACCAAGTGGTTTCATGAAAATCTATCCAATGTTTTACAAGTGATTGTGTAACAAATATTTAGACACATTTTTGGTGTTAATAATATTCCACAACTATATATATATAATTCTTCTTATTACTACTATACATGTTAAATTTAGTAGCCATTTAGTTACTTGATTTTAGGATCATTGAGTAGCAAATAAACAAACAAATATATTTTTTGGAGAATTAGTTCTCCATACACCTATGTACTATTTTTGTTATGATTGCCTATATACTTATTAGTCAATCTTACGAACTACATGTATCATAACTTTAGTAGCCATTTAGCTGTTTAGTTGTTGAGAAATGTATAGTGAGTAGCAAACAAACAAAAACAATTTTCATGAAATTGTCGACTGATTTTATTATTGATTTTTAATATTAATATAGATTTTCTCATAATGTTGATTTAATTTTTCTGGGAGTTGGATGTAATAAGTACATTGAAATGATTTTGTGATAAAATATTGGTTAAGTGCAAGTTACTTGCACAATTAGTGTTTCATGCCATCGACTTCTCTCTTAAATCGATAAATTATGAAAGTGCACTCCGACTATGTACAGTGCTTTTCTCGAATTTGGATGCAAACAAAAATAAAATCCAACGAAAATATTTTTCAGACGAAAATATTTTTCAGACGAAAATATTTTTCAGACGAAAATATTTTTCAAGATTATCCCAGAATCGGTTAGGTTTTCAGACAGCAGTATTTTGAAAATGTGTAAATCTTAAAAAATTAAAAAAAAAAACGTATAAGGACAAATATAGTTACTTAGATCGTGAGAAATATTTTTTGTTGAAAAACTTTTACTCTAAAATTAATGGATCGTTAGGAAACAAACAATTAAATAGTTCATAACATTTAATTACGACAGAATTTTAAATCCTGATAACTTTGATTTAACATGTACCTAATCCTTAATGTTCATGTTTTTTTCAAATGTTTCTGAAAGGTCCTTTTGGTAAGGATGGAGGACGGCAATTTTTAACCAATTTCTCTGAAGAATGTTTAAACAAATTAAAGAAAACAAAAATCACACGTATTGTTGAATTCGTGTTTCGAGAAGTTATCATTTGACATTCTACACAATCCTCTTCAATTTGTTTACCTTTTTATATTTCAGGTCTATAATTGGGCCACCTCTTTGCTAAATTTCAATTACACACGAAAGGACGAACACTAAAGTAATCCCATAAGTGTTCCGTTTTGATAATTTTCCCACGGAACACTAAAAAAGGAAATTTTAGTTTTAACGTCAAACTTAGAAGTCGATAATCCCACAATCGGTTAAGTTTCTCCACATTCACGAAAAATATTTTACATTTAATATAATATTAGGAACCAGCCTTGTGAAAATATGTGTCGGAGGCAAATGCACCTGTATATCTACAAATTATTTATTTAACTGAACGAAAGAGACTGAACTAAAAAACTACTAATCCATATATTATCATAACTACAGTAATGCCGAGCCACGATACGCTCGGGTAATCATACGAGGTACTACACATACATTTTTCGTGTTACAACACGTAAAACACTTCCGTGTTTGGATTATGAACAGTAAAACAATCCCGTATTCGTAATACATTCTCACGCTATAAAACAGTCCTCTATTTGTATAACGTTAACCTTTCCCGCGTCCATACGACCGAGTGTCACACTAACACAGGAATAGTTTACATTAACTTACCCTAAACTATTTTTTTTAGATATTGGTCAGAAATTAAACTCATTACATTAATCTGTTTCAACAACACTGCTTATTTTATTATCAGATCGGCGTTATTTTAAACGTCGTATTATGTTAACTAATACTTTATATTTGGTTATAAAGTTGTTAATTGATGATTAATATTAAGTATACTTTTGTTAATATTCTCTGTTCTTTCCCAAATACTTGTATTATTTTATCATCTACACTACATTTCAAAGTTTTTTGATTATATGTCATTGCATTATTTTCTGTATTCGGTCCTATCATACAGAATTGTCCGTAATAGTATTTCGTTATATACATGTTACATAGTAATAATATCTATGTTTCTAATCAACGATGTTGTTTCTTCTTTACTGGACTCAACTTCCGAATATAACTCATAAATCATCATATTTAAATAAATTTCCCTTTTGCTCGCTTTAATAACATAACGTAATCTTTGTTCGATAAATAAAATTTGTTTACCAAAATGTAATTAATACTTAATTATTTTATTGAATATTTTCGGTAATTGCAAAGTCAAAAAGAAACTTTTTTTCTTAGAAAAAAGCAAATCCTTTCACCAGTCACACAACCACAATAGCAATTGTATTTTTATTTCGTTAATACGTTTGAGAAGTGTAGTCGTATGAATTAAAAATGTACATTTTTTTCAAATTTCGTTAAATTAATATGAATAAATAACACATACACACACACACACACACATATATATATATATATATATATATATATATATATATATATATATATATATATATATATATATATATATATATATATATATATATATATATATATATATATATATATATATATATATATATATATATTACATACGTACCTAATACTTTCGAATATTGAATAACCTAGAGTCACAGTGCGACAGTTCTCTTGATCTCAATAATTCGTTCCGCTCTGATGCTCTGATAAACAAGACCTGCTCTTTTATACAAGTTGTCACGTAAGGAGTGAACCAATATCGGCGATACAGTGGTTATTATACATACGAAACAATACATTTTATTATCTTAGGCCTAATAGTTTCAGAGATATGGTTTTTTTAATGTTTGTTACTTCGCATGAAAAAAACAGTTCGTTATCTACGTTTTTTAAGAGAACTTGGAAATCCGTTAAATGAAATACCACAAGATGTACTTGACCGGATGTTGCTACAGCACAATGGTGCACCGGCTCACTTTTCGCGACAAGTAACTGAATACTTAAATGCAACTTACCCAAATCGATGGATGTGGCGGTACAATTGCATGGCCACCACGTTCGCCAAGATCCATTGGACTTTTTTCCATGGGGATATTTCAAAGAGGCGGTCTATGAGACTACTGACGATAAAGGATAACAATAAAGAAAAAAAAATAAAACATGGGTCTGAAGTGGTAAAAAACAATGCATAAGAGCTAGAAGAAGCCATTTTGAGCATTTACTGTAATAAAAAAAAACATAATAAATGCGGTATGGTCACTTGTTTTATTTTACCATGACCGAAAAAAATATCAATGACACCATTACCGCGTTTAAGAATAAAAAAACATATTATGAAACAACTTAGTACCAGAAAATTATACCTTTTTGGAATTTGTATGAAATGTAGATGTTTTTGAAATAAAGTTCCGCAAGATTACCGTACATTTTTTTGCGCTGGCATTGTTCAAAAATAACTTTTAATTTTTTGTAATTAAAAAAATGCATATGTTTCAGCGTTTAATTTTTATGTTGCAAATAATAACGAATGAATAACATTTTAATTAGGAAGACGAATGTTCTTTTAAAGATCTTGGGCAATAAAAAAGCAGAATAGTAATAATACCTAATAAAAATAATTTTCTTCTCCATAACGAAAATTTAAAAATTAGATCTCTAAAACTATTAGGCCTAGAATATTAAATTGTATTGTTTCTTATGTGTAACAACCCCCTCCTCTATCACCGACATTTCGTCACTCCTTACGGGACATCTGTATATTTTTTCTTTTTCTGACTTTGGATGTATTCAATCTTCAGCTATGGCTAGATAAATAAACTAAATACAGTGGTATACAATTCTAATTATTAAGTATATTAATTTAACTACGGTATAGAAATAAGAAACATTCTTCCAACGCGCATCTATAAATTTAGAATTGTTTATTTTTTTTTAAATTTATATGAGTAATAATAACGGTTTGATGAATAAGTAATGAGTCTAATCAAAGCTCACATCGAACGTCTGTTTAACTAAGTTCACGTCTAGTTAGTTTGGTATGCCGTCTCTGTATTTAGTTTATTAAAGAATATTTTTAAAAAAATTTCAATATGTTATATAAACATTAGTCACACCTGGATAGAGATAATAGTGTTAGTAATTCCTTATTTTCTGTTATCTATTTCAATAACACCTTATTAAGTTTTCAAAAAAATATTTAACCGAAGACTTCACGAGCTAGAGTGTGAACTTAAGTGTTTAAAGTAAAAATTATAATAAAATCGATATCTTTATTTTGTTCCAAAAATTCTAAAAACAATTAACAGATCCAGCTGATTAGTTAACATTCTTTATTGGGCAAGACCCTTAAATATGTAATAAGGGCGAGCAGTTAAAACAATAATTCCTAACAAATCTAAAGAAATACAACCCACTAAAACATCTGCACATGTGCATGTAAACATAAAAGAAAAAAGCGACCGAGGACAATGAAGAGCTATACAGATGTATTACACAACTACACGAAATGTTGGCAATCTATTATTCGATTAAACACACGACGTTAGTTCTAGAATTTTCACGTGTTTTCCACTATCTGGAAGCTTACCCAGATATCTCTATAGCTATAAAGTAACAATTTCCATAATTGTTTTAACCTATAGGTATTTTTTTCATCCGCCCTTTAGAACGAAGTTATAATATACGGGTAATATAACAGCTACCATGTGATACGTATCGACATGAAGCCTGGAAAACACCTTACAAAAAAAGACACGTAGATATTTAATTTCATAGATATAATTCACAGGAAAAGTAAATTTTGAGTGTTATTAACAAAAATCAATGGTATAAACATCCTTCTTTAGCTGTGTAAAAATGGCTATCAAAACCGATGGTTGAATGAAAGAATAAAGATTAGTCATTTAATTAGCACGAAGTATTTAAATTAAATTACACACTTAGCATAAGAACATAATTTGATTATACCTAAAAATATTTTCGGCTGCACTAATTTGTACAGTAAATGAGAACCTCATATAGAAAATGTTAATGCCGAAATGATTGAGCGTTGAGTACATAGTGAATTAAATCAGAATTAATTTATCTTTAAGAAATGAAGTAAGCCAACTTTTGTTTAATGACATATAAAAATTAAATTCTTTATGTTTCATTTGATAATATAGGTACATTGTAATATATTTCTAAACGACCTAAAAGCTCATTATAAAACCATTGTTATAAATACAACTCTTCACAACAATATGATTTTTGGGTTCTTCTACATTAAATCAACATAATTTTGGCATAAATACTAACTCGCCATCTTCAATTTTGTACAAATTTGATATAATATTATATGTGATTTCATACGTATAAAGAAAGTGTCTAAAATTATTTTCATATGATAACTAATGTTGAATTTACAAGATTTTAAAATTCTCAGATTTGTCCGTAAAATGTGTCATCAGCATTTAAATTTGTCAAAAAACCAAATTTTTAATATTTATAAAAAGTCAAATTTTTCCATGCTATTGTTAATTAAACCTCAAAGTTCCATCTAGGAATCATGATTATTTCCTGTGAATATTTGCTAATTACAAATGATGAAATAGACTTCTGGGAAAATAAAAAAAATGATGATGTCCGAGTTTCAATATGTTTGAACATGCACCATATAAACGGAATCACGAACGTGTTGGATCGTACACAGTATACCCATACTATCATATTTGGTTCAGTTTTGTTAAACATTAAATAGTGTTTGGATATTTTTCATCGTTTAAAATGAGATATTGCACAATTCTCTTATTAGTTGATCATCAAAGGCAGTTTAAAAAATGCCGATGGCACAATTTTTAGGCAATCTGGTAACGTTGAAGTCTTGTAATTTCAAAACAAATTACTAAATAAACATCACATTTGGGAATTGTTTTTATATCTATGAGGTCACTTAATATACCTTTCACTGCCAATTGAAAAAAATATGTTTAAAAACCTTGCGTGAATTCGATGTGGAATGAATTGTTTCATATTTTGCCATTTAAAAAGCAGCTGTATTTAAGACATTGATAATACATGAAATCTTTATTAACTCGTTAAAATTGCTCGCCTAGATTTAAAATTTATTAAATTTACTTTAGTCTAAACTGGTAAATGACTAGACAATTTTGCACGTAATATTCAGGTAAAAGACTAGACAATTTTCCGTACGTAATACGTAAACGTAATATCCGTACGTAAGTAAAGACGTAATATTTGAAATACATCACTAACACATCGTTCTCGTAATCATACGAGCAAGCTTGTCTAGGACAAATGGTGAATCGAGGTCACTATTAAAGGCCATGCTCCGAGACAGTAGTACGATTGTGACGTTGTTTTAGTTTTAGTTTTTTTAACCATTTTCTTGTTCGATCTTGCCCTTCAGGTTTTAGTCCGGTCTCACGAGAAACTTCAGGGCACGAAACGTTTGTTTTTGTAAGCAAAAATCGTACGAAAACCGAAGAAGAAAAATCATTCGCTTGTTTAAATTATGATAACAAA
This sequence comes from Druceiella hillmani, assembly GCA_039881145.1. NCBI lineage: Eukaryota > Metazoa > Arthropoda > Insecta > Lepidoptera > Hepialidae > Druceiella > Druceiella hillmani. Next base: position 8,785,020 of record JAYKKI010000008.1, read on the forward strand.
TATTTAAATTATGATAGAGATTACAATTTAATCAATTTTTAATTATTATTATTATACCATATATAATAATGATATTACAGTAATAGGAGAGTACTTTCTTCTAGTGCTTTTGCTGAATAAAATTTTCAAGCAAATATTACATTTTATTTGCAATACATACAGTCAATCATAATGAATTAAATAAGCTGTATCATTTTAAAGACTGACCACTAACCTTCTTGCGTAGCAAACGTGACAGATTATAGGTATTCGTAATATGAATTGCTCTCTCTTTACAGATATACGAGGTTTAAGCTGCTTCACTTTCACCGCTTTCATTTGGACACTGTGCGTTCAAGACGTTACGTGCGGGTGAGTTTATGCAACACTCGCCTTTTTTCATTATCATGACTGACAAATTACACTAGTATTTTGAGTGAACTACTTTTTTCTTATCCATAACGTAAGATAAATTACGCTCTATAACTTATATTCAACTAAAATTTAAGGCCAGGAATTTCCGTATTGATCGTCACAGGAACTACGTCTTTTGTTAAGTATGTATAAAATTGTATTTTAAATTATCGCCATTAAATACTTTGATTTTTATACCTATTGTATAATATATAAGTATAATATAATAACCTTTTGAGAGTAAATCGTAAATACTTAAATTTTAATCGCATATTAATTTTGGATAGATCTCCATATAAACAAATTAGGTCGAAAGTCTATCCTTTTAATAAAATCATAGCAGAGAGATTATTTACACTGAATACAGGGGGTATTACCTGTTTCAAAGAAAATATTGCTGTGCGTCATTCATTCAAGACGTACCAATTGAACAACTATAAAAGTGTTTTTATCTATTAATCTATGTATTTGTTTATCACTTTATTGCAACAGACTTTGAGTACACATTACGTAAAAATAATGGGTGCATTTTGGTGATATTTTACGTAGTTTATTGACTTAGGCATGCAGTTTGAACAGTTACGTTGCCATGTCAAAGAGTTGAAACTTAAAAAGAAACCTTTCTGAAGTCAGCAAACGCCAGAACAAATTGTTTTGATGCAACCGCAACACACTCGCAATACTCCAAATTATATCGCTAATAATTTCACAACTTTTCAGTAATATTTAACTAGATTTTTTAAAAAGAAAAGTTATTTAAACATAATTTTTTCACATCCTGAAATCCAAATTGCAGATAAAAAACTTCAATATATTTCTTCGTCTTATTCTGTTGAATTCATTTTATTTAAATTTATTTTTTTGCTTTTTTTATAACGATTTATTTATTTCCTCTTTAATGCACCATAAATTTATATACGATTGACTAATTATTACAAGAGTGATTCCCTTCCTTTCAACCTACTAAAATTAATTCCAAAGATGACTGAAAATAATATAATTACCTTAAAATATTTGGAATAATTTTGTTAAATAAATTAAAAGAATTTATATACCGTAATGATTATTCACAAAAAAGTTCTAAATTAAACACGTCGGGAGACAAAATAAAAATACGAGGCACGATAGAAGACAGGATGTGAACGGAAGCAAAATAGGTGACGTCAGGAGCTGTATACTCGTAATGTTTTCAAACAACTTTTGGAAACGTATGTAGACGGTGAATTTATGGTGCTGCAGTCCAGTCCGAAACCCATTACCTTGCGGTATACATAGAGAAGAAATATCGATAAAACGAACAATGTTTAGGAATGAGGTGCGTACGTAGGATTTCAGAACGTAAACCCTGACCATGAGCGGAAAAATCCGTGAATCTAGCACAGAGGTAAAAAGATATGTGTTCATTTTTAATATTTTCTAAAATAATTCAAGAACATGAATATTAAGATAGCGCTGCGGTATTACATCTCATAAACGTGAAAGCTAAATATGGAACAGACATTTTGACGGCTCTCTATTGTGTCATACAATTGATCAGTAAAGTCCATATGATGTGTCATAAGGACTTTACTGATCAATCTCGTAGTCAATTAAAGGTTATAAGAAAGTTTGACAGCGGAATGAATGAACCGTTAAAGATTCTTTAGAAAGAGCATTCTACCGAAAAATCGACAACCGACAACATTTTTCTGGGGCTACTGTTAGATTTTGATCGATCATTTAAAATTACCATTGTAAATAGAGAAAGTAATAATATAATTATATAAAGGCAGCTTTAATAATTATGGTCCATTTTTAAAACCGGTTGCCGGAAACTCCTTCACCGCGTACTCTTCATTATTGACTAAAAAAGACTTTTAGTTTTCTATCTTTTTCCTACAATAATGAAACTATTCGCGGTTTCACTAACCGTGCCGATACACTGTAGAGACCTACAATTGATCTAGCTGGACTGGTAATAGAGGTCTCTATGTTGAGTTTATAGCATAAATAGCAAATAAAACTCTAGCTAGTGTCTCTCTAGACTCTAGGCAGATGGTAATAATCTAGCTAGATCCATTATGTGTAGTGTACACAACATCTCTACCATCCTCTACGCTCTCGATAGTCTCAATTTTTTTTATTTTCTTTCTTTTTTAATTAAAACTACCAGAGCAACAACAAGTTCTCTCCGCCGGGAACTTATTTTGTGACCAAAAGAATAACCAAAGTAAAAAAAGTCTACCTAGATTAATAAATCTCAACAAGTATGCATCAGTGTACATAGGTTCCTAGATAATTTATCTGAAGTCGCTCTAGCATTTCTCTACCACTGCTGTACTAGAGGAAAAATACTACTGTGCACAGGCGATAGCAGAGCACTCTAGCTAGGGAGTAGCTTCTCTAGCTAGATTTTTCTCTTTAGTCAACACATACCTTAACAGCACTGAATCTAAAGTGATAATACTCATGTCAGTAGATATCTTATTTTCACTGAACTTGTATGTTTCTCTCATATGTTCCGAACTCAACGTATGAGTACATGTAAAATATTTAATTTAATTACCGCCAATATATAAAGTGCGATCATTCCCAATTTCGGAGCGTTGACACATAAAAATATAAATTTAAAAATCACACATATAAAAATATAAATTTAAAAATCGATTTCACACGAAATTTTTATTGGGCCGCGCTAATGCAATGAAGCAATAACCGACCGCAAGTTAATAAGTGTAGGAGTAACTAAAAGGTGGTTGTAGTTAACGACGATCGACGATTTTAATGGAATTATTATGAAATTCCTAATTCGGCTTTGTCTAAATATATACCAATTCACTTTTTGTTTGTCACATCTTCAAATTCACGCTAGGTAAAAAGCGGACAAAAAAGTAAAAAATTATTTTTCCTCTGGTGTTATATTTATTATTAATTTTCTGTTTAACTTTGTTTTACATTTAATTATTCCGTTTTTAATACATACGCCATTCATATATTTACTGGCAAATATATTAAATTTTATTTCGAGGATCGTCTCTAAATAACAAAATAAAAAGTGTGGACGACGTCTATACTCAAATTGTACTTCATGGACGGTAATGGATTTAAATGATCGAATATACCAGAATTGTCTTCAGAGTTGTTTTTGAAACATTTTTCTTATTTCCCTATTTGCCATTTTACGATTTCTTTTTAAGAAGTACACCCATTCTTATATATACTTATTATATACTTCTTTCTATTCTTGATAGAAAATATTTTTTTATTTGAATATTAGTAGATGATCATGCATTTAGAAACTAAAATGAATGAATAACTACTGTTTAATTTTTCGACCACTGAACTGTATTTGTTAACCTGATTTATAAACGTGGATAAATACATGTGTTTTCACTTCGTAAATTATATAAAGCAACTAATAAATTATTATAATACTTAAAATAAATTGGAAACGGCGCCGTGTCTGCACAGTTTTACAATTTCGAGACTTGACAAACGTATGTAATTTTAATTACACAATTATATTTACATATTAATAACCGCAGTATCATCATGAGCTACGAGACTCTAGAGCACCTTCCTGGATGCAGCCGATAAAAAATGTGTAATACAACTCGATGCTTTTCGCGCTAAGAGCGAGCAAAATATATAAACGGATAATGCAATAAAAAATCCATCTTATTGGCTATAAGTATAGAAACATGAAGAATATAAATATCTAGTTAAAGGAAATCATATATTTTAACATTTATTAAAACTTTAAGAACCACCAAATGTTTTTTTTTACAAAATCGCCAAAAAAAAACAAATTGTCCTATTTGTCAGTTCTTCAAATTAGCTTTAGCATCACTATTTATCAATTTCTTTCAGAATCCAAGTGGTTGCCCCCCGAACGCTACGTCCATACAACAGCTATCAGGTGGCGCTGGTCTCCTCAGGATTTCGCTCAGCTAGTGTTCTCGTCTCCGTGGACGGACGGCGGAGCAATGGGCAGCCCTTCTCTCAGACTAAAGAAGTTCACCTCATGCCCTCTTCAGCACGGCTCGTCGACCTTGAGGTATGGCTCAAAAAGTATTCAATGCCCTCGTCGTAACAGAAGGTCGTAACACATTACAGTATTCAAAAACTACAGAACACACCCAGGCGCGGACAACAAGTGTATAATATAGTTTGAGACGCAGATAGGACACCGTTTCAAATTTGAATTCGAGTGGAAATTGTAAAAACGATAAATAAAACGTTAAAGAAAAAGATAGACTTTCAAAAAGCGGTAATGTTTTGTTATATTCCCATATCTACTTGGAAAAAGTATGAAGGCATAGGAAAAGTTGTAATAGATATTGAAAGTAAATGAAATAAAGGTGCTTTATGAAATTTACAAATTTTTCCTTGCTGCCTGTAGTACAAGAATTTATTGAGGCTAGCAAGATTTTCAAAAAATGTGGAGACACAATTTTTAATGTGAACATTGCTGACTTAAATTAACACATCAGATAACAAAAAGAAAAACAAACGATTTAATCTAAATTTCCTACTGCCTATTCTAATTAGATAGATACTTCTCTGAACACAGTGACCGTTCCTCAATATTATCAATTTGTACTTAACAAGCCATTAATCAAATTGGTTGAAAAAGTATATGAAAAACATCGGCATCACCCCCGAACTCACAATGGCACTACGAGAAACAGGTTTATTCAATGATATTATAATAAATATACATGTCGAACGATCTAAAAGTTTTTATAACTATCTATCTCTTTCTTTATAGTCCACGTACGAAAGCTACCCGAGGCAAATTTCTTTGATCCTTTGATATAGATATAAGAACATATAAGATATAAGAACATAATGTGTCTATTTAATATATCATAATTTGGCTTCATTCTAACAGTTTTTCTCTCTACATTTCTAATACCATTTGCAACTATGCTTATATACTTATACTAGATAGTTTTATTCACGAAACCATTAAATACACTACAATTAAGAATTTATTATGATATTTCAATCTGGGGAGAATTTTGAAAATGTTTACTGCGCATTTTCAAACCTCCCTTCATTTTGAAAGATCGTAATGAACTGCATCGATTCTGACAGATATAAACAGCTTCAAAAATGTGTGAAAAGAAAACAGAAGTATAAATTAAACATTTAAAAGAAATAAGTTTATGAGTTTGTTTGCCAGGATAATCTTAGTAACTACTAAATCGATTTCGAAAACGTATACACTGTTCACTAGGCAATTTTTAATTTAGGAAGTAGAATATAAATTACAACTAATTATAAAGAGATACGAGAAAACACTACCAGAAATTTGCGGCAAATAGGTATTCTGAGTTCACATGTAGTAGGTACCCAAAAAAAATTGTTGCCTGATTGAGTATCATAATAGAAAAGTCTTCCTCTGTAAGCTTTATACATGTTTTAAAAAGTAGTCTGGCGCCAACGCCGCGGCGTCGGTGACTGAATTATAATGTGTATTATTAATGAAAAAATGTAATACATTTCTTGAACCTTCGGGACGCTCTATCCGTTATAATCTCAAAACAAGAGTAGTGGGTAATATATTGTTGTGGGCGTATATTGTAATCCATATAAAAAATTACCACAAAATATATTCCAATTCAGATTCTGCGCCTCTTCCAGGTCCATTTTAGATCTTCGGAGTATTTGATTCGAAACCTCCATCTACACATCTCCTAATACTATTTCACGGTCTCTTTACCAGAATAAGCTGATTTACCTATATGAAAACTTAAGTAAAGGAAAAAAGAAAAAATGCTATTAAGAAACAGCAGGTTGCAAGTGCAAGAGAAGCATGCGCGATTAAGTATCCGTACGATTGTGATTAGCTGGGTGCGTGCATCAGCGCCGCCTAGCGTCCGCAACTTTATTGGCGCGTCTATTTTATTTGTACACTTCAAATTAAGGGCTCTGATAAATGTTTACATGAATAATATAAAAATAATGAAAGATATCAACTGTGGCTTATATTACATGCATCTCTTTTCTTTATTTTGTGTTCTTAACTACGTACCAATTGTTCCTTTGTTATTTTCGCCGAAGAAAATTATTACTCGTGTTTTCGATAAAATCGTGTTAAGTTATATTAGATTATTTGCCTTGTTATTTCTTGTAAAGTTGAGAAAAATATCTAAATAAACGTTTTTATTAACAAATAATAATATGATTTTATTTGTCCGTACCCGGAATATATAATATCCTTTTGTTTTCGGTTCAACAAAATGAGTACAATAATCGAAGTACTCGTGTAACCCATATTAACCTTTCAACCACGAAAAATGTCAGAAGGAATACGGAACATTACTTAGGAAGGCGTAAGTATGCCGAATGAGCGGTGGTTAGACGGTAAAATAACGCTCCGGCATAGCCACGTTTCAGGGTTTTTGATGCATCTGTATATATTCGCGTCCAATCTATCCAAAATTAGCATTTTTGGACACCTTATCAACTCCAAAATACAAATTTATAGTTGGCCTGTGAAATACCGAATCAAATGGAAAACTATAGAGAGCGAGAGAAAAATAAAAAAGAAATTGATAAACGGGATTAGAGAGGGATTTGAATCTTTGGAAGCTAACGATAAGAAGAGGTCAGGTCTTAGAACGCCAAAAAGGAGCATGCTAGGTATTGTAGCCGGAAGTTAAATGACTACGGACTAGAGCTTTATATATTAACTTTAATGTGGTAGGGTGTGAGCCCCACCACACTCCAGAAAATGATGAGCATTAAAATCTCCCAGAATAATATAGTGGCCAGGAATTGAAATTAAAATATCCCGTAGTTCTAATGCCAGAGGATATGTTGGAAGAGGGACTTAAATAGAAAGGATGGTGATATCTTTAACTCTAGCAGCAACAACATTTAATTGACAACTGTGGGAACCGGGATAAATCTGGGAGAAGAGAAGGGATTTGTCAAGTAATAAGTCGGATCCGCCCTTGTCATCCGCTCTGTTATCCCATAGACAGGCATAGCCTCGAATTTTAAAATAGAATCCTAGCTTGAGCCAAGTCTCCGAGGTGGCAGCCACGGATGGAGAATACTTGACAAGGAGGTGACGAAGATCTGCTTGGAAATCACATTATTCGAATAAATAACATATTCCATTGCAAGACCCTCGCCACTTTTGGCGGAGCCATTAAAAATAAAGGGTTGAAGAGAGATAAGAATAGAGTAGGTAATGTTGGAAGATATTTGATTGGGGAAACTCAGGATTTTGACCAAAGTGGTCAATAGAAATTGAATAATACTCGTAGAAGAAGGAGTATTAACTGAAGGTTGGTGACCTGGAATGGCTATGGTTTTAACCGTAGCCATTTTCAGGCTAAGGAATTCGGAAGTCTGTCCAGACTTGTTGTAGAGCCGAGCGGTCATAGCTCTGGTTGGAATTTGTCGAAGAGTGGGATTGAGTTTAACTGGCGGACTTTAACAAGCTTACCGCATCCTTCTGAGACTTTTATGTTTTGTAAGACCTCCTCGTCAGACCAATCGACTGGAACATTGCGAACAATACCTATACGACTGACCTTAAGGAAGGGGATGAACAATTTGTTCTGTCTAAGATTTGTCTGTCAAAGATAAGACAATTTGTTGTGTGGTTTATGGAACGGTTGGCGGCGTCTGTAGTTGAAAATTCCACCGAAATCCTGTTTCTGCCTATTTGCTTAACTCCGTCTCGGATTATGCCATCGACGTGGCAACTGTTTAAGACGGAACCAAATTTAATTGCATGAATCGAAAATTCAAAATTGGGCTGGGTTCTTTTCTTTGAACATGGACAATAAATGAACCAACGCAGCCAGAAACATATAAGCGACCCTTAAAAAATTCAGAAGGAGGGAGGAAGGAGATGAAGTTGGGGATGATAGTAGTAAATTAGAATTTGCTTGTGAAAGCGGGGTGCGAGGGGTCTTACGAGGAATTGTATCTTTTGTTTCAGTGCGGGAGGAGTCATAAGGATGGAAGGAAGGAAGATTGTTAGATTTATTTTTTTTTTTCAATTAGTTCTTTTACAATTTTTGGATTTGCGTTTTAATTTCTGTTGGAAGTCCATTACGGTAACATAACTAGCTGGGGAAGTAGGACAAACAAATTCATTATTGAAAAGTAAAGATTTAGAAGGGTCTTGTGGTTTAGGGGAATAGATAAATCCATTTTCACAAAGCAGAAGCAAATTAAATTTAGGAAAGTAAATAATACAATAAAAAAACAAAAGAAGAAACTTATTGAACAAAATATTCTTTATAACAATAGATTGAATATAACTGCGACAAAAACAAAATGAAAAATAGATTTTAAATATAAATAACATAAATAATAGATAAGTCATTGCAATAAAATAGACAGAATACCACGAAAATAATTAAGAAATAATCAGACAGCGAAAAACCTTCTCACTTCGTTTGACAGTTTATATTTAGTCAGTCTTTGACAGTTTCTATATAGTAGTCAGTTTTTAAAGTCATACCATAGAATATCTATTGTCTTTGTTTTCATTAGATGAAAAGTTTGTTTTCATTAGATTTCTTTCCACAACATACTTTAACTTTATTGCTTCCCTTTTCTTTTTAATGTTGGCTCCTGAAAATGAAGGCTAAGAAAGAATTTTCATACATTCGATAAAATATTCGACGAGTATGAGCGGCGTAATTCCGTTGTGAGAGGACTATATTATAAATCACTATAAATTGACGTTCGTAGAAGACGTGCAATAAATCTTGATTGCAACTTATTATGAAGAGTTCAATGCTCATATCCTTTATTTCTTACAACTAAGATTGACGGAAATTCCTATCATTGCTAAATGAGACATTTTTAATAAAATACAGTATTTCATTTTTCCGTCATACTGCCATAAATATTTATGGCGCCAGGTTTAGCACTTGTAACTAAATAACTCATTTGGTATAATCATTTAGATAGCATATTTAACAAAATGAATCACATTATTTAAAATAATTACCTTTAATTTAAAAATTGGATCACGTTATTAAAAAATTTTTTTTTTATTTTTCCATCTTTATTTTAGCTTAATTTTTTTTTTAAATAATATAGTGAAATATATAGAACAACCAACTTGTTCTGTATTAATTACAGTTGCAGTTGAATGTTTTCTTTTAAAATGTTTCCTTAAATTAGATGTAGCTGTTTTGAATGACAATTTAGTTTTGTAAATATTACAAGCAAAATAATTACCCAAGTCTGTAAAATACCCATACAATACTGAGATTTCTTGTGGACATAATGGCAAAGTTAGAATTTAGCCTAATTAACAGTTAGTTATTATATAAACTAGTTATTTACAATATTTACACTATGAAATAATATAGCTCAACTGTTCCAATAAAAAATGGAGAATCATCAGTTGAAAAGAGCATCGTATTTAAAACCCTTATTTTAAAATACTCGTACTTGTCGTATTGAGTAAATATTTGTCCGCGAACTATAGCTAGCTACTATAACTAGCTAGACAAAGAAGGGTAGGGTTATGCCGCAAGCCGACCGTAAAGTAACCATTGTGTGAACGTCTGGTCGGCCATACCATACAAGTATTTACGATACCAAGTATTTTGTACCTTGCATACCAAGTACGTATTTTGATTTGAGATATCGAGTATTTCTATCGGTAACAATAAATATGCCTCAGCTCTACTGGGTAATCAATTGTTTTCTTCGAAAATTTATGACATCCTTATATTTTTCTGAGCGTGTAAGTTGTCACCGTTTTTGCCTTTACGATATATGGAATGGAAATAATGGAAAAAAAAAATGAATCCCTAAGAATACATTTATTTAACCATCCCTACCTTATTCGATTATATGTAGCATTAAGCAGACCTTCTTAAATCAAGGTATCCCATAACTTTTCAGCTTTATAGTTCACCTAAAATGGACAGATAGTGCTGGCAGTAATATTGATTATGACACATGACACATTATGATGAACCGAAATTTTAGTTGCATTTTTTATTGTATTAACTTATTAGCAACCCTGATTACTTTTTTACCTTAGTTATCTACCAAGTTCGTTTCATCATAATTATGTTTTCTGGTCGAACATCGTTCCGTTCGATTTGCAAATCATTAAAATAATTTTACTCTATTCCCACAACTTCGGTTCTAGCCCTTTTTATACTATTGCTAAACCTTTTCGGCAGCTTTTGCTTGTGACGAGTTACAAACTTTTTAATCCAATAGTTCACCGAATTGTATTGATAAATTCCTTGACGTTACGACACAGCTACCCAAATAAGTTTTAACGGTTAACCTTATATCAATGTTTGTAATTGGCACATTTTTATAACATGACTTATAAACGATTATTTCTCTTCGGCTGTGAATATGCATCTACGCCCTAAATTTTCTCTTAATATAAGAGAGCTTCAAGGTGAATTGTAATTTTCTCCGACTTTTACTTGTGAGTTACAACATTACAACTTTACATTTTATTTTCATTTATCCAAAACTATAATTCATGTTTAAAATATTGTGTAACTTTAAGTCTCAAGAACATGATATTGACACAATCGTGCTCGGCTATTTCGACTAATATCTGAATATGCCAAAAACATTTTAACTGGCCTTCTGATCGGATGGCTATATCAGTATGAATTACCCAGTTTTTTTAAATATACAAAAGAATAATATTTTTTGTGATTTTGTTAAAACCATCTGGAACATAGCCTTGAAAAATAAATATAAGACAGGAAATCGCAGAACAATGATAACTATTAAATGAAACATTTTCAGTAAATTGGACACTGTCCATAAAAATTTGATGTCCATAAAAATCATAGTGGCGATATATCTTAAAAAGCAATATTTTTATGATTTTTTTATTTTTAAGGTTCCATGTCTTGAAAAACCAAACCCTTAAGGTGCATGTCCACTGCAGAGAAAAATCTAGCTAGAGAAGCGACTCTAGCTAGAGTGCTCTACCATAGCCTGTAAACTGTAGAGTATTTTCCTCTAGTAGAGCAGTGGTAGAAAAGTGCTAGAGCAATTCTAGCTACGTTATCATTACTATTATCTAAGAAACTATGTACACTGGTGCATGATTGTTGAAATTTATTAATCGAGGTAGACTTTTCATCTAGAGAAGAGCGGAACAATTTGTTTATATTTAATTAAAGAAAGAACTCCCACTTCAAAGTATACTTATATCATCAATACCAGCACCACTTTTCCTTTGTTTCATTTTTCTTAGTTCTGCATTTAACTGGCATCTCAAATAATGTATTTTGCAGTTTACCTCTTCCACACTTAAGTCTAGTGACTGCTATGATTTCTATTTACTTGCTTTTCAGATTTCAATTTCTATATTCTTTTATAGAGCAGTTTCATAGTTCTGGACGGGCCTCTAGTAATTTAATTAATTTAAAAACTTTTACTTCTCCCAAGCATATTTTCCTTCTTTATCCGTGGAAAGTTCAATTTCATCCATTTTAAAAACAAATAATTATTGTTGAAAACTAACGAAAATGAAAAATTGACAAATTTGCAATGTAAAGTAGCTAATCAAAACAATGTAGTGTAGAAATAAGCAAAGCACTAGGTGTAGAAAAAAGCTATGATCAAGATATAGTGCCAGAGTGATCTACCTAGTGTGAGGATGGTATAGTGCGTATACAGAGGATGGTATAGTGTGTATACATTGCACATAATTTGTTTAGCTAGACAATCGATCTAGAGCCTAGAGTGATACTAGCTGGAGAGCTCTATTTGCTGTGTATACTATCGATTCAATATAGAGAGCTCTATTACCACTCTAGCTAGACCAACTTTATTTGTACTGTTAATGGCCAAAAGTAGACATATTTTTTGGAAGAATAGCTCAATTATTGATACTGGCAATGACACAAAAGCATTTAATTATAATGTGTATTTTGTGTCCGAAATCAATTTAAATAAAAATGCAAAATGATAATAAAGAAAATAAAACACTTAGAATTTAGAAATATATTAAAATAATGCAATCAATGGTTATATTTTAAAAATCACAATATTTTTTTGAATTGATTATGAACTAATAAATTGAACATATACATTTATTTATAAATCATTGTAAGAGATCACTTGCATCTCTACCTCTCACAGTCATTTTTCGTAGAAATCACTTAACGTAGGACTTGAAATTTGGTGTGGAAATAAAATAATATATTTTAATAGCTAACAATAAAAATATTTATTTAGAAATTTTAAGGAGTAGGGGGAAAATAAATACTAGAACAATTATTTTTTAATATTTATTTAACATCCTTTGCTAATAATAAGTCCCTCAAAAATTTTTTTCACAAAAATTTAAGTGGCCTGTCTTCTAAAAACTATCTTCTATCTACTTAAAATTTTAAAATTTGTGTACTGAAAAATATGCAAAAAATATTTGTTCACCCTTATTTCCGAAACTACTCAATTTAAAATTATGGAAAAATAGTGTTTTTAGGAGCCTACGTAAATGTTATAGGAAACTATACAGTTTATCATAAATCCTATAATTTTAGAAATAAGCACCATGTTTTTATGGCTGTGAAAGATATAGTAGGCAATATATTTACGTTGTGAAAAGTGAATTTTTGTAAATATTTTTGTAGAAATATCGGACCCTTAAATATTTACAAGTGTCTAAATATCTCCGGAAGCCTCATAGTGTGAGTTCTACTTGTGCATGACAGATTTATTTGGGTTGTCCCCAATGCATGAATCTGTTACAATAACAAAAAGGAAATAAAAGATGTTATGAAGCAATTTATTACCATTTCAGGTCGGTGATCCTGGACCTGGATATTATGAATTGACAGTCAAATCGACTGCAGGAACACAATTCTCATCTTCAGCCCCACTTACCTACCAGAATAGAAGTTTCTGCATATTCGTACAAACTGACAAAAGAGTGTACCAACCAAAGGATACTGTTAATTTCAGAGTAATAGCTTTAAACAAGTAAGTCAAAATGCATCAATGCTGGTTTATCTGTGGGTTTTATACATATTGATAATTAGTGTTCAATTTTTAAATTGTATGCTAATATTATTGTAAATGAAAAAAATTTTAAATATGTAGGTATATTTAGAATTTTTAGCATTATATCTATTTAAAATTTACTCAATTTGTGGCCCAGATTAAGAAAAAGCCATGTATCTTTTTAAAATTTAAAGCAAACTTTCTAATATAAAGAAAGAACAGAAGATTTAAGAATGTGTCATTTTTACATTACTTATTTATTAATATTTGTTATTATTTAAAATCATTAAATGCAAAATAATGATACGTATATGAGACACATTTGAAAACAAGAGAAATTTTGTCCACAGATATTTGTTACCATTAAGTGGATACGTGGACGTAACAATTTTTGATGAGGGTGGTTCTCCAGTTCGGCAGTGGATTCAAGCCCCGTTGGATCGTGGTATATTGGCTGATGATTTTGTTTTAGCTGATCAACCGGCTCTCGGTGAATGGACCATTCAAGTACATATTACATATTTTAATTATTATGATCCCAATACTCAATTTGGTTTATACATTTACATGCATTTCAAACTTTGGGCAAAAACATATATTTCTGCAATTTACTTAAAATTGTTATCCACACATTTAATTTCCATTAAAAGTATTATTTCAGTTATAGATAGCTTTGTCATAGAGTATATTTATTATCTATATATTTAAATTTAAAATAAATACCTATCTGAAATGTTTTATCAAAAAAACTACTGTATTAATAAGAACAAGAAGAGTTTATTATAACAGTAAAGTTTGAAATTATATAGGTCATTTTCATATTTTCTTTTTTCTCTATTTGTTTTATGCACTGTTCCAAATGCGAAATATCCCTGCACAGTTTTGAAAGTATTAAATTTAAATTCTTGCACTGTCTGAACTAGACAAACATTTTGAATAAAAATATAGAGCTACATATTTTTATTCGAAATTTTTATTTTATTTCTTATATAATTTTAAATCAAGTCTTGATATACACTCTGCAAAATTCGTCAATATGGAAGTCTTAACTTTACGTCGGAATGTTCCACATTTCACATTAAGAACTGCTCATAAAATGATTCAAGCTAAAATACATATTGATTTCACTAAACAGGCATTTAAAGTAAAATGTTTTTAACCAAAATATTTAATATGTTTTATCTAACCAAATACAGCATACCACTCAAGTACATATTAAATGTTTTTTGTATTATTCATTGACATTGCAAGTTAATAAATATTCATATTAGCTTATTTGATGTGAATACAATTTGAACTTTTAAGTAAAGCCAAAAAAAGTTAAAGATTTAAACTACCTTCAATAACAGTCTATAAAAAAACTAACTGATTTTAAATTTTTTTCAAAATGAACTAAATATCCATAGAATTTCATTAATTTTCCAGGTTGAAACGAAAAGCCAGACATATGATACTAAAGTCTTAATTGCTGATTATGTGGAGCCTAAATTCAGCATTGCTATTGATGTACCTAAAACAATATTATTTTCCGAAGGAAAATTTACAGTTCTTATAACTGCAAGGTAAGGTGAAACTTTACTAACTTATTTTTAATTCACTTCAAAATTCCATAGAAATAAGAATTTAAATACTTATAGCGATTACTTTATTTGTCAATCTGTCACAAGTTTTAGTAATTCACAAGTATAAATTAATTTTTATAAAGGCTTTACGCCTTTATAAAAATTACTTTATACTTTCTACTTTATTAGACAAAAAATCTTACTATCTCACAAATGCAGAATTTGGAAAAATATAGGCAATGAATAATTGTCAAAGGATGGAGTGAAACTACATAAAAAAATTTCTGTTTCTAATTCAATTCTTGACAGTAAAAATTTTGCCCAAAAACAAATGAAACTGCAGTACAAAAACTAGTTACTGAGACAGAGTGTGCTCTTTGACATTCATTACAGACTAAAATAAAGTATTTTAGCAAATTGATTGTATTTTGTCTGAGTTTAACAAAAAATTGTTCATATCGATGTAAATAAAATAGCTATGGAAGAAAAGTAGGTACCTACTCTCTTAATATGTAAATCTAAAACACTTAGAATCGACAAGATAGTATAACATTAGACTTTTAATTGAGATTACAGGCATTTATTTTACTAATATTTTGCATTTTGAGCTCTTCCAATGCTAAAATGAATTAATGAGATTGTTAGATAGAATGACATATTCAGAAAAACGGTGCACAGGTAACTTTGAAATTAGTTGGGAAATATTACCCTACGTACTAAAATATTGGTACTCAAAGAAAATAAACAATTCAGGCAAAACTTCTTAACTATGCACCAAATAATCCATGTTTGAACAATTTGTTCTTTCAGTAGTATGTATAAATTGTAACGTTACATTTATTATTTCGTAATTCATTAAAAAAAATATTGTGGTTTTTAAGATATAACCACTGCATCATTGTAATTTAATCCTTTTATTATCATTTTGTATATATTATATATATAAATTCATTTCAAACACAATATTACACATCATAATTAAATACTTTGAGTCATTCGCTGTGTCGATAATTGAGCTATTATTCCAAAAAATATGTCTGCCTTTGGGCATTAACAGTACAAGTTTAGCAAGCTCTTCATTCTCGCAAAACTGACTCCTTTAAGAATAGATCTGAACCAAAGTTTTTGAAATTATTTTTTATTTTAAGCAAAACAGTTTGTCATCATTTTCTGAACCAAACTTCTATTTAAAGTGCAGACAATATTTTATACTTTTACCATAATTTTCATCACATCCTTCAGACTTACTATATTATCCTAACTATCCTTCAACTTTTCTTGTGATATTTATGGGATTTGAATTAAAAGAAACCTGACATTTCAATCACTATAATATGAACTTTGCCTGAACTCAAGCTCCAACTGAACGACGGACAAGTTAAAAACTAACTAAAGTGCATTTACATAAACTAACACTGCAATATAAATATTAGATATCTGTAGATTTAGTATTAATTAGTATATTTCCAAATATCATGTAATCAATAATAATTTTACTGCACTTCATTTCATCTTCATTATGTTAAAAGAAGTTATATTTTATTATTTTAAAATATAGTATTTTACCAAAATACTGTGTAATCTAATACTAACAAAAAATTGTAAATTTGAACTACAAATCACATTTTACTTTGTATTACGAATATAGCCTTGCATATATTGTTACTTTGATGTAAAGTTCACAGAACCTTTACATGAAAAGTGGCATTTATTGCATGTTAGTCATAAAATTAATAGCACACCATAAACGCGATTGGTTATCACTGCACGCTAGTTAGTTTTATCATATTTTATAAATGGAAAATAAAGATTTGTTAAATATTTAATTTTTCTATCTTATTGTTATCAAAGAAATAACTAGTCTGATATACTTTGTAGCTTTTCATGCGCTTTTCATAGATCCCTATATAACGAAAAAATCATAAAATAGTAGTTACTGTGATATAGAACTTGCACAATAATATTGATATTATGGAAAGGCTATTTTATTGATTATCGTTAATAATATGCCTATGTAAAGTAAATTAATAAAATAATAGGATCATCCCCAGTTCTTCATTCTGACTGGACCATTTTTTCATATTATATTAGTTCCTATACATTGGATATAAAAATTGTTATTATACTTTTGACAATGAGCAAGCATATATTTTATTTCCAGATATTTTAATGGTCTGCCAGTACGAGGAGAATTAACATTAGCTGCTTTTCCTATATTCTTTTCTGACATAATTCAACCAGTAGTTTCGTCACCTACGAGAAAAGTTGTTGTCATTGACGGTTCAGTGAATGTGACTTTTGATATGAAAAAGGACCTAAATTTGGCTGAAGATGCTGTGCGACCTCTTATCATTGAGGCTCTAATAGAGGAAGAAAACACAGGAAGAAGACAAAATGTTTCCACTCGAACTTTGTTAATGAGAACACCATACAGATTACACCTTCATAATCCTGGACATTTTAAACCTGGCCTGCCATTTAATATTCAGGTATTTAATGAAAATTGTTATAGGGGACGAGAGGAAATTGAATACAAGATAATAACTTGGTAGGCTAACTAATTAAATAAAAAACCTCAGGAAAGTTATATTTCTCATTTCTTCCAATAATAAGTTCTATCAATTTTAATCCCTAAAATTTTTGAAAAAAACATTGGTTACTAATTAATTTATATGTAGATTATATATCAAAATTCATTCCTATTGTCCCATTATCTTTTAGGTTGAGGCAGTAAATTCTAAAGGCAAACTTTATAAAAATGGTTCTGGTACAGCAACAGTACTGCGTATTTGGGATGATGGTAGCCCTCCTAATGAAACGACAATTCAAGTGCATGGTGGAATTGGTTTATATTCATTCACACCTGATCGCGCACACAACATGTCAACTCTCAATTTTGAGGTAAGGTTAATAAATTGAGATAAAAAATAAGATATGAACAGTTTATGAAATTTACCATTCTCTAATATGTTATATAACTTGTACACTCTCAGTGCGAATGACTTGGCTGGACTATTATTACTGGAGGCCATATGCAAATGATACGCTGGACAGTCATAAATAGTTGTTGCATGCCAATTTAGGGGATGTATCTGCCATCCTCACGATGGAACAGAGCAGTGATGTTATGCACAGGTCAAGGATCGGCCATGACTGTCCTTTGAAGTTATCCACATAATTGACCTTTCTCAATTTCTCAAAACCATATAAATTTCGATTTGTGCTATTTCCTCAGATACTTTGTACCATGTTTAGATAAAGGGTCAAATATTTATAAATTTCTTGTTTTCACAGATTACATACATGAATGTGAAAGAACGGATCAATAATATTAAGTCATCATTTGCCATTGGAGGTCATTTTATGAACTGTCAACTAATTGGAGGAAAAGTAATGGCTGGTTCAGATATCAATTTGCTTGTACGAATAACGGAAGATATTGATATGCTCAACTATGTAGTTCTGGCAAGAGGAGACATTATTGATGCTAAAACTGAAGAGGTATTTATCAAAAAAATTTGTATACCAATATTCTCAATTGTTTCTATTAGATCATCAGTATGTGTAAGGGGATTTTATTAAATAATACATTGGAGAAAATACCGAAAGTACCTATTAATATCCAATAAACTAAAAACTATTTTTTTGCAATTTTTGACTTATAGAAATAATAGTGAGAAAACACAAGATAATAACCTAAACTCAATATTTTTGACAATGCATTTTTCTATTGTATGTTAAGCTACGTTTAGACTACGATACTTTGATGTATACGCTCTGTGTACACATCGAGTGTCTGTGTGTGAACACCATTGTCTGCGCTTACAACATTTATTGCGACACTTGGTTTAGTGTCACGAAACCGAAACTGCCTCATGTGTGAACGGCCAGAGATTAGTGTCAGACGTTAGTGTCGTAGTCTATATGGGATTTTAGTGTTATGACACATAATATTTTTTTTGAAAATGACAAAAAATATATTTATTTTTTCTTTTACTTTCTTCCGTTACAAATGAAAAAAATAATCTTAGTCACATTTTGATAAAAATCGCAATTAGCTAACACAAAGTTATTTGTTACCCACACAGAGCTATAATTCAGTATCTTTTATATATAATTTTTACAAAAATATCCTTAACTATCATTTATATTTCAAAAATAAAGGAATTATTATTTGATACATGCCAATGATATAATTGATCAATGTTTTTATGTTTAATAGATTTTGCACATAACTTTCTCCTGTAGCCATTTGTGATATATATGTCGAGTATTGCAAAAATATTTTTTTCTAGTCTTATATTTTATTTATATCAATTTAACCATAAAAACGTCGTAACTTTTTTACATGATGGGAATACAAATAAAGAGATATTTTCAATGTGATCTTAAGATGAAACATATTTTTATTTCTAAGACTATGTTATACTAAATTAAAAATTCTATCAAAATTTTTGCACTATCTTTTGCATTCAACACACAGAAATTTCAAAAGCGGTTATTTCTTTTCTTTGGTTTATATGTAGTCCTCCGAACTTGTTTTTTTAAATATCTCTAATGAGACTTGTTTACCTTTACTATTTTAATATGTCTGTAGGTTTGAGAGAGTAAAATAAATTAAATATTACATAGTAAATTTTGGATACAAAATTGACTTCCAAAAATCTGCTTGAATGGCAACTAGACTTGTTAATTAAATACATTATTGGATTTGCAAAAAACCTAATTATATATTATCCTGTAAATATTGCGACAAGATGTAATTTGGGCAAAACAAACTTTGGTCTTCCATACCAAGGATGCATGGCAACTGCACGTAAGTCCATGTTTATAAGATAAAGGTATGACATTTCCAAACTGTCCTTTGATTATTGAACTGTTTCCATTTTTTATCAAATGCCAATTGCATTTTTCAAAATTAATGTATATTTTGTTTCCACTTTTGTCTCAAATTTAAAATGACAATTCTCATGAATACTCTAACAGAACAATTCGTACTTAATATTTTTTCTATTTATTCCATAAAGCTAAATTGAATAAAATATTATACTGTAAGTATTTCTGTAAGATATAAATAGGGAGAACAATCTTTTGTCTTGAAGACCAAGGATATAAAACAATTGCATATCTATAAGATGTAGGTGGGCATTACCAAGCTGACCAATAAAAACAAAACTTTTACCATTTTTTATCAAATGTCAATTGACTTTTTTCAACAATATTAGATATTTTATTTTCATCTTTGTTCCAAATTTAAAATGATGAATACTTAAATAGGATAATTTGTTATTAAATTTTTTTAAATATTTTCATAAAAGCTAAACAAAATATTATCTTGTATCGCTATAATATGTAATTAGAATGAACAGATCATTGTCTTCAATACCAAGGATGTAAGACAATTGCATGTAAGTGCATATTTCTAAGATATAGGTATGGCATTTCCAGGCCAAGCACTTTCCATTTTTTATCAAATGTCAATTAACTTTTTTCAAGATTATTATATATTTTATTTTCATTTTTGTCCCAAATTTAAAATGATACTCTAATAGGATGACTTTTTATTAAAATTTGATTTGTTTATGCCATAAGGCTAAATTAAATAAAATATTATCCTTTAATTATTGCTATAAGATGTGGTTAGGGCGAAGAAATCGTGGTCTTCAATTCCAAAGATTTAAAACAATTGCATGTAAGTGCTTATTTATATGTGACCTTGCTAGACTATTTATTATCTATTTCACAATTTTTTATCAAATGTTAATTGAGATTTTATTTTCATTTTTATCCAAAACTTAAAATGACTATTAATACTTAAATGGGATAATTACGATTAAAAATAAATGTTAACTCAGATACTATTTTCTCTATTACTATGAAATATACTATTTTGAATAAATAGAATAGAATTACATTTTTCTGCACAGATTGCTCCCGCCAGGAATTCTTTGAATGTTAAAATTCCATCTACCCATCTCATGGCACCAGATGCAGTCGTGTTACTGTGGTACCCACGACTAAATGGTGAAATCATCTCAGCTGCCCTACGTATACCGATTGAGGGTATGTTACAAAATAAGGTAAATATTTTTTTGCTAATAATGTTGAAATATTTGCAATATACTATTTTAATGAATATTTTTTTATGTACTTTCTCACATAATATTACTTTTCGAACCGGTGTACTTTTGAATTCCTTAAAATCGTTATTGAATTTCAAAGATTTCAATTTCAATTGTTTATATACGAATATAAACAACTTGTGCTTTTAAACTATTTTAATCATTTTTTTAAAAACTATTTTAATAATTTTTTAAATGTATAAAGTGATTATTTTTTATTATCTTAATCGCCTAGCATTGTAAAAAATTATTTTAATTTTCCAGGTAGAAGTAGGAATAGCACCTACACAAAGTCGTCCAGCTGGTTCTGCAGAATTCTCTTTAATTACCTCCGCTGATTCTCACGGAGGAATTTTAGGTCTCGATATGGAAAGTGTTACTACTAAATTGGCAGAAGCGAATGGACTAGGAAATGGCCTATCTATGGATATGGTAAAAATAAAATAAATTTATTATCAATATTATTCCATCGATCCTTGATTTTAATTCTTATACCCCAGCAACTAATCTGTTTATTTACTGAAACAATAAATCTCTTCATTGTTATACACAAAATGTATATTGCAAATGGTAACAGTAGTCTACAGAGAATTATGGAACGTAATTATTACATAATAGTGAACTAATACAAGAACTACATATGGCATAACTACGTATGGTAGTCCATCATTATTACTATCCTCTTGCAAATTTAAATAGATAATTTATTTTGAAATGTTGAAGAATATGATGCAAGTGAAACAGTGCCATCACCTCAGAATAAATCATCAATTAAAAAAGGCCATTTTCGAACCTTATTTACTTCTAATATAAATTTATTGCAGATTACACGAGAACTAGAAAGTTTTAGTGGCATAAATCACAGACAGAAGAATGAGGAATCCACTTTGGCTAATGAAATAGGTGATATTAATGCAGCCGACACATTCCAGGTAATTTATAAATGTATAACTTTCAGTTCTCATAATCACTTAGCGCTTAAACAAGTTAATGTTGACATAATCCTAATTTTTGTATTACAGAAATCAGGTGTGGTTATTCTGACTGATGGAATTGTGAATGATATCAATCCGTCAGGTAAATCAATAACTTTTTGTTATATCTAAATACACTTTTATCAGTTTGAAATTTTATTTTGTTATATATAAATCAATTAAACATTCTAGCATTTTAACTTTTAATTCTCTCAGATTGCACACCTTTACTCATACTCTTACTTTATTTAACGTACAATCCAGTCACTTCCGAGTTACAGTCAGTAGAATAAGAAAGTAGAAGCCGGAACTTTTAGAAATTATGTGCCAAGTACATGTAAGAAAAGGATAAAGTAAGATTCTGTAATTATCTAATCTCTTAAGATTGTGGATGCAAAATAACCAAGTAATTAGAAACTTTTCAGATTTCTCAAAACCACGGATAAAATAATTAGTGTGGAGGAAAACACAGAATGTTACTTTCACAGCTGAATATTTTGCAAACGGAATTTAAAAAAGAAAAATGGTACAATGAACCTTTACAAGATCAATCTAGTCATACCCCACTCAAAGAAACGCATGGGAAGAAAAATTTCACTCCGTATACATGTAGTACCTGTGTACTTACATTTACTAAAAAATGTTTTTTAAATCTAGGTACATGAGTTTTTACGATGAAATTTATTGATGACAAAATTTTGAAAGAAATGGATACTCGTTCTGAAGCATTTATCTTGTGGTTCTGAATAAATACATTTTCGTTTTGAATTTTCATCTTGACGACCAACCAGAAATTTTCTCTTTTTTGTTGGGTTTATTTTAAGTAATTGTATGAGCCCATTTAAGTTAAAGTCTCTTGTTTATAACCACTTTTGGATAGATTACAGAATCCCCTTTGTTCGGATTTTACCATTCTTTCTCTTTAAAACATTTTGGTGTAAAACAAACTTAAATATGAAGTTCTACAGATGGATACTTTGTGCTGGAACAATATATATATTATGTCTTATTGGAAAAAATATCATTGGATCAGTAGCAAATAATATTTCGTTTTGCACAAATGAATCATTGATGTAATTAAAAATTAACAAATTTGTAAATATTTGTATAAAATATTTACATTCATAAATACTTTTCATAATACTTTATTTTGATATTAACTAGCTTACGCTCATGTAGAATTTCTTGCCAATAATAATTTGTATATCAAAAGTAACTTATATTGTCATTGTTTTGAACCTTAGGTCGAATCCCTGTAATAGTCTTTTTTCAAATTTTATTCGATCAGTTTTTAAACTTCTAGACTCAGTTCTTACTGTACGAGTCCTAATAATTGAGTTTCAAGTCCCTTATATTACACTAATTATAATTATTCATTAATTTAGATTTAAATCTCTGAAAGTTTCATTAAAATTTATGCTCTAACAAACAGATAGACAGACAGTAACAAGTAGTATAATGTCATTGTCGCGAAAAACATTCACATTTAGGAGTCACTCATTTCCGGCCACTGCTTTTTTGTATAGGATTCAGTCTCAGCAAAATGTTGGTTCGCATTTAGCAAGACACACCTCGAGTATTTTATGAATTTGGACTCGACATTTTTGTTGCTTATACAATTATTAACTTTGTAATTCAATAATTGATCTGCACCATGATCCCTAAAGCGCTGACATGTTTTCCAAAAAGCAGAATTTTTAAATTTTTACTGACATTTTGTAACCTATTTACAGTTTTATAATAATAAATATAATAAGTAATAGTTCATAATAAATGATTTTATATAATAAAATATTAATTAAAACAAAATTATGACGATGATTACTTAAATGTCAAAAAAAATTTATGTTAAAGAAATTTGAAAAAGTATGGTGGTAGTATATTTTATCACTTATTTTCTGTAAAAATGACAAACAAAAATCCAAGAAAAATAAGAATGAACTTTTATAGATATGCTAAAAACCTTGAATTTTATGTTAAATTGCGTGATTTTTTGGTTATGAACAATTTGAACAATTTACACAATGAACAATACTATTATGCGTTTATAGAATGATCAAATTAGAATCAATCTCAGACAATGTATTCAGTGCAAAAAGACTAGAATTTTTGTTGTTTGTTATTTTTACTATTAGGTGACGGCGTCAACAAAAGCGCAATTAAAAGTAAATCAAAGAAAAATTGCTATCCCATTATCCCCAACAATTTTATATAAAATCCCCCAAGATTTCAAAAATATAAAGATTTCCATTAGAGATAAGATTGCAGTTAAAGTCTGTCTAGTGGTTTCGGCATGATACGCACACAGATACATTCCCCATTTCAGCCAGGAGTTGCACTGTAAAAACATATCTATTTAGATATTTTTATAGATTCACATCATAAAGCAACTCATTTATGAAACCAACAGTGTCATCAACTCCACCTCCAATGATAGAGACGGGTACAAGACCACCTTTGGCCGGTCCCTATGCCTTCAGTCGTCTGCCACCCCCACCTGCGCCACGCTTTTACCTGGCTTCCCAGGTACACCCCACCTGGGTCTTCTCCAATCTTACTGTGGGGTAAGTTTGAAGTTATGTTTTGAAAAATTGACTTTGGAGGATTTATTAAGTTCAAGATAGGTAAAAAAATAATTAATTATAAATAAAAATTAAAAAAAAACAAAATATATCTAAAGCACAGCAAATAATTTAATATATAATACTCATTAAATTCAAGCGGGCGTAAGAAAGAACATATTGGGGGTTGTAAATAGTCAATGTTCATAAATATGTTCACCGTATCGTGTAATGTTTAGTATAAAAATAATAATGTCTGATAGAAACATAGTTTTGCGTAAAGAAGAAAAGTAATTTGTAAAAAGGCAGGAAGGATTGAAAATATCAATCAAATTTAATAATGAGCTGCACATACGACTGGCACTGTTATATACGTCTAGAATTCCCTTTGATATTCCGTACTCTAGAAATAAGACAATGCAACCAAAATGCATCAATATGGATGATTTTGATCAAGGAATTATTAAAAAGTGCAATCTTAATTTGCACACAATAAGCAATAAATTACCTCTGGAAATTATTTATAACTATGTTATATACATAAGGCATAGAAAATTCATTGAATGCATAGAAAAGTTATTTTTACAATCCAAATCAAAACCTGGATATAATGAGTCTGAAAAAGGAATGAAACGGCAAATATCCAAAGGCCTGGATGCTAGATGCTAGTTTTGTATCCGACATACTCTTAACAATAATAAAGTTATAGCTCAAGGAAGAAACTGTTATTTATCTGAAACCGTTATTAACATTTCCAAATTGGAGCCACAACTTATAATTTAATTTCGACTTAAACACCGTTAGCATAACCGTTGTTTCCATATAAAATAACAACTTTCTTCTTCTTCTTCATAAAATGTTATAAATTCTATTAAAGTCGAGCATTAAAGTGAACAATTACTATTATACAAGTTTACTGTGAGTGTTCAAAAAGATATTAAAGGCCAATAAAAATTTCACAAAATAAACCTAAACATAAATAAACTATTTGATATCTTGGGTACAATTTGAAATGATCCTGGCATGAACTCTTAACTGTGCAACTTTGTTATATGGCTAATGTCATAAAAATTTGGGGTGTATTGTATTATGTTTATGAAAATTTATTACTTAATTAAGTAACATGTCTAATGGAAAATGTTTGCTGTTAGCTGTGTATGTTCAAAACAGTTTTAATTGAACTAAACTTTTCTAAAAAATAAGCTAAATAAATACTGTCAAGCATAAGTAAAATTACACTAGAAGGATTCCGTACACATTTCAGCACTTATAAATATTTGAGCATGTACAGTATTTTTATTATATCTACGTATTATATACTATAACTTTCACATGATTCAAATGATAAAAAAATGAAAAAAAAAATTTTCGGCTCATTTATTTACATCCTCGTTAATTAGTTATACATACATTTTAAAAAAGACGGTGGTGTAAAATAAGTGGATTGATAACATGTTTTCCTATGCCAAGTTTCAACTTAGCATGTTTTCCTGAGAAAATCAGAACTGGAAATAGAAAAATCAGAACTGGAATACTATACTTTCATGGACATAAAAATGGGGAACTATTTCAAACATTATGACATCTAGAATCATTGCTACAGTTTTCCTATAACCTATGTGTGGATTTCCGAAAACCTATATTTTTTCATAATTTTGAGTTGAATAGTTTCAGAAACAAGGAGGGGACATTTTTTTTGCGTAACTGAAATTATGAAAAAAATATTTTTGAGGCCCTTATAACTACCCCTTTCAAACAACATTCCGCACTACTTAAGTAATGTTATAGAAATTTTGACTTAACTGAGTTAAAGAAATTTTTTTGAATACTTCATTTGCCCTACCTAAAATTTCCAAATGAAAATTTTTGAGTTTTAGCCTATTACCATATGTGCAGGCTAATTAATATGTTTTATTACTGTGCCTAATTTTAAGTTTCTACATAAAGTTATTTCTGAGAAAAACAGCTGTGATGGATATACGAACAGATATAGATCTTATAAGACTTCGGTTTTTTCATTTCAAGTGTGGAATCCTAAAAATAGGAAATTTACCTCAAACTTGATTGGATGGTTGCTAAACTCAATAGTTTTATTGGAAAAACTACAGTTTAATAAACCACCTACTTTTTGTAATTGAGCTCTTCATGCTAAGAATTATAATCATCATACCCTGAATTTATTACAATCTGCTTCCATCAGATCTGTAAACGGCATTATAAAAATAGATTTGCAGTCTTAATTGGAAAACTTCTTTAGTTTAGTCTCATCATTGGAGCAGTGACCTGCATTGAAAGCATTTACCTTCTACATTTTCCATAATGCCATAATGACCAACTTCTCAAAGATATCGCATTTACAATGCATAAATATTTAAATAACTTGAGAACACCTTAATGACTGTTACAAATTCTAATAATAACGTCAATAGTTAAATTTTAAATAATTTTAAATCCTTTTACAGACCAGATGGCAAAGGTTTAATAACAAGGAAAGTCCCAACAGTCCTTGGAGAATGGCTAGTGGGTGGATTTGCAGTTCATCCTACCTTAGGATTGGGTTTGGCTGCTCCTGTTTCCTTCACTTCTACTCAAACATTTTCCATCTCTGTAGATTTGCCTCCCTCCTTACAAAAGGGTGAAGCTATTGCTTTGGTAGTGTCACTAACTAGTACACTTACTGCAGAAGCAAATGTAGAATTAACATTTCATAATTCTGAGCAGTATTTCGAATTTGAACCATTTTCCAATGATTTGACCTCAGCAAAAAGTAAGTGTCAAAAAGAATTTATTTTTTATTGATAAGTAGTTATTAATATAAACCTAATGTCAAATTAAATTATTTTCAGAAATAGAATTATATCGTCGACAAAAGGTTTCTGTACCAGCCCAAGGAACTAGAACTACCGCCTTTCTGATAATAACTGTACGCACAGGACAAGCACCTGTAATCATAGAAGCAAGTGGTAATGGTTTATCGGCATCCCACTACTCGATTCTTACTGTTGAGGTAAAATTATTTAAAAAACATATTTATGAAAGTGAGTTTAAGTTTCAACCCAAATTACCCAATCAAAATGCAATTAATTATTACCTAATCAAAAATTAAATTAATATTTGTAAATAGTTTACTAAAAAAACTATGTACCCTCCAAAATGTAAAAGTTTATGTGTACTTGAGTAATCCATGATGTGTACTTTATTATACTTAATAGTATGTAAACTTTATTATACTTTACTGTACTTTATTATACTTAATATGTAATGTAATTAAAATAAGTAAAATTAATAGTGCAAGTAAGAAAAAATTAAATATTTAATGCAACAAAAAAAAGTGACAAAGTTATAGTAACTGTTATTTACAGATCTAAGACATATTACATGTCTGCCATTTAAAATTCTGTTTATAATATTTTAAATAAATACTCGACGAAATTGTGGATATGGAATTTCGTCTTCATTGGATTAAGCACAAGTACACTGTGTCAAATGGCACGGTGGAGTGAATTGTATCTTTCCCCTTATGTCCCCACTGTAGACCTATGTGCAATTCTATTGTTTCTTTGTAGTGTGATTTGAAATATGAATTGGGTTATCTATAAAAAGAGAAGAAATATATCAAATGATATCAAAAAAGACTATGTGCTAAGAAAGCCATAAAAAAGAAAAAAATCTAAAACAAATAAGAAGTAAAATTTCTCACACAAATTGCAAGGTGAATTACTCAGAAAATACGACAATAGACCAGCATATGCAGATAGACAGTCATAATAGAAAATAACAACCTTCGCAGTTTAAGAATGAACCACCATTATATATTGAAATCAGAACGACTTGTTACAGGAGTATATAGACCCTTTTTTTTTAAATATTCTTGGTTTCAAAAGCTCAGATGTTTTAAAATTGCAAAGAGTAACAAAACTAAAAGGAAATATTTTTCCACCAATTGATAAATGTTGGGGTTTCTTTATAATGTACATCACTCTGTAATTCAAAACCATATTTGAAGTTTTGAACCAACGGTAGCCAACTGTGGAAAGGAGCATCCACCAAATGAAAATATCTAAAGAATGACAAATTACACAAACAATATATGATGTCTTGAAAAAAAAATATGTAAATACCGAACAATCCATAAAAGTGTGGCTTCTTTATGAAATATGAAGCAGGTACAGAAAGAAAGAAGAAAGACTTTGTCCATAACATGTATAAATTTTTCACTACTCCAAGAAATAGTGAAGGTGTAGATCACAAAATAAAAAGTGGATATTTTTTCACTTATGTTGTTATGTATTAATACTACAAAAATTATATATTGTCATTATATATTATTGAGCATTTAAATATAATGAAAAATTGGAGAAGTTTCTGAATAGTCGACTTGCTACAAAGTAATAATGGCTACAAAAAACTAAGAATTTATTGTACATTAAGCATGAAATTTTTTAAATAATACAAGTCAAAAAATTGCCTTATTAAATAATCAAAATATATATTTCATGAGAGTATTATCATAAGAGAAAATCTTTTGAGAATAAAAATGATAATAAAAATAATAAACGATCCCTGAGATCTTATAAGTCATGAAGTTATGTTGTGTTGTTATGTACTTCTAACAGGAATGTCCTCTTTGCATGTCACAACTAATACACAACATGCGGCAACATCTAGATGGGCGATCTAATTGTCTATACATAGTTTTAGCCGATTGCTCTCGGTTAAAACTAGGTATAGACTTTTATCTCTACTAGACTAGACTAGGTGTAGCCGATCACAGTCGGCTAAAACTACTTTAACTTAATTTAGACTGGGTACAATTAGGTGTAGCTAACCATTTTTGAATAAAGCTAAGTGTAATCCATCAGTTAGAATAAAAAATGAAGACTGTTCTACACATAAATGTGTTTCAATCTTTTTGAATAGTTTTGAAATACGAAAATAGTAATTTCATCTCATTACATAAAATAAGTTTTATGAATGAGGCCTTTTTAGATAGCTTTTTGCTTCATTTGGCATGATTTACATGGTTGAAAATGCAATAAAATTCATCATCCAATATTACATTCGCGTACTTTTTTTGCTTCACAAAACAATAAATGTACAGATGGCGGAAGAGGCACCAGCACCCGTGCCCATGCTCGCATACTTATAATAGGTAATAACGGACACGAAAAATCACACCTAGTTTTAGCAAATATTGGTTGGTTACACCTAGTTACAGCTAGCCTAAATAAATTTAAAACTAATTTTAGTCTATTGCGACTGATTACACTTAGTTATGAACTAGGTGTAATCTATTTTCTTATGTAACCATTAAGAAAATGGTACACCTAGCTTTAGCCAAAGACTACTACATTTAGTTTTAAAATTATGATGTTGTTTAAAAGTTTCTTACAATATGTGTACATTTAATAATCTGATACACTTATAACATTTCTCAATTGAAGTCAATTTCCAACATTCAATTGATTTGTGCTGATAAGCACTCCAATTATATATTTGTAGGCTTTGTGACTATTCGTAAGGGAGTCATTTTGAAAGTTTTTTAATAGTATAAATAGTTAATACATTAACTTTTTCGTGGCAAGATGCAAAGAAAAATGTTTTAAATACTTTGTTTCCATCATATGCAAATATGATGTGTTTACGCTATATTTGATCTACAATAAACATCCAAATATGCTCAAAAATTAAAACTTTATTGATTATTTTAAGCACATCAATTTTATTATATGGAGGGAACTGGAATGTCATTTATCCAAAACTTCTATTTGTATGTGGGTTTAAAAAAATATTTGCTTATCGTAGCTGAAGTGAAAGGTTGACCTGACGAATCAACCCACCAAACATTTAATAAAGTTAACAAATATGTTACCTCTTAAATTCGTTCTAAAATGAAAATTGTTTTATATTTAATTTTCAGCCTATCGGTGAAGAAGAAGAAATTACATCATGGGAAATACTAGATGCGAGGAGGAGTATTGCAAAGTCAAATTTAACACTTACACCACCACTTGGGGCACGAACAGGAGACATTTCAATGCTCGTAGCTGGAGATTTAATGGCTCCTGCTTTGAATAGTTTAAAAATGTTACCTCGATTGAGTGGTGATGCTGAACAAGCTGTCCATCCTGTTGTCGTCGGATGCACGTTACTCGACTATCTACAAGTTTGTATATATAAATAATTGCTTGTATAATAATCTGTAGTTGTAATGATGGAAATAATAAATAGAAATACTGAGAAATAGTGGAAAAATTAAAAGTAAAAATATATTAAGTTGTTTTCTAAATATTGTACATGAGAAACATAACTTGTCTGCGCTGTATCATACTTTTATCAATATAATGGAATTATTAAATCGCAAATCATAGTATATTTTTATGATTAAATTGAAATCTGTTTTTCTACTTTAAACCTATTTGTTGCAGAGACATATAAGACAAAGCTTAAAAATTAAATTTCAAAAAATTTTTTTGTGGGATTTGTGATGGTTGACTGTGGAAACAAATGGAAAGCCAGACAATGTTTTTGGCTTTCCATTTAGTCCACTAACAGATGTTTTAGATATCCTCTTGAAGTCTGGTCCAAATCAAAATAGTTCTGAACAGACTTCGTTTATCATAGATTATTATCATTCTCTGTATATTATATATTTACAGGGTGGCAGATTGTGACAATGTTTGAAAAATTGTAAAAAAAAAACTACACCTCTAATACAAAGTAGGTTTATTTTAACTTTATAACAACAAATGCGGATTTCATTTTTTAAAAACCACGTTTTCCAAATGGCGGCCATCGAGTCTGACACTCTTCGAGTCTAGCATGCATGTTTTCAAAAACGCGTTTGCAGAGCGACTGGGGTATCCTACTGACTTCGGCTCGAATATTTTCTTTAAGTTGTGTCACAGTGCTCGGATTTGTTTTGTAAACAACGGATTTTAACTATCGCCATAAGAAAAAGTCACATGGGCTTAAATCGGGTGACCTAGGTGGCCACGATGATATGTTTTTTTCTGGAAATAACTGCCGCACTGCATTCATGGACACAGCAGTGTGAGCTGTGGCCCCGTCCTGCTGGAGCCATGTGTTTTGGTTGAAGGATGGACTATTCTGTATTTCTACTCTGAAAAAGTAATTTAACATCTGGGCATATCTCCCCGAATTCACAGTTACAGTTTGGCCACGTTGATTTTCAAAGAAATAAGGCCCTATGATTGCAGATGCAGACATGGCACACCAAACTGTTACTTTAGACTTATGTAAAGGCTCTTGATGCATTTGTCTTGGCTTGTGGACATCCCAGTAACGAAAGTTCTGCTTATTCACATATCCTCCAATGTGAAAGTGAGCTTCGTCACTAAAGAATATGTTGCCCATCCGGGTAGCAGTACGAAATATCAACAACATCACCTCCGCGTAAGTTTTTCTTAATTCAAAGTCAGAATCATGTAAATCTTGAACAATTTGAATTTTATATGGATGGAACTTGAGCTTTTTTCGCATTATTACCTGTAAAGTTGATTTCGGAATTCCAAATATCGATGAACGTGTACGCAGTGATAAATGGGGATTTTCAACGACAGAAACCATAACACGCTCTACATTTTCATCCGTGGCTACCAGGTGTAGGTCCTGGCCTGGGCCTATTTAATGTTGATCCTGTAGCTCTGAACCTTGCTACCCATGACTGAATGAGGTTGATCGATGGTCCATCACGTAATTGACGAATACTGTAACGATTATTATTGAATCGACGGCGTGCTACAGACAGCGAAAATCCACTCAAAATGTACGCCTCGACAGCAAAAGCGCGGTGCTCTCCACTCCACTGTTCCATGGCTACTAAAACATTCGCACTGCTTGCGCTTCTAATGACGCCCCCCGCGCCCCTCTTATGTGTTGCGTTCAGAAACTATGTTTGTTCAAACTTTGAAATCTGCCACTGGACACCTGTATATTATATATTCATTCTCTCTATATTCTATATTACATATAATTACAAATGAACAAATCAACAAAAGTTTGTCACAGAAACAACAAAGTTCTTTGGGATAATTCACCAAGTATTAGATTGTATAAAAAGTTCTAAATTTATTAACACTAAAATATTGCTATATTAATTTTTATGGTATTTTATTTGTAACTGTGTATTTATAATTGCCCACAATACATGTTTTTATAGCTGAATTAATGAATAATATGCTGTGAAAATATTTTATTATTATACTGGAAACATGATATTTATAAGAGCTAAGAGATATTAAAAATGATCATAGACTAATTTGAATTGTAAGCTTAATTCATAAATTCGCCAAAATTTATTATAACAGTACAAACTCTCAAACATCTACATGTTCACATAAGATATCAAATTATACAAATCAAAAATAAATTTATAAATAGATAATAATTTGCATATTAAATATATTTAACTATTGCTTTTCTTGATAGGCAACAGAACGTGATGATGCGGGAATAGTAGCAACTGCACAAAGTTTGCTTGAAGCAGGTAATCAAAGAGTTCTCGCCTATCGCACACCTAACGGTTCATTTTCGATTGACATGAAAGATAAAATAGGAGATGTATGGTGAGTATCCAGTAAATGTAAGTGGTAGTCTAGGATAATCTTTAAGATATATATATTTTATATACTATTCAGTCTTGCCTTTTTTAAATATTGCATCATAATATTGATAATCAATCTGCACTATAACTGGATGCTAATAGATAATGCAGTGTAAACCCACAAAATTACAAAAACAAGTTAATGATGCAACACTCATTTTGATCAGGCAAAAAATGTTATTCAATAAAATTTTAAGTCATATGAAACTTCAACCTTTAAAAAATTTTAAAAATTCTTGACTGAAGTTAATTACAAATTCTTTAACATAATTTTCTCAAAATTATAGCTGTATGGTTTTACATCGTATTGCTTATTAGTGTCCAAATAATAAAAAGTTTTTCTCTGTATCTTAGCATGCTCATGCAATACAAGCCTTATTATTACATAAGTGACAAACCTATTAGTGGTAAATGTTGCCTTACTCTCTATATGGATATATTTATCCTCAACTTTCTATATGCACAATATATATAGGAGTTAAATTGATATAGCAAGCACATTTCTATGGGTTCCTGAATATAAAATAAGAAGATTGTACTCAACAAAATTTTCTAGTATCTTGAGATATATTATTTTATATATTATAGGGTTATACATAATGCAGTGTATTGCACATGTGTTTCGCATCATTAAAACGAAACAATACATTGTAACAATTTTTCAATCAATCCTTATTTGAATTTGAATATCCAGCAATAAGAGTATTATTTAATAGAAAGAAGTATTAGTTATACCGGTAATTCAATATTTTTCTTATTGTTTTTTACATGGACATTCTGTTTATGATAATGAAATGTTTAAGACTGGAAAAATGTTTGAAATAAGATATTTTTTATTGAAATCTATTATTTTTCTGTAATAAAGGCTCAAAATTAAAATACTTTTAAAACTTTGTCTCATAGTTTTTAGTGTTTTTTTTATGCATTTACTGACATATAGAACTGTTTGCTTCATTTTGCATACCACCGAAATACATATTTAGATAATATGAAATGAATTGGAAATCTCCATTTTATCTACTGTATAATTAAATCTTATTATATGTCCAATAAAATAACACATTTTTAAGCACTACAGCAAATTAAGGAATATGACGAACACTAACAATAAAAAGTTTCACTGACTCTAACACCCCAATAGGGTAACATCCCTAGCAGCACGATGGCTTTCACAAGCAGCCCGTTTTGTGCCAATATCTCCTGTGCCAGCACAGGATGCTAGCAAATGGTTAGTTCAACAACAACAGCCTGACGGAAGTTGGAAAAAGCCCATTAAGAGCCGTGTAGCGCCACACATGCAAGAAACTGTACCATTGACAGCGCTTTCATTAATAGCACTACTAGAAGGACAGGTATTGGATGTTTTAATTATTTTATTGTACTTCATCCATCTCTGCATCTATAAGTTACTCTTTCTCTATCATTTACATTTGTCGAAACAAAGTAACCATGGAGTGCTATAGATTTCTAGCTCTCCATTCTATATTGCCAGCAATGACACCCACATACACGTGCTGTGTACATGTCATTTCAGCCCTCACATAACAAACAATATGAAACACATGGCCGTTTGAAGTAGTTTGTTATTCACTTACCAGTTGTTTGAAGATTATAGGACTAACAACACATACCGCAATGGATTAGTTACAATTATTATTAAAAAATGAACAAAAAACAGGAAGAAGATTTTGAATGAAATATATTCATAAAGATATTCATTTAGATTAAATATTCATATAGATTGTATTACAATGAATATACAGAAGAATGATATGAAGTTTCGTGAAGCCATTACACTTATCAAACTTATGAAACTTGAGGGTTATATTACTTGCCTTCGAAGATTTCTACAGGAACTTATATTATCTATTTTTAGTGTATACTTCTGCCATGAGCATTTTTATACCATAATTATGTGACGTCAAATTCGAAGCACTGGTAGAGAAAGGAAATAATAAATATTTACAATAGAAAATATTTTTATACGTTATTATCTCTTGCAAAACTACTTACGACTAACTAACAAATGAATACAACTTTGCAGTTTGACCAATAATCTTAATAGAAATAAATGAAATTAAGCATTAACAATCTTTAATTCTCTAAAACTCCCGATGAATTCACAATGAAAAGTCAATATCCTAGAAACTGTTTAACTAATTTCAATAAAACCTAGCTTAGAATGTTTCTTCATATTTGAGAAAATACCAGCTTTGAGTATAAGATTACCACACTAGAGTCTGTTTATCCATTCGAGAGCTGTGATACCACAGCAAACACACATAGGGTTCAAACTTGATAAAATGTCATTTATCTGCTTTGCTTCATTTTAATATAACATTAATATTTGTTTCAAGTTTTATCTTTCACTCAGCAAGTAGTATTAAAAAAATATTGAAATTAATTTTATCCGTTTGTATAACTGGCAAGTTCTTCAAGAAATATAGCAGGTACCAGACATTGAAGATGAATCTTTACTTTTTTGAAATTATTATATTTCTTAACATATTTTCATTATATTACTCCTGATTTTTTAATAGGAGTCATATTTTGGTCTCTTTGTTTTGGAGTGTTGCTAGGTTTGGGAACATCAGCAGAATTAGAATTTGCTTCAACAGTAGGAACTAATTTTGTCACAGATGCTATATTTCATCTCAAAATAAAGGTGAGAAATCGTACCTGGGAATTGATTTAATGACAAACCATGATGGATATTTTTAAATGTCAATTATCAGAGACTTGATAAGTAGTCAAAAATGCTCTCAGTAAGCCAGTTGATTTTGAATTTTCAGAAATACAATATCAAACAATACTACAAACATAATTAAGTTTCCTCTGCTCTTTGTTACTAGCTGAGCAAGGCGAGTCATGTCTGCCTGACACCTGGACTTATAAATTATGAAGAGATTAACACCAGTATGATCATTAATGACCTATTTCACAAAGACCTATTTGAGCTTTAACGTTATGGATGTTGAAGAAAATATGTGTGATGTAGATGTAAAAACAATTTGAGAGTAAATTAATACAAGTAAAGGTGCTACTCCTTAGCAAACAAGATTAATATATTGATAATTTTCGAGTATATTAAAAAAACTTAAATTTGAAAAATTGTTATCATTATTCCAAAATCCATCTTCAGCTGGAAAGGATGACACTTTTAGCCTACAAATAGAATCCGGACTGGTAATTGATCGAATGAAATTTTCTGTCTTTTTCGCTACTTGGTATTTGACATTCTCATTTTTTATTTTTTTGGTATATCCTTTCTTGAAAGAGCACAAATATTTAGCTTTATCCAAATTTCATAGTATTATCTCTGACGTCACTGTTTTATATAACTTCTCACATTCATGGATTCAATAAATTATGGAATGAAGGTTATGCACATTTTAGATGGATACTTTTAGATTAATTGATCAACCACTTTTAGACGAATTGAATTTTGCCAGAAATATGGGTTTGTTTTATTACTTTTATATATAAAAACAATTTCAGGATTGTCTAGGAGATCAAGATTAGTTTGGCAACTGAATATGTTGTCCACGTTAAGCACGTTAAAAGCAGCATATTATAGTATCTTGAGAAAATAAACATGAAATGTTGTTTTAAAATTACAATTTGAAATAAAATACATTTTTTTCCTTTATACTTCTAGGGCTCATCAGTTCTTTATAAAAATGCAATTAATAAGGCATTGGACTACCTCGTCAGGCAATTACCAAATGAACAAGATCCATTCAACCTAGCAATATTGGCTAAAGCATTATCAACTGCCAGACATCCTGAGAGACTACAACCGCTGCAACTATTAGACATGCATGTGAAAACAAAAGGTTAGTTATATTATTATACTTTATATACAGAGAGCAAGAAAAATGTTACAAAAGTGATATATTGCACTAAATTACATACTATATTGGAAATATTTTAATTTTGAATTAGCCAGTAAATATTGCATTCAAATGGTCACAATTATTAAGTTTTAATTTTTATTTACATTAACATAATATTTAATAAGAACTGTTTGTAATTATTTAAATTTTACTGAAAATTTTGGAAATCGATTTACATTGTAAAACCCGGCTATCACAAAAAAGCCAAAGAAGTAAAATTCCCATGTCAGTGATATTTTTTTTATTTCCAATGAAAACACTGTCAATAGCATATGTCCCACATACATAGAACTACCAACTTTAATTATCTTTTCTTTTCAGACCCAATTCAAAATACTTATTACCTACAACAAACCTAGACATAGTATACACACTTCATAATAATGTGTAAAACACATTATTATGAAGTTTTCGCAAATAAAAATTCTGTACCGTCAAAAACATACACATTCTACATTTCCACATTAAGAAATTTGCATAACTTAAATTTGTGTACATTGAAAATTTTAATTAAATAAGATATACACCACAGAACATAAAACAAATAGAAGTTGCATGTCTGCTCAACTGTGTGAAAACCTTTGTCGCCAGTTTGAAACAAATAAATATTAAATGCGCCAATTACAATATGGAGCAAGCCCCCACCCGTGTTCATAACCATCATAGAGTGTTAAATTCGTTCTCTTTTTCACACGCTATGTTGCATATTTTTATACTGCTCCTAACAAAACTTCTAAAATGTTAATGTTGTTCATATATTTAACGACCACTCACCGTGATATAGACATAAAGCAACAATACAAATTATCCGCTACATTTAAATATTTTTTTAAGGAAATATAAATTCTACAAAACTGTGATGTTTATGTACGTTCTTAAAATTTATTATATTATTGTCTGCAATCCACCCAACTAACAAATGGAATCATGAGAGTTTGCTAATAGGGTATTGTCCCTTTCAGAGCATTATAATTGAAAATTTCACTATTTCTTTAACAAAACGTTTGCACTCTCTAATAATATTGGATTGATCTACATTTCCATAACTTGCAAAAAACTACTTATTGAGTTTTTTGAATGGAAATTTGAAGATAAAAAGTGAGATGGTCCTGGTAAACAATGAAACCATTCTATTCAATAAAATAAAAGGGCCAAATGTCTAAATTTATAAAAAAATTTATGATAATTTTAATGTCTTGAATTGTAGGAAACAAATTTATTACGATAATTTCAATTTAAAATGGACTGACAATCTTCCGTTCCGAATGAGACTAAGAAAGAAATTTTGTACAAATCTCTTTTTTCAAGATACCAGGATATATTAGACATTATAATTAATCTTCGATCTTTTCCTAAATTACGCTTAATAATATACATAAAATTTTACATTATTTTTAAATATTCCGTGTTCATCATAGCACACATACAAACATTCATTTATTATTTATTAAATAAATTACTTTTTTACATATTCAAAAGTTATTTATTTTATGTAGTTGTTATTTATTTTATGGTTGAATTTATTTAAACAGAATATAAGAACTATATGAAGGAAACAAGACAAAACAATATTTTGCGATTCGATGTTGTGTAAATAATACAAAAACTTATATTTTGTTAGCATAAAATAAAATAGAAATGACTGATACCTGAAACTGCACTTGAACATATGTGTGTGTGTGTGTGTGTGTGTGTGTGTATGTATGTATTAATATATATATATATATATATATATATATGTATATACAGAGTGTCCAGTAGCAGATTTCAAAGTTTGAACAAACATAGTTTCTGAACGCAACACATAAGAGGGGTGCGGGGCGAAGTCGTTAGAAGCGCAAGCGGTGCGGATGTTTTAGTAGCCATGGAACAGTGGAGTGGAGAGCACCGCGCTTTTGCCGTCGAGGTGTACATTTAGAGTGGATTTTTGCTGTCTGTAGCACGCCGTCGATTTAATAATCGTTACAGTATTCGTCGATAACGTGATGGACCATCGATCAACCTCATTAAGTCATGGGTAGCAAGGTTCAGAGCTACAAAATCAACATTAAATAGGCCCAGGCCAGGACCTACACCATTGGTAGCCACGGATGAAAATGTCGAACGTGTTATGATTTCTGTCGTTGAAAATCCCCGTTTATCACTGCGTACACGTTCATCGATATTGGGAATTCCGAAATCAACTTTACAGGTAATAATGCGAAAAAAGCTAAAGTTCCATCCATATAAAATTCAAATTGTTCAAGATTTACACGATTTTGACTTTGAATTAAGAAAAACTTACGCGGAGGTGATGTTGTTGAGATTTCATACTGCTATCCGAATGGGCAACATATTCTTTAGTGACGAAGCTCACTTTCACATTGGAGGATATGTGAATAAGCAGAAGTTTTGTTATTGGGATGTCCACAACCCAAGACAAATGCATCAAGAGCCTTTACATAAGCCTAAAGTAACAGTCTGATGTGCCATGTCTGCATCTGCATTCATAGGGCCTTATTTCTTTGAAAATCAACGTGGCCAAACTGTAACTGTGAATTCGGAGAGATATGCCCAGATGTTAAATGACTTTTTCAGAGTAGAACTACAGAATAGTCCATCCTTCAACCAAAACACATGGTTCCAGTAGGACGGGGCCACAGCTCACACTGCTCATGTGTCCATGAATGCAGTGCGGCAGTTATTTCCAGAAAAAAACATATCCCGAAACGGTACCGTACCGTGGCCACCTAGGTCACCTGATTTAAGCCCATGTGACTTTTTCTTATGGGGATACTTAAAATCCGTTGTTTACCAAACAAATCCGAACACTGTGATACAACTTAAAGAAAATATTCAAGCCGAAGTCAGTAGGATACCCCAGTCGCTCTGCAAACGTGTTTTTGAAAACATGCGTGCTAGACTCGAAGAGTGTGTCAGACTCGATGGCCGCCACTTGGAAAACGTGGTTTTTAAAAAATGAAACCCGCATTTGTTGTTATAAAGTTAAAATAAACCTACTTTGTATTAGAGGTGTAGTTTTTTTTTTACAATTTTTCACACATTGAAATCTGCCACTGGACACCTGTACATATATATATATATATATATATATATATATATATATATATATATATATATATATATATATATTGTTAAACTTTATTGGCCTTGGAAAATTTTATATTTATTAATTGTCGTTCTCTTAATTTTTTATATTATTTTGTTATGTAATGTATCTTGATGTCGATATACTTTTCCATTATCGCTTTAATTAAGTTAATAACATTGGTCGCTGTTGGGAATTCTTGATAGGATTGAATACTATGCATTATGTTCGTACCTACCAAATATCTTAAAGCTTCTAGAATGACTTTTCTTTTGTTGAAAGTGTTTATTCTTCCTTTTATTATTTTCTCTGTGTATTTACATATATTAATAATATCTTAAGATGGATATTAGAAGCCACCTTTGTCTTTTGCGGCTATAAAACTGTGTTCTTGAGTTTGTTCTCGAGATAATAATGCATCTACACAAGTTTCGCAATGAATGACAACAAATCCAGACACATAAGTTATAACAAGGCAACTGAATTCTGAATAGTCATTGATTTGCAACTGAATTCTGCTTCAATTGCTTCTTCAAAACTCTTTTCATTTTCTTCAAAATTGTCTTAATCGGGTGGTGCTATTGTTAACACATTCAAAGGTGGAAGAAAAATGCAAAATAGAAATTTCTTTTAGTAATGCACAGTTACCATTTTTGGTCCCCCGTAAACGTATATATGCGTCAGAAGTTTTTCGTATGTTGACTTGAATTGTCTCGAGGTGGGGTTATTATTTGAGGCACCATGTGAAAGTATGTTACAAAATAACAATTCGAGGTAATCTTGACTGCCTATGCAAAATTGCAAACACATAAGTACTCCTTGCAATAAATTGTGAATAAAAATGTTTCAGTACATCAACACAACTTATACAAC
Organism: Druceiella hillmani; assembly: GCA_039881145.1. Classification (NCBI taxonomy): domain Eukaryota; kingdom Metazoa; phylum Arthropoda; class Insecta; order Lepidoptera; family Hepialidae; genus Druceiella; species Druceiella hillmani. The sequence continues at coordinate 8,826,081 of JAYKKI010000008.1, forward strand.
CCAATTTTCTAGGGTTTTAAATATACAGTACTTTCTTCCAAGGAAGGCAATACGGTATTATGATTTTTGCCACGGAGCAGTTTTATAAAACCAAATCTACAGATACTTTTTGAATTCAATATGTCAAAAAGATTATCTGCACAAAATTAACAGTGGCTTGACTACCCTGAAATAGAGGGAATTTTAATTCATTTTTGAAAAATAAAAGTGTGTCAGCTTCACTATTGCTGAATAACTGACTAGCCAGCTTAACTTCCATTTTTTTATTTTAAAAGTCAATGTATATTCGATGAAGTTTATTGGTTAAATGAAACTTTTCTGTTTCGTGAATACTATTCAATTTCTCTAAATATTTCCAGCTAAACTGGTTTCCATGTAATCTACAAAGTTTTGATATACATGAAATGCAATTATAAGTTTGAGCATATGTGCAGGATATTGGTGTGACAGCTAAAAAATCAATTCCTTTTGCTTTTTTCCCTATATCTACATATCTGTAAATGTATATCTACATATTCTTTTTCATCCCATTTAATTTGTTGACGTATCGCCATTTCATCGACTACAAGATTACCAAAAATTATATGTGCTGAATTGTCTACTTTCCATTTTAAAGTTTTTAAAGATTCTGTAATGAAACCTGCATTACCATTAATAGACTCGTAAAATTTTTTTATGGTGCGAGGATGATGAAGGCAGGAATCATATATTTCTCTAATATTATCGTAAGCTTTTAATGAATAAAAGTGCAAATGATAATGCTAAAGTTCTTACAGATGGTGAATATTTGTATTTGATTATGTGCCCTGATTCACTTTTAATTATTTGTCAACACGTAAGGTCTTTAACTTCTGTATTTGAATTTTTTCTTCTATTTTTATTATATCTTCTTCTCGTACTGGAGCTATGGCTTACAATGCTTTAAGAATATCTTCGACTCTTTCAATTTTTCTTTTGAATCACCTATTTTGTGCCTGAAGTTATTTTATTTAACGCCTCTGTCCTTTAATTAATTTCTCCTTTTTATTATTAATTTATCATCGCATGTAATTTTCACTTACGTGGTACAACAAATCTTGGGCGATTTTTAGTATCACACGTCTTTGAGGTGATGGTGGAATAAAATCACTTCAGGCTGAAAGTAAAAAAATATTTTTTTACATATATCAATCACTATTGGTATTTTATACAAGTGATTTGGAAAATACATACTTTAGAACAAAAAAGCGATTGTACTTATGTAAAGCAAAAACTCTAACATTACGTCTTTTAATAATTGGTAAAAAAGTGTAATTCCTTACATTAATGTTCATCTAATTGTCAAATTTTTTATAAGGGATAAATATCTCACTCCTTTTTGGCTTAGCATCTACTTTCCGATCTCACTCACCTAAATACATGTCCAAATATTTATTGTTGGTATTGGTTCAGGATATAGAAACCTCTTCTGCCGTTTTCTTTTTAATTATTTCATCATCTTTAAAATGTTCCAAACAAATTTTGTTTAACTTTGTAGGAATTAAATTTATGCGACCCGTAGCTTCAATCTATTTTTGTTTAACGGCACCTTCCTTGGGAAATTTAAAAAGAAATATTTTATGAAATAAAAATCAAAATTGCCATTAATTTGAATAAACACAACTAAATCATTAGTAATTTAAGTTAAGAAAAGTGACTAGGTCTTGTCTAAAGAATTTATAACACAGCGCATACATTTAGAAATTGGTAAACATTTCTTATATTTTAACATTACACATTACATTTTACATTAATATATATTAATCTAGTTGCAAAAATATTGATAGTTGCATCTAAGATGATATGGTGCAGCCCTACAATGCATAGTCGTTGAACATCAGCGGTATAAAAAAAAATGTCAGGTTAATTTTCACACATCCAAATAAATTTAAAAAATCGTCATTTCTAGCATCTCAGCAAACAACAAACTAATATAGGGCGAGATGCACTTACTTCAAAATAAGCAGAGCACTACTTATGTGTGGCGCATTCGTCACGCCCACATGCCATTTCTATTGACTCTCTATTCTGAGACTTAGGCTACACAGACTCATTACAGTTAAATAAAAAGTATCAACTCTAATACAGCCAAAGAGTATTAATCAAACTGACTTTTAATAAGGAAAACTAAATTTGTCACTTCATCCATTAAAATCATTTCAGACAACCAAAAATGGTGGGGTCGTAAAATACCAGAACAAGAGAAACGCAGTCCATGGACGACGTATAATACCATTGATATTGAGACCACTGCTTATGGTCTACAAGCACTATTGGATGCTGATCTGGTAGATGACGCCTTACCTGTAGCCAAATGGCTTTTAGCAGCTGGACCTCAAGATAACTCTGCAAAGGTAAAAAACTTGAAATAACTTCACTTCTTACAAAAATACTTAATAGCAATAATGATGAAACTATGTATTTAAGATACTTAGTTCTTTAAAAATTATGATCATAGATACAATTTGTTCTTAATAAAATAATTGTTTCAATGTATGAACAACAATACTTTCAATAATTATAAAAAAAATGTGACTTATTACATAAATAAAATTAATCTTTGTGGTGACCAATCTTTAAAACAGGTAAAAAATATTAATCTCCTATACTATATTTATTTAACTGCAGGTAGAAGCCCTAGCAAAGTTGGCTCTCAAAATCAGGACATCAAATAAATTGCATCTGACAGCTTCCCTTATTGGAACTCAAGAGACCAGACAATTTAACATTGAAGATAACAATTCGCTAATTGTCCAAGCTCAATTGGTAAATGCAATTATATTCGCTCCTAAGTAAATTTGTAATAATATTTTATGTAGTAGTAATTTCATAGTAACAGGCAGTGCTTGAGTTACATAATTTCGACTTAAGTTGTTTCGAATTATGTCAAAAATATTTTGACACCATTCCTTGAAATAGCAGCGATTGTTTCGATTTATGGCACACTGTAGTGTGTCAGATTCGGGCAATATTAATTCCTTTGGTTCGGGTATTGGATCTCGATGTGTAGGGGAATCAGACCCTGTGTCAAATAGTGCACGTGCCACATCACTATAATATGTGTAGTTTCTTTATTTCTTTGAAAGTTTCTGTTTGTTACTTGTTTAAAATTGAATTATTACTATGCCACTTAAACGAAACAGTAGTAATGAAATGCAGAAAAAAGTGAGAAAGAAAATTACAATAGAGGTTAAATTTAAAATTTTCAAACTCAAAGATCGCGGATTATTCACTACTAAGTGGAAAAATATTTTGATGAAAGAGTATGTAGTTTATATTTTTCTCTTATACAGGGATAAAAATTAAAACGAACAGTAAAAAGCTTTCTCGTTTCACTCATGATCTATACACGTACCGACCATAATTTCAAATGTACAAGCAAGAAGCATTTTGCTCTTTGAAGATTCAATGTTTTGATGTCGCTTGCAGTATTAACTTTTAGGATTAAATCCTCCGTGAAAAATACAGGATTCACTCTGCCTGTAGTAATACAATAGTTGACACCCGTATACCTGGATTTCTTCAAGAGATAGCATATTTTTATACTCCATAAAGATCTGTACATGATATTTACTGTGATGACTATACTCTAAAGTTTAATTCCTTAAGACTTAAAACTAAAGTGATCAATAAAGTTTTTTTTGGTGTCTTTAATCCAGTCAATATGATTGAAATAGGAAAAATCTAGCAAACATAGACCATAACATAGATAGAAACCATATTATAAAACATATTAATCTGCACATATGCATTGGCTAAAACTCAAAAATATTCATTTAGAAATTTTAGGAAGAACAAATTAATAGCCGGTGACATTTTTTTTAATTTCCTTGTACATATAATGCAGTCTCATTTGAAAGTGCAAGCTATATGTGTCATTAGAAAGAAAACATAGAAAAAAAACATAGGTTTTCACAAAGATCATAAGAAAACTCTAGCAATCATTCTAAATTTCATCGTTTTTCCAATTTTATGCCTACAAAAGATATAAATGTAGACATATATATTTCTTTATTTTCAAAGCCTATTTTCTCAGAAACTATGCAACATAGAACCCTGAAAATTGGCATAATAATACATTTTATTAATACACATATTTTAGGATATTCATATAGCAATTAAAAAGGAGGTAAATAAAGATCTTAAAAATATTTATTTCTTATTTTATACATCCTGCGGAGTATCTTTTTTCAAAATCTTGTTATGATAAATATAAAAATATTTTTATGTCTGGTTCTTTTTACTCATTCATAGTTCTTTGCTTTAGTAAACATACTTATCTACATGCTTGAGTATTGTACTATAAATATGTATGGTCGCAGAGCAGTCAATTTCTGGCATCATGACTTTTGTCTTGCCCAGATTAATATTGAGTCTGACTGACTATGAGAATATGTGAAATTACTGGATCATAATCTATTGCTCATATAAATTATTAACAAACAATACTATATCGTCCACAAATCTCAAATTATTTCAAGATGCATCTGATGTCATAGGATCTTAATTTTCCCAATACAAGAGTTAATGAAAAGAGCAGGAACTTTATGAAAAATCTTATAAAAAAGAGCTATGCTTGTAATTTAACTCAGATTCATTCCTTGAAGGAACATTATATGCGATATCATTATGGTAAATTTACTCTAAACTAGAAACTCTAACATCAAATCTTTTACATAATCAATAGTTTTGGGGGTTTCTAAATATCTGTCAATAGTTTAACTAAGAAACTTATTATTTTATGTACAAGCAATCTCGTGTCATATTATCATATACTCTACTATTAAAATATTTATTTCTTATGTAATTATGTGTTTAACGAGTTAGTATGCTGGTTTTTTTAATTTGATTGCTCATACATTATAAATGTTGATACACTTACAGGTTTTAATATGTCTTACCATTCAACAATATTTGCTTCTAAGAATATTTTAAATTGTTTATCTTCGCTATCATTTACTGAATGTTGATTCCAGTCTTTCCAAGTCATAGTGTAAAAAAATTATGAAAGTACCATAAAACATTGTTAGTAACTCCCTTGTAAACAATATATATAAATGTTTACAGTTACAGATTATTAATAGAACAAAATAAAAATAAAATCATTCAGAATTCAAATATTTGCTATTTTTTCATTATATATATTATTTCATTTACAGGTAAAAAACATTCGTAATGTCAGTATCCTAACGGACGGACGTGGATTTGCAGTGGCTGGATTGAAAGCTCCTGTGGTGACCAATGTGACAGGCGCATGGCCTCGATTTACGCTCGATCCGAGAGTGGACCGCATCTCCACTATATACAAATTACAATTGTCTATATGCTCTGGGTAACTCCATATTATCATATACCATACATAAAAAAAAACAATAAAGTGAAAAAAATATTTTTCTTAAAGAAGGAAAACCATTTATATTAAAAGAAACATCTACTTAAAGCTAAGTCTCAATAACATAAACAACAAATCAAATTTGTTTGCGATATTATTTTCCAATTCATTAAATAATGTTGTGGTATTAACACCTAAGTGTCACTTTGGTGATATTGTTTTTTAAATGACAATATTGATTCTGTAATTGTGGATAACCTCAAATAAGTTTCAAGTTTTAAGCTGTATTTATACAGGTGTCCCAGAAATCAATGACAAGCTGGAAACGGGAGGTAGGCCAGCTTGTGACAGTTCTTGGAAAAATCAGAAAAAATCAAAATCATATAGTTCTAAAATTATAGGTGTCTGTAAAAAAATTTAGAAAATTGCCACCTTGCCACGTTCTTTCTAGTAATTTTTGTTACTTAATCCTGAAAAACTACTATGTTAATCGCAGTCTACAATAAAAGCGAAACTGCCTAAGTTTTAAAACGGAATAATCTTTTTTTGCCCAATCATGCACTCAAAATATTCCGTACCTAACATTGCTTGTAAAGAAAAAAAAATGTATTACGTTATTTTGGTAAGTTACTTTAAAAGTTGGCGCATTTAGTCCAGATTCCAAAATGGTATAAAACTTGTTGATTTGTTTCTTTAAAAAAAATTTTTTTTCCGATGAATCCTGATTTCAAGTTGATTGTCGTACTTAGTGATAATACTGTACTAATGCACGCTAGGCTTTCTCTAAATTCTTAATTTTAAGGTACAAATGTGAGTGAGAGTGATAGAGATGTCATTTTACCTAATGTGAGTGAGATGGATAGTGACGCCATTTCTACCAAGTTTGAAGGAAACGGATAGTGATGCCATTTTATTAAATGTGAGTGAGACAGATAGTGACACCACTTTTACAGAGTGGGTGTGAAACAGATAGAGACGCCATTTTCTCAAGTGTGAATAAGACGGATAGCGACGCCACCCTAGTCAGGTAGTGACCCATGCGCACATGCTGTAATACTGCAGTTCATTATGCTCCTTCGTTTACAGTTCATCTTTCCGTATTTGTGTTGCTCGCATACTAGCCATTTTGGTTTTGTTTATTGGATTTGATTGCAGCACACTTACTAGAATTTCGCTTTGTGCATTGGATTTTATTGCATTAAGTGTGACAGTGGGACATTACCGTGGTTGAAAATCCATTGTCTCCCTTCCCAAAATTCTAGTCACATGTGATGTATATGACTTTCCAGATGCTTTAAACCTTGCCAGTTTGACCTTCAGTATGAATTGACAGTGAATAATTTTATGAAATTTTTCATTTGGTTTTCACTACTTTTCAGTATAGGTTAATTTTCCTATTTATACTCTTTTCTATGATATTAGTTCAATCTCATATTAGTAAATCCACAATACGTCAGCTGTGATAATCTTTTCCGAGAATTTCTTGCTTTGATCTAAGAATTTTCAATCAACATAACACCCTTTCTATTACAACTTTTGCTCAGAAGTGAACAGTAAACAATCTTGGGTCAAACTTTTTTCATTCCTAATTATTCATCAAAATTGTAATAAGGGATAACTTTTCCAAAACAATCTCCTCAGCTATCATTCCTACAGTCAATCAGTGGTCACTAAACACAAGATAATGCACACAATCTATGTTTTCATAAACACTTAAGACAGAAGGGTACCCTGTCCTTGCATCGTCCTTGGCATCTTTACTACCTTTCCAAAAACAATGAACTTAGTTAAAATTTCTTAGTTTTAGGGCATCATCTCCATAAGCCTATTGCGATATTTGAGGAATTTCAGGATCAATGTCGTATAATTCTACAAGAGACTTGATATTAAACCATTTTTCCACTTGATAGATCTCTATTTTGACAATGGTTGAAAAAGGGTTCTATAAAAAAAAGACTTCTTCTTAGGCAGTGGGGCTCTCACTGAAGGTGCAGTAGCTCCTGTTGAGTAGCAAATCCCCAACAGGGGCTTACCCGCTTCTCTGATAACTCACTGCCTGGGCTTTTTGAACAAATTACATATGCTTGCAAAAAGAAATTTTAAATTTACTGTAAAAAATTAAAAATTCTCAAAAAACTTTTTAAGCCTTTCTCTACATGGATTAAACGGTTTTATCTACATGGATCAAACTATAGGAGGTTAAATTTGTTTGAATTAATATTCCTACCTTATGCTAAAGCAATTTCATAGACAGTGTAAGTTTTCACCACTAACCTACATCATAGTTATCGCTACTAATCTACATCATGGCATTTGAAAATTTGCGTTAAATATTATCAGAAGCTTAGTTTGATTCGAAAATAATATTTACTTTTATTTATGCTTTCAGATTCGTAGCAGTTGGCAATGAGACTGAGAGTGGCTTAACTCTCATGAAAGTACGTTTACCATCAGGTTTTATAGCAGATCTGGATACATTAACTGCTTTGCAGGTAATTCTTATTCAATTTTGTCACCTACAGTTATTATTCATAGTGCTAGGAAGCGTTTCAACCATAGCATCATATACATGGCTTATTTGTTATTAAAACAGCAATAGAAATACGTAAATCTATACCTATTTCAAATTATAGTCGGCATATCATGTGAGAAATGCAGAATTGTCTCGTGATGGCACAGAAGTTTACGCCTGGCTGTCTCCAATGAAGACTAGAGAATACTGTGCTACTCTCGTTGCTTCTCGAACATATCCAGTCGCCAGACAGAAACCTGGATGGGTTAAGCTGAAAGACTGTTATGATTCTAGTGAGTACTTTAATTGATTAAATTAATTTATTAGATATGTTTTCAATTAGAACTTATTTTATATTTATACAGACCTCATTATTAAATGGAAATTTTTAAAACTTTTTCAATTAAAGGAACTCAGTTTAATTTTTCTCATTATTTTATATTCCATTTACTACACTAAAGAACTAATTGTAAAAATAATTAATATTAAAATTAGCCTATTTTCTTTAATCATGTTTTTTTAATTTAAATTTCTCTGTTGAACTAATTTATAAAGTTTGTAATTGTGTTAGCTCAATATATGTTTTTGCTCAATTTTGAACATTTTTTTTGCAGGTCACCGTGCTCGAGTTTTCTTCAATCCTATACGAGGCACACTTTGCGATGCATGTAGAAACTTTGATTCCTGCTCAAAAGTCTGTGGTAATCCATCATCACAAATAGGGGAAACTCCAGATGGAAAAGATTCATCTTCCGAAAAATCAAGTGCAGAAAATCTAACTATAATATCTCTATGTTCTGTGATAACACTAGCTTTAGTTAATTTTTATTTACATAACTAACAGTAATTAGAAACTAACATATTTCACAGAAAATAACAAAACTTAATAATAATATATACCCATAAGTTTAATTAGTGTAAATTTATGGCCTATAACTTGTGATTAAAAAAATCAAGTGTTGAGTTATTTATAAAAATATATTCTTAAGTTTTCACTTTTACTTGTATTTAGTTATATTATCATTGTAATTCTTGTGTATCCAGTGAAAATGGTTAGTTACAAGTTTTGTTTAAGTTATCAGAATAAAGTTTTAAAAACTCATTTTTTATTTATATAGGTTTCAAATAATTTTTTCCCACTTCTAATTATTATTATAATGTTGTTGTTTATTACAATATATTATTATTTTGATCTCATTTTTCATAGTTTTGAATTATCCGATTATACCAATGTAATTAATTAGTTTACAACAAACAAACATTCGTAAAACATTGTAACTACCATTTTTTTGTCATGGTCACGTATTTGTATCTTAACCGTTTTAGTGCCATGGTTTTTTAGTCATATATACTTAAAAATGCCAAAGAAATCTTTTGTTTTTGATGTCATTTACCCTTGTCTAGAAAAAAAACTGTATCTCTTCCAAAAATTATCCAATTTTAATAATTTTTTCGGTGTTTTTTTAATAAAAACTTGTACAAGGATAATAAAATACAAAGAAAATTATAATAAAATATATGTCGTGAACAAAAATTATAACAAAAACTGAAATCAAGGTCCACATCGTATTTCGCAGTCTGGTATCAGCAAAATAATTGTTATCGTCACTATTATCACTATCACTCAAAATTTGCATTACGCCAAATTGTGAGCACACCACAATATCACTCCCACTGTCAGTTTCTTCACAATTTGAAAAACGATCATTTTCACTCGAATTATTTACATATTCCGACATTATGGGTTAAAAATTTCCTTTACTGGATCCTTTTTATATTGTAATTACTAATAATATTATAATTTGAACTTTATATAACACGTAGAAAGATAAAAAATTTGCGATGCGTGCGAGCGACCTCCCCTACCATGCGCTAAACTGCAACTGATTTCGCAAGCGCCATCGCGCTCGTAGCAAATTTAGTTAGTATGCTCGTCGGCACTCAAACGGTTAATATACAAATATCTATATAATACAAATGTAGAAAATAAATATATTTTATTATGTGTATTCTTAAATGTTTATTAACAAAATATTGAGATATAAATTGATGCAACTCATATGTGAAAACGATATACATGTTTATTGAATTGAAAGTATATTAATTTAATAAATATATGTTTGCCAATTATATATTTGGAGATATAATAATCCTTTTAGAAAATACTGATATTGTTGTTGTTGTGTATGGGTGTTTATGGGTCTATGCTAAATGTCTCCAAAAATCTTAATAACAAAAGTTGCAAATTTCGGAGCTTGGTGGCTGTGGAGTATTTCATCCGGTAGTAAACCAAGTTGGAAAAGGGAAGCTATAATGGCTTGGCAGGCAACTATGTTCCCCGGTGTTAGTGGAGTTTGGGGACAGTTCCTCTAGGTGGTATAAGATTTTGAGCTATTTTCATGCCTTTAAAATGGCCTGTACGGAGTTTTGCTATTGCAGACGACAGATTTCTTGGGCAGTCTAGACCTGAGATTGTTACCTTACCAAACCACTGGTTAAAGATTTTATGCTTGGCAACAGCGTTTGCACCTACAGGAATGACTATGGGAGATTGATCCAGGTCTCAAGCTTCCTTAGCAAGAACATTTGCACACTTATTCCCTTCATGCCGACATGAGCTGGAATCCACTGGAGTATACAAGGTTTATTTATTGAGAGGAGAAGGATATTGACTTCTTATATTAAATTTATCTCGCCGTTGCTTATGATATAGATTGCTGATTTTGAGTCGGATAAAATGACTAATTCTTTTGTTGAGTTATTGGGTTACTGTGAGAAATAGAAAGTGAGGGCCTCTTTAATTGCAATTTATTCCCTAGTAAAGTTTGAAGCAATTTGGCCTATGGGAATTTTGAGTTTGACATTGATGACGGAGGTGTGAATGAGAAAGATGCCTGCACCTCCTCTGTTAAAGGTATTAACAGATGGATCATCATGAAAATACTGATAATGACAAGGCATGTGTAATATTTCCCTTGGTATAATATATATATATATATATATATATATATATATATATATATATATATATATATATATACATATATATATGTATATATATATATGTATATATATATATATATATATATATATATATATATATGTATATATATATATATATATATATATGTTATATAATATTTATTAATAAGTCCTTAAATTATAAAAAACTTATTATTTGTTTTAGATAAATTCGTTAATATTATAAGAGGTCGTTTGCAATACCAGAAAAATGCTGCCCCGCTTTCTCCATTGTAATTTATTGAAAGATGAATAGATCTGAAAAATTCCAAAACATTCTTGTAGTAAAATATGTTTGTTTCCTATTGAGCCAAATTTATGGTAAAAAATTGTAAAATTTACAGCAAATTATATCACATCAAAAAATTAAATAACCATTTTTCACAAAAAAATTACTGTTAAATTATTTATAAAAATTGCATAATAAAATATTATTGAGAACTGATTATAAATGACCAATTTTTAATGAGTTTGGGCATGAACCAAAAATTTAAATCAAAAACTTTCAAAAATGCCAAAAAGTAACGAAAGTAGTTTAAAAAAAGTGCTTTTAAAGTTTGAAGCAAAAGCCTATCAATATTTTTTTTATAATCTCATAATTATACTTCTTTACTTCATAATTACACTTTCTCTCAAATTTTAATGTTTATGTATTTTGTAGAAACTCAGTTCGAACGCATCATCAATGATCAAGTTGAATCAAGTTGTTTTTTCGTAACCAAATTAATTTATACTGTTACACTCACTATTTTTTTCTTTCCTTCGAAGGATTACTTTTTTTGAATATATATTGGTGACCTTTACTGCCTTTCTGATCAGCAGAATGACATTTCAATATATTTTTTATATATGCATAAAAGTAACACACCTGCGCTCTTCAAAAAATTAGAATAAACTAAAGTTGAAATCAATAAACTATCGAAACCTATTCTAACAAAAGTTATTTAGATACTTATTTAGGTATTACTTTTGCACACAAAGGGACTTAAATAATGCAATTACTCCATGCATGGATGCCCCTCGGTTCAAGCTATTTGCGTAGAATTTTCACCAGTATAGAATTGTTTTTGTAAGAAAAAAAAATAAAAATCAATAAACAAAAAATCAATCCTTTTTTAATTATATGTGTAATCCCTTACATTTTATTCTTATTGTCATTTATAAACTGGTGTACAGAAGAAATTTAGTTTAAAAATTGTTTATTTTTGCCATCATTCGTATGTAAAGAATTTATAAGTTTCCCAGTCTTATATTAACATTGTGCGGTTTCAATGTAGCGACATAGAATTTATAAATATTATTTTTCCCAAAAGTGGTTATAAAAATAGAGATTTTCTTGGCGCTTATTATTTTGCCTGCACTTAATTTCATTTTGTATAAAAATTTTATGTACTACACTAAAATACATTTTATTAGACCCTCTTCTCGGAAATCGTTAGGAAATGAGCCAATATTTACAAAACTTACACTTGTTTTGTTTTAAAATTGTTCATTACCTCAAAAAAAGAAGCCAAAAGAAAATTAAATTTAAATATTAATCACATAAGCATAAATTAACTTGGACTACGAACATGGAATATAGGCTACGCGTCATTTCCTTCTGTTTCTGTATGAAAATACTCATTCAAGTTTGCATAAATGATGCAAAGAAGCATAAAAGTGTACATTTCAGTCACTACTCTGTTAAAAGAGAGCTTGTTGCCTACATACAGGTGGGCCAAAAGGGTGTTGGGGGTTTCAAAGTGAAATTTAAATTGTACAACATTTTTATTTGTATTTTTACAAAATAGAAGTAATGGAATTTTCATGACTTAAAAATAATGTTGTTTAAATGAAGCCCCTCAGCTTCTTGACATTCTTGAAATCGAAGTCGCACATTCTGGAACAACCGGCGAAACGCTGTCCTTGGAATATTGTTAATTTCCCGGATAATGTTTCTCTTGAGTTGTTGTAAAGTTGTTGGACTGTTGTCATACACTACAGATTTAAGGTAGCCCCATAAAAAATAATCACATGGAGTGAGAACATTACAAAAACTGAAAATTTAACGTTTTGCATGTCTTGGTAAAAACTTTAAACAGGCCTTTATACATTTTGATCCGTTTATAATTACTCTATGAGGTAACAATGTATTAGGTTTTCTTATTTTAAAAAGTAACTTAACTTTATATTCTTTCAAGGTCAGTCAATTAACAATAATAAAAAGTGTAACATTTATAAGGTTAACAATATCACAAAATCTTTACTTCTCTACTTGTTTACATAATGTAACTACATAATAATAATTATAGAAATTTAAAACAATGCCAGTATTTTTATTGAAAAATCATTGTAAATCTAGACAAAAATGTTAGCAATAATTACATAAATCATCACATAGGTAATTATCCATCTTTGGATGACTAGTAAAATAAAAGTTATATACAAATATAAGTAATAATTACAATGAATTGAGTTACTCCTAATACGCTTAAATAAAAATTGAAGTGTATTTCAGTATTACAGAAAAACTTTTCAGTAATTATTTGCAAGGTGGACGAGATTTATATGTCTTACACTATAAGAAAGTATGCTCACTATGATTAAATCCATGAGATTTTTATATCAGTTTGACAATTTTACAAATTTCAAGCTGTGATGATAACATTTTATTAATCAATGAAAAATGTATTAGTATAATATTCCTCAAGAATTGATTGTGTAAACACTTTAATTCTCTTAATAGAAATAAAGATCATCATATAAAACTTGAAATAAATCATTTGGTACCCTTATATTTATATTCTCAAACATAAATATCGCCATACATGATAAGAATACTTACATTGTCTGTATAAAAAAGTAGCATATTTTTATTTCAATAATTTTATTGATGAACCTTCAGTATTGGGGTTGATTTCTTTTTATATTCCTGGCTCTTATATTGAGGTCAGAAGGAATTTATAATTTCATACTTAAGTGTAAATTAATATTCTGCAAACTTCTTATATGTCCTAACATCTCTCTGTTTGATGATGAGTAGAATTGTGCATTAGTCATTACCTGTTAAAACTTAACCTGTTTAAAACTTAACCTGTTTAAAAATAATGAATTCAACATGGGCATACTTATAAACAAAAATAGAAATGGAATTAGGCCTCTAAATTGTAATTAACGTAATTGCCTTGACTTTATTACCACTAGGGTAAACATACCAGCCCTTGGTCACTAAAGAGCTTAATCGTAAATTGCTGTTTGTAATTCTGTCCTCACAAATAATTTTGCCGGTAGAGATATCTAAAAAGTATTTCTAATTCTTTAATTTCTGAAGACTTTCTTTATTTTCTTTTTTAGTTCGGTACATTTAATATTAATATTTTCTAAATAAAATTATTATGGAAAATTAGGACTTCCCTAGAAGACGGCCGTCCTGTGTATAAAATGTTAAAGTTTGACCACTGCATATTAGAATCCATGAAATTGATTCACAACAGAGACAAACTTCACAACTTAATAACAGGTCAGCACATATCTATTAATTAGAATGTAAGCTCAAAAGTTCTGAATTGTGATTGTGATAAATACTTCATCTCATAGTCCATAGTATAAATGCTGTTTCAAGTCGCTCTAATTGAATTCGAATACCTTTTGCTTCTTGTCTTGTAATTGCATTTTGTTGGATATCTTCCTCAAGAATAATCAAAGTCTCAATTATTTCATTGAAATGTTCATTTAGTACTTGAACTGCTTCATAACGAGCTGACCATCTGGTTGCAGATAAAGATTTTAACGCAATTCTTTTTTCAGTATGAGATTGTAAAACTTCCCAGCGGTGCGTCGATGCAGTAAAGAAGTTGTATAAAGTTTGTACTGTATTAAAGAATGAAGCAGCTTCTGGTGTACATTCTACTGCGTGAACTCCAACTAAATTCATAGAGTGAGCAGCACAAGGAGCATGTTCTGCAAAACCATTAATTTCATGAATTCTTGCCTGTAAACCTGAATAAATCCCTGATACATTATTCGCATTATCATATGACTGACTTCGACAGTCTGCGAGATTAAGATCAAAAAACTCAAGAGTAGACAATACAGCAACTAGTAAATCTTCAGCTTTGTGTCCATAGTTTTCAATAAACATCAGAAAACGTTCAACAGGCGTTCCATCTTTTTTCACATATCTGAGAACAAAAGAAAGTTGGTCGACGTGAGATATATCAGGCGTGGAATCTACTATAATGGCATACTATTTCGCTGATTTGACTTCTTGAACTATGATAGAAGACACTTTTTGTGCCAAAAGCTGTATAAATTCTTCGTAAATTGTTTTCGATAAGTAACTTGTACTGCCAGATCCTTTATTTCCAAATTTTCTAATATGTTCTTCGAGAAATGGGTCAAAAGAAGCAAGGAATTCAATCAGCATCAAAAAATTGCCATTATTTGGAGAGCCAAATTTTTCGTCACTTCCTCGAAATGGAAGCCCTCGAGAAGCTAAGGCTTTAGTAGCAGCGACTACTCTTCTTAAAACATTTCTCCAATATGAAATTTCTGTTTCAGTTTGAATGAATAAGTTGTGGTCTATTCTATTCTTATTATCTGATCTTTGCTTAAGAGTTACAAAATGTATTTTGTATGATTTTTTGAGTGTTCATGCTCAGTAACACGAACGCCTGCATGCTTCCAATCATTAAATCCGGTTTTACCATTAAACGTACAATCTACATCGAAAAGGAGACAAGCTACACAGAATACAGACCCTTTACTAACTGAGTAAATGAGCCACGAGCGTGGAACTTTTTCACCGTTAATCAATTTTCTAACAAATAGTGATTCTGACAGCCATCGTGAAGTTCCATCACTATAATCACGTTTTGTACCGGAGAAATCCAAATTTGTATTTTGCTTACACCCATGAGTAGCGACATAATCTCTGGTGAAATTGTTTATAGCCCATTCTCCTGGATCACCGCTTATCACAATATCTACTGATCCATCCTCTTCTACAGTTCTTGTTGAGGATGGAGCTTGAAATTTATCTACATAATTTATATTCTGTGGTAGCGAAGAAGTCGTAGCAGTGTCAGTACTATCACTCGGAGACGAAGTCTGTTTCGAAGTCGAAGTTGAACATGCATCATCACCTGTCAAAATTTACTATCATTCTATTAATCTAATTATTACAATAAATAATAAATGCATGTATCTAAAAATAAGTCATTATTATACTCGGAACAAAATATGGAACTTAGCAAGATTATCGTGACAAACCTTCGAGATCAAAGTTTGTACAATCTCTATTGATAGATTCTGATTTTTGTGTAACACATTCTTTCTTCGTAAAAAAATTATCTAGCTTGGGAGTTTTACTCAAAACCTCTTGTTCCTTTTTACATTTATCTAAAGCGCGCTTCCGATACTCAAATCCACTCAATTTTTTTCGTCCATCACTCATGTTTGCCAATCGATTATATAGTTATGCTCAAAAAATATAAAATTTTATGCAGGTTAGATTCATGTAAACATGTCAAATGCGCAAAACAGCGACATTGAAGGAACCTATATACATTTGTAAAACAGACCATAGGTGGCAGCATGCACTATTGCATGTTTATAAGATTCAAAAATATAAGATTTTTCTTTTAAGTTAAAATTAATTAATGTAATCAATAAATTATTAAATTTTCTAAAAATTAATTAATTGATTGAAGTTTATGTTTTAAAAAATTCAAAAGTAACTCCAAAATATTTTGAATTTTTCGGAAAAACTACTGAATAAATTCCTTTTATTTTAGAAAATAAAATTAATCGAATATTATTTTAAATCTTCAAAGAAATAAATTAATTAAATCATTTTGATTATTATTTTTTACTTTAATTTCATAAATTATCAATTAATTAAAATATGATTAATTTAAAAAATTAATTAATTATATTGATTAATCTTGATAAGATTGGAAATTTTTTTTTTCAGTTTCCAAATTTTGCCGCCCTAGAAAACTTGCCGCCCTGGGCACTAGCCCCGACTGCCCCTAGTGTAAATCCACCCCTGTCTGCGTGTACAGTAATGTAATTCCCATTGTTTCTACCGAGCAATAGCACAATTTTGACACGTTTAAGAAATAATGTAATGACATGTGAGTTGTCGGCTAAGTGTGGGATACAGTTTCAACAATTCTAGTGCTGCTAAATTGTTTTTTTTTTAATTTTTTACAGAACATCTACTGATTTTACCATAAAATTAACATTACTTTTGCCAAATTAATAATGTATTAATACCATGGGTAATCTGTACAAAAAGTATTGCAACAACATGAGATTAGCAATTGCTTACAGTTTCAATATTTAAAATACTAAAGTTTTGAAATTATCATTTGTAAATGTAAAATTCGAGAAGTTTTAGAAACTCCATTTGTATCAATTTCAATACAAAATATTGTAATTAACCCAAAAATTTTGAACTTGTTGAAAGAATAACCCATGTTCTTGTGCAAAATTTTAATGTACGCTGGTGGGAACAAATTTAACTAACAAACTATATATTGTAATAATTGTTAAAATATCAACTTGAATTGAAAGTTTTACCAAAATTTGGAAATAAATTTCTTCTACCGAGACACGCCAAGAAATATGCCACAGTAAAACCCACATATATGTATTGTCCTTGTGTATGTATTTTTTTTATTTTCAGCTCTGCAGTAGAAGTCATCCATAAACTATTAAGAACCTAGCGCTGCAAGCTTCCAGATTATAATCAACCTGAACAGCGTTAAAGACTGACAAAGCTTGAAGCATGCTTTTGAAGTTACTTGAGAAACTAAATATATTTTTAAAATAATTACCTTTTAAGAATACTTTAATTGTAAAATCTCAGACTTTGTTTTGTAAAATTGTAATTATATTAAAGCCCTAATAAAAATTTATGAAAATGAAAACATTCTTTAATATATTTTAACAGGCTTTCAAATTTAATGCATTTGAATTCAATGTTGTTCATAATGCCATCTATAGGTAATAAGTCTTCCTAGACAGCTCCATCAACCTTGGCGATGGTAATAATCGCAGAGCCACCTAGTGAGTCGGCTTCCTGTTGTCCATACAAAATTACGACCACTTTTTTAGTATGGGTTAGTATGCGTGATGCCCATTCTGTACTCTATGTTCTGTGGTCCAGATTTTAAAGTTTATTCTTTTCTATTATAACTAAGGTTGCCATATCATTTTTTTTTCCATAACGGACAGACGGGGAAAAGTAAACAAATTCATAATTATGCACAGTATCAAAAAAAGGAAAATAATATTTTATTTTTGCCATTATTTCATAAAAATTTAAACAGTAATTTGTGTGTGTTACATAGTATAATCATGCGGGCGAAAAGCAAGAATATTGCTAGCCGAGCATGCTGCACTCGCTCAATTATCAATGACAAAGGAACGGTTTTAATTTGTTTTTTGAGTAAACCATCTTTTATATTTGAATTCCAGAAATGCAGAAAAGCTATTGTTCTGTCGAGACTTAAAAAATAATGAAAAATATGGAAATTCTAGGAAATGAGAGATATCTGACAAAGATAGTTCTAACTCTGATAAATCTGCTACTCTTGATGCTAAATTGTCCAACCATGTTTATGACATTATGCAAGGTTGGTTGATTATTAAATTGTGCTGTGTCAAACATTTATTAAGGAGATTTACACATAGCCTCATTTTGGAAATTTTCTCCACACTGCTTGTTTTGACTCTCTTTCTCAATAATCCACTTGTGAGCACTTTTTTGTTTGTTTTAGAGTATAATGTACATGTTTAATACAAAGTCATATGTATGCTGTATAGATGATTTTAAATAGCTATTTTTTTTTATTTCGGGGCGAAATTTACATGAGAGCAATATTTTAATGATATATGAGTAGGATTGCCTTATATAGGCTTATCAATTCTTGGACATTTCTGGGGTTTCGCTAGAAAAATATATTCTAATAATTAGTTATTTGAGTTAAAAACCAATAATGTTATTTGTGGTATTTTTAAAGAGAAAAGAATGATACAAATTATTTTCAAAAAATATTGTATTTTAGGAAAAAACTAACTTTCACTACTTAAGTACAACTACTCAAGAAAAAACTTAAATCAAAAATTGAACACCTCTCTTTGACTTATTAACTAAACTTTGGCAGAAAATCAACAATAGGTATACTACTTTTTACATATTTATCCCTAGATTTTGCCATTTCGAGTTTTTCTCCGCTACAGTTTTGCAAAACCCATTAATTTATGGGTAAGACTTATTATAATTGATACTAGTCTGCAGATTGAACTTGATCAAAGCCATGGACATTCTGTTTCGCTCTCTAGTTCACAAATTATTGAGAAAGATGAAATTTCTCTCCCAAAAGCATTGCTTTTTGGAATCGATAGAACAAAACCAACTATTTTCTTTAAATTTACAAAATTATTAGAATTGTTAATTTTAAACAAATGGGCCAAGATTTTATCATTATGCAAGGCTTTTAGAAGGACCTCAAAAATAGTTTCCAGACATGTGAACTCTGTATAAAAGGAATCAATGTCAACACAATCTTTAATTTTCAAAATCATAGTTTTCTAGAATAAATCAGACCTTCTTACAGTGAATTCCTATTTCAGAGAACTCTTCCCATATCATTTTCAATTCCTCTGACTTAAGAAACAAAAACTCAAACTTTTTATAAATCCTATTAGGCCCAAAATCATGTCTGCCAAATATTTGATAGTTCTTTTCAGAAAAATGTTTGCCTGTGACGTGAATTTATTCCTTTAGTCTTCAGTGAAGTTTTTAAAAATATGCTTGACTGTACTTCCAAAAAAATTAGCAGCTAATCTGCTTTTTAATTGGTCAAGAAGACTCCGCCTTCCATGATCAATATCCAACATAGCCTCGCTCATATCAATATCACTTTCGTGGATTCGGACAATATATCTTTCAAGATGAAATGGTAACGGTCATTATTTAATGTATTTTTTAAAGGCATTGATATATGTCAAACGATGTTTCATTAGCGCCTTAGTAAAAATCTAATATTTGTTGATATATACGTTTTTTACTATCGAAATACTGAACGGCATATGGAAATCTTTTTATATTACCAACTTTCAATGCGTCTGAACGTCTAAAAAATAATGAGATTCTTTGAGATCAGAGATCAAATTTTTTTGCGAACAGGGCCTTAAAACTATAAACATAAATAATAAATTACAATCAACGAACGGCGACCCTCGTACTACTGAATTGCAATATCTGAGTTATATGTTTTGCAAATAGCAGTAAATAATTTTTTTTTCTATCCTGTCTGTAAAATAATTTGCTCACTGGTTATTAAAACCAGTGAATTTCCTTTTGATTGTTGGTGGATACAGAGAATGCGAGGTGGAAACGGAGAATGCAGGTAGCTGGTGGGAGCTAGTGACTCATGCGCGTGCCCTCAACGGGCGACGAATGAACAGAACTTTGTCAGAAATCTAGTGTCTAGTCTATTCCTTATATTACTGGACACAGGACCAGGCGCAAAATACCGAGACTGTCCTGGATTTCCTGGCCATCTAGCAACATTATATATGAGTGTATAATCCTTTGGTAGATCCCCTAGAGTCTAAGGATAGAAAATCATTGTTTACATTGCGCACTGTTTCCATCTTTAGCGACTAAAAATTACACCACACTGAAAATGTGTATAGTTTTTTTAATATGAAATGTGAAAATATTTCATTGATAAAAGTTTTTGTTTATGTTAGTCCAGCGATCGGAGAAATGTTTTTCCATGATTCTAGAGTAGAGATTAAGAGTATTTTTAAATATAAATTTAAGTTGTCGCTGTGTTAAGTCCTTTGCTTCAACCTCCATTTTGAAGACTCGTTTTTTTATATATTTCGAAAACGTCTAGATTTATAATGAAAACAAACCGTTTTTAACTTCTCTGGAAGATTAACGTAACACATTTTCATGTAAAATCAACATTTTTGTAATTATAGCACTTTAAACAATTTTATTAATATTTGTATAGATTATCTCGATAAAGGTAAATTGTAAATTAAAAATAATTAGTATTGATCTTGTAGAGCATAAATTTCTCTAAAAATTTCATATAAACATTTTCATTCCATACCACCTTACCACATACCGTATACCTGAGTCAAGGTGCTTATACATACTATATTGAATATTTGGCGAATACATTATTCTTTTGAAGTAGTCCAAATATATACATCCCTACTCCGAAATACCTTCTTTGATGATACTTATGTCTATTAAATAAAAATCCAGCCATATTGTTTTCAATTAGTACCGTGCTGTATTTGGACGTGAATACAAATAGAACAAGAAAAATGAGCAGTTGCTTTATTTATGCTAAAGCTGTAAATAAAGGAGAAGTAGTGGAAGTGAAGAAAGAGATATAAAATATCCTTTAGCTGCATACTCCTTCCATACTTCTTTTTTTTATTGTAGGTATGGAGGTGAATGTTGTCACAAAGCTGGTCTAAAATATCCCAAAATTGTTGCCAATTGCAATGGGGAAAAATTCAGAAATATTGCAATATCTTCAAGCTTACCACATGACGATGATATTGACAATGAAGTACCTAACTCAAAATGAAAAAGTACAATGTGGCAACGATGATAGCAATAATTATGTTATTTCATTGACATAACATTATCAAGCAAGATTATCCAAAAGACCCCGATTCTATTGATAAGTTCTACTATTCAAATTGTGGATTAAGCCTCATGAAGGAACCACATTAAACAAAATGCGTGGTTCCTAGGTAGTGTGAAAATGAGTTAAATTCACAGACATTACTCTGTTATTCATCACAGTAAAGTTGATAAGTATCACTTTAACAAAACAATGCATTATGTATAACTTGTAGAGAATTTAATGCTTTGCAGTATAATTGATTCACAATTTAAGTAATAACGTACATAAGCTGTAAATAAAACTATTTAAAGTGCTTCAATTTGAAATATAGTGAGTTTAGGAAAAAATTCTTTATACAAAACTCGTAGAGAAATTTATTTAGAAAACAAGTCGGTATTTTTAGTGTAAGCCTAGCTGTTCTCAAGATATATAAGAAAAACGATTTTTCAAAATGACGGCTGAAGCAAAAAACATTGCGCAGTGCTAATTTAAATTTATGCTCTAAAAATACTCCTAACTAGTTCCAATTTAAAAACCTCTAAAGTAGAATCGCGCATTACTATTATCTGTGAAATCCTTTACTATAAAAACCCTTTACTTTAAAACAAATAGTAGAAACGATAAATATATCTGTAAAAAAGAAATAATAATATCTGTATCACTAAAATAAAAAGAAAACCTTTTAAAAATTGAAAATTCATAAACCAAAGGCAGGCGCTTCGATTTTACTTATTCATGTTTATTTAAATATTTATCGGAAATTCAAATAAAATAACGCCCTAATTTAATAAAAACCAGAACTTAAAGCAATTTTTTCGTTAGCTGTTAAAAAAGTATTTACTGCAGCGTGTAACATTTCGCTCTTGCAATAATTTCACTATTCACTAACGGAAACCCCACTAAAATCAACTATTGAGTCAATAGGTCGTCACCGTGGTGTGTTGGGTTGTTCACAATGCGTATGGCCTTTGACGGCTTCGCGCATCGCGGGTTTCGATTCCCTGCGACTCATCGAGCAAGACTAGACTGGTGTTCTGATTGGGTGTAAGAGATTACTTTCGTAACAATAAGTCCGCCATATGAATTAATTGTAGAGTTAGTACTTATGGCATGTTACGTTTCAATAGTTAGGTTCTACAAGGACTTTTATTAAAAGTAAGTCTACGTTTAATATCAAAGAAAAATGCTATATTACTGAAAGTTAGTACGTAGAATAAATATTTATTAAAATAACAATTATTTTTTCTACATAATATTAGATTAATTCTTTTGATTAAGGGATTTTATCATAATTGAAAAAAATATGTACGAGTAACATGCATAATTAATTAAACCTTTAGCTTAAAGAACACATAAATTCTAGATTGTTTTGCCTCTTCTTTCTTGTTACCATTAAGGCCTCGATGGATTTATATATCACTAATTTGTTGTTAACATTAAGATTTCTGTCAAAATTAGGAAGGATCATTTTCATAAAAAAATCTTCATTGCATTCTCCAAAATTGCAAAGGTTTTTGAAAATTGTTTAATGAAAGTTTTTTCAGTGCTACCAATAGATATTATTTTTTGTGCTTCTGTTGATTCTTTCCTCAACCATCCTCATTAATCCATTCGTGCAGGTGTGATTTTAATAAATTTTCAATATCATCAGGGGTGACTTCAATATTGAGCAACTGGTTCGCTAAATCAACAATATTAGTTGTGATCAAGGGCAGATACAGAATTTTTTTCTGTGGGGGGAGGTGGGACACAACCAAGTTGACATAGAGGGTCCTCTATGTCAAATTGGTTATGCCCCTTGTGTGTGTATAAGTTCTTTGATATTAATTGTAAATAAAGACATATTGGAAATAATATCCTTTTTATTATTTGTTTAAAAACAAAAATTACATATAATTAAATTAAAGTTTTTATACAGGAAAAGTACACAACAATTGACACAGGGTTCTTATATTTTACAGCGATGTTGCTCTTTTATAGGCCTCCGCTGGAGACTTTGGCAAATTTTCTCTCATCTTTGCCAAATTTCTATTTCCCTTTCAAATATATAAACAACGAAGTTCGCTTTTATATAATTCAGCACCTTGTATAACATCTTCTATATCTTCGTCACTAAATTTATGCGACAGTAACTTTTGTAACTGTCCTATTCTTTGCAACTGACTTCTAGGAAATCTGGAGGACATTTCGTTCAATAAATAAGAAAGGGTATGTACTCCGACAGTCGGTGATACTCTTTAGCAGACTGAGTATGAATGTAAGATCTGTTTGATTGACGGTTGGTTACCCTGCAAGCCGTGATTTCTGTTCCAATTTCATTTGCCAGGTCTTCAACTGTATCAAAAAGCTTATCAAACGCATCCGTGCAAGTATCACGTTGCTTTTGGATGCTGGCTGTAGTCATATCAAAAACCTTCCTAGCCGCATATTTATCAACTTCGATAGCTTGTAATGACCAAGATAAAGGGAGAGTGATTCTTAAAATATCAGTAAGGATTACCAAGCTTACAAGGAATTCCGGCGAGATTATAGCTTGCAGCAGTGAAAATGCATTTGTAGCATGTTTATTCTCTTTTTTGCCATTTCTTACAAAATTACAGAAAGACACAGCAAAACACATATGCCTGAACTGCTTTTATTTTACCACTCATATTGGCTCCTCCATCATATGCTTGAACTCGGCATAACGTAATGTTTTATCAATGAAAAATTTTACGGTAAGAAGCATTTTTAGCACAATCTCTAACGTGATTACATAGTATCAATAAGGCTCTAAAATTATCTTCTCCAAGAGAATTTTCCGATTCTAAATCCCTGTGTCACCGTCTCAATGGTATCACCGTCATAATCACCGTCTTAATGGTATATTTTGTATTCCACATAATATAACGGTTTTTTTGTTTTTGTACCCATTTTTTTATAATGAGTACAAGTTTTTTACAATTCTCTTCGATTGTTTTTCTTTCCTGAGATCTCATTTGGACTACAACATCGATTGATTTTCCCTCCATCATCATCAAAAAAATTTTAAATGCTACCATATTAACTTACCATATTATGGTATTTCGTGTCCTTGTGATGTGTTAGTATTTCAATACCTTTTTAAAAAATGTTTTCAGCGGTTCTGTCACCAACTTCTCCAGCTTTACATCGTTCGTCCTTCACGTAGTCCAAAAATAATACTCGTCTTACATAATCCGTCACCAACAATTTTGCTATATTCTAGCCATTCATTTACCATTAACCAGTTCATTCGAAATGACTTGCTTTTTTCATTCGCATACCTGTGGAAACTTAAAATCTGTTGTAGGTTGTCAAACATTTTTCAACCGCTGATATTTTTCTTCATCGGTAAGACTACTTGTAACATCCTGGTTGTTAAGTAGTTAACTTAGAAATATAAAATAAAACTAAACCTGTTAAGGTTAACGCAAATACATTATCACAACACATGCGTTAACTTACACACGGAAAGAAAATTCTGACATTTATAGAGGACCCTAATAAAAATTACCATGGTTTCTTATAACCTGAGTGCGAAACGGTAGCCAAATAAAAATTATAACATAAGCGTAATAAAAATTACAGTGGTACCACGGTAAAATTTATCTCGCTCTTTCCTAACAAAGTTTTTTTCGAATTATATAATTAATTTTTAAATTATTATTAGGCAGTATTGATTTTTATTATCGAAAATTTTTTTAGTCTGCATTATAATAATTAAATTAAGAAATTAATTTAACTTTATATACATCTTTCTGCATTGATAAGAATGGGACAAAAATTAGAAATAATTTTTCAAACACAAATTTATATATAGTTTTGTAAATATTTAGTTATTTATATAGAGATAAAAATTATTTACGTTAACAATGCATATGTAAATTTTTCATCGCATAAAAATAAAAATCAAGATTATATAAAATATGAAAAACTTCACTATATTCACAACAACACAATAATATTAACTAATCTCAATCTTCCGATGCTGTATCACTTGCAACAGAAATTAATATTTTTAATGATTTTTCAAAACGCTCTCGTCATTTAACAGACATTTAAAAATACGTATCTATATAAACTGTATTATTGAATGATTCACTGAAAGTGAAAAATTGCACAGAAATATGCACTAGTTACAAATGGTTACAAAGAACAACATGATTTTTAGTATATGATCTGTAGACATGATACGAGTTAATTCGTGTTGACAACGGTCGGAAAAGCCAAGGATCTCCAACAAATACGTCATATCTGTTGAGCGCATGCATCGGACTGACACCCGAACTTATCGGCGTTAAGTTTCGATCACCACAGTAAAAAATTGTGGGCAGTAGAATAAAATTTATTTGAGAAATCTACAATATTATTCGTTCTATCAGTTTTTTATTTAAATTCAATTAAAAATTCTTGTTTGAAAGTAAGCAGAATTTTATCGTGATGTATAGTAAACTTTATTGTGGTCAAAGTCAAAAATACAATATTTTCATTTCTCATCTCTAAAAATGTTTTTGCAAGCCGTTCGCGCCACGTTTATAATAGAAAGTACGATAATTTTTGCAAGTTTTTTTTCTGTGTAGAGTAGAAAGAATAAGTAAAGAAATGAATAGTAATTCGGGAATATGGATATTGAAATCAAACTCAAATTTGTCTCTGAATGCCGGCATAAATGTTTGATCAAATCGGAATTGTAGGTAATTGATTCTTCTGTAGAAGGCACACGCCCCCGTACCCCCTACCCCCTCCTTAATCCTCCCTTGGTTGTGATCTCATCCATATTGGGCTGCTCTATGGTTGAAGAACATTCAGATGACTCAAAGAAGTGTGGACATAACCTTCAAATTGTAAGGTTTCACAAGATGCAGCAATAATTTTACACCCTGCAAGATGTCGTAACATTTCCAAAAATCTCTCAGTTCCGTACCATCATCTTCATTCGCCTTCACTGGCTGTGAAAATGTTCTCGGATAGTAAGCATTAAAACAGTACTGTTTTCTTTCAGGTCTGAAATGTTTAATAAACCATTATTTAAAAAGTGTTGATGTTACCCACGCCTTTGGGTTAGCCCTCCAAATAACTGGCAGAAAATCGTTGACGTAATTTTTTTCGTAGTCTAATCTTTATATCATTGAGTGACTTAATAATATACCTTAGTATAATACACTAAATTATTAAACATTTCAATTTCAGATATATGTAATTACTAATTAGGAATTACAGGACGCTCGTAATCATAAATAAATTTACAAAAAATTAGCTTTTTTAATTTGCGACAATATTGATCTGAGATAGTTTTTAATTATTTTTAGTTTAGAAAATGATCTTTCGCTGTATGCTACAGTGACTGGCAACGTGAAGTAAATTCTAAGCCAGATTTGGGAACACTAAAGTTAATTTATTCGTAAACAAGTAATTTAAAATATCCAATGGCGTAGTGGAATTGTCAATAAACATCGGTAACAATTCGATTTCTTTAAAGAGCTCGAACTTCTCTAAATCTGAAGAGCCAGCATGGTACGGTTTATTTTCTAAATACGAACAATGCGCTTTCCGCCGCTTACGTAATGAATCTAAGTCCAAATCCTTTCGGTGTTTTAATTTTTGAAGAAATTTAACCGAAATTAAATTTTTTTTTTTAAATTGAAACCGTTCATCGAACTTAATAATTGCGGTATCTAATAGATAGTAGTAAAAATTAACTTTAAAATGTGTTTCCGCGTCTGTTATCAAGTTATCCTCCGCCTCATAATTTAAAAAAATCTTCTACGAGCGTGAGGACGGGCAGGAGCGAAACATTTTTCTATTGCATCGACTTCTTCCGCTACAGTTTTCGCGCTTTTAAGAAACTTCCCAAAAGCGGGCTCATTACGGAATTCAGACAAACTTATTTTGAAGAGCCTTGCGATCAAATTATGCTTTCGAACCAAACAAGTAGGGAGAAGATAAATTGAAATGACTTAATTTTTGCCAATAATGAATTTACCAAATTTCTTTGCTGCTTTGGTCTTTGCTTTTGATCTTTGCTGCTATCGGAATATATCGTATAAAACTTTTCCTAGATTAAAACGTAGAGCTTTTATTACTTCAATCCTGCTCTCCCATCGAATATTTGAAAGGTTTTAGAGTTAAAGTTGGCACTTCTTTGGCAAGTATTTGCCAACGTGATATTGACGCAGAAAACATAAAATTCTTGTATAATTGAAAAAAAGTTGACAATTTCTAACGAAGTTTTAGCAGCGTCATTCACTATCAAATTTAGGCTGTGTGCGCACAAGGTATATAAAATGCGGGCGGGTTTAAGTCTAAAAGTAGTTTTAGTAGACCTATACTTTTCCGTTTCATGTTTGCACCATTATCGTAACCTTGACAATGTATATATTCTATATCAATATCGTTTGAGATTAAAAAATCTAACAAAAATTAAGCTAAGCCATGACCAGTAGTATCTGTAATAGAAAAAAATCCAAGAAAGTGTTCTTTTATTTCAGCCTTATTGTGGCTTGTATTTAAAAGAACGTACCGTATGAAAACCAGTATTTGTTCTACGTATGAAATCTAAAATAATTGAAAAATGTAAGGATTGTTTCAATTCCAAAACAATAGTTTTTTATTCTGTCTCCTAATAATTGTATTATTTCATTCTGAATATTATGTCCAAGATAATGAGTTAGGCGTGACTCAGATTTTTTAATACGGGCAATGTGTTCTGCAAGAAGTATCTACATTATTAAAATTAGAGATATAGTCGTTCTGCAAGTACATTATCAAAATTAGAAATATAGTCAATCAGCTTTAAAAAATTACCATTATGAGAAACGTATTTTTTTTCAGTGTTCCACCGTTAATCCAGACATTACCTTGCTAAAAAATTAATTAAGTTGATAACTCGTTCGACTACTGTCACCCAACATTTCTTTTCCCGTTCAATTTCAACTTGATTCAAGAAATCTGCTATCATTTCTTTTAAAATATAATTTTTTTATTTTATACATAATACTTATGCTCCCCCTGAGCCCCCATGAGATCTTTTCGTACCGTTCTAAAGCCATAAACAAATGCTGCCAATCTTTATAACCTATCTTACCATTAAAAGCAGTGAAATTTACAATGAAAACAATAAACAGGATCGGTTGATTTAGAGTAAACCAGTCAGTTTCTCAAAACGGTAAAATAATTAATTATTTAACATTTTTTTAGTATAATAAACAGAGGAAGAAAAGATATTTTCGAATTATTCGAAAGATAGGAACTCTCTTTTACCTGTACTGTATTCGTCCGCACTCCATTAAAAATATCCTCTGTCAGACAACTCTTATGGCCATAACGCGAGACCATTCAGAACTTGATTATTTTAGAGATACTTCCTTCTCCAGCTTTCTTTTTCGATTATGTGCACAAAAAGTTTCTTTTTTTTTCATCGCTATCAGACATCTAAAATTAATAAGAAAGTAACTACTTACTTAATGTTTAAAAGTTTTATTTTACCTAGTAGTTAGCAGGTACGTAAGTACTATCGATGTGAATTAGTATAGATCCAGATAACTCGTTGCAACTAGATATTATATACCATAAAACATAGGTATATCAATCAATCAACGTGCATAATGCAATATAAAAGAATTTAAAACAAAAAAAAAGAAGAAAATCAATACATATTACATCGTGCAGTTTAGATCGTTTAAATGCAGTGGCAGAGTGATTTGATTAGCTATCAGTAGTGCAATCGGTTAATGTAAAAACGAAAAACGACAGCAAAAGTCGTATTTTGAAATACACGACACCCAATGACACAAACCCACAGGTTTTAAAACACAAACCACATGTTTTAAAACTTCGTCGGTTGGAGGTTACAAATAAGAATAAGACCTGAATAAATATCTAAGTATACTAGTAGGTACATATTAAAGCAGCAAACTATTTTTCGGCTCTGCACTAAGAAAAACAGATGAAAAATTCGAGGTAGGTGGGTAGGTGGCTCTCACTGTTATTTTTGATGAGCTCTGACCTCGGTGAAAGTCGTAATAATTGTGATAACTAATAACCAATACTTACCTTAATAAAAACCGATTTACTTCATATTTACGTGTTTACTCAGACGTAATACTTAATCCATTTTGTAAGGCTTAATTTCGCAGGACTACAGTGTAGCGATAAAACACAAGACGCGGCACGTCGACAGGCGCCTTTGAAAATGCCGCGTCCCTGGCAATTTGAATTTTATATCATTCTAATATAGCCGAGTTCGCAATTATTTTCGGCGTCACGTCTTTTCAAACAAATTAAAATAGATGCCGGCTTGCACCTCTGGTAACTATGCGACACTAAAAAATATAATTTTTAATTATCTCTTTTAAGGCTGATTTCACGTTGAAACAAAAGAATAGTTATTGTGTAGAGGGTGGAAAAATATTATAACTAAATTATTTATAATTTTACGGCCTTGTCCAAATACAGACGCGCTACGAATTGTGTTCTGTTCATACGCGATTCTGATACGTTTTGTAATGCATTGCTCTTCAGTAAGAAGCTCTGTAAATAATGCATGCAATTTTCATAGCATTAAATTAAACTTAAAATTGCGTGTCAGTTCGTAGCGAATTCGTTTCTTCTGGACAAGGTGGCGCGCCACACGGGCGCAGGGTCTTTGAGAGCGCCGCGAGCGACACATGCTCTTTGGAAAGTCGCGAGCGACGCTCGGCGGCCATAATAAGATACTGCCCCCGTGTGCGCTGTACAACCTGCATCGTGGGTAAAGCCGGGACTGTTGTACCTTGTTAAAAGTGAAAAGAAAATTTTCCGCAATTTTTTGGTATTATTATAAGTATTAAATAGAAGAGTTTTTAGGCTACTTATTAAATTATTTTTTGTTAGGAAGAATTTGTTATAGCTTTAATAAATATTTGTAGTATAAACGATGTTATTTAAAAGTTTTAATAGTAGATCTATGATACAATCATAGGCGGATTCACGTGCCCCGTCTCCCCCCCCCCCCCGGAAGTCGCAGAATAATCAATCTATTTTGTTTAGTTCTCGCAAGTTACAAAACAATATACGTAAAATTCCATATAAATATTTTTTAACGATGGAAAGTGCGTTTGCGTGAGCGAAATTATAGAATAAATAATACCGGTACTGGTACCCATAGCTACTACGTATGTAGTTTACAGTTTTGAGTTGCACGTGTATCTGCGAGCAAGCGATCGGGCACGAGTTTTTTTCCCGCTAATTTACTTCAACTGTTTATGACAGGTGCGCTTGAGGGCGGGGGTCGGGCGTGTAGTTAGCTAGATGATACATATGTAATTATTATCCTCGCTCGACGACGACAGGATTGCACATGCACCCATCTTATTATTAGTTTGATTAAATTGTATTCAGCTTACGTATTTTATCATCACCGTGATCGTATGTAGTGAAGTGACTTATATTTTAATGAATGACAAGGACAGGAAAAGACAGAAGAGCATAAGTGCGTTTTTATTTACAAAGAAACGAAAAACTGATTATGCAGAGAATGAAACTCTTCAGCCCACGCGACCTGGGCAGTCAACTAATGTTGGTGATGTGTTTCCATGTCGGCAACTACATCAGCTTCCGGTAGTTTTTTTCAGGAACGTGATATAGGTACGTATCACTTATCGATTACTCATAACTCCGAATTTATTAAACATTTAGGCCGGCATTCAGAGGCAAATTTGAGTTTCATTTCAATATCCGTATTTTCGAATTACTGTTCATTTATTTACTTATCTTTCTACACTATAGGGAAAAAAGCATGACAAAAATTACCTTGGTGCGAACAGCCTCCATAAGATTTCTTAGAGATGAAAAATGAAAAAAATTAGTTGTTCATATAATTTATATCGGTTAGAAATGGAAAATTTGACGTTGACCACAATAAAATTTATCATACATCACGATAAAATTTTGCTTATTTTCAAACATAAGAATTTTTAATCGGATTCAAGCAAAAAATTGATAGTTACAACGTATAGTGTTGTAAATTTCTCAAATAAACTATTGCCCACAATTTTTTACTGGGGCGATTGAAACTTTAACGCCGATAAGTTCGGGTATCAGACCGATGCATGCGCTCAAAAGAGATGACGTATTTGTCGGCCGTCTTCGGCTTTTTCTTACCGTTGTCAACAAGAATTAATTCATATCGTGTCGTTCTTTGCAACTGCTTTATATTTCTATGAATTTGTTCACTTTCGATGAATTATTCAATAATTAGTTTATACAGGTACGCATATTTAAATGTATGTTAAATGATAAGAGCGTTTTCAAATAACTATTAATAAATATTTATTTCTGTTGCAAGGGATATAGCATCAGAACAGTGAGGTTAGATAATATTATTGTGGAGTCATAAATGTAGTAAAGTTTTTCATATTTTGTAATTCATTTTTATTTTTATGTAATAAAACATTTACATCTTCACTGTTATTATAAATAATTTTTATGTCTATATATATAAATAAATATTTACAAAAAGTATATAAATTTGTGTTTGAAAAATTATTTCTAATTTTTTGTCCCATTCTTATGAATCCAGAAAGATGTCAATTTAATTTTCTTTCCGTGTATATAAGTTAACGCATGTGTTATTATAATTTATTTGTGTTACCCGTAACTTATTTAGTTTTATTTTATATTTACAGGTAAACTACTTAACAACAAGGACGTTACAAGTATTCTTACCGATGAAGAAAAATATCAATGGTTGAAAAATGTTAGGCAACCTACAACATGCTTTAAGTCTCCATAGGTACGAGAAGGAAAAAAACAGGTCTTTTCATATGAACAGGTACATGAATGGCTTGCATACAAAAGAATTGCTGGTGGCGGATTGTGTAAGATGTGTATTATTTTTGGACGGCGTGAAGCGGGCACCTATGATGTAAAGCTAGGAAAGTTGGTGACGGAACCGCTGAAAACATTTAAAAAAGGTATTAAATACTAACACACCATGAGAACACGAAATACCACCAATCTAATATGGTAGCATTTAAAATTTTTTTGATGATAATGGAAGGAAAGTCGATGAATGTTGTAGTCCAAATGAGATCTCAAGAAAGAATAACAATTGAAGAGAATCTTAAAACACTTGTACCCATTATAAAAACCATTATATTATGTGGAATTCAAAATATACCATTAAGATGCCATAGGGATGACGGTTATTTAGAATCAGAAAGTTCTCTTGGAGAAGGTTATTTTCGAGCGCTATTGAAATTCAGAATCGACGCTGGGGACGAGATACTGCGTGATCACGTTTGAGATTGTTCTAAAAATGCTTCTTACATTAGCAAGTTAACACAAAATGATTTGGTCGAGTGCTGCGAGGAGTTAATCACAAAGAAAATAGTGAACAAAATTTAAAAAGGCCAAATATTTGACTATTATAGCAGATGAGACCACAGATGTTTCTATTAGTGAGCAACTGTCCATTTGTATTCGTTATTTCGATGTTGATACGAATGAAATTCAAGAAGACTTTCTAAAATTTATTGAACTTGTGCATCTTACAGGTGAAAATATTTCTCATCATATTTCGGAGACGTTAGAAAGCTTGCATTTAGATATTTCGTTATGCCGAGGTCAAGCATATGATGGAGGAACCAATATGAGTGGTAAAGTAAAAGGTGTTCATGCATATGTGTCCAATATTCAGCCTTTAGCTTTTTACACACACTGTGCAAGTCACCGACTCAACTTAGCCATTAGTACTTACAGCTTGCACCGTGCCTAGCATAAGAAATGCTGTGGGGGTTATTTCGACCGTTGCAACCTTTTTCCGTGAGTCAGCTGAACGAATTCATATCCTCCAAGAAAAAACAAAAACATACTAAAGAAAATGTGTGAGAAGAGATGGGTGGAAAGACATGAAGCAGTTTTAACATTTTTGGACGTTTTGCCGTGTCTTTCTGCAATTTTGCAAAAAATGGCCGATAAAGGGGATAAACGTGCTACAAATGCATTTTCATTGCTGCAAGCTATAATCTCGTCGGAATTCCTTGTAAGTTTAGTCATCCTCGCTGATATTTTAGGAATCACTCTCCCTTTATCTCGGTCTTTACAAGCCATCGAAGTTGATATACTTTCGGCTATGAAGCTTGTTGATATGACTACAGCCAATATCGAAAAGCAACGTAATACTTGCACGGACGCATTTGAAAAGCTTTTTGATAAAGTTGAAGATCTGACAAATGAAATTGGAACAGAAATCACGATATGCAGAGTAACCAACCGTCAATCCAACAGATCTAACATTCAGGCTCAGCCTGCTAAAGAGTATTATCGATTGTCGATGTACATTCCTTTTCTTGATTATTTATTGAACGAAATGTTCTCTAGATTTCCCAAAACTCAGCTGCAGAGAATCGGGCAGTTACAAAAGTTACTGTCGCATAAATTTAGTAACGAAGATATAGAGCATGTTATTCAAGGTGCTTTATTATGTAAAAATGACCTTCCTTGTTTCTTATATTTGAAGGGTGAACTAGAAATTTGGCAACAGATGAGAGAAAATTTGCCAAAGACTCCAGCGGAGGCCTATAAAAGAGAAACGGCGTTGCCAAACATAAGAACCCTGTATCAATTGTTGTATACGTTTCCCGTAACAACTAGCACTACGGAGCAAACTTTCTCCACTCTGCGACGACTCTAAACATATCTTCGCAGCAGGATAACAGAAGATCGTTTAAATGGACTGACTTTAATGCATATTCATCAAGACATTGCATCATCGATGAACGTTGATGAAGTATTGGATATATTCAGCAGGAAACATAAAATAAAACTGTCATTTAATTATTTGTAATTTTGCATTAGAATACGGGTAAATAGTAAAAAGGATATTATTTCCAATATATCTTTATTTACAATTAATTTAAAGAACTTATGAAGATACTCCTTGCCAACTTGGTTGTGCCCCCCCTCCCCATTCTGTATCCGCCCGTGGGTACAATATACATAGGTCTACGATACAATGGGGGTGTTGTTATACCATGGATCTAATTGTTTTTTTTTAATTTTTACATATTAATGAACATACGTAGGTAATACACAAAATATTTCAAACAGTAGAAGATGTTATGTAAAAATAAAAAATAAAAAAGGTATCCAAAGTGCAATAGATTCCCTACTTGATTTACATTGCAGTAAAATTAAATAAACAACTGACAACGAAAACAATGAGTGTTAAGATGACAAATAGATTACATGAAAATTTATTATTTAATTGGGTATTAATTTATTAATTGGGTTTAATATTTTAGTATAATTTTCATTCATCTTCATCTATTTACATTTTTTTACACCACAGACAGAATTTAATGTATTTTATCCGGTTTATAACTTCTTCAGAAATTATAAACTTCTTAAGAATTTCAAATTAATAATATACGCAAGTACCTACTCCACACACTTTGAAAAGACAATAAAGAAAACATCGTGTGACATACTTTATAAAGAACATATGAAATGTGATCATTCCCAAACTCGATTAAGGATCGGCCTTGAGGTTGAACTATTATGAACCTAATGCCCGATTCCATTATCGATCTACTTTACAAAACTCACCTGAGTTACAAACGAATGAGACACCTGATAAAACAAATGTCAATGGCCAAAACTTCTTTAATGTCTTAGTGCTAATATTTAGTCAGTAATAACTTTTTGTACTACATAAAATTTGAACAGTAAGTACATTATTTCATTTGCTTTTTTATTCCTGAGTGGAAGTGAATTGCATTGTAATCACAGTTTTGAAAAAGTAATAAACCGTTAAATAAGTATTTTGATTCTTTGTATCAAATATTGCTTTAAACAAAAGTGTAACGACAAAAAATACTTCGTACTTAGTTCCTGTATGGATGGGCAAGTCTATTAGTTTATTTTACGTATTTCCTTAGACAAAGAAATAAATAATAAAGAAAAACTTTAAATTTCACAGCGCAACAATTATTATTTATAATAAATCATCTTTATAAGGACAACTGTCCATACCAATATACAACTTGAAAATATAAAGTAAAATGTATTGTGACGAAATTAAATTAGATAATTAATTGTTAGTAAGTACTGACATAATTTAATTTTAATAACACCTCTAAAGTATTTCACTAATAACTAAATTCTGCTGTAATTTTATATTATCTTTTAAGAAAAAAGATCAGAAAGGAAATCTATCAAGAGGCTTCTTTTTAATATTTAAATAAGGCGTACTTTCTTTTATTTTAATTAATTGCCCTAAGAATGTATGAAACTTAACTAAGTGGAGATTTTTAGATATAATAAGATTTAAGTGAAAATTTCTAACATCAGTATTTTTTTCAATAAGCTGTGGCAAATTAATGTAGAAGACCTTTGGAACTCGGATAACATGTTAGGTCAACTAACCAATCAATCATATGCGATTTATAGACAGACATTACACACTAATGTGAAGCACGTACGAGTTTGACATTAGTAGTTTTCCAATATTATGAAGTAGTTATACACTACTCTATTCTGTGTTATACACATTATTACTGGCACATAGTACTGGCAGTTCCAGTTCTGCGCTTATCTATGATTGGTAGTACGTAACTATGGTGTAGTTAAATTAGGTAGTCTGAAAGTGACAAATAAACATTAGCGGGAATAATAATTTTCCAATTTGGCGTATCCTGAAACAAAAAAGACCAATAATTTATGAAGTAATAATTAAATATATATGTATTGATTTTTGAAATGGTCTTACACATGTGATATTCGTTTCTCACATATTATACAGATCATATTATACTGAAACCCGCATTGTGTCATCCAATTATAAGCAAATATGTTCGAGTGGACTTATAGCGGCATAGATGCAAGTGTTCCTAGAAATTTTGGGCCTGAATGCGCCTTTTACTTGACGATGCAACGAAAAATCATTGAAACTGTGATCATCTGCATTATATGTATTTCGGCACTCGTAAGTATTATTTATATTTATTCACGGCAGCGAAAAAATACAAGTGTACCGCTTGTCTTTTTCCTTTTTAAAAAATATTTTTCACAATTGTATTATACATGTATATAATAAAAAGTGTCTGTTCAACCTTAATATAAGTTCGCGCCATAACTTGTTTAAGAACGCGTCAATATCCAAAATTAAAAAAATCAAACCTTTTAAGTTTTTAATTAACTTATTCGTATTTATTTATCATTGTTACTTTTTATCAGGTTTCCAATACTTTAATTTAAACACGACACATTTCCCTAGTGTTATAAGTTTTATATGCGAGGTGACAAAATTTAAAATTCGAACTCAAGTTTTTGAAAGTTGATGAAAAACAAAACTTTAAACGATGAACGTAAATATTTGTGATTTTTGGTTTCTTAACTTTCATAAACTATTTTTTTCTTTATATTATGACACTCCACAGCTAACTTTGTTTAGGGTTAGGTTAATTTATACCTTTAAAATTCTTTTCTCCATACCAATCTACTATATTCTATTAACTGTGAAACTTTGTTTCCCCTGATAACATCAGTTAAAAAATAACCATTTCCTTTCGTTTACAATGTATTTTTCCTCCTACGAGTAACAAACCTAATGACAAACAGCAATAAAAATAAATAGGGTCACTTTTTAATTATGTGCAATGTAGATTATTCTTGACTGTATTTAAATGTGTATAATTAAACATATTACTTAGTTTACAAACAGCATTCACTGTATAAATAATTCATCTCAGAATTAACGATGTGACTTTTGCTCATTGGTGTTTCATAACTCTACTGACATATACCAATATGTATACAAAAATTTTTATTTTTGTCCATACAGAAAACATTTTATTTTCATATTAATGAGATGATAGAATGGCATCAAATAAAAATTTAAATATCCACTTACTCATTTTTAACTTGCGAATGAAAGAATCAATTCATTGTTTATTGCATTAGCTATTCAATTTAAGCAGATATGTTCTTGAATATTATGTTGAATGAAAGAAATTGTAGTTGATATTTAAAATACATTTGTTTTTCTGATCTGTTCTCAATAAATTTTGAAGGGAGAGCCATAGATGCAAATAGTTTGTAAATAGCTGGCACTTTTGCTACAAACCAACTAAAAACTATGTTGACTATCATAAAACAAAAATTTTGAACGAGAAAATAAAATATTCCTGTTTTACTCAGCCTAAAAATATTTTGAGATATTCAATAGAGGAATATAAAAATATACATACATATATAATTGAATTTATTAAGTAATACTTTCTTTGTACTTACATAGTATTGTAGATTAGATTAATAATAATAATAATTAGTTTTAAAAATGTTTCCATCCCTGTTTCTGCCGACAATAACAGCTTTTTCTTTATAGTGACCACTGGTGTTGCTCTTAACAACCTACAGGAATTTAAATTTAAAATTTGTGTATCGGTATATTTTATTTTCTAAAGTATTTTGTGTGTTTGGTAATAAAATCCATAATTCTTTAATAAATTCTGTATGTGATAAAATTGAAACTTAACATTTATTTAATGAAATTTTATATTTATTTCTTTAAAATGTCAACAATAACAAAATAAAACCTAAAACCAAAATATAATACTTTATAAATTAGCTTTATAAAGAGTTAAAAAGTAAAAATAACATTATAAAATTGTCTTTTTGATGTAAATAACAAATAATAGTTATTTTGCTCGGGCCAAAAAATGTACATTTAGAAAAGAGATTGATATTTTCATTTTTCATTCTTACCATTGCCATTAACCCATGTTTGTTCATCTGGAATTGGTGCACTTAATAATGTAATTATTCATGTCATAAATGGTATTGTCGGAAATGTTTTCAAAAAACATGCCTCTTATTCTAATTCACCTGTCCATGTAACTTCCGTATTTTAAACCATCTTCAGTAAGGTAGGATTTAATTTTTTTTCTACTTCTAATAATAAAGAATCTATAAGCTGTTCTTTTCCTATTAGTTTGTCGCTTCGGTAGTTTCTTTCTTTTTGTATAATTTCTTCCATTCATCTAATGTGTCTTCATGTAAAATTGTATTGATTTCTAGGACTAATTTCTTTCATAATATATATTGTTTTCAACGAAACGTAAAAGGCTGCAAGCACGAAAGGAGTTGGAGTCACAGCTGGATTAATTGATTTTTCAAGAATATTTGCGAAATCTTCACACATCAACCTTTTTGACACTTCTCCATTTGCCAGAAATAAACACATTATCGCTAAACATTTTTTTATGGTGAAACATGCCAGGGTCCAAAGGTTGCAACAAATGAATAGCATTAGGATAAGCTTTTTTACAAAATTCTGTTATATGTATATTTATGTATGAACAATGTCCATCAACGAAACACATTATTGAAAGAGAAATTTAATTTTTTTCAATCGAAGGGTAAAATATGTTTGTTACATATTTGTAAGAAGCTGCACTTGCGATCCAGCCTGCATCCTCTTCCTTGTTGCCAAATTCTTGGGATAATTAGTATGAATGTAAGAGGGTTTCCCTCTTACCTCCTCCTTCATCCTATACTTGAAGCATACCACCTTCCTTGGTGGTAAGCTTCATCATTGTTAACTGTAATCAGTTCAGTCAGACATTCCTTTTCGTCGTTATAAGTTCCACAATATATGTTATTTTATTTGATTCATTTTTAATCAACGCAAACTGTTTTTAAGGATTCAAGTAAAACCCACTCTCGTCACTTATGAATTCTACGTGGATCAAGCATTAACTCTAATAAGTGTTCCTTTGTTAGGTAAGAATAAACATAGCCAAATATTCTTTTAATGGAATATTCTTCTCAGTTACTGCAGTGTTGGATTTGTTAATGCGTGACAAAATTTTTTGATGACGTCTTAAAAACTGATGAATGACTGGATTTTCCTTTCGTGATTTTTTCAGTAATTAATAACGATCTTCACTATTTATATATTCACCCATGAAGGAACGGAGCACGTATATGCGTTTAGGGTGACACATTGTTTGTGGGTGCAGTCCAATGATCCCATTTATCTCGAAAACGGTTTGACCGATTTAGATACGGTCTTCTGTAAAATGTCTGTAATTCATTGGCAATGGTTCTTAGGTAGATGTTACGGTGATTACTCACAAGAGGGCACCGCAATAAATATTTTGTTGCAAACAAATGTCCCCCAAGCGGTTTGACCGATTTAGATGACGAATATTGTCGTAATTGAAAAACAATTAAATAATTTTTCCCGTCTTTTGCTTTGTTCCATTGCTGATTAATCGAAAATAAGAAATAGGATATTAAACATAAGTTAATATCCTATTTCTTATTTTCAAATAAATTACATAAAACACTTGAAACAAAAGAAATGTTATTAATATCTGCAGAGTCCAAAAATAATAAAAAAAGTTTCAATTAATTAAAAATAAATTAATAATTTAGTGTATTGTTCTAAAATAACCAATTGATCATCAAATAATGGAAATTTCAAAATCATGGGAATTAAAAAAAGTTCCAAAAATGTTTGACCTAATAACCAACCACTCATGAATTGTTATTATCTTAAAAATAGTAACATCATTTTCAAATATTTTTGATAAAATAAAATGTTATTGATAAAACTTTCCTTTAAAATAAATCTGTTACACATACGATTTACTAAAAACCATAGATCTTTTCTACCTAAAAATTGTTTAAATGATACGTTTTTGTGAAATAAAATTAAAGTTTCTGAAGTCATTAAATGATCAAAGGTAGGTTGTAAATCTGTTTTCAGACTACAAAACAACTAGTTAAACAATCATTTGTGACCTGATTTTGGACAGATTGTTAATTTTTTTTCTATTTAAAAGTAGGCATGAATTATGAAGATTGAAAAATTACTGGTAGTTGTTACACCACTAATTCAACACCACCAAAAATCTACTAAATTCATATATATGTCATGCCGACCACAACATTTTAATGAATTTTGTGTATAAATAATAATGCATAGTCAATGGCTTTTAATAATAAATTTGTAAGATAAACATTTTGTACTTAACATTATTTATACAAAACTAGATTTCGACAATTGGACTACTAAAGACATGCAGTGCTATATCATTCTATGATGAATGACAAATTGACAATATACAAAGGATGAACAATGTAATATCTCTATAATAGTACACTTGGAATTTTAGGTTTCGGGATATTATTACATGTAAATCCGTTCAGAAATTAAGTCATCCATCCATAATCCATCCATCTCATATCCATCTATCCATAATTTTGCAATTAGAATATTAGTTAAGATAGTTATAACCAATATTTTTTCCTTAATTCTGATGCTTCAGATAACTCGAGTATTGTACATCTTCACATGATTAAAACCTCTTTGCAACCATTTAAAATTTTAATTATATTACCGGACAATTTGCATTATAAATTCTTGATTTTTTATTCCCAGGTATACAGTCTCCCAAAGCTTATTGTTAAAGATGCAGGCCACGGGAGATCAGATCGTGGTGGAAGGCGATTATTGCTTATTGCTATGACTTTGTTTTGGGGAATGGAAATTGGTTTTAAATTTTCAGCAAAAACTGTGATATATTTACTTAATCCATGTCACATTACTACTGCTATCCAGGTAAACCAAATTATTATATATGGAAAATTTAGATTTTCATGATGTACTCTGTATTATCATATTCATCTAAAAAAAATTATTTTATATTTTTCTAAAATACCAATGTAAAAATTTAGGTCTTAATTACTAGGTATAACCAGCTAGTGCAATAACATACATCCAGTAAGGTGTAACATCTAATTACTTAAATTCCATCTTTATTGGATAAAATAGCTAGATAAGAATATGTATTCTATTTTCTTTTAATTCACTCCTGTTAGTGGTGTCATCTTGATTGACCGCCTAGGAACCTAGATGATGAAATTGAAGATTCTATTATTTTACAAGTACTAGAGAAATTATATTGATTGCTTTCATACTAACACCAGGTAACAATAATTTTTATTGAGAGAGGACGTTAAGGAAAAGATATAATCAATCCGTAGTTAAAGATTGTAGTAAAGCATGTTAAATGTCTTGAAAAAATTAAACAGAAAATAAAGAAATATTAATTCATACTCATTTGCACTAAATGTATTCGTATATGACTATAGCTGTTTAACAACATCTATTTACTTCCATAATGTTAGAAATATTTTTAATAACATGCTATTTTCACAGATTTATCTACTAGCCGCCCCTCCAAGTAAAATGACAACTGCAGTCTTTCGTTTTCATTTAAATTTACTAAATGGTCCACTATTAGCATGTCTATTTCCTGAAACAGCATCTAGAAAGGTAAGATGACCACAAATTTTGAAAAAAAATTTTTTTTTCATTTACTTTATCAAACAAGAGTATGTAAAAGGACAATAACCAATTCCCCCTATATTTTTTGCATGAAAAAATAAATC
This sequence comes from Druceiella hillmani, assembly GCA_039881145.1. NCBI lineage: Eukaryota > Metazoa > Arthropoda > Insecta > Lepidoptera > Hepialidae > Druceiella > Druceiella hillmani. The sequence continues at coordinate 8,868,055 of JAYKKI010000008.1, forward strand.
TATTTGTTTTATACACATTGCTCGTTATGTTGTTTTGCAAATTGTTCTTAAAGGAATAAGAATATATGGGTTTATACCATACTGAAATCCAAAATTTAATTATAAAGGATTGTGAAATATTAAGCATTTATCCTTAATGATACATAATCTAATCATAATGATACATAATATAACATAATCTTTCTGTATGTTGGATTTTTACAAATTGAGAAAGTCAAATTATTTTGTCTTAAAGTTATACAGTAAATAAATGAAACATACTATGAAAACCATGTAAAAATACACTGATATTGGATCCAACTGTTAAATCTCATTGTAAGATGATTTTTATTGTATCTTTTCACTATTGTATGTATTAATAAATTAGACACATTTTATTTTAGTTGAGCAGTTGAATAACTGACTGATTCTCAATTAACATAAAGCTAATATGATGTGTTTCAAATGTTAGTATAAACATACTGACTGTAATTATATCTGCTGTCTAGTGTATAAAGTAAAGTTTGAATTATATACGAGTCATAATTATGTACATAAATAGTAGAGGTGTTTGCTGCGAAATGTAAATAGTTACATAAACTATTTATTGTCGCAATAACGGATAACTGGTTATCTTCCCCACAAAAAACTGTTTCTCTAAACTGTCTACCGCAACACTCTAGAGATTGAGATAATGTCATAGGTTTAAAGCTTTTTCCATCTCTGACATCACATTCACTAGTTCTCGATTTGCGCTTTAAAAATGACATAATTTTAGGCTCCTTCAGAAGTTGATTTCTATTTTCAATATCAGATGTAAAAGCTATTGATTGGATACGATTATGTTCTCAAAATTTCTGATTGGATACGATTATCTTCTCAAATATAACTTCTCAAAATTTCTCCAACGCAACATTATCCACCACATCATACTAACCAGGCAGATGCTTAACCTTTGAGTGCACGGCTTAATGTGATCATAAGTGATGACAGGATTGTACAGGTATGTCCGCCATACAATTCCAGTGGCTCGATTGTGTTTCCACCTGTAGAAACGTTCATTATGTTTAACAGTGTCAAAAGATTTTGGTTTTGTTGCTCCAACAGCTTCCTCCATTTATCACCATCATCTTCTTACTCATTCGTCCCTTATCCCACTTCTAATATCAGGAGAAGGCTGGAGACTACGTCAGAATCATCCATGGCTATGAACGTCAGTTATAGGCAATCGAAACACTATTTTGAATCACAAATTATAGTTATCGCACTGTATTACAGTAACGATAATAATATTATTTAAGAACAATTAGAATCGAGAATATGTTGTGTTCTCAGGGCGCGCATGCAATTCACCGCCTGCTCAGTCCTACCTGTCCATCCGCACAAACTGTGCGACAGTGCTCACTTCACACCGCACCCGAGGGTAACGCAGTAAAGTTCATAACTATATTTGTGATCTGCGTGTGATTTGCATGACTGCACTCGACGTTCCTCAACTCCGACAAACAAAAAATATTATTGACTATGAAAAGAAAACATCAGTATTTATTTCTCATAGTTTGAGTGAAGCACCATTTATTTGATCATTCTTAATTTTATTTTGAAGATATTTAAAGCTTCTTTTTAAATTATTTTTAAAATAGCAAACAGACGAAAAATAATATCTATGCATAATATCATACACTACTTTTTTTTGTAGCAATATAACGCGGGACTCACATAACCTAAGAACTATACTTAACCTAAGAACTATGACTTAAATCCTAACTTCGTCAGCAACTGCAGCTGAACAGGAATAGAACTACCAATGGATCTATCCAGAATGAACAACAATAATTGAAGATGTGAAGACTTTTCGTCATTCGTTTTCACAAATTTATATTATATATGACTGGTCAAATATAAAAGAGAATTAATTTTTTTAACTTTAAAAGTAAAAAAGTAACAAAAATCTTACTTTTTTAAAAATCTCCCACTTTATAAAACATTTTTCCCGTCGGATCAAAAGCTTTCTTATTCCATTACTCCAGAAAAAGAGGGGTGGGTCTTGAACCTATTGCACATGAACGCCTCTACTCCCGTTCGGTGAAACATTGCTCGCCTAAAACCTTTTTCAATGATACAAAGATGTGAAAATCACACAACAATCAGTCTGGATTGTACAGTAGGTGTTCAAGAGTTTCTCATAATATTTTCTCCAATCTTTGACGTGTTTGATTGTCATATGGGTCTGAGCATTTCGTGAAGCAAAATTAAGTTAAGCTGATGGATTGTCGCCATCTTAAGTTGCAATAAGCGGACTTCAATTGATCCAAAAGGGTGGAAGAAAAGCCAATGAAAACTGTTTTTGAATCTCTGTGTGAGAATTTTCCCAACTGGCAAACAGGTTTTGATTTTCACTGAGGTGGCGGCCGCTCCTTTTTTCCCCATTATTTACTCGTTTATATTTAAAAGACACGAGGCATCAATAATTACACATCAACATATGAGACATCAATAATTTATAAGACACAAGGTATAAAAAAGAAGCAAAGTGTATTGTTAAAATAGGTAACTGGTAAATAAATGCTATTAATAAATGATCAAGGACTCGGATGTATGACAAATAGTTTTGAAATGAGTTATTAATTCCATTTGTATGTGTTATAAATTATAAATTCATCAATGTGAATAATTAAATATGCTGAAAATTTTAATTATTTTCAAATGTGTAATTATTTCTTTTTAATGCATTTGTTTTATGAATACCTTAAATTTATGAATTTTTATTTTCAAATCTGCTTATTAGATGTTACTATGGATTGTAGAAAACCAAACAAGTTTACCAAACATTACTCAAGCCTTTTTTTTGTATGTAATAGATTTAATTTGCATAGGCATCGAATATTATATATCAAATATATAATAAGGCACTTTCTGTTACATAAATTTAATTAAAATATGAAATTTCACATATGAACTTAATTAGTAATTTGAACAAAAGATCTATATAGATAAGGTGGACTCTTTTGGAGGTCACAAAATTAAGGCAAGTGGCGTAAGCTCACTCACACATCAATTTATTCTTATAGCTATGCACTGCGCTCTCCAAATTGTCACAGCATTTTTACAGGGAACTAGATGTAGTATGGCACCGGCACTTTGCATTGATAACGTCCACGACATGCTGTTGTTGCAGACGTCTACGGCTTGCTGTTATCCCAAACATTTTAATTCCCTAGCAAATTACAATATCGTGCCATTACCATACAAAATTACAAAAGCATCCATCATCTTCTTTTGCCTAACATTTTTTTGGATAATTATGCCAAGAAAATTGATAGTTCGGAAAGTCAAATTCACACTCGTGTCGCTAAATAAGCTATTTATGCAATATTGGCACTTTTCTTACATTTATCGAAATAAAATGTTTATCGCGATCCACTCATGATGTCTTATTATGGATTGAAGTGGCGCGCTCATGGATAATTACATACTGTATATTACACTGCATGTTTTAACATAAAAAGTATAATGTTACTAGTAGGAATAAATAAAAAGGACTTTTTTTAAACATTTTTATTTCCTATTTTCTACACAACCCCAGTAAAAATAATTATAAAATCCACAAAATAGTAAATAGCTGTTTTCTCTTTATTTTGAGCAAAATCTCATGCTTCTGAAAAATTCAGTACCAATTTTCATAATTTTTTTCCTAACCTCTTTTGTAATATTATACTAACTTTTTTAAAATGAAATGACTAAAATGGAACTGTACAGTTCTGTACTCGATTAAAGCCCAAAAAAAATGATGAAAATATAATACAACCAAATGAAAGCCAGTATGAGCAACTAGAAAAAAATACAGTGTGGTACTGTTTAAAATATAATTATATTTAGTGACCTTAAACAGCATTACTTTTGATAATGACTACTGTCAAAAGCAATAACATTAGGAAAATTAACTTTAAATTATGAAAGCCGACATTATAGTTAATAGGTCCTTATTACTATTTTTTAGTACTGCGATACTTATCTAGTTAGTATACCGCTATTATGATTATAGCACTGCTTTTTTTTGTATTCAATGTGTTTAAAACTTTGGGGTTAACATCATACATTCTAATAATTGCCAGTATTCAATCACGAAAACAATTTTTATCTGAATGTTTTAATAGTATGCCTATAGTAACTTGTCACATGTGATAACGCAGATTGAACTATCCAAAGTAACGATGCAATGATATCAATGATGAAAATAAGTTTACAATTTTAAATACAAGATATGTCTATTAAATAATTAATAAATAACTGTAATAAAAAATAAAATATAAAAGATTGTAATTCCACCTACTAAATAAAGCATTTTGAAGCAGTTTTAACAACATGCATATTGGTCTATGAAAATTTACAAAAACAACAAAACAAGTGTTCTATAAGTAGTTCCAGAAGGTACAACATTTAACCAGCATAATTATAAGGAAGTTTTGGTAAAACTGAAAGAAAAATCGGAAATAAATGGCAGCAACTAAGGAAAAATAGTTTTATTCTTCATTATGACAATGCGCATCTTGTCATACAACACTTTCTGTAGTTTTTGAATGACGAGTATGTTACTATACATGAGCATCCTCCATATTCAACGGATCCTCCATATCTTGTCCGAAAAATTAATTTAATTAAATCAGTGCTTAATCAAACATATTTTAGGTTAATTAATACTCTAAAAAAACAGGAGATGTGTTGACAGAGCTGACAGAATGATTTCTTTCATTCCTCCTACCAGTGGAAAACAAGACTGCAGCAATGTATTAGTGTAAGTGAGGAGTATATTGAAGGAATATATTGTTATATACATAAATATAAAGAAAAATGAGTTTCAATCAGTCTCATCATGTAATAGACACGCCTCGTATTTGTTTCAACTAGTTTTTAACATGTAGATTTTTACAGTATTAACATTTTTTACCTTAAAGTTTTCACAATATTATTGTGACAAAAATATAATTTGGCAAGTCACATTTTGTTAAGTTTGAAATTGTAACACTTTCATAGATGTAACACTACCAAACTTTGTTTCTTCTGGGCAGGCATATATCTAAAGGCAGAGTCCACAATGTCCGAACATTGGGGGTTTTTCAAACTTACACTAGATAAAAGTTTTTTGTAATAAGCTCCAGGAGATATCTGGATAACCCCCTAAACATGTGTATGATTTTAACTATTCTTATCACTTTGAAAACAATAAATGTTAAACCTAAGTTTTTTTTTTGGATATCAGATACCCATGGAAATGGCTCTCTATTGGATACAGCATGGAATGATGTTTGTAATCCCCTACTATTTGTTACGACTAGGAGGTGAGTATTTTTGTCTTTCACTATAACCCACTAACAGTGATAAACATCTACAGTTCAATCTAAACACTCAAATATACTTAATACATTATAAAAATCGACACATGCCTTTTTTTACCCTAACTTCGCTGGGCCTTGTAGAAAAGAATTTTGAAGCTGGGGAAGATTTGACTCAATAGTGTAATGCTCACTATATTAATATTTGGCATTTCAATTTATGTTATCAAACTTAACATTATAAAAACAAAGCTGATATTGTCAATTGATCTTTTTTTAACTTCACTTTAGTAATTCTTCAATAATTATAAAGCAAATTTTCGAAAAATGTTATTTTTGTTAGGTGATAATTTCTTAATGTATTTTCATTGTTACAAACACTTAATGCTTGTAGTAAAATCTGTTGTTTAAAACATTTTTTCTTTAAGCTTACATGTTATTTCTAGTCAGGCAAGGGCGTTATTAATTTTATACTCCTACTAATTACCAATAAAATTTTAAATTCCTTTGCTTATAATTTACCCATAATTTTTTAAATCTGGTTACTTTGTACACAACTGTAGGGTTATATTAGTCCCTTTGTTTTGTCTAAGATACAGAATCTACATTTTCTTGTATGTTTCCAAATACTATAATACCTTGAGTTGGTTTAATTTCATTCCGTTAAAAAAATGAAATATTTTGTATTTGAGACTCCTTAACGCGGTAGCAAATGCAATGAAAACAGAAGTGGGGTGGAGTCAAGAGAGAATGTGTTTCCGCAATAAACAGAAAAAATAACATCAGCATAAATAACAACAGGCTAGATGAAAGGAATGTGACAACGCCAGTGAGATAGGGGAATAACAATAATCATTAACTTTTTTGATGTTAAGGTCAGCTTTCTTTTGAAAGCAAGACTTGTGATTAAAAATTGATAAGGGTCTACAAGTTTATCAATATCAATTTTCAATTAAGCTACTTTTCCTAATTGGCAGAACACTTCTATTTTGATGAAATAATCGTTAATAATTTTTTGCCAGTGACAAAGATTTTCTTCTTGTCTTACATTGAAACATACTTTTTTGGATGAAATAAAAAAATATTTTCAATCTATGGACGATAACTGCACTAGTATATAAAATATAATCTCGAAGATAATGTAAAAATTACTACATTAAAATGAAAATGATGTGTTTGTTTATAAAATTCTGTGTAATCTGGAACAAAAAATTAAAAGACTATAAGTTTTAAAACTAGCACACTAACATACAATGGAATATTGTTAATCGTCATGACCCAGACAGTAGGTTTATTGAATAATGTAGATAAAGATATTTTCTTTATATAATCTCAATTAAAATTTATATTATCATAATTTAAATTTATATTATCAACAGGAGTATACAGTACAGAAAATAGAATATTCAATCCTGTCTAACTCATGTGAACTGGCAAAATTAAGATTTAAGTATCTATGATGAGACATTTAATCTATTGATCGTATAGATCAGCCAATCATAATTTTAGTAATGATTTAGCCTCACGTGACCTTTTAGTTATTTTCAAGGGTGCATGCACACATATTTTTAAATAGGTCTACTTTTGGCATACTATGTGCATACATACCATACAGACATACATCGAGAGTACAAACAATAGTTCAATGTACAACTCCCAAGGAGCTAGCTAGTGAGTCTTATTTGTGGTCAAAATAAAAATGCTACCAAATGACTCGCGCGTAACTAGCAGCTTCTATATTAATTATGGATAAACCTGCTTTGTGTGCTACTCTAAACTCATTACTATGAATATATTTGAAAGGTCATGACATTTCATAAATTAAGCTTGTGTCATGACTTGTTCCTTTGTAATGTACAGTATAAGCAGAAATTGTTGCAAAATTATTTGTGCCTATCAGTAAAAATATTTTGATTATAAATGATTTTTATGTTGTAATGAATTATTATTCATTGACACATTCACTGCTGTCTACATGTTACTACATGTTACATCCACTACTGTATTCAAGGAGCAGGGTCGAGGACCAATTACATGCTCACGTCTAATGACAAAAGGTTAATTCAATGAGTTAATACGCTGCCATCTCATGGCTGAGTCACACTTTATGAAAGATCTGTTGTTACGTATTTGATAATTAGTTCCTTAAATTTATAATTTTTAACCTTGTTTTGGTATCCTTTATGCGTATGTTTGTTTAACTTCAAAGCAAGTGAAGAGGCATACAATCTCTACATCACTTACAACCGAAAATTAATTAGACCAGCCTACCCTAGGCACACAAATCCAATCAAATCCCTGCAATTTCTGAAATGCATAAATATTGTCTCAAAACAGTGATAACAGTACCACGCAGGTAGCGAGTATTCTACATCAATATTTTAATAAGTAGTGCAACTTTAAACATGTGTGTATAGACACATGCATATGTGTAGCAAGCACACATGTTTTTTTCAATAGCACACTAATACATATGTGTCTAATTGTGCTTTCCAATGGAAGAAATGTGTAATCTGGAACAGATTACTATTCTTTAGAAATAGTAATCTTAGAAATTAGATTACTATTTTCTATTATGTATGTAAATAATTGTGAACCATTGCTTCTCAGTTAATGGCACACTAATAGTAAACATTTTTTATTTATAAATTAAATGTTATTAGTTATGTACTTAAATATAATAACATCATTTCAGTTCTAAGATATTAGCTATACTTTTATACAAATTTTTTTTTCAATACAAGAAAATTTGAAAACATATTTAAATTTAAACTAATACTGCTTTTCCTGTAATCTTTACAATTCTATTAATTAAATCCAATTTTTTTAAATTTTGGAACATGATTTTCAAACAAAATTTATTTTTTTGAAATTGAGTAAGTAGACGTTTTTCCACTAGTTTTAAAATTATATATAACACATATTTTCAAATGATTTTTGATGTAGAAGAAAATTGTGACATTCATGTTTTACTTTTATTTTTTATTTCTAACCATAAAATGCACCTTTCATTTAAATTTGTAATACATATGTGGTATGGTTCAACAATTATCAGACACACAAGTGAACCGACAATAAAATCTCATCCTAAAGGTGACATGTTAACTTTTGAGATACAGAACTGTCAGCTCATGATTATATTACCAAGTGAGTCGATAATCGTGTTTAAGCTAAATGAAAATAAAAAAATGGCAGAATCAATCAAAATAAAATAAATCGCAAATTTAACATCACTATTATTTTTATGACACTGACAGACAAGATAGTATAAAAGAGATTGAAAAGGTGTGTCAGACGAGAGAATTTCATGGGAATGAAGCAATACTCCTATTTATGACAGCTCAGTAAAGTCTTAATTTCTATGTTGATAGTATGCCTGTGTAGTAATTTCTGTGTTGATAGAATGCCTCCATATGAGAAATCAAAATTATATTTTCATTTAAGCTTAGAACATTACCTATTTAAACTGGATTTTAAAACGTAAATAAATCCTGTAAATAAATAAATTTTACTTCATCACTGATAAAAATATATTTTAACATTATTTTCAAATGTATCCACTTAAAAGAAATTTATTTTTAGGTGTATATAACGTAGAACCGCTCAGAGACTTCAACTGGTGTATATTTGCCTACGGCGTAAATATTCTTTATCATTTCACTATCCTACAAGCTATTGCTGTGGTAAGTTGACATCTATTTTGTTTTTATCAAATATCCATCAGCATCATTCAGCCGACGCTTATCATCACAGCCACCATCATAATGACCCAGCTGTCCCTGTACAGTTTACAATACTGATCCTACTGCTTAAAAGCATTGTGTTGTGTTATGTACATTCATATCCATCAACAAATCTTTCAGGTCCAATATGTTAAATATAACCCAATTCTCATTATTGAAATAGCATTTACCACCACACACCACTGGTATATTTATTCGTAGTTAAATATTATGATCATAAGTAAAGTTTTCAGTGTCTGACTATTAATGCTAATTAAAGTCAATCCGTTGAAAGGTTTGACCCTAAAAATACTTGTCTTACTGAGCATACAAGAAGCGTCATTTTGTGGACATTTACAGATTACAATGAAAATTAATACTATGAAAATTTTTGTCAATAGTAATAATTTTCATGGTAAATTCAAATATCTACTTTTTGAAACAACTAAGCAATATATATATGTATAAAGCATATACATATATATATTGCTTAGTTGTTTCAAAAAGTAGATATTTGAATTTATATGCTTGTATATATATATACAAGCATATATATGTAATTTCATGAATATGTTATGACCTTTCAAAGATAATAATTTGGAAAACAAAACTCTATGTACATAATTCGTCAAATCTGCTAGGAATAATTAACAGTCTAATAAAGTACTCATTGTGAGCATTTGTAATCATTTTAAGTGATTAAATTGTAAAGTCAATTAAACATCTCCGGATATAGGTCTTTGAACTTTAGGTCTATCAACAAAATGCATGTTAAAATTGAATTAAATTTCCCTTATATGCTATTAAAAATAAATGCTAAATATATAAATCCATTTTCGTGGCAAATAATCTTAAAATAAATTTTTGTAGCAAATGTTTTCCAAAATATACCATTAATGTCGGTTAATCTAAAAGAGTACCTCATTTGTATTTAACTAGTATAAACTGTTGAAGATGGAATTTGGATATTTCGTTGTGATGATTTATTAGTTGCCCATCTGGAAAATAAAGCATAAGATCTAACCATCATAGTTGGTTAAATCTTATGCTTTATTTTCCAGATTTTATAACATTGGCTGCCACTAATATAACACTTGTAACTAAGAAGTTTTTAGACATTGGAAAAAGGTCACTTATATTAGTATAAAAAATAATTATGGTTCCCATAATCAAACAAAACACCCTTATAATTCATCACATCCATTCGTCTGTCTGTTCCAATTTCTACAGTTTTAGACTTTTGAGCATGAAATTATATATAGATGCTTCTGATAAGGATTTCTATTAATATGTTAAAAGATTTAATGTACCTTCCAACACACATAAGGGGGAAATTTCATTTTTGCACACGTCATTAAGGTTTCTTTTACCATTTTGTTTTTTTAAGTCCTATTTGTGAAATATTAAGGTTCAAAGTAATGTACAATGGCTCATCTAATTTTTATTTAAAAAATCTGAAAAAATTCTCAGTACTTTCTCTAATTCTCAGTTATTTGGATTAACCTGCATTACCAATTTCAATTTAATATAAACTGCGTGGAACCCTACTGTATGTATGCATATTCTGACACACTTCGCCAGTTCATTAAACATAAATGCAAACCGGCTTCCAGTAAATATTTTATAACTGCTAGTACAACATGCAAGGGTTTCAATCTACGAATTTATAATAACTGCTTCCTTAAGACACTCGTTGAATATATTTTGGCTTACCGTACATATATACTAGCATATTCAGTTAAATAATAGTCTTGTGTTTACTAAGCTATTACCTTTTTCACTAAAGTCTAATCATTTTAATTGTTTTGTGTTAAATTTCTTCTGAACCAATAATCTTTTTCTTCACTACAAAGTAAAAAGATTGCTAAGTATTACATTATATGCAATAAGACACACATTGCCTTTTGAAGGAACTATCTGGTCAAAATGCCCAAAAAATGAATTGTTCTTTTACCATTCAACTTATAACAGAAGTATTCTTTATGTGTATATTCATGATTCACATCTTATTTAGTTTCTAAAGGAAAAGAAATTTTATTAATGAATTTAGGCACAAGTCGATAAAAAATGTTCAAAAACGAGTGTGCCTAAAAAACGAATTACGTAATCTTATGGATAATGTAATAACGAATTTAATTGCAAATAATATACCACAAGATTTTTTACAATTAATAGATGCAAATGAATTTAGTTGCGTAGATGGGAAATTTGTTCGCTCAATAACCACATGACGTTTGGGGCCAGTATTGACTGTGTTATACAATTTGATTTCTTTTTTGTGTTACTCATAGATTTTTTCAGTCAATTACCAGGACCTTCAGTTAAGTCATTCAGTCAGGACCTTCTTGCAAAGCTGGAAATGTGACCAACCCCTTAATAGTGTTCTAACTCATGATTCCTATATTTTAATTGATAAAATAGTTCCTTGTACCAATTTTTACATTACGAATTTTTAAAATAAGTTTTAACTAGAATGAGACTGTAAACAAAGGGACAAAGAAAAAATTAAGTCGATTTTTGGTACTTCTATATTGAAAAGTTGTGAAATGCTTTTCTAAACATAAAAGGTTTGTGCGACATCGATGACACTGGATGGGACCTATGTGTTGCGACTGTATGAAGAAGTAAATTTTGCGAATAGGAAAATCCAGTGCCTGGAGAAAATGGCTTCTATTCGTGATATTTTGGATGAATTTATTGAAAATATCAGAAAACATTATACACTGGGAGAGAATATGATCATAGATGAAAAATTTTAAGCATTCTGGGGTCATTATCCTTCCTGAAAATATAAAATTATATTCAGAACAAGCCAGTGAAATACGGATTTAAATTACTGCTTTTATTGAATTTGCATATATAAATTGGTCTTAAAAAGACAATAATTCTCCTATGATGCTTTAAAATAGCTGGTGTAACCCATAAAAGATTCTCATAGATTGTAGTGATGGACAATTGGTTTTTAAGTATTCCCCTTTTGATGATTTTATCAAGAGCATGAACTTACATATGTAGGCACTCTCTGATAAAATAAATATGAGTTTCATCACCATAGGAATTAACAAATTATAAAGACAGAGACAATATATTTTTAATTTCGAGACCTTTGATTTCTTGTATTCCAAAAAAGCGAAAAATTGTTTTGTTAGTCTCTTCCGTGTACAATAACACCATGATAGATAAAATGTCTGGAGAATCAAAGAAATCAGAAATGATTGCACACTATAATCATACAAAGATCAGCATCGATACAGTGGATAAAATCACTGGCATCTATTTGGCATCGACTGTCATATATTGCGTAAGAAACGACGATGGCCTGTATGTATGTTTCTGGCCTCCTAAATATAGGATCGTTGAATGTGTACGTTAGTCACAAAGCGAACAAAAGTTCAAATATTATAAATTGAACTGTCATTAAACAATTGATGCTATTTTATTACGAAAAGGTTACCTGTCGATAATTGTATGTAATAAAAAAATAAATATATATAAAACAACTGAAAAATGTGTAATGAAAGGACTCCTTACGAAATAGCTTTAAACAAAGAGTGACATGAAAGCAAACTAGACCAATTTGACCCTGCATATAGCTGCTAAATAAAGTTAACTTGAAAATTTTTTCAAAAATAATGTGAAAAAATAGAAGTAAAATATACTGAAAGTTATGTACAACAAATTAAAAATACACAAAAATAATAATATACAACAACGTTCAAATTAATGCTTGTGTAGTCAAACTAAGTCTGACATGTATACTATCAAAGCTGCATATACTATGTTCATCATATACAAGCAACATATGCTATGATCATTATACTTCGCTAAAGTACACTTTATTCAGTATAACTGCAAAGATTATATTAGAATGATAATGTTATGTTTCTCATATACTAGCTGTGGCATGGTATATATTAGATTGGGCTTTGCAAGCAGTTTTATTTCATCAAAAAAGTTTTTTTTTAATTGGTAGGCTGAGCACCGGATGTCGGGCTCAAGTATAAATTTGCACAGATGGTCCGAGGGTCCGAAATTAAAGGTTGCAAATAACTTTAAAACTATTGTTGTTTTTTTAATAAAAATACTGAAATTTCAATAGATTGTTACAAAATTTCTTTATAAAAAATTTTACAGCACTAAAAATTCATTTTTTAACAATTTTTAAAAAAGCAACTTCAAAAAAAGTATATACTAAAAAGTAAAAAATAAAACTCGAAATAAGTGCTGCTTATTCACAATAAATAACTACGTCGTTACTTTACGTTATTTTTGAAGTAGACCAGCACTGCCAAAGAAACTATTGTGATTCTATTTCGTATTGTGGGTACATTAGAAGTTAAGATTTTAAATTTAAATTCTAAATTAAGTAAAATTATAAATTTGTGTTAGTTGGTCGGCAGTACTGGCACCGACTTCAAAAATAGATAAGTTATTTATCGTAAATAAATAGGTTTTGTAATACCTACTTTTTTTGAAGTCAATTTTTTAAAAAATGTTTTATCATATCAGTTTTTGTCTACTGATTATATAATTTCCTCACTGATCCAGGAGTTAGAGCCATACCAAAGGAAACTGTTTCGAAACTAGGGCTTGCCACAAAAAAAATTCTACAACCCAGTGAAGGAAAACATCGTCGTTTCTTAAGTATATGAAACCCCTAACAAGCATCGAACAACCGTGATTGTTAATTTGCCTTATTCCCTGTCTTACATTTTCAAAATAAAAGCGGCCAAGTGCGAGTCAGACTTGTTCCCGAAATTTCTGTACCACGGCACAATATTAATTCTTTAATATTAAAATAGATACCATAGCAACACATGATTCGTAAAATTAATTTATTTAAGATTTCCATTATGGGGAACTCCCTTGGGAACCTGACTTTTTTTATTATTTGTCGAAGCCATAGGGACATGTATTTTGAAACTTTCAAGTTTCTACCTATTATAGTTCAAAGATACATCCCTGTAACCAACAGACAGACAGACGGTGGAGACTTAATAATAGGGTCCCGTTGGCACCATTTGGGTATGGAACCCTAAAAAGGAGAGATTTGCATAGCTGTGTAAAAAGAGAAGTGTTAATTTACTAATTCAGTGACTGATTTACTACTATAATTTACAATATATTTCACTCACTGGACAAGTGGTGGGCATTGACGACGTTACCATACCAGGCCTGTCCTACCTACTGTGTCAAACATGAAAACTAAATACACTGCTCATCTGGTACGTTTAACTTTGTGTCTAAACCCTATAGTTTTTTTATACTTGATATGATGGGTTAATTTATGTAAACATGTGCATACACAATGTGTGTGCGCTTTTAGGGAAAACTAGAGAATAATAACTTGTCACTACAAGTACAACAATGTAAACAAACATCCCGCCTGCGCCCCACTCAGCGCGCACCTACTCCCGTGCTGTGGAACTATCTTGTTCGTTTTTGTTCACGAATAAGCGAGTCATTTGCTTGCGGATACCGAACATCTGTCAATAACTCATTAATAGTGAAATTGCGACTATTTGGGGAGTAGTGCACCTATCTTTATATATCAGTACAAGCCTGTTTCCCGATATAGGAGTATGTTAAATTATTGTTAGGCTAACAGATATTTATTTTCGTTACATGTTTATGTAAACACTAATAGAAATAACTCCCTTTTAAGTAAATGTAACCTATTAAAAAAGTATTTTCTATACAACAAACATTTATGTCTGCAATATGTCGAATACTCACTTTAGAATTTCTGTTGTGCGTGGACGAGTTTTTCGTTTCTCTTTCATCTAACGTGCGTGATCGCGATTGATTGAAATTCTAACTTCTAAACAAATTTAAATAAGACATAACTGAGGTAAACCTAAAATCTAGTCCTGAGACAAAGTTTTGTCTCGACTGGATCACAACCTTCTGACATTAATTTATTTTTAGAGTTAATGCCACATTGTTTTTATCTCATTTACTTTACGAGGGGAGGTCCAAAAGTCTGTGGAACAGAAGGGTTGCAAATTATATAATGAAACTATTTTTCTTTTTCTATATAAATCTCCCTTAAGCTATACATTTATTAGATCTTAAAATTAATTTTTCTAAACCATCAAAAAAATATTTTTTGTCTTTCTCTTCTTCCTCATTGTCATCCTTAAATTTTCTTATTCGGAGCTCTTTTTTCAGGTTTAGGAACAAGTAAAAATCATTGGGAGCTAGATCAGGGCTAAGGGGTGGGTGAATCGGCGATTTGAAGCCGACTTTGTGAACAGCATCCATCGCAGCTTTACTTATATGGCGCATTGTCTTGCAAAAGCAATATACCCCTTGCCAGTTATCCACGTCTCTTCATTCTTAACTTCCCTCAGTTTATCCAATATGGTAGTATAATACTCTCTAGTGATAGTGGTACTTTTTTTTTATAGTTGATCAATAAAATCCCTCTACAATCCCAAAAAACGGTTGCCATCAATTTTCCAGCCGTCTCCGAGACCTTAAACTTCTTAGGGGGTGACATGCCCTTTTTGTGCCATTGCATCGACTCTTCTTTGGACTTGCGCTCAAAGTGATGAACCTAAATTTAATTTCCAGTGACAATTTTTTCCAAAATCGGCGTAAGTTTGACAGCACACAGCTTCAAAAACACCTTAGACACCTTGACTCGTTTCTTTTGCGGCAGCATGAGCATTCTTGTAACCCATCTTGCACTGACTTTAGTCATGCCAAGATGGTCGTGTAGAATTCTCATAATTGTTGTATCTGATACACCAACGAATGCAGAAAGTTGTTTCTTCTTCAAGTAATTATCTTCCAATACAAGTTTGTCGACAATATCCGAAGTGGGGGCGTCAATCACCGCCCTAGACGGGGGTCGTCGTCAATTGAGTCTCGACCATGTCTAAGTAGACCATGCCACGTGCAAACCATAGTTTTACTAGGGTAACAATCTCCGTAAACAACTCCCATTTCGCTTGTGTTGGTTTTAGGAGTTTTCCTTGCTTAGTGAAGATTTGCCCCATGTTCGCAGTTCACTTCCAGATTTACTTTTTAAGGGACGATTATTCATTTGCGAATGACGTTAGAGACTTGATATTAAATTATATACCTCTTATGAGTTCCTAATTAGCGGGTTACCAAGAAAGAATGTTTCCCCTCTCTCTTCCCCTTCATTCTGCGAACTTTTGGACCTCCCCTCATAGTTGCTGTCTTTCACTTAACGTCACCTCATTTGGCTTATTATTATTATTTCTATCACTGTGGTGTATGCACACTCTTGGTAATTTTGTAGGTATTATATATTGCTATATATATTTTTTTTCTTAATGTTAAAGAAATAATGACTGTATCTCTAATGTAGTGAGTTAATGTTTTGGTTCTGCCCGGTAATAATTTTATTTACTTTAATGTTTTCTTAATTCACATAATGAGAAATAAATAAAAAATTTGATCCATCAATTCATTTTTTTCACGTTTAACAATTCGTCTGCAGAATTCTTTTTTTTTCTTATGACTAATTTTAGATAGGCATATAAATTAACTTATAAATTATAAAGATTATTTGAATAATTTTTCACAAATTTTAATTTCATAAAATATAAAGCGAGTTAATAACTCATAAATTAAAAAATCTGGGTTTCGAATAAAATCTTTCAAAAACTCCATAGAGCAATATATTCAAGTTAAAATCTATTTTCATGTGGTTCTGTATTTTTGAGCAGCAAAGATATTACACGGTGTTTCCGACAATGGTTTGCGTTATGTTAATTTCTTTTAACATTTCAAGTAGGAATCAAGACAAAAATGTATTAGGAAGTTAATCGATTTAAAAAAATTGATCTGTAAAAATCTATTTTCATGTGGTTCTGTATTTTTGAGCAGCAAAGATATTACACGGTGTTTCCGACAATGGTTTGCGTTATGTTAATTTCTTTTAACATTTCAAGTAGGAATCAAGACAAAAATGTATTAGGAAGTTAATCGATTTAAAAAAATTGATCTGTAAGTCCAGTCTTGATTTGTCCTCAAAACCACTTTGCTGGTTCGGTTAAAAAAAAGAATTTTTTTTTCTTTTCTAATAAATTAAAATTTAGTTTTGGTTTTAATTACTATGTTTCTGATGAATTTAATTACATTTCTACACTCCTGCCTTGAAATGATTTGTTTCTGTAATGTCAAAGGCAAACAAAACAAATTGCAAAAACTATATAAATTGTATTATATATCAAAATAATCTACCTTTATTGAACATTATACTTATTTCATTTGTTTTATGAAACATCGAATGATTCATACGTTACCCAAAATTGGTAAATTTTTCATGCTTTCCCTATTCAATAAATTGTGCATTTGCAGTGACTTATCCTGTAAGAAACAGTTTATTTGATTGATTTTGTAACAAATATGATGTTATTGTATGTAATACCAGTTAAAGTTATATTGCCAGTATTTTCATGATAATATCAAAACATATTTTATACTGAGATACAAAGAGAGCTCGGTCACAAGCATATTTTATAACTTAGAAAATGATGTAATGTAATAAAAATGAGATGTATTTTTAATTCGTTTTCAAAATTTCATTAACTACAATTCGATATATAAGATGCTGTCTTGTTTGTATGTTGCGTACACAGAATTGATAAACATAGAATGCTGAGAATTTCATCAGCGGATATTTATTACATTAGCCACAAAAGGAATATGAAAAAGGAGGAAGAAATAGTGGCGTCTCTCACTTTGCCTTCGAAAAGTATGGTACACCATATATTTTTTACTGTAAATTGATTTGTTTTTTAATGCAGTCATTTGTTTAAATTCAATATACCGTGATATAACAGTTATATTAGAGAATTTTGTGAGCACCATTAATCTAATCTTGCTGCTACGTACAATAAATATTACAAACCATCATAACACCAATACTATAATCCAACTCTGCTATAAAACAGAACTTTTTCAATATTTATTACCTAACAATGACATTATCACTCTAGTGTTTCATACAGCTGTGCAGAACGCTGATTAGCCATTAAGTAAAGAAACAAATGTGTGTGCAAAGACATTGGAAATTATTATTACAAATATTATATTATTACTTCTGGAGACTTTTGAAAATTATTTAAATCTTAAAATGTGCATAATTTGTAGCTTATATATTAAATTTTACTGCTAATGTTTTTGTTATTGCCATTATTACATCCAAAAATAAAGCTTTCCTTTAGTGGAAAAACCAAATATATTCATTAGTAAAATAATGTCATAAATAGATAAAAATAATACGATTTTATATGAATATCCTCCAAAAAAAATATTTTCTTTCCATATAATTTACATAAAAGGCACTGTAGCCAGACCGCAGTTTATAATTATTTTTAAAATACTTGCACTTATCATAATATATTTTTTGGTTTTTGCTTATGTTTCAGAAGTTATAAATTTTATTTTTCGTATACTTTGATTTATATATATATAATATATAAATGAAAGTATACGAAAAATAAATACTATTTCACCCAGTTTTAAAAAATAGTATGGTAATATATAAAGGAAGGTCCTTTGTTTGCAGACGTTATTGAACAGCTATACAATTTCAAACTCTCAATTGACGATGTATGTCTATAACGGAAACTTTTTTCGTGTTTAAAAAACATATCACGGCAATTTCATGCCTGGAAGTAGTTGCAATCGGGTGTTCCATCTCGGACAGCTGCTTGACCAAAAGTGGTGAGAGTTCTTGGCAGATACAAAAAAATGTGTTTTTAATTATTGTATCTATTATCACAATTTGTTGTTGTCGCACCTGTTGAAATTTATTATGATAATTTGGTATTTGTTACTATTTTTTAAGCAACTTTATTCTTTCTGAAAAATTGTAATTTAAAAATGTATTATACTGTATGATTTTTAAAAAAAGGAACGTAATAAGCTTTTGTTATTGTTTTTAATGATTTAGGATAATCCTGTTAAATAGTACGCATGAAAAATAGTAGTATTACAAAGTCAATACCAATACATCCTAATAAATTTCGATAAGGCTCCATTGTGATAATAGATTACAATGATTAAAAACTTGACTTTTGGCCAACACTGAGCGGTGTAGCGAGGCAGGAGTGGTAGGGATAGAGAAGATGAGAGAATTGGTTGATATGCCATACGTTATAACAAAAAAAATTGTAGTCAGCCTGTTACATATTGAAGCAGTAGAAAGTATTGGATGACTTATTTTTAAAGATGGTTGCAAAGTTGATATGCTGAACTGAAAGCAAAAAAAAGTAAAATTTTACTTTGGATAATTGTCCTGCTCTCCTGGATCATTGTCCTTGTCTCCAAATGTGGCCTCTGTACTTCAACTAATGGATGAAGATATTATAAGATCTCTAAAATACAGAACACTGAAAATCTTAAAAATAGTACATAAACTGGATAACAATAAACATAAGAAAAATTACAATTTTGATGTTATCCTAGTGGTATCAGAAACATGGGAGAAGTTAAACAAAACACCATTGCCAATTGCTTCAGACATGCACAATTTAGAGACCTCTTTACGTCATCCCCGTATAATGATTATAATGTTCCTATGACACAACTGTTTGCAATAAATTATGACACTGAAAATGAAATCATATTTTTCTTTAGACGCATTGAGTGAGAGTGAAATTTTACGATGCTCGCACATGATGCAACAAAAATCAACAGGATGAAGTTGCTTACTAAACGTGCGTGTAGTGACTGATACTATATTCGTGATTGTTATTGAGGCATTTGTAAATACACTACTTGCGTTTTATATTCATACAAATCTAAGTTATATCTGTGCTTTTAAATAATATTTTAGTAATTGAAATTTAGTAGTGGTCCATATAATAAAAAATATTTATTTATTGTGAATATTCCTGATAGAAATAGTGCTTATAAGCATTTTAAAATATATTTTAAGTGTATTTCTTTAAGTGGGGTTAAGTTTCGGTATACATTTATTTGAATTTAAATTGTTTAAAATTTAATTGTTTCATTGGATTTCAATTTTACCAACCATATTTATAATCACTTTCCACTCCTTTTATTATTTTATTTCACTAATTATTTGCATGCTAAATAAAGTTATTATGTGTTATGCCAAAGAAGTATAAGTTCTGACACATGTACAATAAGTATCCACACAATTTTTTTATGTGATGTACCTATTTTTATGACTATACTGAAAAACGTAAACTGAATTTTGTCAGTTTAGTTTTGCTGTCAACAATGACACCCATAGCCTCCAACATATTAAATTTATCTCAATTAATGCAAAAGTTTAGATAAGCTTATCAAATACCATAGTCAGAAATAGACCAATTCACTAACATAAATAATTGAATCACTGTGTGTGCATCAGCTACAGCAGATGAAATCATAGCTAAGGTCCAAGGCTAAAATGACAAACACAAAGACAATGAAGCACAATTTAATGAACCATCTCTGAATAATACCATTAGAGCAGTCAGTGTATTACTAAAATTTATTATTTTTGACCAACATTTCCACAATGGCAATTATCAGGTGACCAGGTTCAAACACCAAGTAAATTGTAAAATTCATACACTTGTCTGAAATCTTTGAATAATAAAGTATGTATTAAAATAGAGTGCGCCTGTCAATCTTTTTTTTTATTAAAAATGTTTTGAAGATTTTTATTTTATTTGTGCAATTTTTTTCATATTTTTCTTGAAATGAACTTGTATGTAAATGAAAATAATTCAAAAAATAAAAAGAATTTCGGCTTTTACGACATATTATTTTTATTTTTTAAATAGGTTTAACGACTTAAGATGACTTCAGTGTCGTTATAATAAATTCAGATTTAGATAAAGTACGTACTACAAAAATCACAAAATCAAATCATCATTCAGTGTTCATAATTAAAAAAATTAATAACAAAATGAATGTAAATTAAAAATAAAATAACTACATAATGTCCCATCTACGCCTCTCCTCACTGAAACACTTTGCCATCACAGACATAATCTAATGTTACCAAGATCTATGTATTCTATGAAGAAGACAAACACACACACACACACACATATATTAAAGATAACTGCAATTATATTGTCCTTGCTATTTGCTTTTCAGTTGGTGCAAGTAAACTTAAATCACATGCTATGTCCTGCTATACTGGATCCGTTCCAAGGTCAGTGGTATAGGGTCGCTGCCACCATTCACCAGGCCCTACTGTGTCCTCTATTGTGTAAGATCTTCTGTGTGATTGCAGATTTTTGTCTCACTAAATTTCCTCCTACAAAAATCAAACCTTCACTGGGTGACGATATCATGTTAAAAAATGCAAAGAAGCATGTTGAATAACAAAATTATACCATATCAAAATTTTTATTGTGTATAATGGGGCACAGACCATTATACTTATATGTCTGTTTATGTTGTTAGATTAATAACAGAAATTTAAAATTTCTTTATACTGACGATAATACAAATGACTAAAATATTGCACGTTTTATTACAAGAAATGAGCTGTGAAATAATATGCTTACCATGGAATGGCATTGCATGGCAACATTATGAATATGAAACTTGTACAATGTGGAAAACAATTTTAGAATTTAATATTGAATGTATAAAGTTTCTTAAATATGCTTGGCTGTTAAACAGCCCAAATTTTCAAATAAAAGTTTATCTAGTTGCCACTTATAGTTGCTATTATCAATATTCATCTATCTATTTTCTCTTCAAGAATAGGATCCTCAAATGACCTTAAAAACACATTGCCATTATGCAAATAGGGATTACTGTTAAATTGTAAAATTTGCCCAAACACACATTCTAGATTTGTGGTTCATAAATATCACTTGATACACTTCGAATGCAATAAAGAAATAATCATGCATATCTAACACACGATAACCCAATCTGATGTAGTAAATAACTAAGCAAAATACATTTTTTGCTACTTACACAATAATACTGCTGCATTGCAATATCAGACACAACCCGCAGGTTAAAATGTACGGAAACTTTGTGGATAAACCATATATGTATTAAGAGCAAACAGCTATGTATTTATATGAATTTTATATTAGTGTATTTGTATAGATTGGCTTTACAGAATATACAATCTTTTAAGGTATTACAACTCATTAAAAAGAATTTTGTGATATTTTCTTTTAGAGTTTTACCATTATGACTGACTAACAATAGAATGATTGTCAAGTTAGGGGGATATTTAAATTTCT
The DNA here is from genome assembly GCA_039881145.1 of Druceiella hillmani. Taxonomy (NCBI): domain Eukaryota; kingdom Metazoa; phylum Arthropoda; class Insecta; order Lepidoptera; family Hepialidae; genus Druceiella; species Druceiella hillmani. Next base: position 8,890,306 of record JAYKKI010000008.1, read on the forward strand.
CATTTTATTGTTATATTGAAATAAAAATTTACAACTGGAAATATTTTTCTCATATAAATGGTATTTAAATCCACATCCTCTTATTTGAGTGCTTATTACCGTTAGACTATAGCAGTATAATAACTGTTACTAATAAAAAAACTGTATTATGTGTTAGAATACAGTACTTTATTATTAACATTTTGAAAATTATGTTTATACTTTTGGTAATAAATATACCATAAGCTGAAAATTTATTTTGCCAAAGGTCAGTAGGTAAAAATAATATGAATATTCAAATAATTAAAAAAAAAATCATTTTCGAACATTATTTTAAAATTTTTTTTAATTATTGTAGTTTTATGTATACTGTCAAAACTCCTTATTCGCAGGACATATGTTCTGTAAATATGCTATGAATACAAAAACCGTGAATACGCAACGATAATTTATATGGGATTATAGGGATGCATTCCAAGGAAACGCCGTGAAAAAAAAAACAATCACAACAAAAAGCAATTTAAACACATTTTTTTAACAATATAAATTATTATTATCACGTTTAGCCAATGGTTTAAAGAATTTAGCAATTTCTTGTTGTTTTGCCGCTTTTAAAAGATATTTCAATTTCGGAACTTTTGAATGTCATTTGATTCTATCAGTTCAAAACCATCTTGTCTTATTCCATTTGCAATGTGAGCAATGTTTTCAGTTAGCGTTTTAATTTGCGCAGATTCTTCATCATTATCAATAGTTAGATCAGGTCACAATTTTTTCCAGCATAATTTCAAAGTGTTCTTGCAACAATTCTTTTATGTTGATAATGCACTTTAGAATGTCAAAATTTTTCCAGCATTGGATAACATTCATATCAAGATAATATTCCATGGCATCCAGTATGATTTTAAACGTTTGTCTGATATACTAGAGCTTAAAGGCCTGAATTATTCCTTGGTCCACAGGTTGGAATAAAGCTATCGTATTAGGGGGCAGAAATATCACCTTTATATTTGTATGGATATGTTCAAGCTTACGAAGTCACTTGTAGCATTGTTCAACACTAGAACAACCTTAAACTTTTCTTTAAATAAGTTTCAACTTCAAGAACAAAACAATCCCGGAACCAGTCACAGAAAATAACAGTTGTAACTCACACTTTCTTATTTGATCACCAAAACAATGGCAGATTGTGCTTGTTTTTATTTTTCGAAGCATGAGGATTTAATGATCTGTAAAGCATTAGTGGCTTAAATAAACAATTTCTTGATACATTAGAACAGAGCAGCAGTGTAACTCTATCTTTTGCTGCCTTAAAACCAGACGCGGATTTTTCACTTCTGGATATAAAAGTTTTGTTTGACATTCTTTTCCAAAACAGAGCAATTTTATTTGCATTAAGCACTTGTTCAGGTTTGTACCCACCATCAGAAGTCAACTTTAAAAATTTTTCAATGTTGCTGTCCCTGCAGTGTCTATAGATGCAGCTTCTCCAACAATTTAATGCTATATAGTGATTACCATACCATGAATTTATAAAACCAACCCTCTGATGCTTAAAACCCTCCATTTGTATGTTCATTGCCAAGTTTTTGAAATGTGCATAAAGACGTTTTGTCTTTTCATGAATTATAGGACTACTTAGGGGCACATTTTTCTGTTTACGTTGTCAATCCACAATGATAATGCAGCTTCCATTTTTGTTATTGCTGGATTATGAACAATTTTTGCTGATAGTGAAGTTGAAGCTGCAGAATTCCATATTTTGTCTTCAGACTTCTTGATAGATTGTACAGTTAATTAATTCAAATTAAAAGAATGTGATATGGATGCAAACGACTCGCCAAGGCATAAACTTTATTTTAAGCGGCAACACAGATTTTTTTCTCACAAGAATGAACTTTCCTTTGGTTTTAATGGATAATATAAATGGTGAGCAAAACAGAAGAAATATGTACGTGTAATTCACTCATAATTATTTCAATAAAAGACAAGTTGAAGCGGTAAAACAAAAGATTTGGCACCAACCCTGACGACATAATAGTTCTTTGACGAAAGCCACTGCCGTGCCGGCGGCATTTGTCAAATTTTTATTAAAAATATTAAGCTTTCAGCTTAGCGGCAATCATAAATATTTTAATATCTACTTTTGTGTTTTGATAGATAAATGGTAAATAAATACATATTATTCTAAACATGCATGTATCATAGCTTTAGATCCGCGAATAAGGAAATTTTCACCCGCAAATACAAGTTACAATTTTTAATCTGCGAATACTGAAACCGCAAATAACTGAATTGTGAATAAGAAATTTTGACTGTAATCACATACGTGGTTGTATACATGAGTACAATTGTTTCAACTGGTTTGATATTCTAATCCAAAAGCCAATGATTTTTTAATGTGTAAGTAGTATTTCAAATATTATAATTGTGGTATTAGTAAACAGTTATAATCATTTTACAATCTCGTTGCTTTTTAAGGTATTTAGTATTATTGAAGATTTTATTTACAAAATAAAGTCGACAAGAGTAAATTATCTTTAAACTACTAGATATTATACAATGGCCATTTACATGTGTCTCATTTCCTCTATTAACCCTTTCGAAGTGTGAAAAAGTCCATTTGATCTATCTGCATCTATATTCATGTATTCATCATACTAAAATGTTAATTATTTTCAGTTTCGGTTGCATGGTTAATTTAACACTGGGTTCTAACATAACCTTTGCAAGTCTTGGATTTTAAGTATATAATGAAAATCATTAACCTCAATTATCATAAAAGAGATACTGGAAAATTGTAGATTCACATTTAACAAATTCCATAAAACCAATATTATTAAGTACACTTCAGGTTCAAGTGTACTTTGCTTGGTATCAAATAGTTTTTTAAAGCTAAAAGGAGTGTATTTTTTACTTGATATAAGGTTAATAAATAAGACATAAGAGTATACTTTTTAATTTAGAGTAAGGTAAAAAGTAAGGCTTAAAGTCAAGTTCAATGTGAAATATTTGTCTCCATTAAATAAATATATATGAAATGTTACTTTCAAAATTTAATTGAATTTTCTGTTGGAAAAATAATTTTTTACCTTCTAATTTTAAATGGTTTGATTTAAAATATAAGATGGTGATGATGAATGAAAACACATCATATAAATGTTTGCTTTGAATGTTAACACAAAAATGTAATATATTTTTTATAGTTATTAACTATGAACAGCCATTTACAATACAGTATGAAAAGCGAATGAGACTAAATATGCCTTATTTGTAGATTGAATCAACACAATTGTGCAATGTGCAGTTAGTTATGTATATTTATACATATAGAAAGGTGCATCACATCACTTAAAGAGAATGGACACCTCCTTATTTTTTTAATTGCTATTAGTACTAGGAACTATAAAACCGATCATTTGACGAAACTAAAAACAGATTGTAGTGCATATTATGAAAGCAATAAGATTTAAGTACATTTAAGCTTTAATATAATAAGTAAATTATGTAATAAACTTAATCCCTTATGAATTTTAATATTATAAATGTTTGCTTCATATGGTGTATTATGTATACTTTTCCATGATAGAGAGTGGAGTCATCATTGTAAACAGTTTAAATATAGATTTAAGAAAAGATGAGTTGTCATATTTTCTTAAATTTAAAACTAATTACTATTACCTTTGTTGTAATTCGGGTCACTCTTTGTAACAATATGCTACATGGGTTAACGGCTACATTTGTGTAATGTTTATATATGTGGACATTATTATATTGGTTATGTTCATATATAACACTTCAAAAATAAGTTGTCTGACCCGTATTTCAGTTTCCAGGAGAACTAATTCATGACCAAATCACCTACGCAGATTTATAAAGTGCCCCAAGAGTGTGCGATTTTCAAAGAAACATACAACTCAAAAATTAAACAAGTGTTAATATAATATTGAAATCTTACCTACTAAACTTTAAACTATAATAACAAAAGTCAATACATTATAATCAGATCGTTCCTTGGATCTGAGATCAACATCGGCAATGATTTGACTCCGGAACTGAGGAGACGAAAAACTGCAGCCTACAGATGCTTTCGTGGACGAAGAAGATTTGTGAAATCCAATCGTATCAGAAGAAACACTAAACTACTATTATGTAAAAGCTTAATCAGATCAGTAGTTACATATACATCTGAAACGTCGACATTGTCCCAAACTGGTGTAAAAACCCTTGCAATTTTCGAATGAAAAATCCTCAGGTCCCTCTTTGGTGAGTTCTTTGACGATGGGTTTTGGAGAAGGAGAACTAATGCCAAAGTTTATCGCTTATTTAAAGAACCAGATATAAGAAAAGTTATAAAAATTCAACGAATGAAGTGGGCCGGCCATGTAATTAGAATGAAGGAAGATAGAATGACAAAACAAATTTTTCTGGCCAAAGCAACTGGCTCAAGAGCCACAAAGTGTTTTCGATGCTTTCAACATAACAAACTGGAAAACTGTGGCGCCCAAAAGGAGGGCTTAGAACAGTCTGCTTGAGGAGGCCAGGGTCCACTGAGAACTGTCGAGCCACTGATGAATAAATGTTACATATCTAGCTTATTTTAATGGATATAAATATAGGCTTGAGTATAATATAACATCGTCTCTTTGTAATCTTTTTTTGATAATGGATTCCAGCATACCCGATACCTTACTATATTTCTTTTATCTTCTAATATTCTCATTATTATGCTCCTAACCCATTTATAACAGTTTTTCTTATCCTCGCTGCTAATTAAAAAATTTTAAACTATTTGTTTGGTCTGAAAACGTACATTTGTTGATAGGAATTCACAGATAGCTTTTACTATAAACCTTTTCATATTAACCTTTACATCGTATACAATCTTGTATAAAACTGGTAAGCTGTCATGACCACAGTATGCTTAGAATTTCCATTGTCAATTTGTATATCCTTTTAAAAACCAGATAAGTGTATAAATATTTAAAAGGGTTCCAAAAACTAGTTTCCTACTTTTATTTTATGATTTTCATTATCTTTTCTAAAAAATTTTTCAATGATGTCAAAATACCACTGGAATATGTCAATATTGGTGTTGCATTTCCAAAAAAAGAATTGCATTAATTTTACCGACTGGGCAACTCTTGGGGCATCTTATCTTCTTATTGAAACAATTTTTAGAATACTTTAAATGTTATCAAAATTTTAGTACTAATTTTACACTGTATTATACTAGAAAATCCTATCTAGTGTGGGTGATTTTCTTGCTCTAGATAGTAATTTCAAGATGTGATATTGTTATTTTTAAAGGTATAAAAAATATAACTAATTTCAGAAATTATTATATTTATTACACCTTGCCACAAGATTACAAGGCAAATAAAAATTGATAATGATTTCAATGACAGAAAAGGTAATTATTTTATTTTGGTATAGAATATTCATGTAGACCCTTCACCTTCATTTTTAAAAATAAACTTTTTTCTTTGTTGGGTGGGCAATAAGATAACATTCTTTACAAGAAAATGACAGTATTATGTTTTTATATTGCTTAACATTGTACAATTATTAAAAGTTTGCTTTACTTTAGAAGTTAGGAAAAATTGATTTACGTTTGTGATAGCCCATCTTTTCTAGAAATACAGTATTTAAAATCCTCATAAGAAAATATTTAAGAGTTTAACTCTTGAAATTGCATACTTATTTCAAATTATTTTGTAGGCATTTTGAAATAAGTATTTAACTGATTGCTGGTTTGAAGTTTCACAAAATCTTCAATATAATGTTTCTTTATAAAACCATAGTATCTTGTTGTTAATGGCATTTGTTCGCCTCTATTTGAGAAAACCTTTGCCTATTATTCCAAGTTATGAAAGATCAAAGATATAAATTGTAAAAAAAATTTTAATTTGAAAGGTAATTGAAATAACTGAAAGAATGAGTAATATTAATCAGCCCGTATAACCTAAATATTTTTTTTTCTATTTATATGAGTAGACAAGGAATATTAATTTTTTCCTAAAATAGAAAGGTTATGATTTTAGTACTCTATGTGTATGTGGATTTATATGTTCCGTCCTAGGGACCAAACTACTGGAGCGATTTTAACAAATAAAGTATTGTTGGATTTACCCTAATATTAGGAGTGTCATAGGCTACCAAAAATATAATGTCATTCACTGGCCGCCATATTGTCTCAGATGATATAAAAATTTCATTTAGACAGTATCAAAATGGGTATCTGAGTAAAGGTTACAATAATACCTCTTTATCTCCGATGAAGATACTGTGGTTATATATTATGTATTATGTATGTTATATATTATGTTATATGTTACCTAGTCATGAATACTGTACCTACTAATTAATGTACCTACTAGATGGACTCGCATATATTTTTGACTAATATTTTGTCTTATTACCCGACTACGGCAAAACCAAAAAGAAGGGAAATTGAAATTTTAACACTCCGTGTATATTCAATATGGTGGCCGATGAAATGTTACTTTCAAAATTTAATTGAATTTTCTGTTGGAAAAATAATTTTTTACCTTCTAATTTTAAATGGTTTGATTTAAAATATAAGATGGTGATGATGAATGAAAACACATCATATAAATGTTTGCTTTGAATGTTAACACAAAAATGTAATATATTTTTTATAGTTATTAACTATGAACAGCCATTTACAATACAGTATGAAAAGCGAATGAGACTAAATATGCCTTATTTGTAGATTGAATCAACACAATTGTGCAATGTGCAGTTAGTTATGTATATTTATACATATAGAAAGGTGCATCACATCACTTAAAGAGAATGGACACCTCCTTATTTTTTTAATTGCTATTAGTACTAGGAACTATAAAACCGATCATTTGACGAAACTAAAAACAGATTGTAGTGCATATTATGAAAGCAATAAGATTTAAGTACATTTAAGCTTTAATATAATAAGTAAATTATGTAATAAACTTAATCCCTTATGAATTTTAATATTATAAATGTTTGCTTCATATGGTGTATTATGTATACTTTTCCATGATAGAGAGTGGAGTCATCATTGTAAACAGTTTAAATATAGATTTAAGAAAAGATGAGTTGTCATATTTTCTTAAATTTAAAACTAATTACTATTACCTTTGTTGTAATTCGGGTCACTCTTTGTAACAATATGCTACATGGGTTAACGGCTACATTTGTGTAATGTTTATATATGTGGACATTATTATATTGGTTATGTTCATATATAACACTTCAAAAATAAGTTGTCTGACCCGTATTTCAGTTTCCAGGAGAACTAATTCATGACCAAATCACCTACGCAGATTTATAAAGTGCCCCAAGAGTGTGCGATTTTCAAAGAAACATACAACTCAAAAATTAAACAAGTGTTAATATAATATTGAAATCTTACCTACTAAACTTTAAACTATAATAACAAAAGTCAATACATTATAATCAGATCGTTCCTTGGATCTGAGATCAACATCGGCAATGATTTGACTCCGGAACTGAGGAGACGAAAAACTGCAGCCTACAGATGCTTTCGTGGACGAAGAAGATTTGTGAAATCCAATCGTATCAGAAGAAACACTAAACTACTATTATGTAAAAGCTTAATCAGATCAGTAGTTACATATACATCTGAAACGTCGACATTGTCCCAAACTGGTGTAAAAACCCTTGCAATTTTCGAATGAAAAATCCTCAGGTCCCTCTTTGGTGAGTTCTTTGACGATGGGTTTTGGAGAAGGAGAACTAATGCCAAAGTTTATCGCTTATTTAAAGAACCAGATATAAGAAAAGTTATAAAAATTCAACGAATGAAGTGGGCCGGCCATGTAATTAGAATGAAGGAAGATAGAATGACAAAACAAATTTTTCTGGCCAAAGCAACTGGCTCAAGAGCCACAAAGTGTTTTCGATGCTTTCAACATAACAAACTGGAAAACTGTGGCGCCCAAAAGGAGGGCTTAGAACAGTCTGCTTGAGGAGGCCAGGGTCCACTGAGAACTGTCGAGCCACTGATGAATAAATGTTACATATCTAGCTTATTTTAATGGATATAAATATAGGCTTGAGTATAATATAACATCGTCTCTTTGTAATCTTTTTTTGATAATGGATTTCAGCATACCCGATACCTTACTATATTTCTTTTATCTTCTAATATTCTCATTATTATGCTCCTAACCCATTTATAACAGTTTTTCTTATCCTCGCTGCTAATTAAAAAATTTTAAACTATTTGTTTGGTCTGAAAACGTACATTTGTTGATAGGAATTCACAGATAGCTTTTACTATAAACCTTTTCATATTAACCTTTACATCGTATACAATCTTGTATAAAACTGGTAAGCTGTCATGACCACAGTATGCTTAGAATTTCCATTGTCAATTTGTATATCCTTTTAAAAACCAGATAAGTGTATAAATATTTAAAAGGGTTCCAAAAACTAGTTTCCTACTTTTATTTTATGATTTTCATTATCTTTTCTAAAAAATTTTTCAATGATGTCAAAATACCACTGGAATATGTCAATATTGGTGTTGCATTTCCAAAAAAAGAATTGCATTAATTTTACCGACTGGGCAACTCTTGGGGCATCTTATCTTCTTATTGAAACAATTTTTAGAATACTTTAAATGTTATCAAAATTTTAGTACTAATTTTACACTGTATTATACTAGAAAATCCTATCTAGTGTGGGTGATTTTCTTGCTCTAGATAGTAATTTCAAGATGTGATATTGTTATTTTTAAAGGTATAAAAAATATAACTAATTTCAGAAATTATTATATTTATTACACCTTGCCACAAGATTACAAGGCAAATAAAAATTGATAATGATTTCAATGACAGAAAAGGTAATTATTTTATTTTGGTATAGAATATTCATGTAGACCCTTCACCTTCATTTTTAAAAATAAACTTTTTTCTTTGTTGGGTGGGCAATAAGATAACATTCTTTACAAGAAAATGACAGTATTATGTTTTTATATTGCTTAACATTGTACAATTATTAAAAGTTTGCTTTACTTTAGAAGTTAGGAAAAATTGATTTACGTTTGTGATAGCCCATCTTTTCTAGAAATACAGTATTTAAAATCCTCATAAGAAAATATTTAAGAGTTTAACTCTTGAAATTGCATACTTATTTCAAATTATTTTGTAGGCATTTTGAAATAAGTATTTAACTGATTGCTGGTTTGAAGTTTCACAAAATCTTCAATATAATGTTTCTTTATAAAACCATAGTATCTTGTTGTTAATGGCATTTGTTCGCCTCTATTTGAGAAAACCTTTGCCTATTATTCCAAGTTATGAAAGATCAAAGATATAAATTGTAAAAAAAATTTTAATTTGAAAGGTAATTGAAATAACTGAAAGAATGAGTAATATTAATCAGCCCGTATAACCTAAATATTTTTTTTTCTATTTATATGAGTAGACAAGGAATATTAATTTTTTCCTAAAATAGAAAGGTTATGATTTTAGTACTCTATGTGTATGTGGATTTATATGTTCCGTCCTAGGGACCAAACTACTGGAGCGATTTTAACAAATAAAGTATTGTTGGATTTACCCTAATATTAGGAGTGTCATAGGCTACCAAAAATATAATGTCATTCACTGGCCGCCATATTGTCTCAGATGATATAAAAATTTCATTTAGACAGTATCAAAATGGGTATCTGAGTAAAGGTTACAATAATACCTCTTTATCTCCGATGAAGATACTGTGGTTATATATTATGTATTATGTATGTTATATATTATGTTATATGTTACCTAGTCATGAATACTGTACCTACTAATTAATGTACCTACTAGATGGACTCGCATATATTTTTGACTAATATTTTGTCTTATTACCCGACTACGGCAAAACCAAAAAGAAGGGAAATTGAAATTTTAACACTCCGTGTATATTCAATATGGTGGCCGATAATGGGATTCACGGTTTTGTGGAGCAAATGTGTAATAATAAAAATTGGCTTTTAATGTGGAAAAAAACAACATTATTGTAAGAAATATTTTCCATTTTATTGTTTTTATATTTAAGATACGAAATAATTTATTTCTTGCAGATTTTACTTTTTACACATTTATTTATTTTTGTATTTATCATAAAATAAAAGCTCCTTTATGATTTTTATACTACGGCTGCTGTCTCCTTGCACGTGAAGCAATGAAACCCATTCCGTACAGTGGTTTGTACATCGGCTACGCACTATTGATAAACAGAACATCTAGTCAGTGATTCACACACTTTCCACTATTTACTAAAATACAATTAAACATAATGACATCACATTTGCCAGATGTCTAATTGTCTTGATAGAGTAATAATAACAATACTCTGTTGACAAATAACATTATTCAAGTTAGTCGACTTTCGTAATCAGTGGAAATTGTCTGCAACCTGGCTAGTAAATGGACTCTGATTTCTTCATACTCGACTTGTTAACTGAAATCTGGAATAAAATTGTTATTATTTAATTAATTCAATGGAAGCATTTTTGACAGCACAACAAGCATGCATCGTTATTAACAATGTTTTGACATTTTTGAATGAAATGGAACAAGATCTACTGAAGTTAAGAGAACTTAATTTTAATAAGATGCAAGAACTTACTGCCAAAAAGTTGTGGTGTAAGTTTGAGAACGGTAGATAACATCAAAAAAGTGTATGCAAAGGTGAACCAAGTTGTCCCTGTGAAGAAATTAATAAGCCTTGTCCAGTAAGCGGCCTAAATTATTTTTAAAAAAGTGTTTATTAAACAGATAGTTTCATCGTTTTACTCCAATGGTGAATATCTGTCGGTAAAAAAATATTACCACGACCAAGAATTGTGAATGAAAGACCAAAGAATCTTTGCAAATAGCCCTGAAGATGTAATACAATGAAACCTAGGCCGTGGTAAAGAACTCAAAGAAAGTAGAAATAATACTGCATCACTAGTTTCATTTAATTGTGAATAATGAATTTCTGCAAAATTAACGCCAAATATATTCAATATTTGAAAAAAGTATTGAAAAAATCAAAGGAATGTATTGAGGGTTTTCAGTATGATAATACCTCAATATTTACAATATTGTTTTGAAATGTTTATTATTACCTATTTGTAACTCGGTTTTATATATCCCGGTTAGTGATTGTGAGTTTTATTTTTGACCTACTTATAGATTACATAGATAAAGAAAAATAATTTAAAAAATCCCCCTATTCTCTATACCTTTGGAGGGGCATAGCAGATCGTGTGTTATTGGCTTCTATTTAACTTCTGATGTAAAAAATACTATGTAAAAGATAAGGAATGATTTTAAAAATACATGCAGTTTTATTTAATTTTTTTGTTATAGTTACATATTATGTTATGAGCATGTATTTATAGAACTAGTTAGGAACACCATTCACTCTTTTTTGAGATCTAAACTAAGTAATAATAAAAATGAATTAAAAAGGAACACAAGGTTAATAAAAAAAATCTTGTCTTTTTACTTAACTTCTAAATTATTTTTATGGTAAATAGCGAAACAATTACTCTTTCTCATGAGGCACAACTAAACATTACAGTTTTCACACCTAATTTTAGATCTACTCCCACAGCCCTCTATTCTACATCTTCATGGACTGAGGATTTCGTTAAAATGAGGGAAATGTTCGTAACCTTCATAGCGCTTTGGTTCCGAGGGTGGATTAGCTGGTCAGTACTTAGTTGGGAGGGTTATTCAGCTCCTCATTCTCCGTGACCTCGTCATTGTCATCTGGAATCAGTCTTGAGCAGTTTGGTGAGTTTATAAGTCCACCTGCCACTTGTAATTTGAAGTCCAGCAAATCCATGACCTGGCCTCAATGCGTACATGCTGATTCACAGTGAATTTTGTATAAATGCCAAGCGTTAGCGACGGCTAAATCGAAAAAATGGAGAATAAACTTCAAAGTCCATTTTCTTGTTTTCATAACAGTTTGATAATATTCTATACTTTGATCGAGGATATCCACTCCACCCATTTTTTATTATAATTGGCAATGGTTAGTGGCGGACTCACATCAATGAATGCATTCTGATTTTTCTCCCATCTTTTAATTTGAACTTGTCTATCGCCAGAAGTGCAATTTGATGAAACCAACACAAATTTATTAGCCATTCATTTCACTACGGCAACTTTGTTCAGAATTCACAAATTGTTCAGAATCACCACGCTTTATTTTTCAGTTTGTGAATTTAAAGGTTCCTCTATCCGGTGTTCTGTTGGTCATTATATTTCCCATTCCAAGTAATCCATTTTAATATACCATCCATAAACACTCTAACACAGGTATAGATGTAAAATAATGATCGAAGTATATGCAGCAGTTTGGTGGAATGGTCTTTGAGAGATATAAAATCACAGCAGCACCAATACCTAATGATTTATCTTCAAATACAATCCTGACGCCCCGATAGACTTCGAAGTCTATCATCAAACCGTCACTGGTACAGGCTACGAAAGCTTTTCAGCCTTGAGACCTTGGTTTTGTCTTCATAACCTGGCGCGAGCCTCTCGGACAGACGCCACAGAATGGGATCATTTGTTTGTCAATTGTAATTGTAATAAGTATTTTTTACTCCTTTTATTATAGGCTGCACTTTCCGCCTTCTAGAAGTGTATCATTCGGAAGGTTATTGCCTTCTGGAGGTGTATCATTCGCAATTACGTGGAGACTGGAGCGCAAGGTCTTGAAACAATTTCTAGACATTTTCTCAGACATCAATTTTAGTTGCAGCTCTTGCCTCCAGTACATGTGAATACGCAGGTAAGTTATACAATTTTTTAATTTCTGTAGCATTGGTGTTTAAAATTGAAAGATACTCCTGTAAATGATAGTTATTTGTGTATAATACCATTTCTTCAAAAAAATAATCTGGGAAATAGTCTTGAAAGTACTCAAGGGCTAATCTAATAAACAGTACTGGATCACTGCATGGATAACTGTGTTCTTTTTGGTCAAATGGGATAGGTTTCCAGAGTCTTCTTTAAATTGGAGGTGTTTGAGATTCAGGTTTTTGAGCTGTTCTTTTGTTTGTAAGTGGTTGATTAGAGATGGATTAAGTTGGTGGTATAATTCTACGGCATTTTGACTGTTGACTAGCTGAAGGGTCGAGTTGATCATTGGTTGTATTTGGTTCGGTGCAACATGAGCAATTTTTCTGTTGTCGAATGACTTTCATTTTTTGCGGACTTGGGGTTGAATCGCTTGTTCATCTACATTTTACAGAGTAGGACTCAAACTGCGCACTAGTATTTGAGCCGTTGGTGACATTTTCAGTGTCTTCATCGGCTAAACCATCAACCTCAGACTTGTTGTCATCTTGAATTAACTGAAGCACCAGATCTGAATTTAACTCTCACTCTAAAATAAAACAAAATACAAAAATAAACAAAAATGTGAAATCCGAAACAAATTTTATGGGTACTAATTAAATAGATGCATGCAGGATGATACGTCATTGTCATGCGCTTGCGAATTTAATCTTACGTGACTCCCCATAAAACAAACAATTTCACGAAATAATCACTCTTACATGAAGTACACTACTTTAGATGCAAAGTAAAAACAAAATTATTTACGCACAAGTGCCTTAAACAATAAAATTAATTACTTACTGCGACCGTGACGATCCAACAGGTGTATCGTCATTTTCAGAGAAGGCACTGAACGCTACAACTTTACACAATTGAGTATTTCACGTGTATATCAAAAAGAGAAGATATCGCACTACCGTGTGATGTCTATTTTAGATTTCTTCAAAGTCCAATGCACGATCATTTCATAAGGTCACGAAAGGGATATACACGATGATTAAAAATATTTGAATTATATTGTTTGAGTTTAATTTTGTCGCATCACTAGCTGTTGCCATAAGACCTGTGAGTGCGAGTGGTCGCACAATATGCTCCGTTTTGCTAACACATTTTATTGCTTCACATGCAAGGAGACTGCGGCCTTAGCATAAGCCTTTCTGTCAGCCATGTGCATATGTGTGTCTTAGAGTTAATTAAAACTGTTTTAACAAACTAACAGAAATATACAAAAAAATTATACATTTTACCAGACATTGATATTACTGTATTTTATTTCTAAATCAGAATAAACAGAAAACATGTAGCATATTATTTTTAGGTATCAGTGTATCAATTTCAAAAATATTTATTATATTAAAAATGTTTTATTGAAACATGATAAAAATATGTTAGCTTTACCCCACACCCCCTACTTTTCCTAAAAACATTACAATAAAATAAAATGCATTATAAAAAATATTTCCAGTGCCAAAAACTATCAGTACTATTTTGAAAATTGTGCCTTTAGTGAAAGGTTAGATTTTTGGATGCCCAAAATTTTTTTGGTTTATACTGATACTGGTTTATACTACTTTAAATATAAATTATATTGGTTGTTGTCTCCTTGAGAAAATTAGTCTTGTTGAAAATGATATTACACTTTTTGATGTTACATTTTTTATTAGTTTAGTTTAATAAGAATGGTTTTTGAACTATTAGGGACACAAGATACAGATGTCTATGGCAACAAAAGCCTCGTTTCCACTTAACCACCTTTTTATTTTTGTACATATATTCAATTCATTAAATACTTTTCGAAAGATAAATTATTAAAAAAATATATTGTTCTATTATAATTTTATACTATAGTTGTAATTTAAAATTTGTGGTTATTTATTATGAATGTTGTTTCGACCTTGATGTTTTGTCATAAACATTAATCTATCCATCATAAAGTGTACACAAATTAAACATGTAAAAGGAGTGTTAACAAAAACTAAGATAATTCTTTTTAAATATTTAGGTATTATTCAATTTCAATGTGTAGATCGATATTATTTACTATGTGTTTATTCGAAATTATTGCAGCATAAATTGCAATGGGTCTAACAATCTACGTTGCATGTAAGCGCAGTAATAAAATTGTTTACTGTTCGATTTACTTTAGAAATACCTATAAGCATACAATAATTTTTTGGTTATATTTTGAGATTTAAGTTATTCAACATTGTTTCCAACTCTTTTTTCTTTCAATTATTTCACTGGATATTTCATAAATAGTACTGTTCTAATATACTACATGTTCGATCTTCTACTATATGTTCGATTCATAAGTACTACATGTTCGATCTTCACAAATTTCTTTCAGGCATTTGTAGAATAAATATTTCAAGTATAGTGATATCTTAGTATTGTACTCCTACCATTAATTCATCAATGGGATTGATCTTAAAATTAGATGTAGATGTTACAACAAACAAAACGAACTAGTAGATTTAATAAACTTTGATAATTTTTTTAAGACAACTCTTCTAATAAATTACTAAAAACTTCTTCACGCTTCTATGACGTACCTAAAGCTATTAATCTTGATAACTTCCAGTTAGTAAAACTGACACTGTATCATTTTTATAATTATGTGAGAATGTCTGCGGGCAGAATACTTGTAGTTCAGTTTATTTATTAATAAACATTAGTGTAGTGAAATGTCACATGAAGCCTACATAAGACATTCCAATTGATATAAGTCTTGCAGACTTATATCAAATAATTAATGGAAAAAAGTTTTGCAAAAAAAGTAAACACTGCATTATATCTAAGTAACTTGTGAGTGCATTATGTCTAAGTATATTTTATAATTTTAACACAAATACTATATTAATTTATGCATTGAATGTGTGGTTGCATTATTATGCAAAAACTATTCATATGTGACTTATCTACATTCTTCTTTGATGGAAAGACCCTTTTTTTATTTGCCAGTCTATCTATGTACTTATATCATAATACTAGCAGTAAATAATAGCTCTAGGCACTATATCTGTATACCAATTAGCATTTATAAATACTTAATTCTTCAAAGTACATTTACAGCAAATAACTTATTGAAGGAAAAAAGCTTGTTATCAACCCTTTTCCAATGCCATGGTAAGCAATAGTTTACTTTCGAACAACCAAAGAATGGACTAATACTTAGTTTGAATATCAAACTGGTATAACCAGTTGATAGATAAATAATAAACAATGGACTAATACTTAGTTTGAATATCAAACTGGTATAACCAGTTGATGATAAGATTCATAACTCTATAAATGTCATAAGGGTACCGAGATAAGTCCATATCAATTACTTTTCGTATCATTTAATGCAGGCTTGGTTGTGATCCTTGGTGAAATTGTGTGGCAACTAATGTAAAAACAATTCCAACTCACCTGTGACTGTAAGATTTCATACAAACTACACATTCCAATTTGCCTGTGCCTATTATTCCCATATGTTTTTCTTCAATATTCAGTTGAAATATTTTCTTCTGTAACAAATATACAGCAACTTTCTTCATTAAACAGACCTATAATAACCAACCACACTTCAATTCAATCTAACCACACAAGAAATGTAGAAAGTCAATATGAAATAGTTTGCTTTTTCATAATAGTAATTCATTAAAATTATAATTAAACCAGTTCCATTGAAAATCTTTTTCTTGCAAAATTGTTGTCTTAAAAATTTGTTTTGTTTGAATTTTTTTCTCGGTCGGTGGCCTGCAAATTCTTACACTCAAAATTTTGAAAAAAAACAAAATTTCTGTATCATTTGTAGAGCCTTTCCTTTGTTATTAGTAACCATTTTATGAATTTACTGGCAAAAAGTAATAACATTTTAAAATGTTTAAATAAAACACTGTTTGAAAATATAATAATATTTAATAACCTATAGTTGATTTGTTTTGTATCAAAGACATTTAAGGCGAAAGTCAATATTTTTTTATGAACTTACAGTGAAAAACAAGTAATGTTCAAAGGTTGGAGTGAAATATAATTTATATTTTAACTCAATTCTTATGAACAAACTCATAAATAAATAAAAAGGTCTGTGTTTCAGTATAGAGCAGAACAAAAATGTCTTTAAGTTATTCGCTAAGGACTCTAGATATTGAGTAAGATCAGTCAATTATGTTTGGTACTATATCAAATGATAATCAACCCCACACACAAATGTATATTTTTTTTAAATTTCGTATCAGTGTGTGCAAGTTATATAGCCAAAGTATATTGAAAAAATTTGTTTTAATAGTAGTTGGCGCTACATCCGGGGCTAGTATTAAGAGAAGAATAAGAAGACTTTAAAATGTTGTTTTGCCATTCAACTGTTACTTATAATTACAATCTGTGAAAGATTTAACAGTTCCATGGAAAAACAATTTAATAAGAAAAATTTAGAAAATTTAGCCTAGAGTTTCATTAGTTTCAAAATTGGCCATCAGTTTTAAGACATGCATGCCTGGTCAAAACCTAAACTTCCCTCAATATATAATAACAGTGGCATGCATTATCAAAAATAAAAGTAATATCCATTGCTGGTCTTATTGGGGGAGCAGGCCCTTCCTCCCCCATGGTCACTAAATGCCTCTACTCCGTTAGCCAAATAACGTCGGGCTCGGGAGCATATCGATGGGAATACTCAGGATATTCATTCAATAAATGAGCCAGTCTCTACCCACAGCTTAAGTTTAAGTAGCGGTCCCTGACTACTGTTACATTTGTTATCATTGTTCTGCCTCGACTCAAAATAAGGGTTTTCTCACAATTAAATGAAACTACGTGATGTATTATTATTTCTACTTTCTTTAAGTTCTTTACGGAGACCTAGGTTTCGTTTTATTACAACATCAGGTGGGAACCTGAAGATGTTGTAATACAACGAAATCTAGGTTGTGGTAAAGACCTTACAGAAAGTAGAAATAATACTACATTATATAGTTTCATTTCATTGTGAATAATGAATTTCTACAAAATTAACGTCAAATATATTCAATAAGGGTTTTCTAATACAAGAAATTTTTGAAATCAGACGTGTGATTCCGGTGATTAATGCAAAAACAAACTTTTCCGCTTTATATATTAGTATAGGTGTACTTATTTCCTCCTCACACTAAGTTACTGTGATCTTCTTTTCTCTGATTCTTAATCCTTGAAGCATGCAGTTCACTCCGTTGTAAATCTTGCACCGTGTCACTTAAATAATATCTTAATCCAAAAGTATTGATTTTATTGTGATGAAATTTTGTAGACAGAGAAGAAATGTAATACAACAGAGCTGAATCTTTTATACTACATTTACTTATTTATGGATATAAAATATAATGAAAACAAGGCAAATAAAATTTAATTGTTTCTGTAGGAAACAAAGGTCTGTAAAAAAGTCTTAATAAAATATAATTTTCGTAATTACCTCTAAAAAGCGTAAACCATAATTAAACGTAACTGTAAAAAAGAATCACTTATGTTAATAAAATTATGTTATCATTAAATTTTAAAGAAAACATAATCACAAAAATTCATAGTACTAATATAACAGATGACTGTATTAATATTCGATTTATAGTGTCATTCTCTTTTCTGTGATATATAATTGTGTATATGTTTATCTCAATTTAAACTGACAATATTTAAGTAGGGCCAGTCGCCATGAGCGATAGTGTCACTTAGTGACATGCGCATTCAAGAAGTTAATAGCTCCAGGAAATTTTCATTATTTTTCTTGCATCTAAACAATTACTCTGCAGGAATGCATTTCAATCTATTTCGATACAGTTTCCTTGGTCCTCTTTGCCGTCCATTAGATATGGTTCTGTCAGTAATTGCCTATAACTTTGACATAATTAGTTATATAAGAAGAGTTTAATGTAGTAAAACTACGTATTGAATAATAAAACATCTCAATCTAAATTTACTTCATTTATTTTATTGACTTGTATAAATCGTGAGCAGTCATTTTACACTGAGCATGTTTGTCCATTGAGTGAGGTTGTGAGTGAAAACTGAAATTAGTTTATAAAAAAACAGGGTTGAATGGGTATTATTTAGACAATATGTAATGTAAAATAACAGTACATACTACATTCAAGTAATGTAAATTTAAATAGAGCGTGCACTTCATCAAGTAGATAAAGTTAGAAATGCTTGCTTCTTTAAACATAAAAAATATCCTAAATTACGGCAGCTATTAAAATTAAGTAAATTAGAAAGCAACTTTCTTGTGCCCGTTTAGGTGTATTGACAAAGAAGAAAATAAAAAAATGTTAATGGAATAAATTACTAGAATTTTTACAAACTGTTTTAGAGACAATAGATAGTTTCTTATATAGATTTAGCACTTAAAACACCGCAAATATATTCTTTACCTAAATGGTATACTGAATTATTTCTAACCGCCAATATGGAAAAAGTAACATTGGCCACGGTCAACATCACATTTATATTCTAATATGTTTGTCTAGGTTAATGCTTTCTCTGAAATCACTTTATAAAAAAGCGGTTTACCTAAAGAAAATGAGTAGAAAAATTATTTTACAAGAAAGTTATTTGAATACAGATGTAGGCATCCCTAGTATTGCAGCATATACTCCTTAAATGGAAAACGACTTCAATTTGTATAAAAAATTTGACTTCATGAAATATTGGTATTTCATATAACTCCTTCAGTTAATGGAAGTCCCATAATTCTATTCCAACTATTAGTTGAATTATCTCAATGGCACACTGTTGTCCAAGTAATTAACTCCTTCAGTTAATGGAAGTCCCATAATTCTATTCCGACTATTAGTTGAATTATCTCAATGGCACACTGTTGTCCAAGTAATTAACTCCTTCAGTTAATGGAAGTCCCATAATTCTATTCCGACTTATTTGAATTATCTCAATGGCACACTGTTGTCCAAGTAATAACAGTTTAATGTAGATATGTGTAATTATTTGTAAAATAGTAACTTTAAAACTACCTCATATTTTAACTATCATAAGGCACTCTGAAAATAAAGAAACAAATATCTAAGTAAATTGTAATGAGATCCTATTCGGATATATTAATTCTTCAAAATTAAATTGCACTTTGTAATATTGTAAAATAAATAGTTCTTTTTTTGTTAAATAATACTGGGTAACAGATGATAATGTTCAGGGTAAAATAAATTTCAATTCATGCAGTAACAAATGAACCTTATTAAGAACCTCCTTAAAAATGGTATTTTTCTTAAATGGACTCTGTAAGCGGGTGATGAAATAATACAATAAATGCAACATACCTCTTGTTACTAATAAATTACAGTTTACTGATACTGACTACCTATACAGAAATTATTCCTCTTGATACGACTACTTAATATGATTCTTTAGGTACCATCATACATTTTATGAACGAGACCAGCCTGAGTGATTTTGCAGCTGTTAATATTATACGAGTGTATTTCAGAATTAAATTACCCTGAGAGTTTACTGCTTACTTCAAACTTAAGTTGGTATTATGGTCTGTGTAAAGCTAGGTTTTGTATATCTACCTATCTGAACCTATGTGCTATATCTCAGTACAGGAAAACCAATAACATGGAATACCACATAGCCCTTTTATGCTAATAAGTATAAAAGGGCTATGTTTATTACTAGCCCTTTTATGGTAATAAGTTGCCATATTGTTGCAAAGTCTACATTCGCATGAATAAGGCACAGCATAAACGACCCTCTCTGCCATGACTGAAACACTTATGTGCCTAAATTCCATTATAGCAAATATAGATAACACATTTAGTATAATTGGTAAATCTCTCTGTTCCTAGATGTCTAATAATAAATAATTAAAAATTAGATAATTGACATCAGAAGTAAAATTTTCAAAAATTTGTAAAATATAATTTATGTGCCAGAGATTAGACATTTATCAATCATCATCTTTGATTATATAGCGTTCGTTCTCTCCATAGAGAACCTTTGCCAATGTCAAGTGTGGAAAAAAGGCTATGGCAACACTGATTAAATCAAATTACGGATATTTGTCATTGTTGCTTGATAACAAAAGAATAAACTATACAATAAAACAAAAACTAAATAAGAAGTTGGCTACAATTAAACTAAAAGAAGAAAACGACATTATAATATACAGAAAGTACAAAATAAGTATATACTAATATACAAACTTAAAAAAATAAACATGAACATAAGTATAAAAAATTTCTATATTTTGATGTCGTTCTTTCTTATGAACTGAATGATTAATCCTAAAATGGGTTTGTTGGCAATAAATAAAAGTGATCTTATGTTGATGGGCAATTGAATTTTATATTTTAATAATTTGGAAACAAACGAAGGAAATCTATTATTTAATGGACATGAAAAAATGAGATGATTTAAATCGCCTTCTCCAAACCCGCAATCGCAAATTGGAGACTCTCTGACCCGCAGTCTAGCCAAATGAGTAGGAACAGAACAGTGACCCAAACGCATGCGAGATACCACAGAGGATTCCTTTCGAGAGAAAGTAAATGTTGAGAACCAAGGTTTTAAAGGAATAAAAGGTTGGATCTGGAAATATCTCGCACCTGTAATCTGGGATGATCTTTCCCACGCCCTCTGCCAGTCAGACGCCATCCAGAAACGAGTCATGGGAAGAAGATCCTCAATGAAATTAGTAGTGAAACATGGATCCCCGTTCACTGCGGCAAACCGAGCTTTTGCGTCGACTATTTCATTACCTACTATGCCACAATGACTAGGGATCCATGCAAGAACGACATCGGATCCCGATCTCTCCAAATCAAGCGCAAGTTGCTTGATCCGAAGAATCAGGAAACTACAGTTTGAAGAAAATGGATTAGCAAGAAGGGACTGTAAACAACTTAAGGAGTCAGAGAAGATAAGGAGCCTGCGAATCTTTTTGTGTA
This sequence comes from Druceiella hillmani, assembly GCA_039881145.1. Taxonomy (NCBI): domain Eukaryota; kingdom Metazoa; phylum Arthropoda; class Insecta; order Lepidoptera; family Hepialidae; genus Druceiella; species Druceiella hillmani. Next base: position 8,912,057 of record JAYKKI010000008.1, read on the forward strand.
GGGCATAATTCAAGGCCTCCACAATAGCACGACATTTCCCGGAGAATACCGAACATTCCTTAGGAAGGCGAAAGTAAGCTGAATGAGCGGTGGATGGAGAGTAAAATGACGCTCCGACATAGCCATCTCTACCGGTTTTTGATGCATCTGTATATATTCGCGTCCAATCCATCCAAAACGAATTCAAGATAGAATTGAACAGCGAATTAGCATTTTTGGACTCCTTATCAACTCCAAAACACAAATTTATATTTGGCCTGTGAAATACCGAGTCAAATGGGAAGCTATAGAGAGGGAGAGAAGAATTTTGATAAACGGGGATTTGAATCTTTGGAAGCTAACGATAAGAAAAGGTCGGGACTTAGAACGCCAAAAAGGAGTATGTTCAATAAACCTAGAGAGGAGGGTGAGTTTAGGAAAAATAGGGTGAGTAGAAAACCTAGCTGTCTTTAGTAAATAACGATCAGCTAGGTATTGTCGCCGGAGACTTAAAGGAGGATCAACACATTCTACTTGTAAGGCATTTATGGGACTGGATTTCATAGCACCTGCTATGATCCTCAGAGCTTGAGACTGAATGCGGGTCAATTTAGTGGCATTGGATTTGGAAATAGGATCAAGTAGAAATGAACCATATTCTAGATGACTACGGACTAGAGCGTTATATATTAACTTTAATGTGGAAGGGTGAGAGCCCCACCACACTCCCGAAAGAGCGCGGAGGATATTCAAATTAGTCTGGCATTGGGAGATGACATATTCGATGTGAATGTTCCAGGATAATTTTGAGTCTAGGAACATACCTAAGAATTTGGTATTGGAAAGAACAGGGATCAAAGAGGAATTATAAGAAATAGATAACGGAGGAGTAATTCTCCTTCTCGAGAAGACCACGACAGCGCTTTTGGAAGGGGATAAATCCATACCATGAGAGGTAACCCATTTATTTAGGTTAACAAGGGCAGAGTTCAAAGCATTTTCGGCAACAATTATTGATTTATCAGAAGAATATAAAAGCAGGTCATCAGCGTATTGCAAAACACGACAGAAAGGATTAACTGTTGAGTGAATCATATAAGAGTAAATATTGAAAAGTAATGGACTTAAAACAGAACCTTGGGGAAGACCCTTCCATATAGTTCTTGAAAAGGGGGGGGATCCAGGGGATCTAAGAATAATAGATCTTTCTAAAAGAAAATTGAGAAGAAAATTTATAATCTTAATCGGAATCCCAAGATTATGAAGAATTTTTTGGAGGACTGGAAGGATTACATTATCATAGGCTGAAGAAAGATCTAAAAAAGCAGCAACGAGAAATTCTTGTCGAGAGAAAGCAAGTCTGATGTCAGTGGTTAGGACGCTGAGATTGTCCAACGTACTTTTAGCTCTTCTGAAGCCAAATTGGTTCCTTGGAAAAATAGAATGGTGTTCAGTGAACCATTCCAAACGATTCTTAATTAAATGTTCCGTAATCTTCGCTAGAACAGGAGAAAGGGCTATGGGTCTGTAGGATGAACCTACATTGGGATCTTTATGAGGTTTAGGGATGGGAATTATTATTTGAGTTTTCCAAGACTTTGGAATAGAACCTGATTTGAACATACAGTTAATGAGGGATAGAAGATACCAACGGGTAGATGGTAAAGTATTTTTCACCATTGAATATGACATTCCGTCAATACCAGGGGAAGAATCCTTAAGATGGTGTAAGGAGAAATCCAATTCGTTAATGGAGAAATCTTCTTCTAAAAAATGATTGGAGCTAGTAAAGTTATACCTGAAAGGTAATTCATCTAAATTTGGGACGGATGGGGGAGCAAGTTTATTTAAAAATTGATCAATCCAATTCCCGTGAACAGATTTGGGAAGATCAGGCTGAAAAATAGACCGAAAGCGTTTTACATTAGACCAGACGACACGAGAGGGAGTAAAAGGAGAGAGGGATTGACAGAATTTCTTCCAGCCTTCCCTCTTTTTTTTAAGGAGAATTCGTTTAGTCTGAGCTTGGGTCTTTCGAAACAAGAGGAAGTTTGCTTCCGACATATTAGATTTATATATCGCTTCAGCCTCTTTACGGGTTTTAACCGCTGCGGAACAGTCTCCATCCCACCAGGGGGGAGACGATCTGAAGTGATGGTTAGATCTTTTAAGTGGGATAAATTTCCGAGCGGATAGGTCTATAGCCTTTACAAATTGGTCATAGCAAGTGTCAATGTTATCCAAGTCCACTGGAGGGAGGGAATCCACTTCGACACTGAGAAAGGTACGGAATCCCACCCAATCTGTCCTATGTAGGTTGTATTTTTGAAGAGGGGGAGTTTTTTCAATATGTAAATTTACGTGAGGGAAAGAAATCAAAATGGGGAAATGGTCGCTTCCAAAAGACTCAGAAAGAATATTCCAGGAAACCAAGGATGCCAAGGATGAGGAGCAAAGAGAGATATCTACTGAGCTCGGGTTCTGAAATGGGACAGGAACTCGTGTTGGAGAACCATCATTCAGTAAACACAGGCCAAAATCGTCCTGGAGTTCCACCAAGGAGACTCCAATAGGGTTGCTTCGGGTGGAACCCCAAGACGGGTGATGAGCATTAAAATCTCCCAGAATAATATACGGGCCAGGAATTGAAGATAAAATATCCCGTAGTTCTAATGCTACGGAACATGTTGGAAGGGGGACATATATGGAGAGGATAGTGATATCTTTAACTCTCGCAGCAACAATATTGAAGTGACAACTGCGGGAGCCAAGAGAAATCTGGGAGAAGGGAAGAGATTTGTCAAGTAATAGGGCGGATCCGCCCTTACCATCCGCTCTATCATCCCGGAGACAGACATAGCCTGGGATCTTAAAAGGGAATCCCGGCTTCAGCCAAGTCTCCGAGATGGCAGCCACGGATGGAGAATACTTGACAAGGAGGTGGCGAAGATCTGCTTTGTTGGAAATTATACTGCGACTATTCCATTGCAAGACCCTCGCCACTATTGGCGAAGCCATTGGAAAGGAGGGATTGAAGGGAAGTGAGAATAGATGAGGCAACGTTGGACGGTATTTGATTGGGGGAACTCAGAATTTTGACCAAGGTGGTCAAAAGAAATTGAATAATACCCGTAAAAGAATTAGTTGAAGGTTGTTGATTTAAACCGCAACCATTTTCAGGTTGAGGAATACGGAAGTCTGCCCAGGCTTGTTCTAGAGCAGAGCGGTCATAGCCCTGGTTGGAACTAGTCGAAGAGTGGGATCGGGGTTTCAGAGAAATAATTTTTTTGTGGGATGAGTTGGTAAGACGAGACGGAGAAAGCAAACTTTGGGAAGAAATTGGAGAAGGAAGAGTTAGAGGGGGGTGAGCTGCAACTGAGGCGTATGATTTTTTAGCAGAAGGGACCAATTTGGACGCTTCCGCATAGGAAATATCTCTTTCAGACATTTCGAATTTGATTTTTCTTTGTCTTTCGAATTCTGGACAATTTCTATCAGTGGAATCATGATTTCCACTGCAAAAGATACATTTTGCTTTGTCAAGAGGAAGTGGGCAGTTTCTCCCAACGTGACCTTGACCACATCGGAAACAACGCTCAGAAGATCGGCATTTGTCAGCAACATGTCCAAACCTACAACACTTGAAACACTGTATTGTAGGGAATTCGTATTTTGAGACTGGAAGCGATGAATAAGCCATATATATCCGTTGGGGACGAACTTGGCCATCAAAGGTAATGACCATCGTCTCAGACGGAAAATATTTAGGCTGGCCATCAATTATCTTTTTAAAATTTAAGCGGCGGACCTTAGTAACTTTACCGCACCCTTCAGGGACTTCTATATTATGTAAAACCTCCTCGTCAGACCAATCGACTGGAACATTGCGAACAATTCCCATACGACTGACGTTAAAGGAGGGGATAAACAATTTGTTTTGACCTGTGAAGGCAGAGTGGTTAACGAATCGGTTGGCGGAATCAGCAGATGAAAATTCCACCGAAATCCTGTTCCTGCCAATTTGTTTCACTCCATCTCGTATAATTCCATCAACATTAAAATTTTTTAAAGAGGAACCAAATTTCACAGCATGGAATGAAAATCCGGAATTAGGCTGGGGTTCTTTTCTCTGAACGTGAACGATAAATGGACCAACGTCGCCAGGGACGTATAAACGGCCCTCAAAAGAATTCGGAGGGAGAGAGGGAGGAGAAGAGGTCGGGATTGGAGGAAGAGATTTTGAACTTGCTTCTGAAAGAGGAGTGCGAGGGGTCTTACGTGGGATTGTATCCTCTGTTTCAGTACATGAAGAATCAGAAGGATGAAAAGAGGGATTATTCTTAAGCTTATTTTTTTTACAGTTGGGCCTTTTACAATTTTTATTTTTCCGTTTCAGTTCCTGTTGGGAATCCGAAACTGTAATAAAGCTGGCAGGCGATGTAGGAGAAGCAAATTCATTGAAACATATAGGAGACTTAGAAGGGTCTGGAGGTTTCGGGGGAATAACTAAGTCCATTTTCCCAAAAGATAACCTGAATCACAAAAATAAATAATAAAACAAATGAACAAAAGAACAAACTTACCGAGAACTGGATAAAACAATAAACGGGATACAGATAAAGTAAACAATTAAATGAAAATAAAAATAACACAAATCTAAATAAGTTATTGCAACAGATTAAGACTAAATATCACGAAAAAAATAAGGAAATAATAGAGTTGCGAAAAACCTTTATCTTTATCTTTGATTATATAGCGTTCGTTCTCTCCATAGAGAACCTTTGCCAATGTCAAGTGTGGAAAAAAGGCTATGGCAACACTGATTAAATCAAATTTCGGATATTTGTCATTGTTGCTTGATAACAAAAGAATAAACTATACAATAAAACAAAAACTAAATAAGAAGTTGGCTACAATTAAACTAAAAGAAGAAAACGACATTATAATATACAGAAAGTACAAAATAAGTATATACAAACTTAAAAAAATAAACATGAACATAAGTATAAAAATTTCTATATTTTGATGTCGTTCTTTCTTATGAACTGAATGATTAATCCTAAAATGGGTTTGTTGGCAATAAATAAAAGTGATCTTATGTTGATGGGCAATTGAATTTTATATTTTAATAATTTGGAAACAAACGAAGGAAATCTATTATTTAATGGACATGAAAAAATGAGATGATTTAAATCGCCCTCTCCAAACCCGCAATCGCAAATTGGAGACTCTCTGACCCGCAGTCTAGCCAAATGAGTAGGAACAGAACAGTGACCCAAACGCATGCGAGATACCACAGAGGATTCCTTTCGAGAGAAAGTAAATGTTGAGAACCAAGGTTTTAAAGGAATAAAAGGTTGGATCTGGAAATATCTCGCACCTGTAATCTGGGATGATCTTTCCCACGCCCTCTGCCAGTCAGACGCCATCCAGAAACGAGTCATGGGAAGAAGATCCTCAATGAAATTAGTAGTGAAACATGGATCCCCGTTCACTGCGGCAAACCGAGCTTTTGCGTCGACTATTTCATTACCTACTATGCCACAATGACTAGGGATCCATGCAAGAACGACATCGGATCCCGATCTCTCCAAATCAAGCGCAAGTTGCTTGATCCGAAGAATCAGGAAACTACAGTTTGAAGAAAATGGATTAGCAAGAAGGGACTGTAAACAACTTAAGGAGTCAGAGAAGATAAGGAGCCTGCGAATCTTTCTGTGTAGGGCATAATTCAAGGCCTCCACAATAGCACGACATTCCCCGGAGAATACCGAACATTCCTTAGGAAGGCGAAAGTAAGCTGAATGAGCGGTGGATGGAGAGTAAAATGACGCTCCGACATAGCCATCTCTACCGGTTTTTGATGCATCTGTATATATTCGCGTCCAATCCATCCAAAACGAATTCAAGATAGAATTGAACAGCGAATTAGCATTTTTGGACTCCTTATCAACTCCAAAACACAAATTTATATTTGGCCTGTGAAATACCGAGTCAAATGGGAAGCTATAGAGAGGGAGAGAAGAATTTTGATAAACGGGGTTAGAAAGGGATTTGAATCTTTGGAAGCTAACGATAAGAAAAGGTCGGGACTTAGAACGCCAAAAAGGAGTATGTTCAATAAACCTAGAGAGGAGGGTGAGTTTAGGAAAAATAGGGTGAGTAGAAAACCTAGCTGTCTTTAGTAAATAACGATCAGCTAGGTATTGTCGCCGGAGACTTAAAGGAGGATCAACACATTCTACTTGTAAGGCATTTATGGGACTGGATTTCATAGCACCTGCTATGATCCTCAGAGCTTGAGACTGAATGCGGGTCAATTTAGTGGCATTGGATTTGGAAATAGGATCAAGTAGAAATGAACCATATTCTAGATGACTACGGACTAGAGCGTTATATATTAACTTTAATGTGGAAGGGTGAGAGCCCCACCACACTCCCGAAAGAGCGCGGAGGATATTCAAATTAGTCTGGCATTGGGAGATGACATATTCGATGTGAATGTTCCAGGATAATTTTGAGTCTAGGAACATACCTAAGAATTTGGTATTGGAAAGAACAGGGATCAAAGAGGAATTATAAGAAATAGATAACGGAGGAGTAATTCTCCTTCTCGAGAAGACCACGACAGCGCTTTTGGAAGGGGATAAATCCATACCATGAGAGGTAACACATTTATTTAGGTTAACAAGGGCAGAGTTCAAAGCATTTTCGGCAACAATTATTGATTTATCAGAAGAATATAAAAGCAGGTCATCAGCGTATTGCAAAACACGACAGAAAGGATTAACTGTTGAGTGAATCATATAAGAGTAAATATTGAAAAGTAATGGACTTAAAACAGAACCTTGGGGAAGACCCTTCCATATAGTTCTTGAAAAGGGGGGGGATCCAGGGGATCTAAGAATAATAGATCTTTCTAAAAGAAAATTGAGAAGAAAATTTATAATCTTAATCGGAATCCCAAGATTATGAAGAATTTTTTGGAGGACTGGAAGGATTACATTATCATAGGCTGAAGAAAGATCTAAAAAAGCAGCAACGAGAAATTCTTGTCGAGAGAAAGCAAGTCTGATGTCAGTGGTTAGGACGCTGAGATTGTCCAACGTACTTTTAGCTCTTCTGAAGCCAAATTGGTTCCTTGGAAAAATAGAATGGTGTTCAGTGATATTCAGTCCAAACGATTCTTAATTAAATGTTCCGTAATCTTCGCTAGAACAGGAGAAAGGGCTATGGGTCTGTAGGATGAACCTACATTGGGATCTTTATGAGGTTTAGGGATGGGAATTATTATTTGAGTTTTCCAAGACTTTGGAATAGAACCTGATTTGAACATACAGTTAATGAGGGATAGAAGATACCAACGGGTAGATGGTAAAGTATTTTTCACCATTGAATATGACATTCCGTCAATACCAGGGGAAGAATCCTTAAGATGGTGTAAGGAGAAATCCATTTCGTTAATGGAGAAATCTTCTTCTAAAAAATGATTGGAGCTAGTAAAGTTATACCTGAAAGGTAATTCATCTAAATTTGGGACGGATGGGGGAGCAAGTTTATTTAAAAATTGATCAATCCAATTCCCGTGAACAGATTTGGGAAGATCAGGCTGAAAAATAGACCGAAAGCGTTTTACATTAGACCAGACGACACGAGAGGGAGTAAAAGGAGAGAGGGATTGACAGAATTTCTTCCAGCCTTCCCTCTTTTTTTTAAGGAGAATTCGTTTAGTCTGAGCTTGGGTCTTTCGAAACAAGAGGAAGTTTGCTTCCGACATATTAGATTTATATATCGCTTCAGCCTCTTTACGGGTTTTAACCGCTGCGGAACAGTCTCCATCCCACCAGGGGGGAGACGATCTGAAGTGATGGTTAGATCTTTTAAGTGGGATAAATTTCCGAGCGGATAGGTCTATAGCCTTTACAAATTGGTCATAGCAAGTGTCAATGTTATCCAAGTCCACTGGAGGGAGGGAATCCACTTCGACACTGAGAAAGGTACGGAATCCCACCCAATCTGCCCTATGTAGGTTGTATTTTTGAAGAGGGGGAGTTTTTTCAATATGTAAATTTACGTGAGGGAAAGAAATCAAAATGGGGAAATGGTCGCTTCCAAAAGACTCAGAAAGAATATTCCAGGAAACCAAGGATGCCAAGGATGAGGAGCAAAGAGAGATATCTACTGAGCTCGGGTTCTGAAATGGGACAGGAACTCGTGTTGGAGAACCATCATTCAGTAAACACAGGCCAAAATCGTCCTGGAGTTCCACCAAGGAGACTCCAAGAGGGTTGCTTCGGGTGGAACCCCAAGACGGGTGATGAGCATTAAAATCTCCCAGAATAATATACGGGCCAGGAATTGAAGATAAAATATCCCGTAGTTCTAATGCTACGGAACATGTTGGAAGGGGGACATATATGGAGAGGATAGTGATATCTTTAACTCTCGCAGCAACAATATTGAAGTGACAACTGCGGGAGCCAAGAGAAATCTGGGAGAAGGGAAGAGATTTGTCAAGTAATAGGGCGGATCCGCCCTTACCATCCGCTCTATCATCCCGGAGACAGACATAGCCTGGGATCTTAAAAGGGAATCCCGGCTTCAGCCAAGTCTCCGAGATGGCAGCCACGGATGGAGAATACTTGACAAGGAGGTGGCGAAGATCTGCTTTGTTGGAAATTATACTGCGACTATTCCATTGCAAGACCCTCGCCACTATTGGCGAAGCCATTGGAAAGGAGGGATTGAAGGGAAGTGAGAATAGATGAGGCAACGTTGGACGGTATTTGATTGGGGGAACTCAGAATTTTGACCAAGGTGGTCAAAAGAAATTGAATAATACCCGTAAAAGAATTAGTTGAAGGTTGTTGATTTAAACCGCAACCATTTTCAGGTTGAGGAATACGGAAGTCTGCCCAGGCTTGTTCTAGAGCAGAGCGGTCATAGCCCTGGTTGGAACTAGTCGAAGAGTGGGATCGGGGTTTCAGAGAAATAATTTTTTTGTGGGATGAGTTGGTAGGACGAGACGGAGAAAGCAAACTTTGGGAAGAAATTGGAGAAGGAAGAGTTAGAGGGGGGTGAGCTGCAACTGAGGCGTATGATTTTTTAGCAGAAGGGACCAATTTGGACGCTTCCGCATAGGAAATATCTCTTTCAGACATTTCGAATTTGATTTTTCTTTGTCTTTCGAATTCTGGACAATTTCTATCAGTGGAATCATGATTTCCACTGCAAAAGATACATTTTGCTTTGTCAAGAGGAAGTGGGCAGTTTCTCCCAACGTGACCTTGACCACATCGGAAACAACGCTCAGAAGATCGGCATTTGTCAGCAACATGTCCAAACCTACAACACTTGAAGCACTGTATTGTAGGGAATTCGTATTTTGAGACTGGAAGCGATGAATAAGCCATATATATCCGTTGGGGACGAACTTGGCCATCAAAGGTAATGACCATCGTCTCAGACGGAAAATATTTAGGCTGGCCATCAATTATCTTTTTAAAATTTAAGCGGCGGACCTTAGTAACTTTACCGCACCCTTCAGGGACTTCTATATTATGTAAAACCTCCTCGTCAGACCAATCGACTGGAACATTGCGAACAATTCCCATACGACTGACGTTAAAGGAGGGGATAAACAATTTGTTTTGACCTGTGAAGGCAGAGTGGTTAACGAATCGGTTGGCGGAATCAGCAGATGAAAATTCCACCGAAATCCTGTTCCTGCCAATTTGTTTCACTCCATCTCGTATAATTCCATCAACATTAAAATTTTTTAAAGAGGAACCAAATTTCACAGCATGGAATGAAAATCCGGAATTAGGCTGGGGTTCTTTTCTCTGAACGTGAACGATAAATGGACCAACGTCGCCAGGGACGTATAAACGGCCCTCAAAAGAATTCGGAGGGAGAGAGGGAGGAGAAGAGGTCGGGATTGGAGGAAGAGATTTTGAACTTGCTTCTGAAAGAGGAGTGCGAGGGGTCTTACGTGGGATTGTATCCTCTGTTTCAGTACATGAAGAATCAGAAGGATGAAAAGAGGGATTATTCTTAAGCTTATTTTTTTTACAGTTGGGCCTTTTACAATTTTTATTTTTCCGTTTCAGTTCCTGTTGGGAATCCGAAACTGTAATAAAGCTGGCAGGCGATGTAGGAGAAGCAAATTCATTGAAACATATAGGAGACTTAGAAGGGTCTGGAGGTTTCGGGGGAATAACTAAGTCCATTTTCCCAAAAGATAACCTGAATCACAAAAATAAATAATAAAACAAATGAACAAAAGAACAAACTTACCGAGAACTGGATAAAACAATAAACGGGATACAGATAAAGTAAACAATTAAATGAAAATAAAAATAACACAAATCTAAATAAGTTATTGCAACAGATTAAGACTAAATATCACGAAAAAAATAAGGAAATAATAGAGTTGCGAAAAACCTTTATCTTTATCTTTGATTATATAGCGTTCGTTCTCTCCATAGAGAACCTTTGCCAATGTCAAGTGTGGAAAAAAGGCTATGGCAACACTGATTAAATCAAATTTCGGATATTTGTCATTGTTGCTTGATAACAAAAGAATAAACTATACAATAAAACAAAAACTAAATAAGAAGTTGGCTACAATTAAACTAAAAGAAGAAAACGACATTATAATATACAGAAAGTACAAAATAAGTATATACAAACTTAAAAAAATAAACATGAACATAAGTATAAAAATTTCTATATTTTGATGTCGTTCTTTCTTATGAACTGAATGATTAATCCTAAAATGGGTTTGTTGGCAATAAATAAAAGTGATCTTATGTTGATGGGCAATTGAATTTTATATTTTAATAATTTGGAAACAAACGAAGGAAATCTATTATTTAATGGACATGAAAAAATGAGATGATTTAAATCGCCCTCTCCAAACCCGCAATCGCAAATTGGAGACTCTCTGACCCGCAGTCTAGCCAAATGAGTAGGAACAGAACAGTGACCCAAACGCATGCGAGATACCACAGAGGATTCCTTTCGAGAGAAAGTAAATGTTGAGAACCAAGGTTTTAAAGGAATAAAAGGTTGGATCTGGAAATATCTCGCACCTGTAATCTGGGATGATCTTTCCCACGCCCTCTGCCAGTCAGACGCCATCCAGAAACGAGTCATGGGAAGAAGATCCTCAATGAAATTAGTAGTGAAACATGGATCCCCGTTCACTGCGGCAAACCGAGCTTTTGCGTCGACTATTTCATTACCTACTATGCCACAATGACTAGGGATCCATGCAAGAACGACATCGGATCCCGATCTCTCCAAATCAAGCGCAAGTTGCTTGATCCGAAGAATCAGGAAACTACAGTTTGAAGAAAATGGATTAGCAAGAAGGGACTGTAAACAACTTAAGGAGTCAGAGAAGATAAGGAGCCTGCGAATCTTTCTGTGTAGGGCATAATTCAAGGCCTCCACAATAGCACGACATTCCCCGGAGAATACCGAACATTCCTTAGGAAGGCGAAAGTAAGCTGAATGAGCGGTGGATGGAGAGTAAAATGACGCTCCGACATAGCCATCTCTACCGGTTTTTGATGCATCTGTATATATTCGCGTCCAATCCATCCAAAACGAATTCAAGATAGAATTGAACAGCGAATTAGCATTTTTGGACTCCTTATCAACTCCAAAACACAAATTTATATTTGGCCTGTGAAATACCGAGTCAAATGGGAAGCTATAGAGAGGGAGAGAAGAATTTTGATAAACGGGGTTAGAAAGGGATTTGAATCTTTGGAAGCTAACGATAAGAAAAGGTCGGGACTTAGAACGCCAAAAAGGAGTATGTTCAATAAACCTAGAGAGGAGGGTGAGTTTAGGAAAAATAGGGTGAGTAGAAAACCTAGCTGTCTTTAGTAAATAACGATCAGCTAGGTATTGTCGCCGGAGACTTAAAGGAGGATCAACACATTCTACTTGTAAGGCATTTATGGGACTGGATTTCATAGCACCTGCTATGATCCTCAGAGCTTGAGACTGAATGCGGGTCAATTTAGTGGCATTGGATTTGGAAATAGGATCAAGTAGAAATGAACCATATTCTAGATGACTACGGACTAGAGCGTTATATATTAACTTTAATGTGGAAGGGTGAGAGCCCCACCACACTCCCGAAAGAGCGCGGAGGATATTCAAATTAGTCTGGCATTGGGAGATGACATATTCGATGTGAATGTTCCAGGATAATTTTGAGTCTAGGAACATACCTAAGAATTTGGTATTGGAAAGAACAGGGATCAAAGAGGAATTATAAGAAATAGATAACGGAGGAGTAATTCTCCTTCTCGAGAAGACCACGACAGCGCTTTTGGAAGGGGATAAATCCATACCATGAGAGGTAACCCATTTATTTAGGTTAACAAGGGCAGAGTTCAAAGCATTTTCGGCAACAATTATTGATTTATCAGAAGAATATAAAAGCAGGTCATCAGCGTATTGCAAAACACGACAGAAAGGATTAACTGTTGAGTGAATCATATAAGAGTAAATATTGAAAAGTAATGGACTTAAAACAGAACCTAGCTCAAAATATACTATGTCAAATTACAGTGTACGTATTGAAAAATTTAGCAATACACTTTTGAACCAAATGTTTCATATAGCTCTAAACTTTTTAAATCCATTCAGTGAACTTTTGTAAGTTGCTATCTCAATATGTGGCAGTTTTTAAAAAAATTAAGGAAATGGCACGCTAGACTAAAAAACAGCTGGCAGTTCTGATTTATTTTATGAATGTTGTAAAAAAATTTATTCTCTTAATGATAAACATGAAGATTATGTGTGAAAATAATGTGATGCTCGAAAAATGATTGTTAAAAATATTTTAAGTCTTCTCTAAACAGTCTAAAGAGATTTTAAGTCTTCTCTCTAAAGTATTTGAAATCTCTGGGTTCGGTTGTTCCTCGCATGTTTTAGAATTACAATATAATTAAATCTTATATTTAATATTATGGTAGTGGCATGAGTTTTAATTAAGAGTAAGCGGGCTGTGGGTTGGTGGATATATAATTTTTATAAATTGATTGTAGTTGCACGATTATGTATATTTAATAAAAATTATTTGTAAAGTTTTTTATTGTTTTATTTTATTATAAAAACCAAAAATATTTCCATATTATCGAAGGTATTCTAAATTAGATCTATAAGAAAATTTTGTTCAACACTTAAGTTATTTATACTTTGGTCATTTTACTTTTGGTAAATAATTAAGAAAACTTATGACAAAAATTTCAATGGGTAGTAACCAAATATTTTAAAGTATTTTTGTTAATGAATGTTTAGCATATATATATTTATCTCCTCCCGTATTCATTATTTGTATTCTTAATACTAGATGGGTGGATCATAGTAGAGCGTTCATATTGATAAACTGTTCTGTTATCATTTATTGGCAATAACACTTTTTACGTGGTGCAACATTTTCTTTGCAATGTCAGTAAATTCAATACTGCTGGTAATTAGCGTACTGATTAAGGATTGAAGCTGTATATTTTAATTCAGTATATATTGAAAGAAATAATAAACCCTACCCAAATATTATAAAATGTCTTTATTGAAACTCTTGGTTTCTTTCGAGTTATTACAAAACTATAACCTTAATATCTATGAAATATTCTATCTGGTAACATAAAATCATAATAAACTAAATTTCATTATAACTAAATTAAAATTCTCATTGGACATAAATAATTTTCAGAAAAATTATAAGATACGAAGTATATGTTGAAATTATATTGCACATAAAATAATTTTCTAACAAAAGCTACCTATCACAAAGATTTCTAAAAAAGAATATTGTTTAAAATAATTTTATTCCATCACATCAAAGATGATTCCTTTTTCTTCTTAAACTTCTCATAAAATATACTAGGAAACTATCATCAATAATACATTTGAAAAACTTCAATTCCCTTTTTCTAGTACATATATTTTTGTAACAAGAGTAGTTTAAAAAAAAATTTATTTTTGTAACAAAAGTAGTACAAAAATTAAGTAACCAAAACACATCAAATATTGAAATTTGAAAATGTCAAATTCCAAATGTTATATGAGCGATGTAACGGTATTTACTACTGTTACATCTAATATTGGTAGTTATTGATTAAAAATGTTATTCATTCATTCATCAAATTTGCATTAAATCATGCTGCCCAGGGAAACCACATTGGTGTGATATGAAAAATATCAAACCAATGTTGGTGACTAACACTGGTGTTGCGTGCAAAGCTATCGGACAAATGAAATTTTTAGACAGGATTTAAAACTATTGAAATTTTTATTAATATATTTTATAGTCTCTTGAAAATGTCAGTCACAGAGATCTACTAATGGCAGACAAAAGAATCTTGTATAGATGTGTATAGATGTCAGTGTTAAAATACCATTTGAAGTAAAAATTATTTCTTTCTTCAATTTTATGAAACATTTTTTTATATACAGATTTCATAAGTATACATACATACTTAAGAATGAAAAGTACCTATTTACAGCAGTATAGCAGATTAAATGTAAGTACAATTATTTCCATGACATTGAGGAATTTTGTGTATCGCTTCATAAAACGTTATCATATGAATAACAACAATTTTATTTCATGACCTATCAACAATTTTTAGAACAACATTTTTGCAATTCTGTCATTTTTCCAATTTTCAATTTTTCAACCTAAACCAAATAATGGATATCCAGTGTATTGGTTATCATGCGATAGTCAATGCGCTAGATATCCATTAGACAATGCGAGAATCATTTTTATGTGTGCTTTGTGCAGAAATGCAGTTCATGAAATATAAAGTTTCCAATTTTTTATTACAAAAAAATTTTAAAATTTAATCTAAAAATAATAAGAAGAAAATCAACGATATATGTTATATATATTTTTTTTTAAAAAACAATAACAAAAAAGACGAGTCACTCCAGATTACCCCGTAAGAGATAGAAAGATGGGCTATTTTTAGTTTTTTTTTCATGAAATAAAAATTACATTTTTAGATTATATGTAATTTTTATTTTGAATATACATATATAAATAAAAATTACATACAATCTACATTTCCACTTTATATTTCATCCATCTGGGCTGTCCCGAATTTGCCCCAGTTTGGAGAGCATCATGGTGGAGATTTTGACATAGTTCAAATTTTAAAGCTAGAAGACCAATTAAATAAATATTGAATTTTCATAATTACTTTTCACATTATTTAAATAATTTATACTGTACAAAAAGTGTCATCATGTATATGAGTATGCTTATGATTCATATACACACAACTCCCATCTGTCCAGATGCACATGTCTCGCTTTCTCCCTTGTACTCTAAACGGAATCCCTTCAAAGTTCCTTAAAATACAGCAAATGAAGCAGCCAATACAATTATTAAACTTATAAAACAACTTCAGCAGCATTACCTTTCATCAAAATGCCTTTTATCTATGTTTGTGAATTTATCTATGGAGACAATTGTAAAACAAACTTTGAAGGAATAGAATGAACAGGAACCAACAATTCATTCTAAAACTTGAAGCAAATCTCAACCCCAACATTGATATTAGTTGCTGTCATTGGATCTAGACTCCATATCAAAACATTTTTTACATTATAGATGTATAATATGTAATTTTTCGCTATTTAGCCAAATAACTGAAACCTTTAACATTAAATATGGATATGTAATTTTTTGCTATTTTGTTGTATAACTGAAACCTATAAGAGTTCTTTAACGCAGCTGACACTGAATACAAACTGCTTTTCTATCATTCAAAATTTTTCAACCTTTTATCTGCAAATCCACTTTGGTCTAATTTTTTTAAAACACAAAAATGCTGATAACTCCAATATAGAGAGAATATTTCAACTGATTTTTTAACAGTGAATAAAAAAAGAAATTCATTAAGTACACAAACTGTTTCCTCAATAATTAGAACAAAATAGACTTCCAAAGATTTTAATTGTTCATTTTTACAAATTTCTCTTCAACAAAGAAGCCATTTTAAAGACAAAGTAAGGACTGAAAATTTCAAAAGCCTTAAAAACGCAATGAGATGTTATAAAATCCTCATCACAAAATATTGAATTAAATGTTCTTAAATTTTTAAGTTTTGTACACTATTTTTCGTAGAAGGGGAGATGAAGTTATTTTTGTTGGTAAGGAGAGAAGAGATACCAAGATGTTTTAGTTTTTTTGGCTTTTATATGATTTGTTTTTGTTCATAAGAAAAGAGGTAATAATTTATTTTAATTTAATTACTTATGCCAAAAATTCTGATTGTGTTGTAACCCATTAATTTATATTTTATAATACTGATTGAATAATATCATAATCTTAAAGGATTAACAAAGAATCCATTATAACCTTTTATTTTATTAGGAAGCAAGAAAAAATTTTCTAATTGAAACAGATGAAAAATCTCAAATTTGAGAAAATTTCCAATTCTTAAGCCCAAAAATTCAGGATTCTTAGGTTCAACATTTTGCACTGGTTCGATGTAAGAAAATATAAACAGTGTTTAAAAATAAATTCACAGAGCCCCTCCTTTTTTTCCTAAGTGGCGGAAAGAAAAACTCTCAAAAATTTTACTGTAATATATGGTCGTTTGGAGATTATAGAAAATGAAACACGTGTGATTTTGATTCACAAATGGGTTCATAAATTATGAAAAAACATAGTATATATAATATGACAAAAGCATTTCAAGATATTAAACTTGAATAAATTATGTTTGCGTAACTATTGTGATGTTGCATGGTCTCTGAGAAAAAATATTGTGAAAGATGGACGGACAGATGACAAACGCATTTCGTAAGTATTATATTTTTCCAATTGAGATACTAAAAATAAATCATTTTAGATTCGATCTAACTTTAATTAGACGGCTTTAATAATTTTTCTACGTTGGAAGGGGATGTTGATGGATAGGCATGTTACGAAATATGATTTCCCAGTTACCGTCTTATAAATGGAATAGACACTAGGAAACAAAAAGATTATAGCTTATTTACTAAAAACAATCATTGTTAAACTATTCTGACTAATTTATCACAATATTCATCTGAATGATAAGATACGTAAGCAAAACATATTTATTGTGTTCAACAAGTTCGTTTCTTGAAAATCTAATCTTGTCAAATTATGTTCATAACACACGTCAGACTCAATAAGAAACGTTTATAAATTCACAAACATTGTTTTGTATTTGAACACAATATTTACAAGAATAACTAGTACTATTTTAAGTAACATTTATCATTAAATTCAATATTCAAAGTCTTATAATTCACTTTGTACGCGTAACATTGGACAGGTACTTACCTATTTCTACATGAAACGGTAAAAATAATGAATTCCAGAATCTCCCAAATAAGTTTGACAAATATTTGACTCATTATAGTTACTTCACTAGCAAAATCAAAATAATTTCCTTTCTAATATTTTTTATAACAATCATTTCTAATGGTGTCTTTCGATCATCCATGAGTGGAAAAATGTTTTGTGTTTAATCAAAATTATATTTCAACATTTTAAAATTTACCCAATTATTCCTTAGAAATTACTGTCCAATTCTGTTTTAAATTAATTATATATTATTTACTGGTATTACTATAATCAACTAAATAATTGAATTGTGTAATAAAAACACTAAAAAATAATATATACAAGCACAGTTAAAATAACAAACATCTTTAAACCAACTAACAAATCAATAACAAGTATAAAGTGTACGCTGGATGGTACTGTCCTGACTGAATTTCAGGTAGTAAGTTTGTGTAAACTTTGACTAGTGGAAATGAAATAAGGATTATTATACATAATTGATTATCTATACTTAATGACTATAATCTCACTAGCTGCCCTCGGGCTTCACAGGAATAATCTTATTTTAACCGTCCAGGGGTGGGCCTAAATAAACCATGGAGACTTCAGTATTGCCATACACAGCTGAAACTGTTGGGTACAATTTTTTGTCTGGTAAGTCTGAAAATTCAAAAAATGAATGCCTTTTTAAAAAGTTACGTAAATAAGTTAATTAACATTATATTCAAACCTTTGAGGAATCCAAAAAATCTAATATTATTTGTACCAAATGAAAGTTAATTTACCTCTGAAAGCAACGCCTAAAAATTCGAAATTTTTCTCAAATGACAGTGTATTGTCCTCACAGTCTAGGATCACTCTGATTCTCTCGCCAACCTTAAATAATAAATGTAATTTAGTTATAACTTAATCCTCACTGAGAAAGACAAACTTTTATCTGCAAGTCAACTTTAGTCCAATTTTTTTAAAACACAACAATGCTGATACATATTCCCAATTGTTGAAAATAGTACATATCTCTTGCATACCACAATTGTTTAAGTTTTGTTTTGCACTTGTCAAATAGTCACAAAAATATAATATTGATAAGTCAGCCCACATAATAGAGCCGTAATGAAGTTTTAGGACATAAAAAATAAAAACCTCAGTTGCGCAGTTTTCAAGCCCTTACATTTGAAATAAAATTTACAGAAGGTTAATTAGTTATGATCAAATACTAAGTATAGAAAAATTTGGCACTGAGTGCATGATTACTTTCTGAAATATATAGTGAGTCCGAGTGATAGCCCTTCATTCAAAAAGAAACTTAGAATTTTACTACATTAATGTTTAAGTTAGGCAGCTATCTCTGATAGTAAGCATGTCTTTTACTCAACATTATTTAAATTGTTTAAATGAACCTGAAAACGTAAATCTATTTTTACAATAGTTGTTAGGCAGGGAGTTCTTTCTTATACACTGATTACTGTTTCACTGAATAGTACATAATATGATAAATAAAATAATATACCGTATTATTAAACATAAAGCTTAGTATTCCCGTGGAGCTACGAACCCCATCCTAACCGAGGTACGAAACAAATGCTAAAAAGATCTATAAATCTAAAAATATTCCAAACAACAGTAGAAAAACATATATGTTTTGTTTACATATACGAAATACTTTTATTTATTTGGCCATATATGACATATGATACATAAATCATATCTTTATATAATATGTAGATATTTTAAATGAGTGTAGTAAAAGTATAAAACACCATATTGTTAAATTGAAGACTGTTATTTTGACCTTCTATATTTCTGAAACTCTTCATATCCTCAATGTAATTTTTTTTTGTGATTAATAAATATTTCATCACAACTAGTTACTTGACATATAATTTCATTCTAAACTTAGGGATTTCAGCCGTTCTTTCGGCAATTTATATAATTTGTTAGATAAATTTATAAGGTAGTCTAGGAGAATTAATAGATAGTATCGATATTAATATTATAATTCTGCATTTACCTACATTATTACATCTGATATTCATACATTAACAAAAGATATTACCTGATATTTTGGTGGGTTATTAGACAATGGGTAATTTCCCTGTGCATCTCCATTATGCAGTAAATGATTGTCTACAAGATTCCAACCCCAACTTTCATCATCAGAGCCCAAAAGTGCCACATATCCTTGACATTGCAGGGTGGCATCCTTAGTTGCTATCCCTATGACGGCTACTGTACCCAGTGGACCTTCCCATATAACTTCCCAAGCATGACGACCCTGTCGAAAACCTATCTTTCCCCTACATGCATCTGTACTTTGAGCAACTGGATTTCTGAAAACATTTAAATAAACAATTTTTATAACAATTAAATCAACTTTTGTCAATTTTATTTAGGAAGTATAATACTTCTACGATAGGATAATTATATAATTTTACAAATGGCTATGATAAGTTTAAATCCCACTAATATTATAATGTGAAAGTTTGGATGTTTGTTGTTCAATCATGAAATCATAGAAACTCTATATAAATGTAGTTCTTGATTCGAATTAACATATAGATTATATATATACTTTTTAAACTCGGAAATAACATAAATTTGTAGGATGAAACTCAGTGTTTTTTCCTCAATAATAAAAATTAACTATTACACCATGTCAATAGATGGTGCACAATGTGTATATTTAATAAGCGAAACGTTTATTATTTTTTATAGAAAGATATTTCTCCTCATTTTCAATCTCAGTGGTCCTACTGCTTTGATTGAATATCCCCACAATCGAAGAGGTGAAGAAGTTAGAGCTATTATATTTTTATTATGAAAAGAAGTTAAAAAAAAATTGTAAAAATTGGTGCCAAAATATTACATAATGATACCATTGTTTTGTAGCAAAATAATAAGTCTGAAACTCATCTATGGTTTAAATGCAATAAATAATTTTTAAAAAAACTTGTAAGCTCTCCCTTTCTCGATCATACACATGTCTATTCTTATTATTTGATAGGAAAAGTAAATATTTATGTCCATGATAGAGTATAGATATCATATAGAGTTATCTATTGTTCACATTCAATCAGTTACTTTGTTTATCATTAGATTCTCCAACATAATCCCTCAGCCTACAATAAAATAAAACAAGTGTACTTATTCAGTTTGTTTTGCCTTTACTTTAGTGATAAATCAAGCCTTCTCCCTTGAAAGATTATGGAAAAAAAGTCTTACAAAGAAGTTCATAAAGAAGATAAAAAAATAAACTAAAAAAAGCCAAAAATATTTCCTAAAAGTAACCAAATGAATGAGTGTGATATAAAGAATTTTAAAAAATGTGCCTACTTTTTTACTACGAATTTAAAAAGTGTGTAAACTATTAAACTAAATACATGACAAAAAAATACTGAAAAAGCACCAAATCTTAACTTGATTAAGGTTTCTCCCTGGAATAAGGTTTCTTAGAGAAAAGATGACCAATCCTAACAAACATATTACAGCATTCTTGGGTATAAGTAAAAATTACATTATTCTGCAAAATCAGGGGCTGTTTTATAAAGGCTAAAAATTTGTTTTGCCTTCAAAATATAAAGCTTGGCTTATAGTAAGCAAAAGCTTCATAATGTGGTTAAGGTAAATTATTTAAACTTCAAGTAGTCATGTGGTCATTTCGAATACAAGACGTTCTAACCTTTTCTAGTTTCAGGTAATATAACACACAAATGAATAAAATAATCATTCTTCTTTATATACTGGCACATTACTTTTCGATCGGGAAACATTTTGGTAACAAAAACCTTTTTTAAACATAAAATAAAAACCATATGAATCATCTAAATTGGTAAGGTTCCAGCGACATAGAGTAATCTAAACAATGCTCAGATCATTCAGGATCAATTGTTTTACAGCCACAAGCTCTGTTGTATGATATAGCCGTTTTTCTACGAAATTGTGGTATGTTTGACCTTGTCAATAATTTCATCACTTACGGATAAATTCCAGGCTGGTACAAAGGTAGTCACCCCTACATCATTACTACAGATTCCAGACTTTTCTGTAAGAATATTCTGTGGTTGATTTCTCACCCTATCGTAATTAGATTTTTGCCACTTGGCTACCTTATCACTTCCCATAAAAAATTCAGCTCTTACCGATAGTTAATTTTTCTTTGTCTAAGTTACTTACTAGGTCTACATATAGAATTCTTTCAATTTTTCCTATATCTGACAGGTGATCAGAAACTTCTGAATCTGAGCCTTTGAACATTGATTCACTCTCTCGATCTTCTTCAAAAACTATTTACACTATGCCGTTATCACTAATATGTTTATAATAAAATACACACACAACATTACAAACTATTTACATAACACAGCACAAAACTTTTGCACAGAGGGTTGCACACAACTTTTCAACACCAGGCACACATAAACAATTCTATGTCTGATAAAGAAAAGCACCACGGGACACAAAGAGAAAGAGTAGCAATAGTTATTTGTATGCATAAGAAACCTATTACAGGTAACTAGAAATGAGGACGACTTATAATATGATTTTATTGCTGATTATTTGCCAGAGGCGTTCAATCCAACATTGTGTGACCGCTTAATGATTAAGAAACACAGGCACTTTCTGTCTACATTAAGGGTACATTTTAAATAAGTGCAGTCAAGAACATTCTTAAGACTGAAAATACCGAAACCATATTTGAAGCGGCAAAAAATAGACATACTTTGCTATTTTGTGCAAATACAAGTGGCCGCATGATAAATTTAATCATAAATTTTTAAACTCACTAATTCTAAAACTCTTAAAAGTATTTTTGAGAAATAGAGCGTAGTTCGTAGGAACCATAGAACATTTAATGATTAGTTTACTATTTTTTGTAAAAAAAATCAAGGTTTACTTAGGATCAAAAACATATATCTTAAAGTTTCTTTATTCATTGACATTATTACCACTAGCTACTTCCGCACCCATTTGTCAAGGGTTAACCAGAACTTACAAGGCCTATTATGCATAAAGGAATTTTGAAGGCTTACTGAAGGTCATGGAGATTTGATATAAAGAATTGAGTCACGCAAAACTAGGAAAATAATGACCAGATTGTCTTGTTCATGTCATGGACTAATTGATAAAATTAAATTTCAACGATAATTGTTCCTTGGCAAAACTTATGCCCAAAAGTTGTGATTGAACTCTCAATCATAGCGTACATTGTTGAAATTATTTTCAGCTATGATTGTCGAAAATTGATACTAGAGTCAACATTTAAGAGACGTATAGAACTTATTGAAACCTTATTACGAAACAGAATGAAAGTAGACAAAATAAAGTATTGCAATACTATTTTTCCAGTTTTATTGATAGGTTGAATACAAAGTATTATTCCAGTTTAAAAGTTACATTAATATTGTATACAAGCTCTTAATTTATAAGCCATCCTAAGTATAAAACTTAAACATATGCAGTTTTATTAACCCCGTGACATTGCAAGAATCAACCTCCATGAGATAGCAATGGACAAATGAGCCATATCTAGAAAATGAGTTCACTGTATCTTCAATGTTTTTATTAGGCATTGCAAAACAAACTTACCAAAATATGAAATTATTTGTATATTAAGAATTTGTTATCAATTGATATTTGTACAAACCTGTGTAATGTAAATCCATTGGGTTTTATATAAATATTGCGTGAACAATCGAATGGATTCCAGCTATGGTAAAACGCTCTTAACTTAGCTTTATAAGTAGGTACAGTCGACAATAAATCGGATTTCAAGGCTTCCTCGGCGAGTTTTCTTATGCAATGTAACCTCCAAACATCATTATTTTCGTCATTTAGGATCCTATACCATGTTTTGCATACTAATGAACAACTTCGCAAATCACGAAGATTTAAATATGAAAAAATACTTTCTAAGATTTGATCTGAAACTAATTCCGTTATAGCATATTCCTCGCTATCTGATGATTCAGACATATTTCTATTTCTATGTATAAAGTTTTTTCTTACACAAATTTATTTCGTTTTGTTCGTGGCAATCTGTTTTAAAACACAACCAAAATACTGTAACTTAAGTTACCGCATTCGAAGCTTTTAATGTAGTTGATTTTTATTATAAAAAATGGTATAGGAAACACGGAACCATTGCACTAGACATGTTTGTTGACGTTATTCTGATTTTGACAAACATTTGTTATGATAATACAAAAAATTGGAACATAACCCCAATTTCATTATCAATAACCAAGTAATCTGTCATTACAATTTAGTTCTCTAAATGGCATTTGAGTTAAATATGAGATAAAATATTGAATTAATAAAGTAATGCAGAGTAATATTGCCACTTCGATAAGATTTCAATAGCTAATACATATAAATATTTATATGAAAATTATAGGGATTAAGGGATAAATTAAATAGACGATGTTTTAATGCCATATAAAGTATGGAGTGTATGTTGAAAGGACTAATAATGAGCACCTTAAAAATATTTTTCATGGAACATTTTCAAAGATATCCTGAAAAAATATGTTCACCCCCCTTATTTATCCTAGTAGAGAGCCTCATTTTTCCTATACTCGACTACGGTGATCTTGTTTATTGCCCGAAGCGGAGGCGGAGGCGGAGGCGGAGGCGGAGGCGGTGGCGGAGGCGGAGGCGGAAGCGGTGGCGGAGGCTAAGGGGGAGCGAAGGGGAAAGCGAAGACGAGCGCAAAGGGAGAGGCGAAGACGAAAGCGAAAGCGAACGCAAACACGTAGGCAAACGCGAAGGCGAAGCCGAAGCCGAAGCTGAAGGCGAAAGCGAAAGCAAAGGCAGAGGCATAGCGGAAGGGGAAATGGACGGGGAAGGAGAAGAAAAATTAATACGCGAAGGCGAACGCGAACGCGAATGCGTACGCGTACTACACCGCGAACTTAAGGCGAAAGCGAAGGCATATGCAAAGGGGAAGAGGAAAGTGACGGGGAAAGAGAGGAAAAACTAATACCATGAAACAAGCAATTTCACGTTCCTATGGAAAACTCGAAATACACCGAGCCACGCTCGGTCACCAAGTACTATATATTTATATATGTATGTGTGTGTATTTCAATACGTGCTGGCTGTAAACCGGCTGTGTTGTAGCCGAATAAATAATAGATGGCTATAGCCGTGTTGAAGATACTTATTGCATAACTGCATAAGTCGAGCTGGAAACCTTTTAGTGGATAATATTTGAAACAATTTAAAATTAAGGCGTGTAATTTAATTTTTAATTTGTTATTGATTGTAAGGAAATACAATATACACCTACTGTTTTATCTGTTGTATTTTCTATCCACAAATAAATTATTAATATTATTTCCAAAATATTATAATTATTATTTCCAAAAAACAGTCTAAAATTATGAAAATATAATTTTTAAAAGCCCACGCAAAGCTTGTAGCAGAACTATAGCCATTATCCTAGATCTTATAATACTTGAAATACGTGCTTATTTCTTGTGTTATTATTATGTTGCGAAAATTAATGTTCGTAAATAGTTTAATACAAATACTATTTGTCCTTAAACGTTTCTACGTGTATAAATGTCTACAGAACCCTTGTAGTGTAACTTTTGTTGTGTCTTAGTATTTTTAAAAAGTAACAGCAATCAGGTTGTAGTATTTTATGGTTTGATTGCCACAAACAAAGTGGAAAGGTTTTTCGCAACTCTATTATTTCTTTATTATTTTCGTGATATTTGATCTTAATCTGTTACAATAACTTATTTAGTTTTGTGTTATTTTTATTTCAATTTATTTTCATTTAATTTTTGACTTTATATATATCCCGTTTATTGTTTTAATCAGTTCTCGGTAAGTTTGTTCTTTTGTTCATTTGTTGTATTATTTATTTTTGTGAGTCAGATTATCTTTTAGGAAAATGGATTTAGTTATTCCCCCGAAACCTCCAGACCCTTCTAAGTCTCCAATATGTTTTAATGAATTTGCTTCTTCTACATCGCCTGCCAGTTTTGTTACAGTTTCAGATTCCCAACCGGAACTGAAACGAAAAAATAAAAATGGTAAAAGACCCAACTGTAAAAAAAATAAGCTTACGAATAATCCCTCTTTTCATCCTTCTGATTCTTAATGTACTGAAACAGAGGATACAATCCCTCGTAAGACCCCTCGCACTCCTCTTTCAGAAGCAAGTTCAAAATCTCTTGCTCCAACCGCGACCTCTTCTCCTCCCTCTCCCCCTCCGAATTCTTTTGAGGGCCGTTTATACGTCCCTAGCGACGTTGGTCCATTTATTGTCCACGTACAGAGAAAAAAGCCCCAGCCTAATTCCGGATTTTCATTCCATGCTGTGAAATTTGGATCCACCTTAAAAAAATTTAAAGTTGAGTGGAACAATGGAGTGAAACAAATTGGCAGGAACAGGATTTCGGTGGAATTTTCATCGGCTGATGCCGCCAACCGATTCGTTAACCACTCTGCCTTCACAGGTCAAAACAAATTGTTTATCCCCTCCTTTAACGTCAGTCGTATGGGAATTGTTTGCAATGTTCCAGTTGATTGGTCTGACGAGGAGGTTTTACACAATATAGAAGTCCCTGAAGGGTGCGGTAAAGTTACTAAAGTCCGCCGTTTAAATTTAAAAAAAATAATTGATGGCCAGCCTAAATATTTTCCGTCTGAGACGATGGTCATTACCTTTGATGGCCAAGTTCGTCCTCAACGTATATATATGGCTTATTCATCCCTTCCAGTCTCAAAATACAAATTCCCTACAATACAATGCTTCAAGTGTTGTAGGTTTGGACATGTGGCTGACAAATGTCGATCTTCTGAGCGTTTTTTCCGATGTGGTCAAGGTCACGTTGGGAGAAACTGCCCATTTCCTCTTGACAAAGCAAAATGTATCTTTTGCAGTGGAAATCATGATTCCACTGATAGAAATTGTCCAGAATTTGAAAGACAAAGAAAAATCAAGTTTGGAAAAAACTGGCAGAGGGCGTGGGAAAGATCATCCCAGATTACAGGTGCGGGATATTTCCAGATCCAACCTTTTATACCTTCAAAACCTTGGTTCTCAACATTTACTTTCTCTCGAAAGGAATCCTCTGTGGTATCTCGCATGCGTTTGGGTCATTGTTCTATTCCTACTCATTTGGCTAGACTGCGGGGCAGAGAGTCTCCAATTTGCGATTGCGGGTTTGGAGAAGGAGATTTAAATCATCTCATTTTTTCATGTCCATTAAATAATAAATTTCCTTCGTTTGTTTCCAAATTATTAAAATATAAAATTCAATCGCCCATCAACATAAGATCACTTTTATTTATTGCCAACAAACCTATTTTAGGATTAATCATTCAGTTCATAAGAAAGAACGACATCAAAATATAAAATTGTTTATACTTATGTTCATGTTTATTTTTTTATGTTTGTATATTTGTATATACTTATTTTGTACTTTCTGTATATTATAATGTCGTTTTCTTCTTTTAGTTTAATTCTAGCCAACTTCTTATTTAGTTTTTGTTTCATTGTATAGTTTATTCTTTTGTTAACAAGCAACAATGACAAATATCCGAAATTATAAAAATTATCAAAGATAAAGATAAAGATTTTATGGTTTTAAGAATTAATTTTTTTGCCAAATGTTATCTGCTACCGGTACCGTAATCACAAAATCTAATCGCAAATTAGTAAGTAATGCCAGAGTTAATACGTGCCTCTATCATCAATACTAATGGATAAGATGGCTACTCTATTATTAAAGTGAAAAATAACGTGAAAAGAAACAAAGAATACAATGGATTATCGGGCCTTGGCTCGTTGACATATATGTATCTAGTGCCACGATAGCTAGTTGGAAAAAAAGCCAAACAAGTAGCTGCTATATTGACAACTTACCCTTAGAAAACCTTTACATATCGAATAAGATGGCCAATAGCAAGGTTTACTATTTTTTGCATTTCATAAATATTTATTTTTATAGTTACAAAAGATTTCATTTTTGAAGAGTATTAAATATGGTTTAATAAAAAATTAAAGTATTAACATAACTTTTTACTTTAATTTACCTTATTGGGAGCAACATAATTCGATAAGATGACTAATTTAGTATTAAAGTTACTTGCCATACACGTATTCTGTACATATTTTTCGTAAAACCGACCAATTAATGTAATTTCACTTCACGATATTAAAGCATGGCCGCCCAAAACACCTTTCTAATAGTTCACTTATGTCAGAGCGATACTAAAAAAAACAGAGAATTCAATAGAATTTTAACTTTAGTTACTTCACTCATATATGTCTAATGGCAGAACCGCACGGTATAATTAAAATAGAGCTACAAAAGTACTACCACAGATCAAATACAAAATACGCTACCCAACTTATTAACAATTGGGTGGCTATCTTATCTGCCGACACCATAAGCTGTCAAATGATAAGGTTTTACTTATATTTCACAAATAAATATTTTATAGATACGAAAAATTATAGTTTCTGAAGATGATTTAATACAGGTTTATTAAAAATTGAAGCATTAATAAATATTTCCATATTAAGCTCTATAATTGCTATTCTAATATGGCTATATTATCCTGAATTAACTTATTCTGTAATTAGTGTTGTAGAATGATGAATCAGAAAATATGTGACATTCAAGTCATTTCACCGCTACTAAGCCAATAATATCTATTGTGCGAGATTCGACAATATCATAAATAAAACCATCATACAAAAGGGGTCCTTTTTAATAAAAAATATATCTAATTAGAAAAATTATAAAGTATTGAAAAGGCAGCTGTTTGACATCATAAATGGAAAATGGATTTTGGGAGTTGACAAAGAGTTGACAATCGGATTCTATATAATTTGTATAAAGCTTTTCTCTTTTAAATTCTACGAGAAAAGTGTTGTATTGAGATTGCAGTCAGTTTCTTTGTGAGTTGGCTTTGAATTACAACTCGCCCTTTTGTACTACAACAAAGAATAAATAAACACGTCGTTATGAAAAACAAAGAACAAAAGAAAAACCTAGTCAATATTACTGTCAAAGATAAATTTAAATCTATTGGCTACTTGACAGTTTTTGGAAAAGTATTTTAAAATTTGTGAATGTTGGTTTTATACCTCTTACAATTATTCATTTTTAAATAGAAATAAACACATTTTTCTTCATTAATTTGAAATGCGCGCGATAATAGTATATCATTTGACATTTTGAGCGGTGACGTCATTTTTCTATTAACAAAATGATAGAAACTACAAGACTACAACGCTCTAAACGTATTTGAGAGGATAGTTCCGAAATTTATACAGCTTTTTCACTTGAATTGTGAAAAAGACAACTTACAGGACGTGTGCCGTGCCAATGTGTAGAAGTACGACCATTCAATACAGTGACATACAATTTTTACACATTTCTAAGTGTCCTAAACCCCAAAAGCAGTGGTTACAGTTAGCAGCCTGAGATCCGAAGTTTACATCTAATAAATCTGCTATTTTCTTTTGTAAAGACCACTTTGATGTAAATACTTATCTAGAAATCAACTTAACTTACGATTTCCCAGAATATGCCAAACCTAACCTAACATTTTGTAGATATATAAATCATTGAGATCTTTCTAAAAGTAATTAATGTATTACTCTTTCCAGCTGCCTAATAATATGGAAATGATATTCAATACATTCAATTAATAGTGTAATGGGTTATTTTACAAATAAATTATATTAGTTTTTGCATTGTTTAACTCGGCTGACCTAAAATCAGGATTAGCTACACGCAAAAAAATTACGACTATAAATGCATGGACTTTGGGCAGGTTTGCACTTAGGGTTGCCACCCGTACTATATTATATAGTATCGTACTATATTTCAGTCAATTGTACTATATATTATAGAAAATACAGTACGAATAATACTATATTTTCATCGGTAATTCAGTCCTCGAGCTTTTTTAATTAACTGACTGGAACGCATCCGCAACGCAGCATTGGGAATTTCAGAAAGAAACGCATTCAAGTTCGTTGCTCACACGTCACGGCAAGTAAACGTCAACTTCAAATTGACCGTTCTTTTACATTATTTACTATCTGTGCGACCGTTTTTTTGAGCGTTAAACCTGTTACGCGTGTTTGTTTATTTTGTGCCATAAAAATAAAAAAATGGAAAGTGATGCTGATGACGTCGACGGGGAATGGCATGAACTAAAAAGGCATCTAGGCACAAGATGGCTTTCTTTATTACCTTGTGTTGATAACATATTGCTGAATTGGTTACCCATAAGAAACTATTTTGTTAGTCTACAGGATGACTGCCCATTAATCTTGCAAAATATTCTTTTGCTAGATGAAACAGAAGGGCAAACTATCATTGAAATTTATTTTCATTTTGTCAGTCATATTTTGCATGTATTCAACAAAACTGTGAAGTTGCTAGAAGAAATAATATTACCATTTTAGATGTCTACATATTTTGAAAACTTTAAAGAATTAATTAGAGCAGCGCAAAACGGACCATTTCTTTGGATATGACACAAATAGAAAAATTAATAAAAGAGAAGAAAAATCTCCCGAACTTTCAAGTAGGAAGTTTTTTTTCATAGTAACCTTTTGTTGTTTATTGAACAAAGTTTAATATATTTGAATAAATGATTTGATTTTAACCCAACTAATTGGCTCAATCAATGCCAATTTCTGAATTTAAACACGAAAATTGAATTTAAACAAATCGAGTGTATCGGATTCTTTAAATTTAGTTACTAAATTAAATATTAATGTCAATAATTTGCATTCAGAAATAATTATGATTAATGAAATTATACTAACAAGTGTTTGATAATTATATTAACAAGTGTTTAAATCTAAAAATACTGCTGAAAAATGGCAAATGCTTTTCAAAAACTCGGATACAAATTTAACAAATATATTTAAAATTATTTCCTTTTTACTTTCCCTACCTGCAACTTCCGCTTTTACGGAAAGAATTTTTTCCATAATGAATATAAAATGGCGAGAAGAAAGGAACAGGGCCTCTATTAATTTAAATAAAAACGAATTGTTAATTTATTTTAATATGGATCTAAATTGGTCAGATTCCTATAATTATTTTAAAAATACAATATAGTAATATAACAATAAGAATAAATACAAATAAGACTTTATTAACCAAAGCTAAGACTAATAACAAATACACGTGGAAAAATAAATAATTACTAGAAATAAATGTGTACTATGTTTTTCCTTGAATTTCCCAATAGTACTATATTTTTTGCAATGTTTTGAAAAAAATACTATTTTACCTTCAAAAAAAGGTGGCAACCCAAATAGGATATTTGCACTATCGGCTTTTATATAGCCTTGCTCCATTTCGTGAAACCTTTCACAAGCATAAGTCGAAATATTTTTGGAGTTTTAATAACGCTCAGCTAAACCAAAACACTTCAGTTCATTTTCACAGCAGCAGACGTGTTTGACGTTTTGTTTTGTATTCACATTTTACAAAGTGCCCGGCCCGCCCCATTTTTCGCCGCCCGAAGCTGACCGGAAATTCGCCGACCTCCTCTATTTTCATCATTATTTAAGAAAATTGGTAAAAAGTCAAATAAAATATCTTTGAATTCTTTTATTAATTAAGAATGTACTCTTCGTGATTTTTCAAAACAAAATCTTTTATACAATTATCAATGTCAATATGTATGGGATGTTCGATTGCCAATATAGCTAAATTTGATAGTCTCAACGTGGATAATTTTTAATTAACTTTAATTTAGAGAATCTTCTCTCGCAACTAGCGTTACTAATGGCAGCTGTTAAGTATATTCCCAACATTATGGCATTGTTTGGTAAGCCATCTTCAAGTTTAGACTTAACAATATATTTTAATAAACCCAGTAAGCCTGAATTAATGAGCTCTTTTTTACAGTCTGGGTCTGTTGGAGCTACGAAAACCCGTAGACCTACGTGTTCAAGTTTGAACTCTTCTCTATTAATGTCTTGAGGTGCTTGATCTAGGTTAAGTTTGTCGACTCCTAACATCACTGCAGGCCTTAAAAAGGCGTATTTTTGCACCAAATTCTGGAGGTGTTGGAATCTTTCTCGAAATTCAGCAGTTACTTTGCCTATTGAAGAAAATATTGTTCGTCTCAATTCGTCTTCATACAATAACCCAACATCTCTACTTCCGTCGCCAAATATATACCTGCTCCTAATTCGTCTTGGGGATTCAAAAGAAATTCCAAGCTCTTCACATACATTTTTAGCGTATCTTGAAGCTTCGTCTACGAATTCCTTTCGTTTTTCTTCCAATCCGGTTTGTAAAGCACTTACTTTCTGAACACATTGATGTATGTTTAATCCTTCTGTTTGTAAATAATTTTGAGCATTATTGCCTTCACGCAACACCGGTTGCCAAACGCCTAAATAACGTAAAAACGAAAATAATTGCATCTTAACTAATAAACTTCGTGCGTCCGCCCGTGTGTTTAAGCTTTCGTTTGTTTCCAACAATTTTTTTTGTTTCTTTGTAATGATATCTAATGAAATTTACAACATCACCTCTAGTGCTCCAACGTGTGTCCTGAACCCTCTTCAAAATGTTTCCTGTGGCTGCTAGAAGAACTTCTCACCGATGCGTTGACACAGAAAAAAAAGCGTAACAGCGTTCTAGCGTACCAAAGAAAGTCACCGAATTTACCTCCACTGAAGCTGCATGTAGGCAAACTAGATTTAGTGAATGGTTTTAGCAAGGGACACATTCGGCATAAGGATTGATATTCTTTATTCGCTGTTGTACACCTATGTGGCGTCCAGCCATCGTAGCAGCATTATCGTAAGCTGGCCCTCTACAGTTCATAATATCGAATCCATCAGCCTCGACTTTGTTCAGTATCGTGTTACTAATACCTTCTGCAGTTTTGCTTTTCGTTTCAATAAAATATATAGAAGATTCCTCTACTCGAACCTCCTGGTTTTCAGTCATCACATATAGTAATACTTGGCTTGTTTGATCTTTGTGGGAAATGTCCGGGGTGCTGTCAACAATCATGGAACAATACTTGGCCTTTTTACACAAGTTATAATTTTTTGGCGAAAATTATTTCCTCAATAAACTCGTTTTGAATTTCAGATGACATATAAGAAAGAGAAATATCTTGGTTCTTACTGGTGCTCTCCGAGAACAGCATTATACTTTGTCAGCAGATGTAACAATTCTAAAAAGTTGCCTTTATTGACCCTGGTGTCATCTTCCCTATGGTCACGTGACGTTAAATTTTGTTTTGCCAGAAATTGTATTATATTAAACATTCTTGTCTGAATTTTATGACATTTTTTAGCTTATTTGCCACTTTTTCTTGTTCTTTCTTATCAATAGTCTATCCATTTCGAAGTCTCGTTTCTAACTCCTTCCATTTACAAACATTTTTTGTTATATAGAGCACTTGACCCATGATTGACAACTTTGGGATTCAATTTCCAACAAGTATTAAATTCCCCAGAGGAGTCAAATTTCAATGCATTTGGTGAATTTGCGTTCGCTTTAGAAGGAATATATGTTATCCAAGAGCATAAAACTCTTTCGCCATTTGGCAATATGCGGTAAAACTAATCTCGCGTCAGCCATCTCTATGACAACACTTCTAATGTAACAGAGCCCGCGTCGTACGTGGTACTGTTGACTCTTCAAAAAAAATCTGTATTCATAGAGGTTGTAGGTAGTCATCGGTATCGGATATTTGTACTACTGGTACTTGAGCCACTTCTTGGGTTCGAACAGCATCGACCTCTGAAGAACTAATACTTGAAGGCCCTGGCGTAGACTCTGGCGTCTTCGATTCTTTTACAAACTTTAATATAGCTCCTACATTTTTCTTGATATTCTCCTCCTTAGATTTCCTCTTATTTCGATACCATGCTCCACTTTCTTTCATCCTTTTCATACTTAGTAAGATGTACTATAAAAAAAAGAAAACATAACCATCAAAAACAAAATTATATGATATCTCTCGCGAAAACGTAAGAAACGTCAAAGTTCCCTTGAAACAAACAACATATAAAATGTTTGTCTATCTTTGCCCCTATGTACTTGCTCGACGATGTCTCCGTAGATAGTAGGTATGAAACAAATACCTGCCATTTATTAATTGATACGTTTTTACGCCAAGAAAATTATCTACTCGTGCACTACGTTATACTACACTACCCAAACTTTCAAAGTCAGAACAAAATTAAAAGAACAAATTAAAGACAGATGAATAATTGAAGAACTCGCGGATCGAATCAGTCATTGCGTGTGTTGTGACTTGTGACATAAGAAATAAACCAAAACAATAAATTACGTACGACAATTTGTTTGTGTAAATAAGAGTCGAAGTTTAAAGACACACATTCTGAAATAAGTGTTAGCGTAATTAAAATTATCGTTACTGTTTAATAAAATAGCGCCTTCAATCCCGCTTGTTTTCGTTCTGGAAAACTCGGTTTGGCGGGTGCTATACTTCGGCAGGACTCGACCGAAACCCGCCCGGGCCCGCTGCGTCGCGTCGTCGCCCTGTCCAGCGCGAGCGCGATTTTAAGGATTCTGTAATTTTATATTTAAAAAATTACGACGCTCACCGCCCATTTCCATGCGACGCCCGGAGCCTTACCTCCCTCCCCCCCCCCACGCTATGCCACTGTGTGACGTCACAATCGTGGCTACCACGCGCGCGGTCGCGTTTTGGTTCTCGTAATCATCAGATAAAAAATCGAAAATTTATTCTACAATAATGAAATAGTTAAAATTTACCTTACTGCAAAAATATTGTAATAATTACTGTTTACCTATAAACTACCATAACCAATATATTTCTTATTTTATTGTAACAATCGTCAAGTAACCACTTATTGCGCGAAGATGTTGATTACACGTCTAGAAAATATTCAACTCGATTGTTTTTGCAACACCGATAGTTATCTTCTATTCTGATAAGTTTTTCTTTTTTATTCTAGTTGCATCGAACCGTGGTTCGTGTTTCCCGTAAGTCAAATGGATTCCAACATTATTCCTAAGTCCCCGGACTCGCCCCTATCTTATTATAATGATCTCTTTATTGAACCATTACCCCCAACCAGTTTCGTTGCAATTATGGATTATGAAACCGATTTAAAACATAAATCACGCAAATAAAAAAAAGTCAAAAATCTCACTCCGATTCTTTCTACACAGAATAAAGAGATACCGTGCCTAGAAAGACTCTTCGCCTAGAAATTATTCCAAATTTCTAAGAAGATAATTCTTCCTCTGTTCATTCCCTATTCTCCCTAACACCATCTGTCTCTCCTAAATAGTTTGAAGGGCGCTTGTTTGTTGCCAGCGATGTTGAACCTTTTATAGTTGACATAGAAAGAAAAGAACCCCAGCCGAGTTCCCGTATCTCACTTCATGCACATCTCACTTCATGTGAACTTTACTAGAAAAAGAAAAATTCCACTTGTCCATCTCCTTCAATTCCCCAGCCATCCACATCCTCTCCAGTACTACATTTGTTGGTATGTTCCTAGACTCAAAACTACCCTGGAAGACTTTGAGCATGTAATTACACGATGCCTGGCTAACATGAACATTTTTCTGGAGTATGATGGGGTTCTCACCCTATAACTTTGAAACTTACTTACAATTCTATTATTCGCAGTCATCTGAATTATGATGCATTTCTCCCTGACCCTATTTCCAAACCTCATATCACCAAATTGACTCGCATTCGGTCTCAAGCTCCGAGGATTGGGGAGGGTGCGATAAAATCTCTCCCATAAATGCCCTACAAGTGGAATGTGTTGACTCTGTCTCTCCGTCGACAATACCTAGTTGATCATATCTCTTGAAGGCATCTAGATTCTCCTCTCATCCTATACTCCCAAAACTAATCCTTCTTTCCAGATTTGTTAATGATGATCCCTTCCGAAGAAAAAAGGATCGTCCCAAACTACGGGTGCGATACTTTCAGATTCAATCCACTATTACTTCAAAACTATGGTTTTCAAATTACATTTTTTTCTCGAAAAAAAATCTTAGTGATATCCCGTATGCATTTGGGATTTTATTCTATTGATACTCATTTGACTAGACTACATGTCGGAGAGTCTCCAGCCTGTGATTGTGTGATGGGAGGGGGGGGGGAAGTACGATCTAAATCTTTCCATTTTTGCTTGCCCGTTAAGTAATAAATTTCCTTCATTCGTTTATAAATTATGTAAATATAAAATTCAGCTATCTCTTAACATTAGATTAGAGAAAAACAAACGATGTTCAAGACGTACAGGAAATAAACAATTTTTGTCCATTAATGTTTCTAGTTTGCAGTTTGAGTTTGAAAGAACACTTTGGAGGTTATATTTGTTTGTAGTGTGACGGAAAGTCTTCGTGTTAAGTAACATATCTTTCTTTCCAAAACATTATCTATCTATAAAAAAGGACATGAAAGTTAATCAAGGATATTCAATTAAGAAAAGAAAGTGTTTTAGACGATTATTAGAATTAAAACATAAATAAAATATTAGAGTCAGAAAACTGGTGCAAATTGTGATAATAAGAGGTTTAAGTTTTTTCAAACTATCGACTAGGACAAGAGAGCTTAAATCATGAAAGACTTTAATCTAATGCCAACTTATGATTACCAAAATATTTATTTCTGTAGTCTGATATCGGTTATGAAAGTGAAGAGGAGAAAACTTAGGAAGGGATAGGATTAGGCCGTGTTAAGTACTGCACGCTATAATTAAAAATTAAGAGGAAAATAAAATGAAGGACATCCCAGTGTTTACTTCAGCACTTATATCTATTCATAGCATAACAAGTCCAAGAGTCTGTACGCTAAAAAATATTTTCTGAAAGCAGGTAATGTACCCACATATATGCGTGGAAAACACAGTAATAGTTCTAAAAAACTATCGCCAAAGCTAAAATTACAGGTCACAGAGCACATAAAGTCTTTTCGCGGTAGAAAAAGTTATTACAGTTTCCATGAGAATTCAAAAATTTTCTTGCCTGAAAGACTAAATGTTAAAAAAGTGTATGAAATATTTTAATATCGAAATTTGTTCTATAAGTCACACAAGTCATTTTTGATAAACAATTTTAACATTGGATTTGGATATCCACATTCTGAAACATAATACTTGTGATGAGTTTTTAGCAAAGATCATATCCCTTAAAAAGAAATAAAAAGACTTGAAGCTGAGAATGAGTTACATAAATCAAAAGCTAATGCTTTCTGTGAAAGAAAAGGACAAACCCGTTTCAATCATAAGACAAGAATCACCGTGGCTACGGATTAAAAAAAAATAAGAGTGCCATATATTACTATAAATAAAGTTTATTACTAAAGTCAGTTACATTCAATCTTTTTAATATTCAAGAACTGTCTACATCAAATTCCTACTTTTATTTTTACGATGGAACGATTACAAAGAAAGGATCAAAATGAGGTTTGGTCATATTTTCATCCTTATATATTGTATTTACTCAATGAAAAGTCGAAGAACTAGTGATATTTGATGATTCCTGTGTCGGGCGGTACGAAAATTACGCAATATTAATATTTCTTCATAATGTTTTTCATACCATTAAATGTCTGGACATGGATTAAAATAATTTATTCGAGGATATTTTTATTTAGAATGTGATTGAAATATGGGCATTATTAACCAAAAAAGACATTTTCTCAATTAGGTCCATCCCAAACATCCGTTAAGAAGCTTCGTTCAAAAACGCCATGTGAAACACCTAATGAATGGACGAAAATGATCAGAAACAATTTTTCTTTGTCATACATGATGTTAACAATTATATTTTCTAGAGAATTACATATATATAACGTTTACCTGTTTTAATTTACCTTGTGTCCTTCATCTTTTCATGCTTATTTGTATTTTATATGTATATACTTATTTATTTTTTACTCCTTTAAATATTAATGTTGTATTCTATAAATATATTTTTTTATTTTTATTTAATCGTAGTAGACTAATATTTGATTTTTTTGTTGTTTAGTTTATTTTTGTTACCAAGCAACAGTGACGGATATCTGAAGATGAAGTGTTGCCTAGCCACCATTCCTAAACTTGATATTGGCAAAGGTTCTCTATAGAGTGATCGCCATAGAATAAAAAAAGAAAGTACCGAAATGACAGCGTTCTGATGACAGTTTATGTTCATTTTTTAAATTTATGTATAGGTGTTTAAGAGCGTCTTTATAAACATTATAGAAAAATCTAAATGCCTGCCATGGATATTTCTTTATCAGATGAAGAATATATAATAATGCGTGCTAAGGAAGCGCAGAAGTCCAACGTTTACGCAGCGAAAGCTTGGATGTTAACTGCAAAAACACTGTTCCCATCGAATTTTAATGTCCAATTTGAAGCATATCTTATGGAAAAATCATCGGGTCATGTTAAAGAAGCTGCAGAGTGTTTTAGCGCTCTTGTAAATTCTTCGCCAATACCCCCAGATCTGTGGCCGGAACTCAATGCCATAATGGAGTCCCTTAAAAATTCAGATACCAGTTTTCTATCTCAGATGTTTGAGCACATTTCGCCTGATATCCAGCACCAAGTACTTCTCGCCGCTGCTAATCATACTGATAACTTAATGGAGCACTGCCGTTTGCTATTGCTGCTGCTGAAAAAATTCCCTCAATCAGTGTCATCTCATGGAGGAAGATTAGTAGAAACTTTGTTGAGTGCAGAGAAGCATAGCTCTGGGAATAGATATGCTCGACTTCTAGTTGTAGATACATTGCCTCTCTTAGGCACTCCACAATCTCCTAGATTACTACAGCGACTTTTAATTAAAGCTATTGATTTTTATAATACCTATGTCCATGAGGGTGTCGAAAATGATATATCGGATCCATGGCAAAAGCTGTATGCTATTCTAGAACTACTTGGCAAGCAACTGGGCTGGGATCCATATTTAATCAATTACACTAATAGTCTTAATAGAGAAATGTATTTTCAAAAGTTACTATCACTTAGAAACATAGAAGATTGTAGAGAGCTTCTTTACTGTGGTACCATTTTTTTCTTGAGATCATTACTTGAACATCAGGCTGCCAAAGGAAATCATATTCTTTTAGAAGCATTCACTGATTCAGATATCCCAATGTCAATGAGGCGAAAAGGAGATACGGAAGTAACAGGAGTCACATCACATCAATTTCAAGCTGCTGCGAAGTGCTGGGAACTCTTACATTGTAATGAAATTATTTCTAGAGAGTTCATGAAACTAACAAATCATTTACAGGCCAAACCTTGGTTAGGTTCATTTACAGAAGAATTGTCTTTGTATAGAGGTAGATATGATGAAGCAGTACCAGCTCCGACGGTGATGAATTTAGCTGCAAGTCTCATTAGAGCTTCAGTCTCATATTCTCAATCTCAATATTCAGTCTGCTTGGAACATATACTATGTGCATTAACACAATTACCAGTAATTGAAGGGGTGTTAGATCCAGAGTTAATAGCAGCAGGAACTAACCGTCACTTACACTTTTTACCATTGACTAAAGTAGCAGCAGTTCATTACTGTTGCTGCCTTCTGATCAGGGCTCTAGGAGCTTCTGGTGGTGGAACTGATCTATCTATAGGTCATATAATGGTACTTATACAGTTAGGTTGGCCCCAAGACGAAGCAATATTCTTAAGCATACTAGAGGCCATAAAGCAGAATGGAGTATTTCATTATCCATTATTTCAATCTTATATAATCCATATTGACATCCTTGAAGAGCTGATGTTCTTATGGTGTGAACAAGGTGGCAATATCGAATTAGATATTTTACCAAATGCTCAACAGCATTTAGGTCAGAGACGTATAGGCACTAGAGGTGCTGATAAAGGTGTAAAGGAAGATTTTAAACAAGCAATGAAAGCTCAGGTAGCCCGAAATAATGAATCATTATTAAACCTTGCTATTCAATTCATAACACAGGAAAGAATACATTTAGTGCAATCTTTTATTGGTCAATCACATTGTTAAGAGTACTTGAGTTTTAACAATGATTTACATAATATGCAGCATAATGTATTACAAATCAAAAAAAATAAATTCATTCATTATAGACATTTTATTTCCTTTAAAATTATTTTAAAACATTAATGCTATCAATTTTGGTGTTCACTAATCATTAGCACGGATGAAATAATGGACAATATCTTTAGGAGAGTACTAACTCATTCATTACAATAATGAATAAAGGGGCCTCACCGAGTTTTCATAATGAAATCTGCACTGGTGTCTTTTTTTGAACTTGGTGCTTCTGTTATGTTGCTAGTAACTGGAAGTAATTTTTTATAAAAACTATGATAGATATTTGAAAATTAACAAAGCAACAGGGCTTAGAATTACATTCTATATTTTTTTCATAATTTTCTAAGCAACCATAAGGCAGCAAATAAACATTTTAAAAATATGGGGTGGTTTTTTGATCGGTGTACCTTGAGGTTTTTATGGTCGGTCCCTGATTTTTTGGTTGGTGTACCTCGAGGTACACCGACCAAAAAATCACGTATAATCACAAGTACTCAACTATAATTCATAGCAATTGCATAGATATACGACGGGTGCAACATATTTAAAATAATAAAATTCTAGTAGATAGACACAATGTATTTTGGCCAATCCATTAAAAGTACTAAAATCAAAATAAAAACAGCACTTATCATAAAATACTAAAAATTTGTATTTTTTATCTAAAAGTATACATAATTGAATAATTTCGGGATAATTTTTTAATCATATCATTCGAATTGCCACTTCTTAATTTAAACAAAAATACTACCAATGCTTGAGTAATTGTGTGAGCTTCGCTATTTTTCATATTAGTGAGCATTTCCTATAAATGTTTTAAGTTTCTCTTCAGATAAAGAATATTCACTAATTTAAGAGTAAAGGGAAACATCAACATTATGATTTTTTTAATAAATTAGTTTGACAACGGTTTCCCTTTGGTATAAAATTCCACGGTGTCTAAATGCTTGAATACGGGCTTCTAATGGCACGACAATGAGATTTTTCGTTGATTCACATATAGTAAAAGTGTGCATTATTATTTTAACTCTCTTTAGCGGAAGTTCCACGTTTTCTATTTCACTATTGTTTTTTTCCTATACGTAAAAACTAGGATCACTCTTATAATCATCACTGCTTGATTCATCCGCTTGTCTCTGCTTATACACTAATAATCGGCACTTATTGCAAAATAAAGAGCCTATTTGAACGGTATTTTTACAATTTGATATTTAATAACTTCATCTGTTTTAATTCATTTCTATTCTCCACCAATTTTTTTTCACTTCGATTACAATTGATGCTTCTACTTAGTTTGTTCCTTTTCTCTTCCATTCTGCACTATTGCAGGTTGAAACAATATAACAAATATACAAAATTATACACAAATTAATGAACGCTATTTTCTAATTTATTTAAATGTCTATAAACCCGTAACACTCTTCTTATTTCAAAATTATTGTGATTTACAATAGTAAGATCCAGAAGCAGTATAACACTTTATTTCAATGATACAAATAATGCAATTTCGTGAACTTGTCATAATTTCTCAATAGCACAGTGTATTATGAGTATTTAAGTTTACAATATACTGACACAATAGTATCAGATTATAATACTATGAGACTATGACTAGAATTTATATTATTTTAAAATATGATGGGTGGAACATATTGGTTGAAGCATATCTATGTAATTGCTATGAATTATAGTTGAGTACTTAGTGATTATGTGATTTTTTTAAAAATGTTTTTTGGGTTTAGAAAATTATGAATGTAATTCATAATTAAAAAATTTTTAAAAATATACAATGTAATTCTAATCAATAGCTGCCCTGTCGTTTTGGTAATTTTCAAATATCCATCATAGTTTTATTAAAAAACTATTTTGAAGTTAGGAGTTGCAATGTTTTGCAGATACGAATAAAGCTAGAGGTTTGATGATTGGCTTAAAATTACTTCCAATTATTAGCAACTTAACAGAGGGACCGATTTCAACAGCAACTTAACAGAGGCAACGAAAGACACGAGTGCAAATTTCATATGGTAACCCGGTGAGACCCTATTCACTATTGTCTATAATAAGCATATGTGCAAGTTATCAATCAACAAAGCTCCAAATAGATTTTTGGTGAACAGCCAGCCTTGAGACGAAATATGGATAACTGTGAGGACAGATAAATATTCAGTATTAGACGATGAATAAAACCGACCAAAGAAAAGAAAAAAAACTGAATTTCGTTTTAGATTTTACTAAAGAAAATATAACATAAAAAGTTCTGACATTTAAAAATTATACTTTTTCACTGAACTTTTATATTATGTTTTACTAATATTAAAAATTAAAGATCAGTATTTGACTTTATAAAATGAAAATAAATTTCTGAGCACATACAAAAATAGAAAATATACAAGAAAGACATTAAGTATATCTAGTATTTTATTCTTTTTATTTTATCAAGAACTGCCCTCATACATGCCAACTGCCAGTAAAAGATTTCTCCGCGTAAAGTGTAAACAGGCAATTGGGGCACTCTTAGTACCAAACGATCTTAATAAGAAACGGTCATCTGAAGGGATTTTCCCACTGTTGGTGATATTTTCTTCATTGGTGGCCTCTTCTGTTAATGCTGTGAAGTCCCAAAGTTTTAAGGTGCAGTCCAATGAACCTATATGATATCATTATGTTTTTAAAATGAAGACACTATGCAATAAGAAACATAACTCATAGTAAGTATCTTAGGTTAGATAAACATAAAGTTAGGTGATATTTTACATAAGCTAGGTTATATTTTCTATATTCGACCTTTATTCATAAAAAAAAACCCTGATTTCCTCAAAGTAGTCCCGTTAGGTTGCTATATACTTCTAAAGGTTCTGCCACTGTCCAAATCAACACTGGAATGCCGTTTGTGATGGGGAGCAGCTAGTCTGTCACATTCTTCATGATTTCTACTTTGAACTGAAATCTGGTCCCTTTTAAGGGCATTTTTAGTTTAGAAAAAAAAACCAGAAATCATACACAGCCATTTTGGGAGAGTAGGGAGCCTAATTAAGTATAGGTGTGCTACGTTTGGTTAGGAAACTTTGTATCAAATATGAAGAATTGGCACTATTGTGATGACGTTGCCGATTCTTCACTGTTTACTAGAAAACTTTGTATCAAGTATGAGTATAATACACACCAATTCTAC
Organism: Druceiella hillmani; assembly: GCA_039881145.1. Classification (NCBI taxonomy): domain Eukaryota; kingdom Metazoa; phylum Arthropoda; class Insecta; order Lepidoptera; family Hepialidae; genus Druceiella; species Druceiella hillmani. The sequence goes on from JAYKKI010000008.1 coordinate 8,954,610, forward strand.
GGCCATTTGCGTCTCACAATGTTACGAAGGTAAAGCAGAATCTCTTGGTAGTACTCCTTGGTAATGGTTGCATCATGTGGTACACATTCATGATGAACTACGCCACTGGAGTCAAGACGATCAGCATGACTGAGATACCTGACATAGCATTTTGACATAACGGAACTGTTGTTTTTTGACCTTGAATGCTTTAGATGTTCCATTGTGATATCTGCAATTTGGTTTTCGGGCTGTACTTATAATAAGCCTAGGACTTATCACAATTGAGATCACTGTCCACTGTCTCCAGCATGTCATGTATAATCTCCAAATGGAGTTGCTTTTACTTGATGGTTAGCAGCTTTGGTATGAATTTCATTGATATTCTCTTGAAGCTCAAATCCTCAATTAAAATGGAATAAATAGATTCTATGCTGATGCTCGCCTTATCAATGAACTTGCATTGCTAAAGTCCTCACTTGGTCAATAACAATTTCATTTCTTTCTGGATGTTGAGGGCCTATCAGAATGTGCTTCACTATCCATGGATGTGCAGACACTTTTTAGAGGCCATTGTAGCACACCTTAATTTGTGTAGTGCCCTTTGCAGTTGACCCGAAGGTCTGTTGAATCTTGCGGATCGTTTCCCTTTTTGCAATCGCCAAGTTTTACAAAAAACAGGAAACACACTTACATACGCTTACTTTCTCATAAACAGTCTGCCCGCGACTGACACAGTTTCTGCAGCAAGGAAAAGATAATTTCTGCAGGAAGGAAAAATTCACGCATGTGCATTATGTTTGCTTGCACAAAACCAATATACGTTTGATTTAAAAACTCATTATAAAGATTAAGTAAGATTAGTATCCTAATTATTACATATTAATACATCAATAAATAAAAGGCTACACAAGACAAAACTCACCAACTGAATACATTTGGGTCTGTCTATTATTGTGGGTCTGTCTGGCAGAATACATGTGGGTCTGTCTACTATTTGATGACTATAAATACATCCGCACATAATGTAATGCAGTATTCTTTTCCATCTGTTTTAATTATATTTTTATACTACTGATACTTTTTATACAGCTAATTGAATTTTCAAATAAGTTGAATATTTGTAGTTTTGATAATGATATCTGGGGCTGGTGACAGAAAGGTAATTTTTCCTACCCCAAAAGTTTGGTTTATGTAAAAATGCAAATTAAACTATTACGATCTTTCCTTTATATTTCAGAGAAGATATAGCAGTAATAAATTATTAAAGTGAGGAAACTACCAGAAATATATATATATACATAACCTCTGCACATAAAGGCGTGCACGCCTTTATGACATTGGTAAATTGCATACAGAATTTGCGTTCTGTTCGTGCACTAAATTAAAATATTATTTACTTATTTGTTTCTGTTAACTAGATTAATATTTTTAAGGTCCCACAAAATTGGAAATTATTTCAAGTTACAATTAAACATAAACACTTCTCCTCGTTCTATTGCATTATTATGAAAAATGTATCCTTCCTTCACCATTAACAATAGCAAACTAATGGAGGAGAGGGAACAGCATACAAGCAGCATGGGTGTAATTCACACGCAGTGCAAATTGAACAAGGGTGTGGTGCATGTACAGAGCAAAAGTTGCACATGCACAAGAAATGTACAGAAATGCACACACGCATTTAGAAAATATACATGTTCATTGCATAATTCGTCTACAAATATGAACTTTAACCTTAATATATGAATAACAACCTTTCACCTATATAAATCAACAGCAAGCATCAGTTTTAATTATTTTAATAGGAAATCTTACTTCAACGTAAAATCATTGCTATAAACATTCAATAATGCTTTCCATAAAACTGACAGTGGTTTTGTTTAAGAAAGAGAACAAGTGTTATTCTGATTACGTGACTAAGTAACCATAACTTACCGGAAGCCAACATAGTGCCATCTCTACTAAATGCAAGAGAATGCATTGGTGCAGTATGAGCATTGGGAAGACGGGCAGCGAGTGCACCAGAGGATAAATCCCACAGTAGGATTGCACCATCATGGCCTCCCCCACCACCTGATGCTAGCCAACGCCCGCAGACAGAGAATGCCAATGCAAGGATTGTAGACTGGAGGGTTATAAATGATTGTCGTTAGCATACTTTCATAGATAGATTAACTTGAATAATTAACCCTATTACACACGTATGAGTGTGTATATGAATATAACAAAACTGTGGAGTGTTAGTTACCCTCAACACTGTTGAGAGAAACTCAGTTGAGTGTCAGTTTCTCTCAACATTGTTGAAAGAAAGAGACCATTAACAATGAAAGGTATAGGTGGGAGACAGGGATAAGTCGCATTTTTTTAATTTCTGATTTTTTTCCATAAAGAAAATTGTCTTGTCTTAAATATCCGTATTTAGCACATTAAAGATTTACCAATTTTTTTTCAATCTGAGAGTAATTTACACAATATATGATAACGAATATGATATCTTTTGCAAAGTAGTTTCTACAATTAAAAAAACTGATGCGATTTTCTCATAATCTTGATTTTCTTATGTATCTTAGTACTGTACTTACGATAACTCAAGAATTTAATATTTAGCACCAAGTTTAAAAATTCTGACAACAATCAGATTCTGCAGAAATCACTTATCATATGATTTAAATAGTTTGTAAAATATTGCACGGGAAAAATGTTTCAATTAAATTTTATTCACTTAATGTCCACTGAAAAATTAATTCGCTTAATGTTTGATTAGCCTTAAATATTGTAAACACAACCGCACTCTCCTACTTATCGAGTTTATTACGTTAATCAATCATTTGAGTATTTAATTTTGCTAATCCTTTCACATAAAATCTCTTCATAGGTAGATAGATAAATACAATAAAATTCAAGTCTGAATTATAAAACGAGTAAAAATATTTATCTCCAATTAACTTCTCGTTTATAAATGGTAAATTATAAAACCAATAAAACAATCATTTCAAATTCATTGTAACAGACAAAGGTATTTAAATTTAGCTTATTTTATTAATTAAAAGGTTTTTGTACTTCATGTATGTGAACCAGTATATGTACACACGTATACTGGTTCACATACATATGGATTTGATATGTACACACCCAAAGTGTATACATATCAAATCCATAACTCGGCAAAGCATTACTTTTCTCTGCGTTTCAATTTATCCAACTTCACTCTGTTACATTTCACAACTTCAAAAGCAGAAAAATGTTTTCTATTTGAACTGGTTAACTACGCTATATACAACAAAACAAAAAATGCATTTGTTCGTACACATGTGTTTTTTTTAACACAGATGCTGCAAAGCTGCATTACGTTATTTATTTTTTTATCAATAGTACTATGTCGTAATCTCTGCATTTTGAATAGTGTGTAGAAATATTTTAGATTTAGAAAAGATAGTTCTTTAATAAGTTTTTTTATTGTGCTTTTTATGTAGCCTTGAATGTTACATAACACAATTGTAAGATGCTGTCTTTATACCGTGCAACATTTAGTTCTGAAAATTACATAAAAATCTCATTGATTTCAAGAAAAAATATAAAGTTATCATTTTTAAAGCATAATTTTATGTTTGTTTTGTTTTTGCTAATAAAAATCGAAATTGATAACTATAAATGCGTTATTGTATCATACACAATTCTTTTGATTTATTAACATCTCGGGGCAATAGCCACCTAAAAATTTTGTAAAGTATAAGTTTTTTTCTCTTATATATGTGTTTGGTATTATATTCTAATATCTATTTCTATTTTACTAACCACAATGACGTAATATTTTTTATAAATAATTTATTTAATTAAAAGTAAACGCATTGAATATTCTATAATTAGCATAACAATGTCAGCTGAATGTTTTTGGACAAAATGAAGTTCTCGTTACAAATTTAGCGATTCGTCTGACAAAACATTGAACAGAGTAAGCCATTTTTTCTCAACCATTTTTATGTTGCGAGCCGTGAAAAAAGCCAAAAAGTTAAGTAAAAAGTCTTGCGACCTCTTTACTATATTACAAAATTAAAATATTCCAGTTCATTTAAAGTTAATCATTTTAAAGAAATTAAGGCCTAATTATTAACCTGTAAGTTAATTTTTTTATATTTTATTACCAGGTAATTTTTCATTTTGTAACACTTCATTCATAACAATTTTAATAAACAAATGTTTTGTATGCAGGTCTTATTTTTGGATAGATTGTGACCCCCTTTAATAATAAACGTGACACCCATGTTAAGAAAGGTTGGTGTAAGCTACAGATGCTTGCACAGATTATATGTATTACCTCTCTTTGTAAACAACAGTCAAACATCTTGCTTTGAATGTATCATGTAGTTTTTAAATTTACATTTAACGTATTTCAATTTTATGGAGTTTTGATGAATTTGATGTATTTTTTGTATCATACTTCACAAAGGTGAAAAAAGTCATGGATTGATTGGGTTCTGCAGAACTACAATATAAGTGAGTATATTAATAATATTATTTATTAAGTTTTTAATAGTTATATTTCATGTTAATTAACCAATCAATTAAACGAAATAGTCACTACATATAAATTATTTATTATAATATACAATGCCCCGTGTGGCTGCTTGCACATTTGTGGATTATTCCCCCATGCGACACTGAACAATTCTCGAAAGTATCGTGTGTACGGAAAAGGTGACAAATAATTATGAATATTATTTTTAATTTTCTGAAAAAGTTATCTGTTCAATTTTATTTTAACGACAATATAACTTTTCAGTCTACGATATTCCCAGACACAGTATATATATATATATATATATATATATATATATATATATATATATATAATATATATATATATATATATATATATAAAACAGGATTAACTTTGGAGAGTTTTTATAAATACATGCAGATAAATTACCTTATGTCCAGTCATAATACGAACTTGATTTCCTGTCAAACAATCCCATAAACGAACTGTACGATCACTGGAACCACTTGCTATGTAGTTGGAGTTTGGATGAAATTGAACTACCTATAAAAACAGGTTAATAATTTTATTTAAAAAGCATAATTGGATAGACAGAAGTCAAATGCAAATTAGCACTCACGTCAACATCGGACAGATGACCTGCAAAAATCCGCACAGGTTGATGATGATCTGTTGTCCACAGACGTGCTGTACGATCATGTCCTCCACTGGCGAAGTAATGACCATGCAGTGACCAACGCAAATCCCATACAGGCCATATGTGACCACGATAAACCACTAAACAAGTCCAACATTGCAGTGACCATAGTCGTACTGTGAAATGCAAAATTATTTAATGTCAGTTTTTCTAATGTACCCTAATCAAAGAATACAGATTATCCGATGAAACATTTAATGTGCAGATATCTGTAAAATTGCTTCCTGAAGTATAAAAACTTCGTGAACTATTTATACTAAAACATTTTTGGCAATATCATATTGCATTATATATGTTTTTCAAACTATTTCACTTTGTCACTAGTTAATTTGTTTCGTTGACTTGAATTTTTATAACAGAAGTACTGTTGCGACAGAAGTACTGTTGCGAAGTTACTGTTGCGACTGCCTACTATTGTAAGTTCTAATAACTTACAAATAATTTGGAGAAATAATTCGGATATACTTTTTCTAGAAATATAATCAAAAATACTACAATTAATCATCTAAAATACTAAACTCTACGTCAAATTGCCATCAATGTGATTTTGTAAAATGGTGGTGTAAAAAACCACACAAAATATAAACTTACTTGTCGAATCTTCTGAGCAAGAAAGCAAGAAAGTTTTGTAGGGATCAAAGCCTACTCTATAGATGGGACCAGCATGCCCATAAAGTGTCCTGCAAGTATCCAGATCCCTATCATCCATCATGCGTACTAACACATCCTCTGTAAATAAAAATATTATATTATAAATTTGTCGACAGCCAATTTTCAGTATTTATACAATGAAAAGTGAAATTTTTTATCACTGAATAGCACTTAACCTATTATTTTTGCAAAAAAGTAAATTTTGGGAAGTGAAAATATTATTTGAAAAATCACTTCTATTACATTTTTTCAAACTTTGTTTTTGAAGGTTACAAAAAACAATGTTTATTTTGAAGTTTCTATATTTAAAATTTCTTGAGCAACATTTGCCATTTGAAAACTTAGATTTTGAGAAAAGAGAAGTATGGAAAAGAGGATTTTTTTTTAAATTAGAGCTTTTCCTTCATCTTTGAGACTAAGTACTAAATCTTCTATTGATGTATAACAACAATTTTGGTGGGACGACCCGATTTTTAGCCCAAAATTAAATGTATTGCGCGGGACAAGCTTTGTTCCGATGTTCGGGGATTAATCAACGGTGCAGCGCGATAGAGGCACAACTGGCACAGGCGTTGACCTGGCGAGTGTGGTAAACTGGCCGACCTTCCGACGCGAAGTGTAAGATAAGTGTGCGCAAGGGTGTGACATATTCTGTTTCCCTCTTTCACTATTAATCATCGACCGATCATTCGTTTGTCCCTTTCCATTTATTTTACGATCACACACAATTACATATGAAAGAATACAAATTTAGGTACCTCGCATTTGTTTATTAGTTTGTTTGATTGCGTAATTACTCAGCAGTGAATTCCGTAATTTAATTACATTAAAGAAACAAAAGTACCTAACATGTTCTTTCTTAAAATACGGGATTTAGTTAAACTCTACCTACTAGAATAATTTAAAGATAAATGAAGAAGCCGATAGTGTCGTTTCGGATTTCTCAGAGTCGGAAAACTTCATAACCAAGAAGAAAGCCAAACGAGTAAAATATATATAATAATTTTATATATATATATTTTACTTGTTTGGTTTGGTTTATATATCCCATTGAACTAATGAAATATAGTACAAATTGGGAGTACGATTTTAATTGGTGGCGTATTGCAGAGTAGAATGAGTATAAGGCTTATTTTGGACTGTGTAAAAAACAGATTAGTATTTCTCATGGTGGACTAAATGATGCAATGAAGCACTCAAAAACAGTTATCATGCTGCAAGTAATATAACCAGCTATTTTCAGGCACTAAGTACTTCCATTTCTGATCGTGACCTCGACAGTATTATGTATAAAACGTCAGCTACAGAAATTACTTCAATATATCACAGTGTTACATTCATTACGTTACAATAATACAGATTGTTTTCAAAGTTATTGCCTCTCATGTACCAATTCCAAAGTAGTTTAGGATGTTAAATGTGGTAAGACAAAGAGCGAAGCAATAGTTTGTGAAGTACTGGCGAAAGAAGCTTTGAAAGATGCAATACAAAATAAAAATAGGGTTTATTTTTTCAAATTCTATGGATATTAGCAATAAGGGAAACCAAAAAATGTATCCTAATGTGTGCGATATTTCAGTTCTGAAAATGAAACAGAAAACAAATTACTTTTTTTTTTTAACAAATTACTACAATTGTGCAGTGTAATGATGAAATAGCCGACCAAATAACGAAGGTACTTTTTGAAACATTGTATAAACGTAACTTAAAATTATCGCAAGTAACTTCATATGGCACTGACAATACAAATGTAAACTTTGGTATAAATCATTCTGTATAAACGAATCTCGTTAACTAGAATGACAAAATATTAAAAACCAATTGTTCTGTTCACATATTGCATAACATGAGCATAATTTGCATACGACCATTTCTCACATTCAGCTAAACATCATGCGGAATTAATTAAAATCTTTGAAACTACGGATATGGAGTAGGTCGAATTATTACGTCACGTTTATAAGAGATTTCTGTCTCTCTGTCCTGCTGTTTAGAGAGTAATCAAAGTTTGGCCAGCATCGAAACGTTACTTTGATAAACAAGGATTATGTGCGAAAGCAATTCAGAAAATTGTTTACTTGGAAGAAGAGAAGAAATAAAACTACTTGGATTTCGTTCATAATGTGATGAGTGTTTTTGGTTCATTAATGAAAAAGTCTCAAGGAAATGATACAGCCATAACAGAAATGCATGAGTCATTACGCCTTTTCCGCTCAAGGTTGGCTCACAGGCAAAAAGATTATTTTTTCGGCTGTGAGACGAAACAGAGTTTCCATAATTTGGTTAAATCTGAAAAGACCAAAGCCATCGAAGACTTCAACAATTTTTACACAAATTTTCAAACGTATTTAGACAAACATTATAATGTTTGAATTGAAAATATTTTTGCTAAACTAGAATTCATAAACCTGAAAAATGAAGTTAGTTTTGAAATGGCTGAGAATGCTGTATCTTTATTAAAATTGACAGGCAATATTTCAGTAATAACCTATGGTCCTTGGACGTAGTAGTGAGAAATTGTAAAGACACCACTGCACAGAAATGGCACCAGCTCTTTAAACAGTTTCCAGAAAAATGATGCCCAGAATATATTTAAACTAGTTTCCTTCCTTTCTGTCATATTACTTCAAACTGCTTTCCCGTATGCATTTTTTCTCAAATGAATTTAAAGTGGTCAGATGCCAGAAATAAATGCTTCAGAAATATATTGAAAGCAGAATTATTCTTTTAATTTATTCTGGAGTTATCCTGTGCAGAGTTATGGTATTACTATGTTAAAGAAAAAAGAAAACTTTAAGAGAAGTTAAATTTTCAAAGAAGTTAAATTATCAAGAAAGACAATAAATAATTTGTACGTAAATAATGTATTACTTCTTTTATATTCCTCCTAATTTATTTTTCTCGGTTATTATTATTAGTATTATAAATAAAACATTTTCTATCTTCTGTATAAACTTAATTTGAAATTCAAATGAAAAGATAAGTAATAAAAAATTAATCATTACTTATGTTTTTTTATTATGTCCCACTTTTTTAATCAAAAGGTTTTAAAATCCCGCTGTGCCCGAAAAAAAATCTGGCAACGCTGATAATAACTGTTATGCATACTTATATCTTTTTATTTATTTATTTTTCTACTTTAATATATACAATTATTATATGTTGTGGGTTTATTACTACGATAGCAATTTCTTACAGCCAATTAGAATACCAGTTTAGTCCCACCCGACGAGTGCTGTGCGCCACACCGTCAAAGGCCATATGCCTTTTGATCAACCCAACATACCACGGCGACGAAAATGGTTTGTCAACATTTCTCTTGTAGGGTTTACCCTTTTTGTTTATTCAAAGTTTTACCCTATCCATCTATACTTTCTTATCTTTGAATGATGGTTGTTTCACTTATAATTACTTTTACACAATATTTATTAGGTTGGCAACTTATAAACCCACCATTTTTGTACACCAACTTTTCTACTTTTTATATGTACTTAATAAAATCAATCGTTTATTATATAAGCACAGTCGATATCTAACACTTGTCGCCAACGTGTCGGCAAAGCTAAAGTTCTGTCCTTATAGAAACCTTTAGGCCTTTGAATGAAAAACTAGTGAAGTTTAATTTTGATATGACTTTCGTCTTTAAATTTTCTATCACATAAATTATTAAGAGAGATAGAGAACAAAACAGAGGGTAATTAGATATCGAAAGATTTAGTGAGTACTGAGGGTGAAGTAGCACATTCCATCCAAGAGAAAGTAGTTTTTCACGCGTTACTTTTGCTATGTGGGTTCGAGCATTGTCAAGTAAAAATAAACTTTGCTTTAATTTGAAGGAAATTTAGAGGTGACTTTGCTCAGTTGTTCAGAATAAATCTTAGCTGTAATTGTACTGTGAGCTTGAACGAATTCCCATTGAAATCCCCCAAAAGAAATTCCATTTTGAAAAAAATCCAATTGAGTAACTCCCGCACCATGCACTCAAAAGCATCTTGTCCAATATTATATTTTGGTCTAAGTATACCCTTTTCTCAAGCCCCTAGCCACTGGCGTTTACGTTAACTAAGCCACCCACTTTTCATCTCCTGTAACTAGATACTTCAGCCTCTTGTTTGTACCATGGGAACTCAGTAGCTCGAAGCACACGTTAGCTCTCCAATGAAGTTGAAAGGGTGTTAGCTCATGTGGTAGCCAAACGGAATATTTCCACTTCTTTCTCAAAGCATGAAGTTGTTTTTCCATTGCAGTATAAGAGCATGAAAATAGCTCTGTCAAATACCACGAACTTAATTTGGGATCTGATTCAATAAAGCTTTTAAATTTTTTTAAATCAATTGTAGAAGCTTGCTTTGGATGAGGTTTATCAGAAATGAGGTGCCATCTCCTTGTAAGAAGTCATATTTACAAAATGTAATATTGGGTTGATTGAGATCAATTTTATATCTCTCAAATTAGATTCCATTTTGTCTTTTCATTACTACTGTTTTTAGTCCATTTAAATACTAAATAAAATGAAAGTTCTTGACAACACTTTTCATCTATCTGATGTCCCAATGATGAAAGTTAACATTCACTTGCCCTCCAATATAAGTATTGGAAAGTTGCAAGACCACATTGACTATGGTGAATTCACTGGAATGCGTGTAGTTAACTTTATTTATGCAGATAAAATTGTTTAATATTGAAAAAAATTGGGTAAATATGGTGAAATGCGTAATGTAGATAGCTTTATCATTTTTTACTCAGGTTAAAAAATATAGGTTGTTTAACCCATAGGTGGCCCAAGGGTTCTTATGAATGGTAGATGTCTAAGTATTTTTTGCACAGTGTTAAATATAGGTAGTACCAGATTAGTTTATTTTACTATGTTTTTCCGATAGTTAAATGGTAAAAATTAAGTACTGAAATCACTTGGCCATTTTGAAACGGTGCGTTTGTTTCTGTAAACCGTCCATTAAGTACATAGAACAATAAACAAGCTAACTTTTTGCAATGTATATTATATTATATATGGAAATAATCAACATATATTGGAAATTAGGCATATGTCATTTGTTTTATGAAATATCCAAAAACTTACTCAATTTATACACGTTGAATTCACACATATTCAAGTACACCAAGAAAATATGGCAGTATTCATTTCCGAAGTAATTATAATTGTAATATTACATATTTTCAGCGTGAAATATTTGTCCTAAAGTCATTTTATTACATATTTTGTGATGAGTAAAAAATATGTTTCTAACCAAAAATTTGAAAATATTTTATGCTTTGCATTTTCAAAAATTCGCATGTTTACGGTAGCTTTTCGTGTTTGCAATAATTAGTTTATTTGATTTGTTAGCAATAAATTTGATGTTATTTTATATAGTAGTAATTATAGATATATTGTCAATATTTTTAGGATAATATGAAAACATGTTTTAATTATAAATAAATTTAAAAAGAAATGTTTTTTGCTTAGATATGAAGAAAGTTCAGTCACAAGCATATTTTATACGGTCCACCGTATGACAATGTATGATAATGACATAACTTGATAAAAAAGAGATATTTTTATAAGTATTCGACTGCAAAATTACATTAGCTAAAACTTGATACATAATACCCTATATCTTGTTTGTAAGTGGCACAAAACTGATAAACATCGTAACAAATGCGTGATTGATTTGTTATAGAAACGAAGTATTTACAAATATTTAAATGTTATTTTTACAAAATGGAATAATATCTATTCGAAAGAATAATTGTGTATATCTTATATTATTGTCACTCAAGTGTTTCACACAGCTGTGCAATTATTTATAAACAACAGCATCTCATTAATGAGATGTTTAAGCAAATGCACTTAATATACAAAGGTGGTCGATGTAATTTTTACAAATTTAATAACATTTATTTTATTTATAAGAATCATTTTATTTATCTTATATCATTACCCAAGTAGTTGACACAGCTGAACGATTGTTTTTAAACATCGTAACAAACGCGTGATTGCCTCCTCTTTATATATTTGTGATCTCTTTATATATTTGTAAATAAAAAAATTATACCATTAATTAGGAAATTTTATAACCTTTCTGAAAATGTATAGTGATAGACAGTTTGAATTGAAGAAAATTTCCGCAATTAATTGATAAACAAATTTTGGTGGCACACCTGTTGCAAATATCACAAGGCCCGGCCTTCTGCGTAGATTTGCTAATTAGCACCTGGGCCGTAGACGGGTTAGTCCATTTGAAAGTAAACTCAGCAAAAACTACTGTTGTACATTACTACCATTGAAATTTTTAAATAAAAGTTTCATAACAAATTTCAGATAATTAGACAATACTGTTATGACATTTTTGTAATCATAAAAGACTATTATAAGTGTGAATATTACTAAATACCTGCTTCTCTGTCTATATCCTGCAACTTTTCCGCTGATTTCATACCCCTTAGTTTCATACGTGTTAGTGTCCAAACCTGAATAGAAAATTAAAATTTTATTGAAATAGGAAGAAAATAGCACGTAACTTGTCATATGTTGATTGAAATAAAACATTTCTTTTCTAACAATAATAGTTTTAAGGACAATGAGAATATCTTAACCTTTATCGTTGAATTGCTAAAACCAACAGCCAATAAGCTGGAATCATCGCAAATATCAGCACAGGTTGCAGCATGAGCAGTATTGAGAAGAGTATAAAAACATATTGATGGTAGATTATCAGGTCCAAGAGCTACTCTCTTTGATGCTTCTCTGAGTGCCCTTACTTTTTCCATCTTATCGCTTTCTTTTCTGTAAATATATATTAAAGAAATAAATTTTACCATATGATATTGCTTATAATTCTATATGCCTGTATGTCGGTGTCATGTAATATATATCTAATTAATTCAGAATGAAAAGGATGATGTTAACTTGCCAAACAGCCACATTTCTAACACTCGCTTTACTTCCAATAGAGACACTTAACTCCTTATCTTAAGTTGCTATTCACTTATATCAATTATTCATTTCTTGTATTTCTTTTCATACTGTATTACAACAGTAAAAATTTAAAAAGTTTTTTCCATCTCTGCTATAACTGGATAGAATCTGGATTGTTTATATTTGGTGGTTTTATAACTTGTACCTCAGTTTCCATTGCAGTTCACTATGAATTATTCTTCTTCTCCCGTTCTTTTGAGTATTATTTTGAACTTCATCACATTGCCTTTCTATACTTTACCCTTGCCACCACATTTAGTGCTGATTTCATGAGTAAAATTCTAAGTAATCAGCAGTTTTAAATTTTTAGTCATAATTGAAACAGTTCAATGTGTAGCCATTTTACTACCTCATATGTAAAATGTACGACATTTAAAGTATCATTTTGTAATTTATATACCATTTTACTATGTTTGTCACAAAATGTCTAAACTTTTAACTAATAATGCCGTAAGGAAAATACTTGAAGATATAAGCAATTCTCATTCAGAGGATTTCAATAAATGCCTGGAGAGGTACAGGACATTGGTGATATGGCAAAAATGTACTTCAAAAAAGTGTTCTTTTTGTTAAACGGAGTGTTCTTTATAAACAGAGTGCTCTGTAAGTCTGTCAGTCGCAGACGTGCAAACGGAAATGAGCTAATTTTATGGCAAAAACCATGTTTTTTAAATTGAGTCACATTGTTTTGAATGATCCCTACGTCATTCTTTTGTTCCTGTATCGATCAATACCCTAAATATTTCATGCAATTCCTTCCTACTAAGAACATTGTGTACGATATTGTGAACACCGCCAACATTGATACCAGTCATTTCTGATAAAATTTTAATGGTTAGATGATTGTTGGCCAGTAAAGTACAGTTATTTATGGTTTCATAAAAATTCATTTCCATAGTTATGTTTTAAAAACAACATTTAGTTTCCACTCTCTGCTCCATTTTTACAAATCGTAATAATCAAATAAAAACCACACTTCAAATGCCCACTGAACACGAATTAATTAACATTTTTAGAGTTTAATGTGTCGAGAGAAGGTGAAGCTAAATGATTCTGTTCAATACAGATCTATAATAGTTATTGTTGCTTTCCTGTTGCTTCAGAACTGCAATTTTTTGAATGCATTATGTATATTCAACAAAACAACTTTAAGAAAAACTTATATTCTTTTTGTTTTCAAATATATTGTAACATCCTATTTATAAGAAGTTGATTATTGTCCAGCTATTATATTTCATATAAACAGGTGGTAAATTTTAAGTGGAAAATGATAAAAATTCTTCGTACATAATTAATTTTAAAAATATAATATATGAAAGCTATAAATTATAAACTTAAAAAATATAAAATATGAAAGAAATCACAAAAAAATCTTTGGCAACTAAGAATTTATAATGCAAAGTGGTCTTGTACAAAAAGAACTATGCATCTAATGTTGTCAATAACAGAAAAGGTAAGAAACAAGTTCAACAAATCGTTTTGCCAATTTAATTAAATATTTACAATCTTTTTCTGTCATGAAAAAAATTCAGATCTTTACCATATATCTTATAATCTCTACATGCTCTTATGAACTATTTCACTTGTCTGACTAAGTAGTAACAACTATCTATTTTATTAAATTTTAATTTATTATATAATTTAGATGCCTAAATTCTATGGATGGCTAATACTGCAATATAACAAAGTATCTTTTTATTTATAGTCTTTTTGCATTATGACATGTTAAGGCAAAAAGCAATTATATATAACTAGCTCTTTGCCCGTGGCTTCGCTCGTGTAGATGATTTGTTTTCTAAACTGCAATCAAAATTTTAATTATGTTCAAAAAGGAGGTTATAAATTTGACCCAAATGTATTTAATATTATTAAATATGTTAGTCTTTTAAGGGTTCTAAACAAATACACAAAATTTCAAAAATTTATGAATATTTGTTTATATGTTAATCTACATATTTCTCAGAAACTACTGATCAGATTACAATTATTCTATTTTTATCGGGTTAAATATCTTTTAAGTTACAGAGTAGTGAAAATTTTATAAAAATCTTTGTAGTTTAAAATATGAAATAAAAGTCTACTTAGTTGTATGTTGTTAACACTATTGTTTATTTATATATTAACAAACTCTACAAACAGTGTCAACCTAGTTTACGTAAATAAAGCAGCAGAGAGGAAGTTAGAATATAAGACAGCACTTCTTGTGCACCACATTGATGATTGTACTGTTTTGTGCTAAAATCATGTGAGAAGCAATCCTCCCCAAGTCCAGGCCTACCACATTTTATTACTGGCACTAAGATTTATTAATTGACGTTGCGAAATAGACTCTAAAGGAAAATTGTAGTCGCTTGAATTCAAAACCATAATAATGAGTTATTAGCAGTATGAAAACCGATTTCCCCGTCTTCCCCGAGTGCAATCAGTGAACACAGTGGCACGTAAAAATTTATAATAGAAATATTTTTCCCGTATAAACTTACCTTAACTTACCTTACTTACTTAACCGTATAAGCTACTATTTTCATCCTATTGGAGATTGAATCTCGGCAAATTCTTAAATACTTGTATTGAAAATATTAATACCAAATTTTAAATAAATATTACTATAACAATTTTCTTTCCATGCAAATGTAGCAACCACTTTTTACCCCCTTAGGGGCTGAATATCGAGATATGCTTATATGCTTGTTAAATTATTTGTATTGCAAAGCATTAACACAAATTTTTAAGTAAAAATGATCATAACAATTTTCTTGACATACAAATTAGCTACTTCTTTTCACCCAATTAGCGGTTGAATATAGAAATATGCTTAAATACTTGTTTCATTTTTTGTATTGAAAAGTATCAATATAAATATACAAATGTTTAAGTAAAAATTACCATAACATTTTTTTCCCATACAATTTAATTTAGGGGCTGAATATCAAAAAGTGCTAAATACCTTTTATATTATTTGTCTTGAAAAGTATTAATACAAATTTTCAAGTACAAATTACCATAACAATTTTTTCCCATACAAATTTAACCACTCCTTTTCACATCCTTAGGGGTTGAATTTCGGAAAATTGTAAAGCATATGTTACATTATTTGTATTGAAGAAAATTAGTACCAAGTTTCAAGTCAAAATTACCATAAATCGTTGAAAAATCCCATCTTAAACGATGCCTCCATTATAAAATCAACACCCTCTTAAATTTCAGATTTTTATTATTAACGGTTTGGGCTGGGCGTTGATGTCAATTGGGACATTGCCTTTTATATATATAGATTAATGTATGTTCATTGTTGATTATAGAATAATGTAGAGAATCCTGGACAAAATTTATTTTGTAGTATTTTAAGTATCTTTCCAAGTAACCATATTCTAAAATTAGAGTATTGATGCTTCAACTTTATAAACATTTAATAAACTTACAAGTCGGGAAGAGGTATCCTATCAACAGGTGGTGCATTGGGATCAGACTTAGTTTTCTTCGAAAAAAGGGGGTCCTTTTTTGTTTTTTTCTTTTTAGGTTTGTCGGGAGTTTCTTCTGTCATTTCTTCATCTTCTTCCACTGGCACAGTTAAACTCTGAATATCTTCCTTCAAAAGCCCATAGTAAACTTTGACACGATTCTCTGCAAATAGAGGTATAACAAAACGTTTAAAGTTATACCATACAACAGAGAAACTTGAGTGTTAGTCACTCAAGTTTCAGAAATGATCTTTCACAGAACCTTCAGAAATTACTTTTTATAAATATGTGTAGGGTTATGATTTATTAAAAACGACAAAATAAATAAATAAAGCTGCAAAAACTAAGTGAATGGACTTATTTGAAAATAGTTTAGCTAACGGCACACAAATTACTCAGCTTTTAGAGTATAACATAAATAATTTGCAGGGTTAAGAAAACCCTACACAATAATTGTAACACAATTAGCGACAGCAAGCTAAAAATTTTAGAAAATACTAACATTTGTCCATTCATTGATTCATTCACTCTAACATTTTATCTCTTTAGCAATTTAAAATAAGGAATTCAGTTAGTGTTATTTTCATTCTGGATATAAAAATATAGCCCTGAGGACGGAGACTAAGATTGGTAAGAATCAATTGCAGATGATAAAGCAGAAGTATCTCAAACCAGTGTTGAATTTGTTAGTTCAACATTGGTTTGAGGTGCTTCTGCTTACAACATAGTTAGGCCCTGCACGCATTGTAGTAAAATTCCAATAGGTTGTTGCAAAATGTGTGGAAGTGACATGGATGTGCACTGCAGAAAAAATCAAATGCGGATTTTAATTCTATTGTTAATGCAGATACATTCGCACAGATTTTTTGCACAGCACAGAGCCATATGAAGCCCCTACACTACGGGAAATAACCGGAAATAGAGAAAAGAGTATATTTTCGGGATAGTATTTTTAAAGAAACTTAAGTGTATTTATCTGTTATTTAATTATTACACATCAAAATCTCAAGAAATTCAAATTGATGGAATATTGTTACGAAAGAACTCCTCTATATTTAAAGCAATGTGTTTTGATCAACTTACTTATTATTGATATTCACAATTAAATGAAACTATGTGATGTACTATTATTTCTACTTTCTTTTGTGTTCTTTACCACAACCTAGGTTTCGTTGTATTACAACATCTTCAGGTATTAGCAAAGATCTTCAAAAGATATTGGAAGATCTTTGCTAATAGCCCCACTGAAGATGTAATATAACGAAACCTAGGTTGTGGTAAAGAATTTAAAGAAAGTAAAAATAATACTACATCACCTAGTTTCATTTAATTGTGAATAATGAATTTCTACAAAATTAACACCAAATATATTCAATATTATTGCTATATGTTTTTCTTGAATAGTGTTAATTATACTAGCTTTATCAAATAAGGTAATTAGTGTTACTTTCGGACGTGTGAATGTAAATATTCCTCCCTCAGAAATAGAAAGTTGGTTGATTCTATAAAGAAGTGACAACAGCCAAAAGATTACAAAACAAATTTCTTCTTTTAAAAGAAACTATGTATGCAATTATACACAAAAAAGTTGTAATTCATCAGTACAAAAAGAATTTTGATCTACGGGCTAGAGCAAACACATACTACTTTTTGGAATCAAAATTCTATACTGAGTAAACGTTGAAAGCTGCCATAATTTGAGGCATAATGGTGAGATTTTTAATAAACTTTGTTAAGAGTTTGATAATAGACTTGGTTTTGAAATTATGTACTGAACTAATGTGTTATTATTACTCTGTTTAACTGAACTTTAACATATACTTCACATAAAGCAATTTGCTCAACACTATAAAATTGGAATCACTCAAGTTATTGGCACAATTGTTATCTCAATATAGCTATGGCTAGTTTGTTGCTTCGTTACATTTAAATTAAACTGCATTCGTAACAATAAGCTTGATATTTATTTACATTTTAATTTGTCAAATTTTGCTTTAATTTGCGATTGTCTTTCGTAATGTTTATGCTACAATTAATATGTCTATTAGCTTTATCACTAAAAAATTGTTTCTTGTATTGTTTTAATTCATAATACTCGATTTATCACCTTGTTACATAAATTTGAATTTCCTGAGAGAGGTTTAAAATTAGATGTATAGAAGTTTTAGCTGAAAAACAATAAATACAAGAAAAGAGCCTTTCCATTAGACGCTGGTGCAGTTTTCAACTACAAATAGTTTTTGACTCCCTTTCAATTGACTTTTATGGCATTCACATAAATTAATTGTTGTCTTGTTTTTAACAATATTACTTTCCGCAATGCACAAGAGGGGAGCAAAATTTAATATCATATGTTTGTAGTTGATATTTTCAAAATAATAATCAACCAACCATGTTTGGCAGCTTCTCCTAATAAGCCTCCTGCAGTAGCCTTCAATTGTGCATGACCCCGCGCCCCTCCCTCATACACTTCAAGCTGCAAATGGTTACTAACAATATTGGCAATAATCGTTGAATGCTTCTGCTCGTGTATGAAGCGCTTCAATAGTGATGAGGTGTCACGTGATATTTGGATAACAAATTTGTTGGAACTAGGAAAAATATAACAATTTTACATAAAAAACATGAATATAAAAAGAATTTAATATACTCACATCTTGATATTAAGTTTTCTTTTTCCTAAATATTATATCCTCATCTTATGCTATTCGTTCAGATTATAAGGAAAAAGGCACTCATGTTAACTATTGCCAAAATAGATAAATTTTAAAATCAAAAATTTCAAACTGGGTTCAATTTTCTGAATTTTCTCCATAGTATTTATTGAGTACTAAAATACTTAATATTTTTTAAGAAAACATAACAACATATTCGAAATTGGAAATAGGTCACGTCTATATAAGTCTTGACAGGTTCGAAATTGAAATATTCTTTTTGCACAAGCACCGAAGCGTGGAATATAGTTTTAGCAATTGTATAGGCTCCTATATAAATCATTTATAACATTTATTCACCTAGTGTGAACCACTGATTTAAATAATATTATTTCTTTGATGTAAACTTGATGTTAACACTTAAATAAAGAGTGCAGAAAATAGTAATTATGGATAAGGTTTCTTCTAAAGATAGATCTTATTGGACCAAGTGACATACAATATTGATTAAATATTTAAAAAAGTTCCGGTTATAACTTCTAATTATACAGGACAAAGTTGTTTCTATGCATTAATTGAAATTATGAAAAGATATAAGCAGCATTTTTTTTAATTGAATAATTTGATATGATATAATAAGCTTGTATCATTTACTTTATATTTTTTAGTATTTACATAGACAAGCCAGGATTCTCGGTGTTTAGGCTGGTCCCGTTACTGTCTGTCAGAAGTTCATTTTAATATACAATTACTAAATAGAATATGGTAATGTTAGCTTACCTTATATTAATCAAGATTCATCTAACATTAATGTAATCAATACCTGAATGTCTCCGCAATTTCATTGCCCTTCATGTGATCTTTTTTAACCACAAATGACAGTTTTTTCAAATCATCTTGGTAATAATCTTCTTGCTCAGGTCCATATTTTTCCAAAAGTGATTTAGCGTGTTCAGTATGATCGTATATTATTAGTCCCAAATACATATGCACCAAGACAGGATATAATATAGTCGACAATTCATGCTACATTTAAAAGAAAAGGATATTTTAAAAAATGGTTTGTCCCATTCTAATCCTAGTACTGAATTTATGAGTGGATATAATTTTTTAAGGATTAATGATAACATGCTCTTTTTTATAATGGGCTATATGAACCTATGCAAATAAAGTTCTCAAATAAATATTACAGGATCTTTAGAACAAGAAATGTATAGTTCTAAAAATACCTAGATAAGATACAATGTAAAAAAATTCTTCAGTAAAATCTTTTAAATCAATTGAATAGTTTAAACATGGAAATTTCCAAAAACATTCATATATGCCTTTGGCATTGTGTAAATTTTGCCTATTCCAAAATGCAGTCTTGTTTACCATTAGACAAAAGATTTCCTAAATTTTGTAGTAAACTTTCTGTAAAGTCGATTAATTTACTGTAATAAATCTTCATACAAAAATGTACAGTGCTAAATGAATGTGCAGCTGTACTTGTAGGCAGACGTTGGAGGTTGATTTTTGAAATTTATTTCATCTTTATTTTTAATCAAAAACATTACTATAAACTTTTATTTTTACATGTTAGTTGGTTAGTTATTCTTATGAATTAATGAAAAATTGGATTATTTCTCTTTTTTATAAGTTTTACAGGTGTGAAAGTACTGAAATTAATGTTGAATTGAATTTATTTTCCTATTTAAACAGTGTTGTTACAGGTGTTGTTAAAATGGTATGGTATGGTGGCAAGCCAACTTCTAATGTAAAGTAACATGATTAAAATCAATAAATTTTTTTTTATCTCATCCTTTTCTCGAAATACACTATTTTAATGTTACCGCAAGGGTTCAATGTGCAGTAGTACATGCACACCAACGACCTTTCAATTCATAGTAACAAAAATAAATTATACAGGTAACTTAGTGTTGTAATTATTATTGTGAAAATGTTGAAAATAGAAAATATTTTGTTATTGAACATAAATAATTTCATCGTAATAGAAACCAAATAAAAAAACATTTTGCTATATTAATAGCATGCGAATGAATTTTCCTTATGACATATAACACAGGCTGATTCTTCTCATCATTTTGAGTGTAAAATTATTATTTTGTTTTGTGGGAAATCATTTGTGGAAAAACCCAAGTTGCCTTCAAACTTGAAATTGAAAAAAAATTCCAATTTTATATCAGTTGAGTTTGAAGGCCTTCCTGGTCAAGATCTTCAATGGATTGATGACAATTTTAAATTCCATATCACTTCTATAAGCTTGTTTCAAAAGTTCAGACATTTTCCCTAGTTTCATACATAGTGCAGCTTTGTAGCATTCATTTATTTTGTTTACATTTTAAAAACAAGGAACGATTTTTAATTTGTTGGTATATCGTAAGAGAAATTACATTTGCCAATCTATTAAGGTACAATTTGGTCCATGTGGAGTATTACACCAACAAATAGCGCTGTTACCATGCCCCTTCCCTTTCTATCATGTGATATTTTTTAAGAAGACCTTCTCTCAGTTAGTAATGAACGTGCACTGCCGAAAACATGAGTGTGCATTTGATACGAACGACTGCATTGTATCGCGTAGTATAAGCCAATTAAAACAGAAATCATTTTCTGCTTTTGATGTTGTAAAACTTTACAGAGTGAAGTTGGATAAATTAAAATGCCAATATTCAAAGACGTGCCCGTTTGTGTATTGAGCAAAATGGTACGCAATTTGACCACTTGTTGCAAGACAAATAGAATGTATGTAGGCGACGTAGGTCTGTATTAATTTGAAAAAGGTTGATTTTAATCACTACCTAATAAATACTTAATTTGTGTTAATACTTATGTTAATTTAATTTTTTTTAAAAATGCCTGAAACATTTTTCCTTTTACACATTTTTTGATAAGTATCTCAATGTATAAGTGGTGAACCTGACAAATAAGAGTTTTGACTTAATTTTGGTAATTATTTAATACTAAACAATATCGGTTCAACAATTTTTCTGCAGTTAGGTAAAATTTAACTGTATTAACTAATAAAATATTCAAGCCAAAAACATTTTATTTGATATGAGAGTATTAATAAATTTTGATGTATATTTAATCATGCAACAGATAAAAATATTAATTTATTTTAATGTGTTTTTATCCATATTTTTGTGTCTAACACACCTAAGTGTACGAAAAATAATGTCCTGCTGAGTTACAGATTTGATATGGATTGATAGTATTCACTTTGGGTTATTCTTATACTTGAAGTATGAAAACCTTTTAATTAGTAAAATAAACTACAGAAATTTAAATACCTTCGTTAAATGGAAAGTTTCTGTTGTTCTGATAAGGTGCAGAAAACCTCTGTGCAGATATTCACTCTAAAGCAGTTCTCAAAAGGAGGAGTTTGCTTGAAATTATATTTGAATGACACAATTTTTCGCAGAATCACTATGAAAAAACATTAACATTTTCTAATAAAAACTGAAAAACTACCATGACATCATTATCAACTGCGGTAAATAGGATTCCTCCTGAATTTTTGAACAAATTTAGGTTTGCTTTTTTGCCATTTCGCTTTACATTAGCGGACACAGTAGCGATTACATTAGCGGGAATATTTTCGTTAAATAGATGAAAGCGAAATGGCAAAAAATTATTTTAACAGAACTACTCAAATTCTTATTTCTTTCCTAACACTTTCGCCGTCACAAAGAATCATATTTGTCCTTTTTTATGGTGATTTAAACCAATAAGAGCTTCAGTTTCTGAAGAATTGGCTGAAATAAATTTGCCAAACATACTTGCCATATGTCTAACCAAATATATGAAGGTTTAAAACAATAAGTGACCAGAATGTGGAACTTTGACCAGCAAGAATTTTCCAACAATGAACTACCGAATGTAACTTACCGTTTACTTTGCTTAGTTACTGGTAAATTTTCGAACATGCCCAATGTAAAGGAATTTGAAAGTTGAAAACTGAAATACAAAGTGTGACCTGGTTAGACCCATTTATGAACCACGCCTCAGGGTTGTGAAATAATTTACTGTCAAATACCTTTCCTTAAACACACAAATTACCATTTTTAAAAGTAAGATTATTAAACCTTAGTTGTTCGCATGTTTATTTCACCCAACTGCATTTTTGAAGCATTGTAACTCTGCCATTTTTTTAATTTAACGTAAAGGTGTCCCTCCCCCCCGCCTCGTTAAAGTTGTGACCGTCGCTCTGCACCTTGTGGTTGTGTCAGAAGAGTCAGAGCAATTAGTACAATATCAGATGCATTCTTTTGTACGTTTTCATAGGATAATATAAATTTAGTATTAAACCACACCAACAATTACATAAAATCAATTAAAGGAAAGTTTCAACGCGAGCGCGATTGTAAAATGCTAGAATATGAAGAATTTCTGACTTACTTAGGTTTGCTTTACATGTCTAGTGTGCTGGATTCTTCTCACTTGAATTTCAAAAATCTATGGGTTCCCGATGGGCACGATATTTTCAAAATACAATATCATTCGCCAGATTTCTTTTTATAACAAGATGTATTCACTTTGACGATAAAAATACTAGACCAGAACGACAACTAACAGATAAATTGGCAGCAGTAAGGGCATTCACTGATATGATGAATAATAATTTTTAACTTGAATTATTCTACGTTTGAAAATGTCATCCTGGATGAACAATTACCTGCATTGCGTGACAGATTTTCTGGTGTTGTTTATATGTCTAATAAGCTCTCCAAGTATGGCATAAAGATTTACACACTCATCGATTGGGAAATATTTTATCTATTGAAATTCGAAATTTGTGCTGGAGTACAATCCGAAGGTCCATTTGAAATGGCTATTGATACAGTAAGTGTGGTGAAGCGGATGATCGAAGCCATCTCGGGTACTGGGCGAAATATCACGATGAGCAATTGGTTCAAATACAGCTCTGAAGGATCACCAGCTCACTATGGTTGGAACTATTCATAAGAACAAGCCAGAAATTCGACTTTGCTTCCTGCTCTAACAAACCTGAGTTGAGCAATCCAGTTTGTTTTGGCTTTCAAAAAGAGGTAATATAAGAGCAAAGTTATGTTCAAAAAAATTCAAGGCTCTACGGCTGATTTCGTCTATGCATTATGACAATACTGTGGTCGAAAGTGAAAAGAATAAACCGGATATTATTTTGTAAAACTATATAAAAGGTGGGATAGATAATAAAGACCAAATGTGTGCTAACTATAACGTCAGAAGGCACACAAAAAGATGGTCAATTGTTATATTTTATCACCTTCTCAACGTTCCTGGTATCAATGCTTGTGTAATTTATAAAATCAAAATTGACCACAAGATATAGAGAAGGAAGTTTCTGAAACACCTTGCTGTTGATTTGACAAAAGTACTCCGACAAACTCCATTTATAATACCACAACAACCCTTGACCATACAAAAATGTCTCAAGAGAACTGATTGGCTCTACATCCAGAGACGATTCCTCTACTAAATATAAAAGATGTCATATTTGCCCGAGGTCGAAAGACAAAAAAATAAAATTTGTGTGCACTAAATGCCTGCAGCACATCTATCATGATCACTCCATCATGAATGTACTGATTGAAAAGTTCCTAGATATATCGATTGATCTCTTTACTATTTTAAGAAAAATGTTGATTATGAAGACGGTTACTTTTCAGTACTTTTTAATTTCTATTTTTTATAATAAATATAATACAAAGTTATCAAGTGTTTTTTATTTTACCCTTAAAATTGGGGTTATATAGACCCCACGCGAACATAAATATAACTTTGTGGGTTAAATTAGTTTTTATCAATTCACTGAGGCGAGGTACCAAAGTAACTGATTTCAATTCAGTAACTGGAATAAAAAATCAATTGACCAACCATAATAAGAAAAGGAACAACTTCAATTAAGCGAAAATCCGAATTTTCTGTTTTTTTATTTTTAAAGAAAGAATATAGGTAAAAAACGAAGTTTTTATGAAAAGTAGAGCTCGGTCATAATTAGTTGTTGTGCGTTTTTTCAAAGAAAATGTACGTTATGACTTTTTCGACTTAATTGGTATTCTTAGCAATACTAAACATTGAATTTGCAAATACAGACAGGAATTGATATATAAAAAAAACAAATCCAAAAAATCAAAATATTGATATACGCAAACACCCACGAAGAGCATTTTTATAATGGAGTAATCGAGTCTGAACTTTAATTTTATTAAATACGTCATTTTATATGTACGTACATTCTTTCATTTAAACCAGAAAAAAACGGGAAATTCGCATTTTGGCTAAACTAAACTTTACCTACAAAAATGTTACTTTATAACCTATTTCCAGTTCCCTTAAAAAAAGTGTAAAACTACCTTATATATATCCAATGAACCATCTATAAATCTTCTTAAGTTTTCGTAGGCAAAACTGTAACTATACGGATCATTTTCACTGTGATGAGAGGACAGTATATTTGTCAGCTCAGAATCCGGAATTTCTATGTTTGCAAGATCAGCATCATTTATATTAGCTTCTTTTTTTAATAATTCCTCAGTATCCTGGAACAAAATCGTAAAAGCGGTTATTAGTATTTAAAGCATTGTACTTGTATGTTATAAAACTTTGTTTCTTTGTATTCTGTTAAAATATTATACCTTCAGATTATATTTCCTTAATACTTGAAGCACTGCTACAAGAGGAGTACTTTTTTCACCCATTTTAATACGATTTATTTACGTTAATTAGTCACTAATGGAATTTCGTTATTTAAGAAAAACAGCCTTCGCAACAATCTGCAAATTAATCAGTTCAGCCAGACATTTTATTGACATTATTTTCGTTATATTGGGATATTACAAAGCCGCTATTTATTTTGACAGCAAACCATAGACAGTAAACAATAAACTTTTTATTATAGCGTGTTGTATATGTACATTGTTATATTGTGTCGATTCTGTGATTGTATGAACATAGAAAAGGAACACTGTGAAGTTGAAACTATGTATATGTACATTGTTATATGGTGTCTATTCTGTGATTGATGAACATAGGCCAAAGCAAAGATTACTTTTATTGATGTTTAAACATTAATTTTATTGATGTTTGAACAAAACAGGTATGTAGTTTTATTTAAAAAGTGATTATAAATAAATATACATTCCTTAAACGTATTAAACTATTATTAATTTAAGACTAAGAATAGAAAAGAATTAATAATGATACATTATTATTTAATTGTACAAAATTTTCTGGACAATTCATTAAATATATTTGACTCGTAAATTTATTATTAATATAAATTCTTTCACATCTCTAATTCCTTTTTATAGTTTGATAAATATCGGTGACATCACAACTATACCATCTTACGCTGTGTTACCATAGTGTCCGAATAGATTTTAATTTATAATCCTATTGTTGGCATAAATTAACTTGGTATTGTTTGTCATAAATAATAGTACGTCGTGTTATTCAAATTCCGAGAGGTATCTAATTCAGGGGAATCTTCGTTTTCCGCCTATAATATTGCGAGAGTATTGTTATTGACGTGTTATCAATGCCATACATTTTGATAAGGGGTAACCTTGCATCGTACGGCCATAAGAATCCCTGGCGAGTTTTGGTTTCGGGTTTAAAAGGTACTGAAACTACCTCAAAATTTTATTTTTTCCTGTTTATATAAATTTATATCACTTTTTATTTTTGTAGGTGGCGATATAGAGCAACTGAACAGGTTTGCCTGCGGTGGTTATTCTGATGATTCAACTATAGTGTATTTACAACATCCTTGTGTAATTTTGACGGCGTTAGAGGTACAAATTCAGAATTATTTGGGGCATTGTAATATTATCATGAAAATAATATAAGATGGCAATTTTTAAATTTGTATACATGCAGTAAATTATTAAATGTCGGAGATGTTTAGTTTGACATTTGAATATGATCTCTTGTCAGTTTCTTTTAACGTAGAAGTAAAATATGATTTTAAGTTTAATCTTTATAGAGGTATAATATATTTTTAATCCATCAAAAGACCTTTTAAGTTTTCTGAAAACAATGCCAGGAAGTATTTTTTTCTTTTTATTTAAGCAGTAATTGCCTCAATTAAATATTTCGAGTGGCGTAATTGGGAAGGTCGTAAAATTATGTACAGCAAGGAACTTTTGTGATTACGAAACATTTTTGATTACATTTTTCCTGTCGTAAAATAAGTTGTGTTGTGTTTATTCTATTGCCTCCGTGTATATTGTTATTTGTTGATGTTAGGAAGATCAGCACCTGGACCTTATTGAAAATTTAGTTGTATTCGCCTATTTCTTTTTATTTTTATTGTTTATAATATTTAAAATTTTATCTTCTTCAAATTTTATTGATTGAATAAAAATGTGTATGTATTTTCTTTGTAAATATATAAATAATTTTAAGAAAGCTTTCTTTCAGGTACTTGGCTATAAAGTAGTTGCATCAAGCTCTACAGCAGTGAAACAAGATTATAATGAGTATATGTGGACTATGAGAAGAGAGTTTGCTGAGCCTGAACCAAGCGTAATAGTAGAAAGAGACAACATTGCTAATATTGGGAAGGAGGCTCTGCATCTGGCCAACTTACAGACAAATGCAAAAGACGACGAAGTGTAAATTTTGGATGAAAATACAAGTCTATATCAATATCATATTCCCACATAATTTTTGATTCCTTCCTTCTTATTAGTGTAATAATTATTCTCATTATTTGACTGATTCTAATAGAAAGTACCTATTAGATATATAGTGACAATTTAAGAATATCTGAATATTGATTTAAGTATATATTTTTGGAATATTTTGATAACGAGTTAGACTACGAAATAGCTTCCATCTTTTAATAAAATTGATATTGCATTGTCATGAGCGAGAAGGGCGAAACTGTATCTTTAAAAGGGTTAGATGACGGAGTATATGTTTACATTGCTGTTAATGCATCCTTGCATGCAAATGATTGTACTGTTTTTGGATTGAGTACATCTGAGACAAGGGCTCTAACAAGTAAGTTTTCTACTTCGGGCAGTGAAATTATGAATGGGGTACTCCTGAAGGGTCATGCAATAGCCGTTATTAATGCGCTTAGTGAGTTAGGCTATAAAGTCATCTCCACTTCTGGAGAAACATTAGTTACTTGGACCTTGCAACGTCGTTCCCTTAAAGGTTAAATCAAAACACTGTTTTATTTCCTGTGTTGCACATTTTTGTATGCTTTTATTCTATGCAAAATGGATTAACTGTTATCAATATTTCTCAATGTCACTAATAGATATATATATAGCAATACAAACAATATGTCCTGTGAGAAAAATTGCAATGGTCACGTGTGTAGTACCTTCATGAGTTCTGTGGCTCAAACATTGGATGAAATGACTTGGGAGCGAGGAATTTGGAATGCAGGTAGTTATTTGTCAATTTTGTTAAAAAATGTACGTGTCCATATCTTTACTGTTATTCTATAAATGGCTTTATCTTTTACACTTGTTTTATTTTATATTAATATATTTTTCAGCTTTAAGTGGAGATATTGAGAAAGTAAGAAAAATGGTCCTTAATGGAACTGATGTAGGCGCCCAAGACAATTCTGGATATACACCACTGCATTATGCTGCACGAGCTGGTCATGTTGAATTATGTCGTTTTCTGATAATGCACGGAGCTCCTGTCAATGTGGGTACAAAGAGTGGCAATTCAACACCTTTGCACAGGGCAGCTGCTGCAGGTAAAACTTCTTTTACATTTATTAAAAATTTATCATTATTCCCTTACGGAAATACCATAGAAATCAATCCATTTTAGTTAAAAATAGGTTAACACATTTAATTTTTTTAAGTTTGTCTACAGCATTTTTTTACAATTTTGTTTTCACATAAAATGAAAAAAACTCTATAGTGGTTAAAGTTTTGCAATAGAAAGTATTGCAGAAATATAGGGACTCCGTGAAAGCTGGACGTTATTGAGTATGAAAAAATACATCCTTTTATTTAAAATGTACAATTTTTAACAAGGCTCCAAAGTGCAAGTCTTCCAAAGTCCTAAAATAGAAACCTTTCATCCTATTTCTTAGCATACTAAGAAAGAAGAAGGATGAAAAGTGATTTAGTCAGTAGGATGAAAATTAATTTATTTTGAAGAGATTTCTGAAATAAGTTGGATATCACTCTGTAATTCACTATATTTACATATATGTAATTTAGATAAAATAATGTGTCTCGCTGGCTAGCGTGTGAAACATTTTTATATGATACCATCATTTCAGTATTTCTAACACATAAAACATTATTTAAATAAGCCAGATGGTTTGTGAAAGTAGAATATTTCACTATTATCAATAAAAACTTAGGAGATTCGGCAGGAAAAAAATGTTTTCTTATGTAAAAAAAGTTCAGATGCAGAAGTAATAATATTAATTGTTTCAGATTTTGATTTCGATGATTTTTCAAATTTTTGATTGGTGTATAAACAGCAACACAAATAATTTGGTCACCTAGAACATTAGTATATATGGTGATAATAATGTGGACTCGAACATAATAAAATGTGTTAACTTCTTCAAGGATGTAATAGTAATTTCTCATTTTAAAATCTCATAATAATATAATACAAGCAGGTCTTTTAACAGAGGTTCATTTGGTACTTTAAGACCCTTTTTTTACAAAAGTACTTAATAGGAATCTGTTTTTTTCAAATTGGTTCCTAAAGTCCCTTTTTTTATTTGGAACATAATTATTCAGTATTTGATATTCAATAGCCACTTTCAAAATTACCTGAGGGGATACCTTTCATGCTGCAATAAGTTGCCTCAGCATTTTGTTTTTTTTCTGCATCGGCACATATTCTTATTGTAAATAATGTATTGGGAATTGTAACTAAATTTTGTGAATGACATATGTGACCCTTTTTCTCTATCTCATATGGTGTAGTCTGAGAACGGGAATACAGAAAAAGGGTCAAAAAACCAGAATGTTAATGAGAATATTTTTCAGACAGGTGGTTATGCAATAAAACATTGTGTTATGGGGAAGTGCAAGGTGAACAAAAAGTGGTTCAAATGTACTGATAAAAATAGGTATTTAATTAGTTCATGGGCCAATGTACTGATAAAAATGAGTATTTAATTGGTTCATAGTTCATTATACTGCTTGGTGTGTCAGAGTAATTTTAGTGTTGACCATAATATTGACCGACATGTTAAAATGAAAGTTCATAAGAATAATTGTAGAACAAAACTAGATCCTCTAAATCTGACATTGGAAAAAGTAGATTACGCTATGTTATGAGAATGGAGACTTAGACCGCTTCTTCTACAGAGTTATATTCTAAACAACAATCAAAAACTGTAGCTTACGACCAGAGGAAAGTTACATACCCATGTTACAAAGAAAAAGTCATTAAGATGGAATTGATGTGGATAGTTAAATCTGTGTTGTTTATTACTCACTGAATAGCAGCAGTGATATCGCAGAGGTTTTCAGAGGGATGTTCAGAAATTCTGTGCTTTATGATTTTACTTTATCTCCATCGAAAATTATGTATTTAGTTACTGAGGCTCTGGGACCCTATTTCTCGGAGCAAACTTCAGATGGTGTGAGAAGTTCAATAAGAAATGCCAATGCGAGAAAAAAAGAAATGCCGATTGCCCTACGCCATTGGTCAGCTACAAAAAAGAGGTTGTTGAAAATCATCTGCATACTTGTTTCACGTGCCATGCAAAAGCAAGACCTGCATCAAAACCTTGTTTCTACAGGAGAGAAAGCAAATCTTCCTGTAAGGGATTTGCTGATGATCATTTATGACGGGTCAAATATGAATAAGGCAGGGTTTAATATAAATAACCAGTGTTCTAGCAGTATGCAGCAAATCTTTGATTGACATTGGAACATGTAATTTGCATAAAATTCATAATTTATTCTTGCGTGGTGTTGAAAATTTTGGATCTCATGTTATAAATCTTATTATTGCAATATTTCATTACTTTGATGGTTGTGGGAGGAATTTCAATTATGCCAGGCGAAAGTGCTTTGAAATTTTTGAAAGTGTTTTGAAAAATTTAAGAATTTGGATTTGGAGCAGTGGCGTGCTATCAATACATATTTCCTGATAGTTTTACTTGCTAAACCTACTTCACTTTCAGAGAATTGAAAGAAATAATCTAAACATATAAAGCAACCTGACATTAAAGCACAACTTGTATTTGTTACAAAAAGTACCAATATCTTTTTCTCCTACTTGCAATTCTTGCAAAAAGAAGGATCTTTAATTCACCTATTATATGAACATACAAGTGAACTTCTAATCAAGTTGGGGAATAAGGTTTACAAGTCTGACATTGTATGCAAATGCTGTTTGTTTTTGTAAAGGGATGAAATCTCATTTTATTGAAAGTGCCAAATACTTATCAGACATACTGATCTAGAGTAGTTTCAATTGTTGTCCCTGCTGGACTAAAAGTATGTTTGTTTTTGTGTTGTAAGTTCTTAATACTTACAAGTATTACGAGAGTAGTAATAAGCAAAAACGGATGTTGCAAACATTTCCTTCATAGTCTTTGTTCTCATTATATTATATAGACTAGAATGCATAATTTTTATGTTATTCTCACGACACAGCCAACAGACATATGTAAAAATGGTGTATGTATAATAATACTAAGAAAAAGCTTTAATAACAATTTTTCCTCTTTGACAGGGAAGGAAGATGTTGTAAATCTTCTTATAAACTCTGGAGCAAACTTACATTACACAGATGCCGATGGTCAAACAGCCCTGCATAGTGCTGCAAAATATAACCAAATATCTATTTTCAAAATTCTCAATGATACAGATAGTACTCTAAATGACATCAAAGATATTAAACTACGCACTGCTTCAGATTTATTAACTGTGACGTCATGGAATAAAGAACAGCTTAGTCTTAATAATGAATAATTTATTTTTTTTTGTCTGTGATGATTTAAAGAACAGTATATTATTTGACTTTTTTACAAGAATTTTAAAAGCATTTGTTTTAATTAATATTTTTGATGGAGTGCTGCCTGTTGTGATGGTGCACTTTCTAGAGATGTATTGAAATTTTATAATTTGAATATGAATTGATTTGTATTCTATTTCATTAGCTGTCATTTATCAAATTTATGTGAATTGGAAAGAAAAACTTCAATTAGAGTTAAGTAATATATAAAATTGTCTTTAATGGCCGATTCATCTGAATGTGATAATGGGCTGAGTTGTATGTTAACTCTTATTGGTCTAATGTTTGTATACAGGAACGGTTCCTAGTTGGATTTCTAGTCATATGTCACCACATATGCAATAAACAAGTATTTATGTAAAAATTAGTTGCTTTTTATATTTAAATTTCAAATTAAAGTTGATAACAAATGATAAACAATTATTAATCAACACAAAGATGTAATTTAAAAATGCACTGACCAATAAGGGTTAAATGATATTTGCATAGAATTGCTAATGATGGATTTTTTATAATGAAATGTTTTTAATATTGTCTGCGTTGTGGAATTGCATTGATATTCAAAACCTTTTGAAGGTAATAATAGCATTTCCAATCTTGCTACTGATTAGCGAAACTCGATTAAATTTTTGTATTATCCTAAACTTGAATATAGTTCAAGGAAGATTTAGAAATTACATGCAAAATTTAAAAAATTTATTAATTCTTGATATTAACTGATGCAATTATCATAGATTAAGAACTAGTTGATATTAATAAGATCAGTTTGAATTGAAAAAGATGAATGGCTAATGGATTTAATAAATGGGTTGTATGCAATATGATTACCAAAATATCTTATAAAGCAATACCAGAAAATCGTGCACATATATTATTTTTAATAAATTTATATTAACATGTAAGTTTATAAGTATTAATAAATTTGCTGGAAATGTTTATTATGCTTTATTCTTTGTGAATCGGCTGCTTACAGTTACTATTTTAATTTGAAATTGATTAGTTTTGGCTGAGTTTTTATATGGTATGTTTAGTATTTTCCTGATGTCCACAGTGAAGTTATTCTGATCACATTGCAAACACTTAATTGTTACACGTGTTACAAAAATGAAAGGTTCATGTGTCACACTCAACTGAGTATTTTATGTTTGAACACACAAAATGTTACGAATTGCAACAGAATTAAGAGATAAATTTAACATTTTGAATTACCACAGATAAAAATGTCATTTTAAGTATTTGTGTGGGAGTAATTATTTTGATATCTTGTGTTACTAAAAAAAATTGTTTACTTAGAGTGCTAATTTTAAGACGATGGTTTCCATTTCAAATTATTGAATAATATATTTTTTTACAAGTAAAGATGGTAAGGGTAAGCTTTATTTACAACTGCTTGTGTCTCATAAGTTATTAAATTATATTTTGTAGAAAAGCAAACATTTTTGTAATAACTTTTGTAACGAACGGGAACATGAATTGAGATTATATTGATGTTTTATATTATATGAAATTGTTTTAATGTCTTTATACTGTTAAATGTATTCATATAGTGTAAATTTTTCTCACAAATATAATTTTTTTACGATTCTGTACTTTTTTATTTTTGTCTTTAAAATCACTTTTATATTAGATACGAGATTTATTTTGTCATTGTAACAATAAATGAATTAAAAAATATAATTTACATGATGTATTATTTTATGCTCTTGTACAAACACATGTCGGTTGATTTTTTGCTTTTCTGCTCCTTTGCTACAACAAAATCTTTGAGCTAACTTTATTGTTGTTTTCTTTACAAATTATATTATTTTTTTAAAAGGGTTGAAATGTTTCGATCTGAATTGATATTCTGTATAATGTATATATTATACATTTTTTTTCCGACATTAATTTGATTTCATTTCATTATTAATTACAGATAAGGTAAAAATTTAAATCATTTTGGAATGCGAGTTCTGTTGTGAAAGAAAAGTAGTGCAGATGGTATGGAATGTAAATGTCAGGCCAAATACTACAAACAAACATTTTATTCATTATTGGATTAATCATTTCCATTCTGTAAATTTGATGTTAAGAATAAGATAGACCTGCATTGATAAGTGTATTAAAGGTGATGGTGAAATGGGTCACTTTAAATTATTACACTAGCGTTTACAGTATCAAAATAATATAGTCTTTTGTGTCAAATAGCAACAAAATTAAGTCGAAAAATGGATACTGTGCAATGAGCTGGTCTGCAGTGAAGAGATTTTGAATAGAATTATTACCTGTGACAAAAAATTAATTCTATGCATTTAATAAGTTCAATACAATGGTTGGATTCAGCCGTCCATTCATGTCATAACAGAAGATCAGCTCAATTTTTGCTTTTTGGTCCTTTATCTACAGCAGACTGTTGGTGGTGATCGTATGATAGTTATGGAAAATTAGTATCAGTCAAACGTTGTGTCAAAATGATGTCATAATTTCAGCAACCAAAATGTCAGTGATGTCACCACATTACCAACCAAATAACCAAGATTGGTCAATTGCTCTTTACCATTGCATCTGTATAATGATGTAGGACTATAAACAGCACAACAGACTGTCTTATAATTGCAGGGCCAATAGCTGGAACTCCCTTATCACCTGTCTTATTCACTGGATCTCATGTTGGTTAATTTCTATTTTTATCGGGATGTGCCTGCCTACTGCCTTCCAATAATTTGGAACTTTTCTTTAAAACCAGCCGCATGTGGATCTGTACTCTTATTGGCCAAGTAAATATCATATTTATATCTTTCTTTTGCTTTTTACTATTTTGACTGTCTTAAAAATGTGTTAATGCCATGTTACGTTGAAATTAAATTATTTGATACCATGAACTATTCATATTTTTATCTTACCTACTTGAAGCTTGACTTGCTTTGACATTAAGTACGAAAGGCTTACTAAAAATAGGTGTGATGAGAACTACTGGTAGTATACAAATGTACAACTTTAAATAATATATTTACACTTTTCCATTGGTGAGGTAAATCACTGAATAAAAACTCATTCTCTAAAAAGGGATTTCAGATGCACCGTTTTAATATGATATAACCATGGAGAAATTATATAATAGATACTAGTACATAATTGGGATATTAAGAAATCTAGTATGCAATAGTTGTAAATAAATCTCATTTAATAAAAGATGTTTGGTAACAAATTGAATGTGGAGATATTATACAATTGAATCAGTAGAATAAGGGCGAAATTGACATTTTTTAAATTTATTAGCACAAATCATTTTATTGACAAAGCTATCGGCTTTGTCAATAACATGATGACCATCGAACTAAATGAAAACCATTGTTAAAAATTGAAATTGTTTTTTCTTCTTATATTAAAATGGAATGTTAATATAGCAATTTTACACATTAACTACCTGTAAGTTATTGTACGGGTTCCTGAGTTCAAAATAAGACAGTTTTAATCAGTCTATCACTATTGTTGACGTGTTAATCAGTATTTCCATATTTTGGGCCTCTTCATACACTATTTCAACATACTGCAAAACTCCTGCAGTATAGGACACTCAGTGATGTGCGAGATTATCAGAGATTCATGACGTGATACACCAATACCTTTTTCTGCCTTGAAGAGCAAATGATACGGATATTATTTCACAGACCGATAAATCTATTATGATGATAATTTGGTGTTTTTATTAAATTTTTCATACGGCGTTTCAGTTTATAATAATAAAATATTTAACATGATTGAGAAAATGTTGAAATTAAAAAATATTTCTATTGGTAATTAAATTATTTTTAGGTCGAAATCAAAAAAGAGATAGATTGTTTTCATTTTATATTTTCGAGAAAAATTCTTCACATGGAGCAATAAAGGCACTAGCAATTGTCAATATGCACTGGTGAAACTCATATTTATATGGAAGAAAATAAAAATTGCACATCATTTTATTTGCTAATTAGGCTTTTGTCCGAGATGTATATTTTTGCTATGCAATGCTTATTCGCGATTACTAACCACTTATACCATTTAAGAAATTAAAAATTTAAGAGGACTCAATGAAAACATTAGGATGTTATCAATTTTAAGACACCTTTGCCTGCATATTAAAGAAAAATTGGCATTCCAAATGCACTGCAAAATAATCTGTAAAAATAAAAGTTTCTTTTGTTAAAAGTTTGTCATTAGCAATTTCTAGTGCAATTTAAATGTATACACGCAGGCTTATTACTACAAGAACAGGAGTTGTATAATTGCATGTGTATTTTTAGATTCCTTTAAATTCACATGCAATCATATCTCATACTTTAGTTTAAATTGAAGAAATTGCAGATATCAGTACTCCTTTACCAAAAAGGCAAGCGTACCCATATTTTTAGTTTCATAGAGCTCCAAATCACATAAGAAAAGAAATGTGTTAAAAACCTTAAGAACGTCAAGTTTCATAAATTTAAGTAAGCCAACTGCAAACTATAATAAAATTAAAAAGTTTATATGAAATTTCAATATGAACAAATAAAATATATATTCTAATGTTTGAAACTTTATTTAGAACATTTCTCCTAAATAAATCCCCAGATAATTATCCCTAAAAAGACTACAGATAATTATCCCTAAACAGATAATCCTGGCTATTTTTAATGCATTTTTCTTTTTGTGATATAAAGGTGCAAGTTCGATGATTTTAACAGTTCATTTGAACTGCATTGTTATACAATTGAAATTAAGAAATATGCAGCGCTTCTTATATTTTTTTTACCAGACAGTTTCTTTCATCAATTTAAAGGTTAGGTCTTCGAATTTCTACGCTTTTGCCATATATTGCTACATTTATAATAATGTGTGACACTGTACAGTTTAAATTTATTGCTCGAACTTTTGACTTTATTATTGACCATTATACTGAAGTTAATAATAGGGAGGAGCTAATAGCTAAAATGGAATACTATCCACATTGTGGCACAATTTTTAAATTAAAACACCTGGAATGAGTTTATGCCCACTTTTCCCGTAATGATACTGGGAGAGTGGGCATAAACCATCAATGTAATGAATAAGTTATGTCCATATGAAATAGGCAAAAATATATGTCAAAATTTTGAGCACAGACAGTTTTTTGTTTTTGTTCGTTTGAGACCGTACTGCATCTCACATAGTTGCGTACATGGTGTTTTATAGATAGAGTAAGCTACGTATGATATATTTCTGCCTCGCTCTAGAGTCGAACTCGATGAATTATTACTTTTAATATTTTATTTTACAAAATAAATATTTTATGTTACAAAATATAAAGCGGAGTAATAAATGTAAAAAAATATGTTACACGATTTAAAATTATGCTCATAAACACTCGATGATTATAATAATGTTTCGGAAATTATCAATTATCTACAAGAGTTTATCCGTACCAAAATATTTTATGTGCCTTCAAAAAGCATTAATTTATTAAATGTTTGCCGTTTTAATAATTTCAATATGTAATCTTTTTTTGCTATATAATGCATTCTGATATTCGTATACTTGGACATAATTTGAAAAAAAATGTAACTTATGATTATATGTTGCAAGCTGCTCTAGCGAATGTTCCAATAAAGAAATCAAGATATTGATATTGATAAATTCTTGCAGACATGAACATGTAATGTATTGCCTTGTATATTTTTTTCAAAATATATGTCTTCTTTTAACTTGCTTATAACTGTCTCCATCTTAACACAAGTATTGAAAACATCTGATGAAGGGAAGCAAAGTTTCCCTATGTTTTTGACATCAGTTACTTTGTGAAACCACAACTGACTATGGGAATTTGATGCAATCATTTTACACTTCAGTTTTTTTAACAGTGATTTCACCACCCATCCTTATATATAACCGATAACAGTTTCCTAAACATTGTTAGAACCATCGAGCGTTTCTGACGTAATATTACAGTTTCTGATTACAATAGCATCATCACTGGATATTTTATGATTACGTTTCCTATCCTCATCAAATCGGTGTCTAGATGACGTATTATTCATCGATTTCATAGAAAATGAGCAATTAAAAATAGAGAAATTATCCAAAGATATACAGTTGCCATTGAACGAAGATCTCAGTTCGAAGTGATTTAGTACTTTCTTATAAATATTTTTAAATTGATGTGCGTTGGGGTTGTTGTTGCAACCACTGTGCTGTCTAGTGGTACCAAAGAGTAACTCTAAATGGTCTTGGCTAAGACGATAAGTGGCGATATGTTTTAACTTTTTAGTACAAATATAATTTTTGTATAATTGTTTCGAACTTTCAATACAAATAAATAGACCCAAAAACCCGGTCTTCCTTCTAAAATGAGCTTATGTCCTTTCTTAATTAGTATAATCGTGGCAAATTTAGTTAGTACGCGCACGAGCGTGATGGAACCTGTCGGCACTCAAACGGTTAATAATTGTGTTGCTAAACAAACTTTCATTATATTATTTTTAAGGAAATATGCTGAGAAGTTATTTTATTGCCAAAGTTTAGTTCTATTTCTTCCTGAAGTTTATACAGCGCAACTAAATAATTCCAATTTTCTTATCAATATACGACGAACATGCATGATCGTAGTGATAATCGTACCTCATTCCCAGCAGTTGGATGAGGAAAGGAGGTTTTCAAGATTTTATAATCATTTAATTCGCAACCAAGAATTGTAGCAGCATTAAAACTTGTTGGATAGTCATCAAATGTGAGTGATACAATATTGACATTTACATCATGGCACTTTTGAAGGCACATTGATAAAATGTTGGCCCTTTGTTCAGCTGTCAGTCCATTAACTAGGAAATGTCCGTCTGGTAATTTCCAGTTTTCTGTTACTGATGTGACCATTAAGATGAACGCTTGGGTAGCCACCGCAGCAAATTCTCCAGAAGAGGAACCGTTGCATACTAAACCAACGTATTGGGTGCTTGTCCAAATATTTTGTTGGCATGTGGCCATTTCGTCAACGGTTAGAGCACATGAAAGTGGATCACAATGTGATTTTGTTTTTATGTGTAAAGCTTGAAATGCTTTCGCAGTGAATCCGGTCTCAGCATTTATGTTCTCATACCATTTATCCAAAGTTCTCGCATGAGGCAAGCATGTATTATAAACTCTTCTGAAATAGTTATATCCAGCTGGAAACTGAAGAGTAGAAATTTAATGTAAGTGCAAATTTTTAATGCTGCTTATATAGTTTGGTGTAAATTTTTTTGTCTTGTTTTTAATTTTACTTTTCAATAATATGCTATTGTATAAGTCTGCAACTGCAGCATTCATGAATAACAAAGCGGCGAGGTCTTCTCGAATGTAACGATCATTTTTCATAGTTGTTACTATCGAAATTAATGACTGGTTTTTCTTTTGTACAGTCTGTATCTAGCTTTTCAAATTTCATATTTTATGTAGATGTTTCTTTTGTAGAGCAGCCATTTTTTTTATTTTCTGGACAAAAATTGTTTTCGGGGAGACTGCATAACAGATCCAGGAATAAAAACATTTTCAAGTGGGCTGTGACATCGTCCTGATACCATGCTGTCATTTTCTTCTCGATCGTCAATCTAAAATGAAGGCTTTCAATAAAAAGTGATACGTAAAAATTATTAATTGAAGTTTTCGTGAATAGAAACTTAGTAATATAATTTTGATATCCAGTGGATCCACAAGTTGACCTTTTCCATTTTTACCAGAATCACAGAATTCAGTGTTATCGGTAACCATTCTCAGATTTTCAGCATTTTGAGACTGTAATAATAAATATTGATGTCTATACAAAATAGTACAAAAATCATGCAATAATAGCTACTTGAAGGGTAGTAAACCCATAAAAAATTTAATTTCAATTTTAGATAAATTATAAATTGCGATTATGCCATAATTTGTGTAAGCAAATATGTTATTCTATTCCATTGATGTATTTTCCTTACATCAAAGGAATCCCCAAAATATTTAAATTTGAGGCTCCCCATCAAACAGGGCACAGATTTTTTTCTAAGCATCCTCCGATTTGTTCGACTTGTGTAGAAGTCGTTGGTTAGGAAGTGTTTGTTGCGAACAGTTTCTGGATCGAAGCCAATTTTCCTTCTTCCTTTTTGTTGTTACAAAATTAATCCATTTCAGTTGCTAAAACGGGTCTCTTGGAAATTTAAAATGTATGAAGTTGGTTAATCATTTATTCATAAGAAAAACAGAATTAAAGATATGCGATATATATGCGACTGCTTTGACTATATTATGGAACAAACGTGGTCCCGTCAAGTAAGAAATGCAAACAATTTAGTGATATATTTAAATAGTTTTAATTGTGCTCTTTTAATGAAATAAAATAAATATTAACCATAGAAATGCCTGTAATTTTAGATATTGTGGTCATTTTTCCATATAGGTTAAATATCAATAGTAATCCTACAAATTGTAATCTAAAAAATACTACACAGAATATTACAGTAAAATATATTTAAATTCATTATTGTTTCTTGAATGTTATTACGGTCCTGAATGGTGCTCCGGTGAAAGCGAGACGCACCTATAGCTGAGGAATCACTTCGCATAGTGCGTTCTCTGTTATATATTTTTTAAAAATTGCATTTTTATCATCGATTTTTATATGCTCGTAACCAAACATCAAAATTTTTAATTATAAAAATTTTGTAATTATAAAAATAGAAAATTTATAAATGTTTTACTTACAAGTGGAAAGAGAATCCTCCCTTTTTTTGTGAATTTGAGGCCAATTTTTGAATTTATTCAATACAGAGAACGGCATGTTTGTATTATGTTTGCACGTGTTAACGTTAAGAAAGCGAGTGCAAAAGTGTATTGTCTTTCAAAAGTGTATTGTTATTGGATGACAGTATTTTAACGCCGTATGACCAATACATATATCGATGGCATAAACTGATTTCAATAAAAAAGATAGTATTTATGTTTTGCAATTACTACAAATGGTTATTTCCTTAAAAATTGAGTTGTATATAAAACAAATAGACAATTTTTAAATTGTTTATTCAATATTTGCCTATAAGTATATAATTAATAAAGTACATAGTGACTAGTTTCCTTTAAAATGTAATTTCTTATAAGTTGTTAGGCACCTTTTGAATTGTTTTTCTTTCATTTAAGGATAAGTAAAGTTATATTTATTTCTAATTTCAATTGTGCATTAAACTCTATTAACATATTTGAATAATCAAAACATTATTCTTACCATTTGCTTAATAGTCCAATCTAAATTTTTATCCAAGTGTACAGTAGTGCGGAGGCCAAGTTCTCGAATCTTGAAAAAGTATTGTAATGTATGCATATAGTGGAAAAAATGGTAAGATTGTCAAAAAGTATGAAAATTGGTACTTGTGGTTACTTTACAAAAGTTTGTATGGTGGTGCATTGATAGTTCATTCTAACTTGATCTAAACTAATTAGTACTACAAACATGCAATGCCTTATCATTTGTTATCCTCCCCAGTGACAATATTGATTAAAAATTACCCATTGAACAGTCTTATCATCTCAAACTTTCTGCATCCAGTGTCAATTTCAATCCCATTTGCAAGAAACAAACTTAATATGGAATTTGATGTTGACATATGTCTATTCTATAAAAACTTTTAAATCTACCATATTAAGAGTTGAAATCCAACCAAAGATACTCATGAAAAAATGTGACAAGTCCTTGTCTGGGTATTTAGTCAAGAATAAAAAGAATTGAAATCTACAACTTTTAGTCCAAGAGCTCATAAAGAATTTTGAGCAGGTATTTTAGTGCATTAGAAATTTGAAACAATAGTACTTGCATACTATTCAAGTAATATATGAAAAGTCTTGCTGGCCGTGATGGGTCTCGTTCCAACCGCCCATTATGCAAATGTTGCAAAAAATTACAGCACAAAAAAGTGTTTTAGTTTTAATGAAACTTAAATAATTTTAAATTAGATACATTAATAAATATAAAAATAAAAGTCGAAAATAATTTAGGTGGTTTAAAAATATAACCAGGCTACAGATTTATAATTGTTGAATAAAAAATTAAGCAACATCAAAAAGGATATAGCTAATGAAAATTGTAAACTAAGAATTATAAAGTTGATAAGATATAGATCTTTTATGATTTTTTAAGATATTGATTAATTCTAGAGATCCTTAAGTGTACCGTATATATAATACTGTGACTAGTGGATACAATTGCCTACAGATAAAATATTACAAGTTCACTGAAGAAAAGAACAGATGGAGAAATAAGTGAGAGTAGAAGATCTGAGAATGAACTATAACATGCGTAATGATACATTCATTCTGGATGAGTCAATTCAAAAATTTCTTAAACATAAAGTGAAAATAATTTATAAAATGTTTTCATTTAAGCTTTAGTTCTGAAGAGCATGATTTAAAAAAAAAATTTTTGATTTATGATCATAATTATATGTAAACATTTCTTTTTGTGAAATAGTACTATAGTCGAATGTTAATAAGAGTTGAATGTTAATTTGATTGTGCTGCACAGCATCAGATGTGTAGTGCACTGCACGATGACGTTTAACAATTTAGTTAACGTGGAAATATTGTATCTTCAGAATGGTATGAGATATGAGAAAATGTTATTGATTATAATCACCTTATTTTACAATTAGGCCATCAGCTTACTATACCAATTTAACTATATCTATATGATGTCTGTATTTTATTTAGTGATCAATTAATTTATTATTAGTAGATATTTGAAATAAATCAAATGGGATATTATAGACATACAAAATTAAAGTTGTTTTTTGAGTTAACCTCAAGTGGATTTAAAACTGTAAGTTAGACTTTTGTTAAAGATTATTTAGTTGTACAAAAACAAATTATAGGTAAATTGTTAGTCTGGTAAGGTTGTAAGTTTTTTTTAATTATTTATATGCTATATAGCCTGACGTATTATTAACACAGCATTACTGAACACTTAAAAAGAAAAAATTGAGACAAATTTGTTTGCTAGAAATCACATTCATCCATTTATTTTGGAAGAGGTGTGTTTACATATTTTTTTATTGATTTACAGAGAGAAAAGGTAGATAATACTTAAATATAAATACAATGAGTTTATGCAATTACATCATACAATGTTAAATAGGTGGCAACCCTTCATTGATTTATGCTAGTTTTGTATAATATAAAATCTTCATAAGCACAAGTATTGTCATTTTGTAACTAAATTAATTCTAAATCTGACAGTTTAATCATGTGAATGTGTACTATGTCAATGACATATAAATTGTACAAGAAAGATTTAAAATATTCATAGGATGATTAGCATACCAGATGGCATGTGAAAATTCTTGCAACTGATGATTTAAGACATTAAAAACTATATTTTAATTTAAAAAAGATTCTATTTGGTAATTTTGCTTGCAATTTGAAAACAATCTATTTGTGATAAAGTGAATATAATGTGAGAAAATTTTCAGACAATGATTTTTTGCACGAAAAATCCCACACAAATACTGTATATCAGCAAGCTTTGTGCTAGATATATACCTACTCTATTATTTAAGTGAAACTCGAAAATATTATATGTGGTGAGCAGTCAAATGCTGAATTTGAAATTGTAAAGGTAACGAAACCTGGATGTGAACCCGAAATAAAAAGACAATCTGCAGAATGGATTTTTCCTTTTAAAGAGTTGTCGACAAAAGTTTTTTATCTTTTTTTGGAAGATCAGGTCATGGCACAATTTTTTTTTAGAATAACAACATTTGTATGGCAGACAGGTATGTAAATATTTAATTACCATTTGTTTTGAAGAAAATGTTCACACAGTAAAACAATCTTTACATGGCAATATTTCAGGATTAAAATATTTTTTTAAAAGATTGTTCCATGACACTATTAGTTCTTATGAGGATAATGCAGATTTGCATATGAATATTTATCATATCTTTTGAAAAAAATTTTGGTATGTTTTATTGTGAGGGTATACACACAATAAAACATTCTTTAATGTGACAATGATTCAAGCTCATTCTGCAAATCAAGTCATTCACCACATAGTCTGAACCTCATTTTTTATCCAAATCAAAAAAAAATTTCAAGGCGTTTGTTTTATGAATGCAAGTGAAACTGTGACTGTGTTCTACAGAGTAGTGATAGAAATACCTAAAGAAAAGTGGATTCTATACTTTACTCGGTGATTTCCATTGGCGCAAATCTATTGATTGCAGCAGAATTTTTTGAATGCAACAGAATAGAAATCATTATACCTGTTTTTATTTCTGAGGAATTAAAAACTTTAAAGTATTATCCTTGTGTTGTAATAATGTCCTCAGTAACTAGGATGATATTGCTATAAAAAATTTGAAGAAAGCTGTTTAAAATACAATTAATTCCTCATATTTTTTCAATTTATTTTTACCATTAGTAAATCAATTATTCATATACATAATTAAAATATTAAACAAAATGTAGATATAATGATAATTTGCTGGTTGATAAAATCCAATTCCAAAATATGTTTCTGCAATACTTTTTATAAATATACATTTTGACCGAATAGTATCTACATTTAATGCTT
Source organism: Druceiella hillmani (assembly GCA_039881145.1). Classification (NCBI taxonomy): domain Eukaryota; kingdom Metazoa; phylum Arthropoda; class Insecta; order Lepidoptera; family Hepialidae; genus Druceiella; species Druceiella hillmani. Next base: position 8,999,054 of record JAYKKI010000008.1, read on the forward strand.
ATATCTAGTTCGTATATATAAATAATACATACGTGTTATTTAGTTCTTTGAATATCACATGACTAGAAAGAGATGAGCTTAGTATAATACTTTATCTACAGTATTCAACTATACTAATATAACTAGCGTTTTACTACAATGTAATATATATATATATATATATATATATATATATATATATATATGGTTAATTAAAATTTAATTATATGTTTACCCTCTATATATGTACTTGTATATGTGTATTGCCTTCTCAATCATATTGAGTATGTTAATAGGAATAAAATGATAATTTTAAAAATACTTTATACATAACTTAAAAGTTCAAGATAGTAATCCATGAAAGAAAATACATCACAGTATGTAGTATTTTCTTTTGGAAAGATAAATAATATAGTATACACACAGAGGTAAATTGCATTTCCATTTTAATCATTTTCATGTCACACAAATTAATTATTACTCACATCTCGCAAATACATAAAGCACGAATAATGTTATGATACTAAATGTAATTATAGCCGGTGTTATACTTCAGCGGAAGATGTAGTTAAACTGTAATTGCCTATATAATCTTCGTCTTCTAGATTTAAAAATTTTTTCAAAGCACGTGGCAGAGGTAGTTCCTCGATGTAACTTCTTAAGTTCAGGCGCTTATTTCTGTGAAAATTCCTCAAATGAATTCTGCATATGTCTGAAAGTGTCAGTGGTTGCCTGCATGCTGCAATCAGCCAGGCAACTGCTAGATCGGGCACTAGAGTTCTGTAGTGTTCCATTACCTCTGGTTTAGGCATTGGATGTCCAGCCTTTATTAAGAAACGAGTGATGTTTGGGTTTTGATATTGGTTTGATAATATTAAGCTGTATTTAGGGTTCACTGGAATGCGACTTGAACTCATGTCTGCTCCGTACCTCACAAGTAGAATGACTGCTGGGTTGCTGAAAATTAACTGATCCTTTAATAATGGAATATGTTCAGTTAGTAAATGTTCAATAATATATGGTATATATAGTGTTTATGAATTGTTCCCCAAATGATATTAGATGACTCCATTTTATTGGCATTGCTTGCTAAATATGAAGAATATAAAAAAAAATAGTTTTTATTGATTGTATATTTAATTGGACCTAAGAGTTCTATAGTCTTATATGTTTATATAGATACAATGAAATTAATAGAAAATAATTTTTCATTGCAAAAATATGTGTTAAAAAAGGAATGTATATAGTTTTTCCTAATACTTTGGAATAAAAGATAATTTGCCTTTAAATTTCTTAAAAGCAAAAACAGTATGCATACTTTTCCACAAGAACGGCCCGCTGTAGAGCTGTATCCCCTGTCAATGCCGTTGTGTTCATATTGATGCCATGGCAGACAAGACACTCAATGATTGCTTGAAAATCGTGTGCATCACCAACATGTTCCACAGCTACATGCAAGGCATTTGCCCCTGTGATGTTATTAGTTGCATTAACAAGGGCACCTGGAGAGAATTATGGAGTAAATTTACATAACAATTTCAATATATAGATGAATTTTTCTTATCGTTAGGAAAATAAATTTCCAAATATTTAATAATTTATAAGAATGCATAAATATTAATTGTGAAATAATACTTCCAATATTCCTATAGAGACTTTTATTTATTAGAAAACAGCTAACAATTTCTTTAATTTATATTAAAATATGACATTCTTTATACTTCAATGTTTGAAATAAATAACATAAATTAATTAAATTCATTCATTTTTATAGTTCTATACATCTAAAAACACGACCCTTATAAGATATTACCATAACTGTTATTATCAGAAACCAATTGATGTTGAAACAATAAATTAGGCACAGTAATAAGGCATATTAACCCGTATATATCTCAATAATTAACACTCAAAAATATTCATAAAGAAATTGTTTTCATTTCATGTATCATATGGGATATAAAGTTTTCTTTAGTGGAAAAGCAAATTGTAAAGATTAAAAAAAGAAATTTTTTTTAAGAATTTTTGTAAGATGGAGACAATGCTCAACGTTGAAAATGTTGACCAAAATAGAGGGAATTACAAAAGAAGTATTAATGATGTTTATGTAAAATTTACACGAAAATTATAGCAATGATCTTAAATTACACAACTTTTAAGATATTGACTATATTTTTATGAACACGAATATGCAATATATTTACATTATGAAAAGTAATATTAATATTTGTTAATAGTTTAACAGAAATATTAAATACCCTTAAATGTTTATATATGTCTAAGCATGTATGAAATCCTTGCACATAACAGGTATATTGATGCCTTGGAAGAACACCTCATTAAATTTTAAGTACATAAGCATCAAAATGAGTAGTTAGCTTTTAATATGCAGAATCAATTTATTTTACCCAGAATATTGTGCGGAAGTGAAATATACACATGTTTATTAGGAAATTTATTTATTCTATGGAGGATCTAGAATATCCATTCGCCAATGTGAGATACATAATCATTTTGAAAGGACCTTCTATGAATACCTGCATAAGCAGAAATAATATTGGATCACTCTGGCATTGAATAACAATGGCATTTATTTATAAAAATGGCATTTAGACATGTTACGTTCCTAAATGGAAAAATAAAGTGGTATTGCAGAAACTGAAGTGTAAAAAATATTAAATATTTATAAATACTTTTTGAAATGAACTTTTTCAGCAGAGAGCAATTCAGAGAAAAAAATGTATACAATTTTATACAATATTTCATTTGAAAAAGTGTGCAGAGATTATCTATAAAGTGGTGTAAATAATTTACCATAACTTAAAAGCGTTTCCATTATTTGTATCTTACGATTCCTCACGGCTAACAATAGTGGAGGGTCACCATTTTCATCGTGAATATTGAGTCCACCAACTTTGCACAAATGTGAAACCATTTTTTCCTAAAATAACATAACAAGAGTTAGGTCACAAACACAAATCTTTATCAAGAATAGAAAAAAACTGAAATATAGTGAAAATTTTTCTGATATTTCAATAATCATTAAATATTCAATTTATCAGGCAGATTAACACCATAATTCAATGAAAAGTGATATTAAGTAAGGAGTCATACATAAACTTTGTAACATTTCTTCAAATTTTTTTTACCTTTCCCCTCTATGTTATACCATGTAGACATTCAGCTAGACACCTCCCTCCATCCATAACTTTTTACATTAAATAGGAATGATATTTCTAAAATTCAAATATTTTTTTAAATAATACTTTTGTTCTAATTTTAGGTAGTCACTTTAATAAATTATATATCAAATATAATAATATATTTCTTTAGTAATTAAACATCTTCCATCCATACAGGAGCAAGCCAAACATAGAATGATCCTATCACTCATCCATGTCATAAAGTTACTATTTCTCATAAATCAGTCATGCATTCTGAAATTATTATGCCCAATATTATAAAATCCAACAACCAATTAGTGTCACAGAAAAGACACGACAATCAAAGTCTGTTTAATATTTAATAGGGAAAAGGGTTATGCGACTATAATACTTAATCCCCCCCCCTCCCTTTATTATAATACCTGAAAGACATTGGTGTTTGTCCATCCCATCTCCTCAATTATCATTACATGGTTTATGGACGACCCCTAATTAAATATGTATCATATACGTAATCAATCTATTACATTCAAATAGATTACTATAATGGGTACAAAATTACTTACTTATAAGAGAAATGTTTATTTTGATGGTACCTTATTAAGCTGGACAGCGTGGTGCAGAAGGTGATGAGAATGAGTGACACGAGCACCAGAAGTCAAAAGCATATCCACCAGGTCACAGTCTTCATTCCACACTGCTGTACACAAGGCTGTGACACCTTTCAAAATTATTTTAAATATTTTGTAAATTTGGAACTCTCTATATTAGAACATTGGGGTGAATTCAGTTGATAGCCAAAGAGCTGACTGGATTTATCAAAAAATTAGTTGATAATTTAGTTAACATTGGTCAATTATCTTAATTTAGATGCCCATTCATCTAATTTGTCAAAGAAGTGCTGTCTGCACGGGACTGGCCCGGTTGATGGACTGCATGGACATAAACGAGGTAAGCATTCAGGTTATTGACCGGGTTTGTGCCCAATGAGTTAAATAAGTTAAGAACATATCTTCGTTCCCCTATCTATTTGCAGGCACAGAAGTTTCCAGCAAAATAACTTTCAATTAATTCTTTAGTTGGAAAAATCTCGTGTTTCAGTTCTATTACAAGATTTTAAAATTTTTAAAAGAAAATATATTTTTGCAAGAGTAAACTAAATCATATGGCATAATAAAGCCATGTATCTCATCAATTTTTTTTGTTTTTACCTATTTTATTGCGGAACATTCTTAATTGATGAAAATGCACAGGGACATGACACTCATGATAGATCACGTCTGGGGATAGATTGCACATTGTTGATTTCAATTAGTTTCGCATTATAATACATTTTTTTTTTAAATTCAACTAACGACATTATTTTCTAATAAGTGGAAAATAATGTACGATATTTTCCACTTATAAAATAATGTCTTCTATTTTCAATAAATGATATATGAAGATTATAAATTGCACTGAGAATTTGTATTGCTTTCAGTGTAAAATTTTAATTCAAAGTGGATCACGTAAAAAAAGAAGAAACAATTAATAGATATTGCATTATTTATATACGAATATTGTATAAGTTTTTAGCTCTTCTAATTTTTTCTTCGCCTTTACAATTTACTATCTTAAAGATACGTTTCAATATAAAGTTGGTTGTTTTGTAAAACGTATTGTCGACGAAATTCACAGATGTTTTGATATATTATTCAAATTATAAATATCTAACTTATTTTAGAATTTAAAAGTTATTTATCGTTTAGTTATGTCAATGTAAAATGATATTGTATTAAAATTTTGAAATAAAAGAGAAAAATATTTGCCATTTAGTTTTGGTAAAAATCGCTTTCCAAAATTGTACAATTAACATTACAGGAAATGTAGGTATTTCACCTTACTCCCTTTTATTTAAAAAAAAAGCAAAAGAAAACGAAAAAATGATTTTTTTGTTCTTACAAACTGTTAAAATGATGTTGTATTAAGAGTTTGGAAAACAAAAAAAAACAATTTTTAATAATAAATCTTACTGTAGCATGACAACCACCTTAACATATTAGTGACAAGAGTGACAATTTAATAAATAGTTTTTCTACATCAAGCACATACACAATCATGTGATTGTACATTTGTGTTTCTTAGGACTTGATTTCCACTATCAAAGAAATCCATTACATTCTATCAAGATTCCATTTTGCAGGTATTTCTTGGGAAGTATACTTCTGTGAAGATATATTTTAACTTACCACTCATATCTTCAGTATTTACATTAGCACCAGCATTAATTAGTCTTTTCACAACGAGTGTATGCCCGTGGCTAGCAGCAAGGAAGAGTGGACAGCAATCATTCAAGTCTCTGGCTTCCAATAAAGCGCCGGCTTCTATCAATAAATCCACCTAAGTGAGATAAATTTTTATTAAAGTTATAATTTTATTTTGCCTCTAAGAAAATCAAGATATCAATCTAAATATAACGGTTATACTGTCAGAGAATCTTAAGTTTGACATTAAAATTAATACTTCTACATTTATGAGTTTTAAAGTAAAAATAAAGTAATGAATTCTTTAACCTAGGCATTAGATGGGGACCTCTTCGAGAGTACTACGATGTATTGAAATTATATCCCTATTTAAGTGACTTCTGAAACTATTAATTGTGTTGCAATGTCATTAACAAAATATATCATAGATTGTACAGTTTAATTTATAATAACCCAAGTTTCAACACTCTACATGAAATTTAATGTAATTGACATATTCTTCCTGGAGAAGAAATATACTAAGTCATAAGAAACTAACTCTACATATCATGTGAAATGTTTCGCATTGTGTTCTTATAAAGAAGGAAAAATATTTGCAGGAAAATAACACATCTCTTTTGAATTTGATATATGTAATTACACTTCTATCAATTTAAAAAAAAATGTATCTTGAATAAATGAGAGATCCACTAGTGTCGTGGTCTAATATTGATGTTTATGGTGTAATTACTCCCTCTTTTCACAAAAATAGTCTTTATAAGTGAATTTTAGGTTTTTAAAGCGAAAAAAAAATTATTTTATATAATTAATTGTTATTTCAATTTTCATTTGCCATTACGTCTTTTATACTTGAATTTTTTCTTTAAATACAAAAAAGTCAACACTCTTTTTGAATATAATGTATTATTTAATTTATCAATCTAGCCCTTAAGAGGCCGATATAACCAAAATTAACATTTTCGATTTGAAATTTTACATACTATTATTTATAGATTTTTTTCCGAAAAAAAAATAACATGAAAGTAGACTAAATGCCAAATCGAATGACTAGAAACACGGTAGATAAAACTTTCTTCGATAGAATTTATTACTGAAATAACTCAAAATAAATTTAGTTGTTTTGACGCCATTGTTATATCTATGTCATTAAAATAAAGGCTGTAATAATATCTAACGGCTGGAAAAAGGTATTTCAAAATATGGATTGATTAGCGAAATATTGAGAAAAACATATTTTCCATATAGTAGCTCCTAATAGTACCGCCACAAGTGGCTCCTTATTGGGCGGGATGGTCTCCGGCACTCGCCCACAGGCTTCTGAAGATGGAAGTTTAGGTCACAGATTATAGCATAAAAACATTGTAAAAACTTGCTAAATTTCTCTAGCGGCAATATATTAAAGCAATCAAGTCATTTAGATACAGTCAACTCAAAAGTAATAGATAGTATTATACATTACTTTTATTCTGTTATCGTATCGATATAAACTCTTTTGCAAAAAAAACGGGCATTTATAGGAATAAACCATATCAGTTATTTTATTATTATTTGATGCATTTTAAATGGCGATATGATGAGAATATTGTTATTTATTATTGAGATATCATTTTTACCTACTTCAGTCATTAAAAATGCGAATAAATAAAGAAATGATTTAAAGTCCACAGATGAGCGTTTTCATACTGGTGCATTTAAATGACTAAAGTTTATTTTTGAATATTTTTTATTAATTTAACATAAAATTTGAAAATTTAGCAACGAGTATGGCTTCCTCTAGCTAAAATTAATGCGCTTAATCTGCTAGGCATGCTTTCGACGACGTTTTTTATCATTTCCTGAGGAATACGTTCCCATTCAGCGCATCAACATCTCTAGAGCTGTGTGCGAGCGTTGTCGTCCATAAAAATGAACCCGCCTCCAACTGCTGTTAATGCAGGTTGGCCATGAGGAATAAGAACCTCTGTTATGTACCTTTGCGCATTAAGTGTGCCATTTTCAATAAAAACTAACTCGGTACGATCATCTGAGTTAATACCATCCCAAAACACTACGGAGCCTCCACTGTAAGGGGTGATTTCTTCAAAGCACACTTCTTCGCGTTCTCCAGGTCTTCATAAGACTCGCTGATGTCAATCCTCACCATTAATCAATATACGAGCTTCATCGAAGAATAAAACACTATTCCAGTCTTGTTGAGTCCATGACGAAAAATGTTGAGCGAATCTCAATCTGACAACTCGATGCTCACGGAGCAATGTAGGGCCTCGAGCTAGGCAATAGCTACGTATATTGACAGCTTGAAGTCTCCTTCTGAACTGTCCATAGGTTTACTTGTGTACCTCGGACGTCCTCGAGGTTCTGTTTGAGATCCACATACGTAACTTGACGATTTCGTCTGACAATGAAGCGGTCATCCCGTGGCTCAGTGCACCGTTTTCTTCCAGGACCGGGCCTTCTACTGACGGAGCCCGTTTCTTGGTATCGTTGCCAGGTCCTTTGGACGGTGGAACGGTTCACATTATATTACTGAGACACATAACATTAGCTACTGCCTTCTTCAAGCAGCGCAATAATTTTACTAGTTCTTAACGTTTTTTCAACCATGCTGAGAACAGCAAACAGAAATGAACTAATGCAGCAAACAGCAGAAATTTAATTTAAATTTATTCGTTAAAATAAAAAACGTAACAAATGAAAAAGAACTTAATAAGACTTGGATTTCATTTACTGCCAAAAAATATGTTTTTGTCAGTGAAAGAGAATTTTCATTCAAAAAGAATAAATTTTAAATTTAGAACGTTCGTTTTTATGTGCCAGAATACACTATACCTGCCAGTAACAATTACAATTAATACAACATCTTAATATATAATATTTTGTTAATAATATGACAAAATGAAAAACATATATATATATATATATATATATATATATATATGTATATATACATATATATATATATATATATATATATATACAAAAAGTACATACTTATTCGGTCAATTAAAATAAGCCACTGATTTTTTTAAGAGATATCTTTTAATTTTATAAATTGTATATTAATTTCATTAATTGATTTTAGTACTTTTTTAAGTCTAAAAGATGACCTCAATTTAAATTACCTTAAATTTTTTCTAAATAATTAAAAAAGGAATTAGTGGTTTGGCTAATTTTAAATACAGCCTTATTATTGATCAATTATTGGGATGGTAATTACTTGGTATGATAAACAAATATTAATTTTATGTTCATGTTTTAGCTTTTGATAATTTCATCATAAGAAATTGAACTTTGTTTTATAAGAAAATGCCTAAAAAGAAGAAAAATAAATTGTTCTCAAAAGTTTTGAAAAAAACTTCAATCTAGCAAATATCAATATTTGAACAAGTAATAAAGTGAAATTAAAATATTTTTTAATACTAGTTTTATAAACTATCAAGGAAGATAAAGGGTCGAAATTATTTTTTTAAATTACATTGCACTCATTTTAATGCTTTGTATTCTTCTAACATTCAAAGTCAAGTCATTTTCATTTTGTGTCTGGTCAAATTTTCGTTTTATCGAACTTTTCGCAAAAATTTTGAAAGCTGTATATTTGTTCACGGTTTAGGCCTCCTGGGGACCTGCCATGTTAAATAATGGGAACGCATCCTTTACACAGCACACCAAGGGTGATGCGGAAATTTATTTAATTACAAATAACCTATTCAGTAACTCATTCACTAACTACTTTCATAAATATAAATAAAAATAAAAACCATTATAAGAAGCATTATAAAAAGTATCTAAGGTACAGTCGTCCAACAAGGCCTGGCTCCTAAGTATACTCACAATTAAAAACTCATATTTGCCCTTATCTAAATAAGTTTAAATTTTGCGCAAATATGTGAAAACGTTAATAAAAAAAGTGCAACCCCACTCCTACCCTAGTGCGCTTCCATTTCTACAGTAATCTGCAATTTGCAAGTAGTCTCAAAGATAAACTTTTTTAAAAATATCGGTGAAATAGACAAGATTTTTATGTTTCTTCTGTTAGACCTTTTTATTTAAATTTCAAAATATTGGATGCCAAATAAGTTTTACTATTTTATATCGTTTTATTTCTTAACAATGTTTTTCCTGTAATGCGGAAATGTCCTAATAAAGCCCGCTTGTCGTATCATAAGAAAGATTGGGTCTTACTAAGACTATTGAATAAACACTTCGGTACCGGCAATATCTGTAGCGTGCAAAGTATGCTCTCTCAAATCAATATCAACATCGCTCCAGAATTATTGATATTTATACATCTCTTTTAGGGCCAAAAAACTTAAAAAATTTAGATCCTTGTAACCTTACATCAACACCAAAGGAAATAAATATTCGTTTCTGTAGAAGAACCTGGCTCATCAACATTAGAAGGAAATTTTGTAAAAACACCTTTCCATGAAGTAATTCGGACCCTAAATTTTGCAATTGTTAATTCTAAAGAAAAACACAAAGCTAAATATATCATGTTGGTCAATGGAATACTAAAATTTTGTTTGATGCTCCTAAAGATAAGGCTAAAAAGATTCATGGAAATAAAAAAGGAAGAACCTGAAAATTACTAATAATATGATGAAAAAGTCAAAGATCACCTAAAAAGTTGGAACCCATTCAAAGGAAAGAAAATCAGAGAGAATATCAAAAAGAAAGCAAAGGGTGATGTGCAGTACTACTAAGGTTGCTAGATAGAATGCATAGAATGCCAAGCTTCTAATCATGAAAAATATAAAAACACAGAGAGAAGACGGAGATTTCATGTGTCCTAAGCACATGTAAGAATTTCGATGGAAAAATTTGTTGATTTTTGTGGTTAAAAATAAGTGTCGGTTTTCCTTTAACATTTTTTCACAGCTTTAAAATTTTAGTAATTTTAAATCTATGGTATTTAGTTATTTTTTTATATTTTTGTTTAAAGGCAAAAAAGCCAAATTAGTTTCTTTATTACCAAAGTTTATTTAAGTGTTTTTCTAACACTCCGAATAAAATCTACGGCAAATTGTTATTAAAAATGAATGATTCAAATTACAGATTATCTGCAACAAATAAAATAAGAAAATAATTCATTCTGAGTTTATTTTTTACTTTTTAGTTAGCTGTAAAAGAGAAAATAAGTTTTATCATTTCATCTGACTCAGCTCACTGATTTTCCATTTGGTTGTCATCCTAGGCATACCTACAGTCGTGAATCTTTCTTTATTTGTTGACTGGATATATACTGATATGGATCAAACATGCCAGGTAGATATGGCATGTTTTGATTTTAAAAAAAGCCTTGAATAGTGTTGATAATGACATACTCCTAATAAAACTACTGGAGGCAGGATTTTTTCAATTTAGTTCAGTTTTTCATTAATAACTTTCAGTCTCTGAAACAGTTTATCTGGTATGGAGGTTTTAGATGATAGTATTAACTCATGAGCAAAGTAGTAATTTAAATTCTTTTCTTTTTCTCTTAATAATAAATGGTCTGCAATTAAAATGTAAAAATGTAAAATTGCCTCAGTTTTACAATGACGTCTGAAAAGGAGATTTCAGTTTAATATAAGTAAGTGTAAAGTTATGACCTATTTTCTTACCTCAACTCAAACCTCATTCACGAATCTATAGGAATTAGTGAATTCTTGTTTCATACGTGTTTCTAATATTCAGGACCTCGGCGTAGTTATGGACATCATATCATGATCACATTATTGATATTTGGGAGACTGAATTTAGGATATTAGGATTTGGTACTTATTTGTAGAAATTGTTAAGCCAAGGGCTTATTCGTAGAAAATTTGTTTCAATATGAGTAATTTATGTCCTAATGTTGGAGAAAACACAAAAAAGATGTATTAAATTTGTCTATTTTAAATATTATTGTTACCATCCTCACACGTACCCTTCATTTTTCGTTTTGTACAGGGTTGGATATAAATCTCTGTAATAAAGAAGAGAGTTGCAACTAGCGCTGTATTTGTTAAAGTTATTAACAGGTTGCTTTGACTGTTATGTTCGATATGTTACTTTATAGTGAAGATCACGGAAAATTAAAGTAGTTCAAGGCCGGCTTTTTATTTTCACTATGTTTCATTTATGTTTGTATTTCAATATGTCATTTTATTTCAATTTTTTTCTCATCACCTTAGTTTTAACAATTAGCTGTAAGTAGAGCAAGGATGAAAATGGCTAATTGACTGCATTTTTATTTACAGAAATGCAGTTCAGTGACATCATTATAAGATACTGAAGTCACTGAGTTTTTTTTCTGTAGCTTCCTGGGAGCTTTGAGGTTTTAGTCTGTCATTTTGGTGGTTGAACTTTTCTTCCCTGATTAATTTTTCCTCTGAAGGATTTTTCTTTACATTCACAATGTATCAAGTAATGCTTTCATTCTCGTGGCCCCCTTATCTTTCATTAGGCTGCTGTCAATCATTCTATCTATCCTTCAGTAAGCTCTGAGCCCAAGATCTTGTTTTATTATGCATGACATGGTGTATTTATAAGACATGGTGGTATTTTCATCCAACAGGCCTTAATTTTCGATTGTTAGAGCGAATTTCTAAGAATTATTTCAGCATACTTACCCCAAATTTAATTAGAAACTTGCTGAAAAGCCTTTTTTAGTTTTTAATGGTTTCAGCAGGTTAAAAATATCCATTGTAAATTGCTGATACTTTTGTAATGCAATATGGTTTTCTTTGAAATCACACTCCATTTTATTGTTTGACAAATTCAAATGATATATTTTATTTCTTTTAGTTTGGTGACTTGTTAACTGTGTTATATATGCTTGAATATTGATTCCAAAACTACGTAGCGTGTATGCATATTTAAGGGCAGAATTAATAGATTGGCTATATAATTTTAATATATTTGTGTAGATGTAATAAGCTATGTTCTTTAAATGTCACAAATTAAATTATTATTATGTAAAAGTACTTACAATTTCTAAAAAGCCTCTACTGGCTGCTATGTGCAAAGGCGAGTCTCCGTTTAAGGTTGATCTATTAACCTTTGCCCCAAATTTAATTAGTAAGTGTACTATGTCAGGTCTGTTTGTTAGAACTGCTAATAGAAGGGGCGTCACACCATCTTCACCACATATATCCAAATTACACCCTAAAATAAAGCAAGCACAATATTTGTATTGTAAAACATTATGAAAAATGGTTAAGTATATAGATAAAATTATTTCAAGATTAAAAGAAATTTTGGATAATGTAAAGGAAGCCTATTTAATACTGTTGAAATGACATCATGATAATAATTTTCAAGATATTTATAGACAATGCAATATTGAAGAAAGTGAAAGTGCTGAAAATCAAAGTTCATACAACTTAGCAAAACTCACACATTGAAGAAAAGTTATCTCCTGCAAATTAACATAGAAAGCTGTCATTGAAACCTTCAACAGTTTATCACATGTATGTGCGACACACTGTCATTGATAGTAATTTGCAGACCACTACTTTTTTTTCGTCAGTAAGTCCCCAGGAGTTGCACCTTAGTCAATGTGGCATTAGAAATGAACAAACCCCTAACCCTTTGTTTATTCTGATTGATTATCTTCTTAAAGCGAAACTATCACTGTTCAATACTACTCCAATTTATTAGACCAACTAGCTGAAAATATGTAGAAAAATGACAAAGGGTGACAAAAAAGAAGATCCTGCTGCATTTTTGTCAGGATAACACACTCATGTTCATTTCTAACATTACATTGGCAAAGCTATATGAACTTTAATTTTCAGTTCTTTCAGTTTCTTCAATTGCCCTCTCAATAAGATCTTGATAATTGTTAATATGATCTTATTTCAACAGTATTTAAATTCTTCACATACGAACAACATGACTTTCTCGAATAGCAGAATTATCTTTAATTTCCAAATAATATATGATCGAGGGATGTGAACAGAGAAAGTACTAAGTAAAATCATAGGTGTGTTTCTATGTTCATTTTGATTTATTTACTATTTCAGGGATATTTATTTTTTCCGTGCCAATTTTTTTTTTATTTAAACAGACTATTCTGTATTTAAATGTTACAAATAAATGGGTGAAATTTTTGAAATTGATTTGGGAGCTCTTTTCAGTGTTTTCAGACCATGTCCACGTCTCTAAAATTTTTATATTGCATCTAAATTTGTATTAGAGAATATTTTAAAGAAGGCAGTCAAATAAAAGTGATAAAACTTATTTCATTTAGCAGTGTGGATCAAGGTGATGAAAAAAGTGCAGTTCGGTTCTTTTTTGGAATTTTTTTTTAATGGGAAAGTACTACAAAAATTATCCACGTAGTTGTCAAATCGAGTTTTTCTCAGAATTTCAGACTAGACAGTGGGAACATTCAGACCAAAGGATAAAAAATAACAATGGTAGTAGGGATAAAATGGTGAGAAATGCTATTTTTGAGAAATTTACGAGTTCTGAAAAAAATGTAACGTTATATTTGCTACAAGATATTTAAAGGGATTTTTGAGTATAAGCTTTAAATATCTAGAGAATCCTTTAAATATCTGTACATAGACTTATGGTGATATGATAGCAAAAAGTAACATTTTGGACACATGTCAAAAAAGAATGGGTCCACTCAAAGAAATAAGAGTATGGAAATTGCAACCTATATAACTACCTGCATTTTCAATGAAAGTTTCCAACCAATTTTAAAAATGACATGGGATGGATCTTAAAATTGATCTAAGAGCACACTAATATGCACTAACTTGACGTGATGATTAAATTGCTCATGCAAACTACTATACGTCAGAGACTTCTAAATTGACGAACACTGCTAAAAAAAATAAGAATCCTGCAAACACTACAAGTTCTATTAGCAAGAGGAAGGTTTACTCTTTGGTCTTAGAATAGATGCTTTTTCTCACAATATTTTTACAACTGGCCAATTAGAATCGATTAGAATAAATGAGGACTCGTTAGTACTGGCAATCATCTCAATCATATGAACTAAAACAATTTACATATCCCAGAAATTTTTTTTTTTAATTCTAATAACTTAAGGTCATATGATAGCGACAACATTCATGAATATAAATAACCTGGGTTATTTGACTTTCAAATCAATAGAAGTACATTTAATTATGGGAGTCATGAGACGCAAAAAAAAATACCTGACTAGTATGAGGAAAAAATCAGACGTAGGAATTGCATTTTTCTTAGCATCATAATCTTGAAAAAGCCTAGTTTTCGCTAAAAGAATCAATTTTTATTACCTGCTTCAAGTAACATTTGTAAGGCCTCAACATGACCCTGTTCAGCTGCATAATGAATGGCCGCCCTTAGGTATGAGTCTTGTTGATCAATGCCACACGTGGAAGCGGAAGCCTGCTCTAAGGCAGAACCGGTTGATTCTAATACAATTGCATACCACCTGCAGCAAAATATCTTTAGATAAATATTTTTGAAATAACTTTCACAAAATTTCATACAAATACATAAGACGATGTTATTTGATATAACAACAAAATCCTTTTCAGTCAATCAAAGTATATGAAATGGAATATGTGTGTAGCAGCAAGGACTATAAACACAGAGCACACAAAAAAAATAACACTTGTATAGTAATAATTTATATGATATGATGAAAACAAAGAGCATAAATCATTCTTATTTCCACAGTATTAACTTATTGATAGGATAAGGATAGAAATGGGATTGGAAAGGACTAAACTATTTTTTTAATACAACACATAATTATGTTATAGAAATATATTGACATTCATATTTATTTTGTGGAAATTATATTATAATAAACAGTTTTCCAAGTGACATTCTTTCTATATTTATATCTCATCTTGTACTATCCTTACTACAATCAGAAGAAATAGTCTAGTAGACTTGTTTCCACGTGCTTCAATAAAAGTTGAAGATCTCCAAAGTAAGTCTATATAAAGTGCCAGACATTATGAAAGACATTATCAAATATTTGACTTTGCTTTAAATACTAGAGGTTATTGGTATATTTAGCAACATATTTTAAAATACATTCAAAACATCCTTACCTTAGATAATTATTATAAACTGTCTAAACATAAGAGCTTGAAAACATTATTTTGGAAACTAACTTAACATTCATGTGAAAATCTAATTTCTAGCTATAAACTGACCTGTAAATTAGGGCCCAAGTTTCATCTTCCGTTGTACTAGGAGCCACATCACCGTCTTCTTCATCCCATTCTAATTCCGATGGAGTATTAGGTGTTGAAGAAGTAAGTGGTGTAATGGGCATAAATTGTTTACTACTATCATTTGCTTCTGGGGCACCATCTTCATGAACTATTACAAAGTAACCACTATTTCTGTTATTATTTTGTGACTTGGGAAAGGAACAGGAAACATCTGTGGCATTCACCATATTATTCTGTAATTTTTTATCACTTAAATGTTTGTTTCTTCTTGAACAATGAAATGTTTTGCTTGTATCCCTTCGCAAGTTTGTGCCAATAGGTATTTCACTGCCATTCCAAGATGTATTAGTTGGAGGTAAGCTATAAGCTAATAGAGCTTTTAAAATACTTATATTTCCAGAATAGGCAGCCATGCCTAAAGAAGTCTTTCCTTGAGAACATGTCTTATTTGGATCAGCACCTGAAGTATGTACAGACTTTATGTGATATGTTTGTTTTCATAATTCTCACACTTTACTTTAACTCATTGAATATAAAATGCTAGAAACTAATACATTCTATTAGAATTATTTCTATTATTTTCTCACAAATTATACAGTTTTGTTCCGATGACTGGTGTAATTTTTGAGTATATTGAATGAGCCAATAACCGGACACATATTCATAATAGGACATCATTACACATTATTGACACATTAACGTTTTATATTTGATTAATTAGCTTAATTTATATAGAGATCTTTCATTGTGTATAGGAGATAAATTCAATTTAAATAATTAATTGAATAAAGAAAATTAGCTTCAATGACTATTAATATACACGAGTAATAACAACTAAACAAAAGTAAACCTCATCAAATGTAAATAAATGAAGTGTTATTTCAATTCTTTTTAAAATAGAAGATGCCAAGAATAAGTAAATATTTTTATGTGTTTACATACATGAAAAAGGATTGAACTACTTATGTAACGCATAGGCATTGATTTAAATAATGTAGATGGGCTCTGGAATATACAAAATGCATTAACTTTATGTATTGTAACTCACATAAAACAAATAGTGTATAAAGATATTTATCTATGTCATAGTCCGGCATGCCGTATTATGTAATTAAGCACACGAGCGCGAGAGAAGAGTCTCATAGAATTAATGGGAATCAATAAGAGTATCAAACAATAACCTATTTAATGATTATATTAAAGTTTACAGAAATGTTAAATGCATTTCTGTAAACTCTTTTTCAATTTAATCTTAATTATTACTTGAAGGTTAAATGGTTTGTGCATAAATTTTCAAGGTAAATATATGATTCAATAAATATTTAAAATGAGAATTAAATATTGATAATAAATGCCTAGCTCCACTATGAAGTACTTTTTATTTGGATTCTTTACATTTAAATATTGAAATAAGTATTGAAGACGGCTAATTTACCTTTGTCTAAAAGTAAATAGATAGTATTGATGTCTTCATTTACTACGGCATCGTATAAACATTCATCTATTTCAATATCCATAGTTCATGGTAGATTTAGCAAATATTGATGAACATTTTTCAATGTTATTGATTTATGGTATCCAATATGCCACCCTGATTTAATTATTAATATTAAGTAATTTAGCCGATTTCTGAGGTATATGGATTTTCTTTACAAGTATGATTTAGTTTATAAAACATATTGGTAGTTTTTATCATATCATTTTAAATATAAAAATGTACTTAAATATTGTACGTTCTGAACTGTTTTGTTTGACAGTAATGACGTTTAAGCGTTTTATTTTTTAGGTGGCATATATTGCCAGCATTATTTGAAAACTGTCAAAAGCCATCCAGGCCGTAAAAGGTTCGGAAGAAGGCTCGGCGAGAAATTTAGCCGAGATTTCTTGCGAGCACGAGAACAAATCCACACTCACACGATATTCTCACTTGTATTCTCGTTCCTATTTATATGTATGGAGGACATTTATACTGCAGCGGCTTTACTATTGTTGCATTATCTTTTTTTCCATTAACCTTTATAAATACTGTTATCAAAAATAAATGATAAAAGAAGAAACAGATGATAATGGCTAATACAAATTCAGTAAAACAGAAACAAGTATGTAATTATTTTTTACGTTATAATTATGATCACAATCATAAATAGAAAATGGAATATTTCAACATCATTGCCTACATTATTACTTTTGTCCTTCAGATATACACCATAACAATTAAAAGAACTAGTTGCTAAACCAAAATGGATAATTTTAAAAATTTTTGATTTTGGATATTTGTTTAAAGAGATTTCAACTCTAATAATCAAACTAGATACACAACTCTGAGAAGCAGTAGGTACAAGCCGCTATGTGTCTTGCAATAACATTAAGATACTTGACCACAGGGGATAACTTTCAATGTCTTCATTTTTTAATTAAGGTGTCACCTCAATTAATTTCAACGATTATTCCTGAAGTATATGCAGCATAAATCAAATTTTGTAAGAGGAAAAAAAAGAGTCTGAATCAAGATATATGTTACTTAATAAATATTAATCATAAATGTGAGGACAAAAAATGAAATATAATTATGAATTAAAAGAAATCAGCATCACAAATTAAAGAGAAATGCATTGTTGCAGGTTTTAGAAATTATTTTAAACAGCAAGGGTATTTATATCATCTTATATCAGCTCATTTGCAATTTTGTGTTCAGTTGGTGCATTTGGTTTTTGTTCTTAATATCCTTTTGGTACATATATTTGTGTTGGTTCAGATTACAATTGTTGTGTATTTTATCCCTCTGGCTCATAAAGTACTGGTGGTTCAGAATACGCTATGCGTGCACGAAATACTGTTATGCGTGGAAGTGATTCAGAAGAGGAAGGCAAAAAAGGAAGTGAATAAAAAGGAAGTGGAATAAAAGTAATGTTTATAAATAAGTGTGGGTGTATCGAATGGCGGCGATTTACAATCGTGCCATTCGATTTCGTATATGATTTCTTATCTTTCCTCTTCAGAGAATGTTCGCAATTTCTTCTCCCATATACTTCATAGTCGTTTGAGAGGATTTCAGAGTTTCTTTTTTTAATGATTTTCTGAAAAATACTTAAAGCTTCCTTCATATACTTTCCGGCTTTTTTTACCTCGCTCTGAAATAAATAAAGCCGACCAGTCTGTGATATTTTCTTTTTATTTTCAGTTTGTATCCTCTTGATGGCACTAAATTTACTAAGGCTATCCGGTTAAATAGATGGCAAACATGTAGTTTTTTTTATATCCACTTTATTCTGCAACAGAATACTTAAACCCCAAAAAAGTCATTTATTTTTCTTTTTATGGCAGTAGTCGACACTAAGTATAAATTTATTTTTGCTGATATTGGCGGTCGGTGAAGAAAATGTGAGGATGGAATTTTTTGGAACACTATCTTTTTTTTTTGGACATGATCTATAAGAATTCTCTGAATTTGCCAGCATCAAATCCATTGCCAGGCTAAAATGTCGATATACCATACGTGGTTTTGGAAGATGATCCTTTTGCATTTGGCACCCACGTCTTGGGACTTACCCTTGGAACCACGAGATAAACAACACTGAACGTATATTTAATAAAAAACAATCTGTAATGCGCGTGATTATGGGAAATGCATTTGGGATATTGACATCAAAGTTTGAAATATTTATTGAATAGAATTGTGTTCCGACATAGTATATGTTATTACCATGACTTGTATTATATAATTATGAAAAAAAGCAATACTTCTTCAAAAATATATTCTCCACTAGGCACTGCTGATGTTTACCACAGTAATGTTACTCTCACTCTCTTACGCTTGTTTCTTGGCGTAGAGAAATTATACGCAATAATGTTATACGAAATTTGCCACAAATGCCACTCAGAGTAGCTGCTAATGCTGCATAACTACGAGAAGAGTTCAAACAGTATTTTTAACATATGTTAATTAAGTATAAATGTTATAAAATAATTAACGACTTTTTACATTGGATGTCGTATCTATTATTATCCTATCATAGTGAACCCATTACGAAAAAAGGAATCCAGGAAGTCATATTCAAACTATATTGTCTTATATACATCATTTTCGCTGACACTCGATCGGGAAAATATTTCACCGTTTTCCTGTATTTCCTGTAAATTGCAAAAAGTGATTCCTTTTTTCAGTTCGGGTGCTGCAATATCCATTAATTTCCCGATTCGGTTTCATATATCGTGATTTAAACTTTTATCCGTTTAATGGCATCATCTACGAAATAAGCTCAGACTGAAAATATTCAACGACCTTGAATCCCAATTCCTTATTCCACATTTTTAAAAACGAAACAGAAGAGAAAATTAAATAAAATGACACTTGAAACCTCCGCCACTTCATTAATCGCATCGAGACCGAACAAGAATAGGATAGTGTACTGTGTTCTAGCCCAAGAAACCCTTTGAAGCGGATAAAAAACTGACACCGAATAGAGAAAAAGCGAGAGCGAGATCGAGACGGCGAAAAACGGTGAATTTCAAATCACGTTTCTCGGGTATTCTCAGGGCTTCTCGGCAAGAGTCTGGATGAGCATTTAAAAATAGGTATGTGCGAGAAATATAAAATCACCATTGAAACTTTGTTATACTGTATTACACTGGTCAGGTGTAGTCAGGCGGTGGAATAACATAGTTTTACAAATGAAATTAAATTTCATAAAATTGTACCCGTAAACATTTGAATTCATAAATCTTTTTCTTATACCTACTCAATGTGTTACTGGTTAAACTTAACCTGTTTATTTATTTTATACCTACTCAATGTGTTACTTGTTAAACTCAACCTGTTTATTTATTTTATACCTACTCAATGTGTTACTGGTTAAACTCAACCTGTTTATTTATTTTATACCTACTCAATGTGTTACTGGTTAAACTCAACCTGTTTATTTATTTTATACCTACTCAATGTGTTACTGGTTAAACTCAACCTGTTTATTTATTTTATACCTACTCAATGTGTTACTCGTTAAACTCAACCTGTTTATTTATTTTATACCTACTCAATGTGTTACTGGTTAAACTCAACCTGTTTATTTATTTTATACCCTACACAATTTTAAAAGTGAATCTGTTCATTGGGGATATTTTGAAAGTCTATTTTGTTAACTATTTGGAGTTTTTTTTAATTTTTGCCTGTTTATTTCTTTGTCTTTACGAGGATTAAAATAAGGTTTTCACTGTTTCAAAGCTGAGGGTTTAACTTAAAAATTAAAATACACATTTTAATAAAAAGATGCTCACTAGAATATTAGAAACAAGACAAGAATCACAGTCTACTGAGACGTTTTGAAATAACAGATACGTCAAATAAAAGTAAAATAAGATTAGTGTTAAATTATTTAATTAAATAAAGTTAATGCTGACAAACAAAACCAGTGAACATTAAGTATTAGACGAATTACGTGGTTAATATATTTGTTGTGGAGATCTTGACTTTTCATTTTCAAAGTGATTTTATATCTTCGACGATCAAGGCTCCAAACATGAAATCCGAAATGATCTGGAAGAACGTTTATACATGCATGTACGCGTGCGTACACGCGTGCACAAAGGCACATAGACAACTCGGCAAGGGAATAAAAAAATGACAACTACATGTATTGTCCTGAATATAAAATAACGAGTAAATAATTTTTGAGTAAAAAATATCGATATAATAATTTTTGTTTATTTATTATGCTAGGATATAATTTGCACATTGTTTTGAAATGTGAATAAGTGCATTAGAAGTGTATTATAATTGTTATTTTTATATCCCCCTTACTCAATATTTTTGATATTCTTTTACATTACCTAAAGTTAGAAATTATATTTGGTTGTCGCGTTGCTGAAAGAGGAGTTTTTTTATGTTCAGCGTTGCGATTGAAGTAAAGTTATTTGCTTCACCCTTTGCCTAGCATGAACTTATAGTTTCTTTAGTGAAAACATTCTAAAAATGGGAAAAGTATGCAAAATTAATATCGAAAAGCGATTTACAATTATTGTTCCTCATAATGAAGGCAAATCCGAATATGTCGTTGCCTCTCCACTTAAGGACGTTTCTCCAAAACACCGTAGCTAGGGTATGGATATTCACTAGTCCTACAACGACTAATGCATGCATATCGACGCCGTCTGTTGGTGTGCAACAGCTTTAAATCCTATGCACCTAAACTTGACCGTTTACCAGTGGCGCGCAATGCTTTTTGAGTAGGACAACCTACTAAGGGAAACACTTCTTATCAAAGTTCATACCAATCTAATTCTTGCCAATTTTATGTTTCTTGCTCCACTTGTTTACTAATTCAACGTTTTCAGTGACCAAAGGTCAAAAACTGTCTTGCTGCATAAGTATATATATATATATATATATATATATATATATATATATATATATATATATATGTATATATTTATATATATATATATATATATATATATATATATATATATATATAAATAGCGGCATAACTAGGGCGGTACCAGCGACGCTCAGGCACAGGGCGTAGACCCTGGAGGAGCGTAGAAATGGCCAGGACCAAGTATTGGGTCATGCATGGTAGTTAGTAGCATACATACAATCGCGTATACGGTTGTACAAAAAATTAAATTAGAATTACTTGAATTGGTTACGGAAAGACGCACCAAATACGTTTATTTGAAATGTTTGCTTTTAATTTAATTTTTTTAATAATTTTTTTTTATTTGGCAATTTTTGTGATTTCTTTTTTTTGGAAAAAAGAAATTGAGAAGGTGTACTTGGCGCAATTATTTTTACGGAGTTTTGTGTGATTCCACTTTTTTGTTAAGTTTAAATAAATACTACTATATATATACTAGTTTAAATAATTATTACTTACAAAAATCAATGAAACTTGATACGTTAAAAGTTGCTGTCATTTGTTTATAACTTTTTGAGATTTTTACTGTAAATAACTGTTTTAAGTAAATAATAAATAATATATATAGCTATAGCCAATTGATTTTGTAAATAAAGTGTGAATTTTAAACCTCAGAATTTCTCAGGATGACCAAAAATGAGGAAGATAATTATGACATATCAACATCTTTATAATTAATCATTAAATTGTCCGCTATTTCTATGATAGAGAATGATGGACAAGCTCCAATAAAAAAGACGTTTCAGCTGACAAACTGTACATATGATTATTTAAGGTGTTAAAAGTTTTAACTCTAATAGTTAATTACTAATAGTTTAACTCTAATACTCTAATAGTAGATGTTTAGTGTATATGGAGGCGCGGTACCTCACACGCATACACGTACAGTGCTACGCATACACGTACAGTGCGATGCAGTGTTCAGGTACTGATAGCAAAAAAATAATGTCGCCGCCGATGGAAAAATTGGTATCCATACCTACCTTATCTTCAAATGGTTTGAAGAAAATGGTACTCTAAAGTTAAATCGTGGCCCGGTTCGGTGTTGACATTTAATATAAGGAATAAAATTAAAGCCTAAAATTATACAATCGGTAGTGAAAAAGATCAAAGAGAGAGAACCAGACGATGTTTTTTAATTAGATTACAATTGTTTTAGAGTGAATTTGTAAAAAAAATCGCATATTGATATTTACGCAACCTATTATTTTGACTTGTTTCAGTAATATAAATTCTCAATGGTATGAGCGATAACATTAATTTATACAAATTTATAGCTGTAAGGTACTTAAAGTTTTAATTACTACTTATACAGTACTAATTTATTTCTTTTTAGTTTTCCAAAAATATTAGAAATAAAAATTATTGGAATGTGCTCACTGACCGTACATACGTTCCTTCCTGCCCCTATATTCGGGGATTCCCCGATACGTCGAGTATCGAGTATTACGCATTCAAGTAGCTATAGTCAGGGGCACTCGGAGGTTATTGGCTTGTCATTATGGTAATTTTTTATTTAAAGTTTAATTAAAAGTAAAATCGTGTGTGAGCAGTGGCGGCGCTAGACCAAATGTGTACGTCGGCGACCTCAAGTTCGCGAGGCCTCTTTACTTCGCAGTGAAAAAAACCGTTAAATTAAGTGAGCCAAATTATAAAATAATTTATGAGTATAACGAGTTTTATTGTTAATCAAATGATGACAAAAAATAATTACACACATAGAAATTAAAATAGTCGAACTTTTCGGCTTTTAGCCTCACTCAATTTTTTCAGGATTGTGTCGTAGTTAAGTCTAGCCGCTATTTCAGCTTCGATTGACAGAACTGATAACGCGGATAGTCTGTCTTGGCTCATCGTGCTTCTCAAATAGGTTTTTATCAATTTCAACTTTGAGAAGCTTCTCTCAGCG
Organism: Druceiella hillmani; assembly: GCA_039881145.1. Lineage (NCBI taxonomy): Eukaryota > Metazoa > Arthropoda > Insecta > Lepidoptera > Hepialidae > Druceiella > Druceiella hillmani. The sequence goes on from JAYKKI010000008.1 coordinate 9,022,916, forward strand.
GAAGCTGTGCTGACCGGAACTGTGAGCATGATTCTAATTGTAATATAAACATTTGGATATATTTCTTCTAAATTATTTTCTAAAATGTATTGGATGAGTTGTTTCGCGTCGTTGATAGAGTCTAGTGAATTAGTTTTTAAAAGCTGAAGTTCTTCATATAGTTCGAAAGGCTGTATGTCACTGTTTTCGCTTTCCCGAAGTATTGTACCTAAATCATTACAATGTTTGAGAAGATCCTCTTTTGGCATAGATTTCAAATAATTGATATCATAAATAAAACCAAATTGCTTAAAATATTCATTGAGCGCTGTAAATCGATATTCGGTGTCGACTATTATAGCATCTACCATTGTGTTAAAATAATTAACTCTGAACTGCATTTCAGGAGGTTCAACTGGTTCATTAGTATGTTCGTAACTAAACATTCGTTTTTTCCTGGCTATTCTTTTTTCCTTAAATTGAGACTAAATTTCATAAGTACTTTTCTCCACAAACAATCTAGCTTCTGTTACGCTTTTTTCAAATCCTGTGTTACGGAATTCTTGAATTCAGCTACAAAATGAACGTAAAGTATCAATAGCGACTTTCAAGTTGACTTAAACCGATTGCCATAGTTTACATACATTGTTTACATGTAGCAAAACCTCATACCACACGTGTATTGCAACAATAAACTCAAAAGTTAACATTTCGTTCAGGACTGCTTCACTGTCGCTTAGAGTTTCGTAATCATTAGTTTTATTTTTCAGTTCATTCACGCATTCGATGACATCATCAAATTGTAAAAATATTGCTTTTACTGCACCGATTCTACTCTCCCATCTCGTTTCAGACAGAGGTTGTAATGTCAATTTTAATTTACTTTCTACTATCTCCCAATGCTTGCTTGCCTTTGAAAACAGCATATAGATTTTATTGATAAAGCCGAAAAATGTTTTGGCTGTCGTTGAAGAGTTAGCTGCATCTATCAAAAGTAAATTCCAACAGTGGCATCCGCATGGTGTGAAGAATGCTCTTGGATTTATATTGTGTATCAGAAATTTGATTAAAAGTTTCATTCAACTCTGAAGCTGGTTCTGTTTCAGAAAATAAAGATTCATCACATGACTCTGAAGCAGTGACACCTGAAGAAGGCTTTTTAAGAAATTTCATCATACTGGAACTCAGAGCTTGGTTGGATATAGCCGTTTCAGCCTTTCTCTTTCTTTTTGACGCACCGGATTCCCATTTTGTCCCTACATCTCTGTCTTTAGAGGGTCCTCCAGACATGATGACCTAAAATATTTTTTAGTTAAGTTTGGTAAGAACGCAATGTGACAGGATAGAGATTATAAGAGTTGGTTGATGATTATTACACAGGGAGGTCCTGGATAAAGTGCAAATATGAAAACCATGGATTACGATACATACCCGGAAAATTTTTTGTCAAACTTTTTGTCGGAAATGAAAAAAAAACGACTATACAAAATTTACGAGTCAGCTGCCAACTTTGTATCATCATCATCATCTCAGCCGGTAGGCATCCACTGCTGGATATAGGCCTCCCCTAAGAGCGCCACCTTGATCGGTCGTGGGCCAGCTGCATCCAGCGACTCCCGACGACTCTCACCAGTACCCGTAACATGAGCGGCTTTGTTACGCGCGAGAGAGTGACATAACTCTAGCTAACTTGTTCGATTTGCATTGGAGTAAGCGAGATAGAAAGTCATCTCACGCGTGACAAAACCGCGCATGTTAAGCGGGCAGGTCATCAGACCACCAAGTGGCGGCCTACCGACGCTTCGTTTACCGGTACGCGGCCGCCACTCGAGAACCTTTATTTATTCCCCATCGGTTAACTGCTCTACGAGCGATGTGGCCTGCCCACCGCCACTTCAACATGCTGACCCTCCGAGCTATGTCGGTATGTGTTCAGGGTAATGGTCTCAATCTATGGTTTTCGTATTTCCACTTTATCCATGACCATCCTGTATATGTATGTCAACCTGTATATGTATGTACGTACATGCCACAGATCGAATATTTTTATTTTATAGTCACTATTAAGAAGGCAAAGGTAAGTAGGTACCTACCTACCTACTTATTTTGTTAAATACGTAATGCAGGAGCAACTTGTTATAAGCAAGGTCTTTCTATGGAGAAGTGAAATAATATGTTGTAAGTACCTATTCATTCATATTATTTTGTACTTATTGTAGGAACATCGCACGAGATGTAGGTACTTATGAAAAAAGAACTCTGTGAAAATAATTGTTACGAATTTTGACGCATACAAAACATACTCGACGGCATTGATCGAGAGGCGAAATATTTCTATTATCTCGAGCAAAAACACTAGCGCAGGTTTAAAAATAAGTAGGTAGGTAGGTACCTATTCACTTTTCTATTTCGGTTTCTATGGAGAAATAGATGACCTATATTTTAATAAGTAGGTAGGTAGGTACATTACTTACCTAGGTGAATATAAAATTAAACCTATTTCTTGGTTAATATTACGAGTATTTACGACTTATAAAAGATATAGGTAACTATTGATTTTGACGAAATAATTTCGTTAAAGTCGTTAAAAAGTTGATGTTGACTTACCTTAACATTAGGTATGAAATTAATAACAAATAACGTAAAACTTTTATCCACTAGAACTGTGCACTAGAACGTCGGGGTGTTGACTTTACAACACAATAAAAAGAAACTTTGCGCTTGCGAGTCTGCGAGTTGCCGTATGAAGAAAATTACTCTCACAGAAAAATGAAATATAGATAAATAAACTACACAACACGGGGATTCCCCGTCCAGAGTCTCGTGCGCCGTGCGTGAAATTGAGCGTTTTCACACTACCCGATAATACGATATCGGTATCGGACGCTCATAATGAAGAGCACACACACATTATGTTTGTGTGTGTGCTAAATTAAGATCTTTTGCACATATAACTGACTTCTTTATTGCATTCATGGGTTTACCCGTGAATTCAATAAATAAATAAATGATAAATGCCATACACATTACTTACAAACATTTTCACCCAATACAGATATCGTGTCGGGCAGTGTGTGTGAGAACGCTCATTAGGGCGAAACTTTCATTTCATAGTGTTGCCAGACAGACGATTCTGAATACCCGTAAAGTACCTGCTAGGTACTCACTTCCATCGGGCACGTGTTAAATAATAAAATTCATTATTATCTGCTTACCTTTTTTCCCAAATTGTTCGGGGTCGGCGACCTAAGCCAGGATGATTGGCGAAACGAAAATAAATAGGTAACTAGTTTTTCTGCGAGGCCCCCTCAGGCGCGAGGCCGTCGGCGGTGGCCGACGTCGCCGACGCCTAGCGCCGCCACTGTGTGTGAGAGTAAGAGAGAGTGAATAGGTTTTTTCTTGTTTGTTGAAGAACTCGTTTGGGTAAGTTGGAAAATTGTATTTAAAAGTTCTACTGGAAAGTTTTATTGAGTCCTGCATTTCATGGTTAAAATTTATATGCTTGTGTGGGCACATAAATACCAATATACACTAGAAGAGACTAAACCTGATTCGCGATTCTTCTTTCAGAAATGTTACCTGCCGTTTCAGAAATGTTACATACCATGTCACAAAAATGTCCATCCAGTTCGGAATTTCGAAAAAAATTGGGAAATTCGTTAAAAAAAGACAAAAAATAGACAGGAACATGATGTATCCGATGACGTTTTGCCCCCTCCTGATATGTCTGGATCTGGATACAATTTAGAGAAAGAAAATAAAGACAGCCCATTCCAGCAAGACTTGACCTTGCCCACCATTAGTCCAGGATCTGAAATTCAAATTGTAGAAACAGCTGCACTTGATAAGACCCAATTAGATACAAACGATTCTGTTTCATGGTTACCATTAACTGACCCCATTTGTTGTTTCCTTATCGAGAAAGGTCCTGATCAAGGAAAAGGTAGTAAAAATATTTCTTCAACTAAAGACGCAGTACGTATTATGGTCAAATAAATACAACAGCGATTTATTCCAAATGACAGAACCCGCCATCTTAAATGTCAAAAAGCATTATGAAATTCTAATTTCGTACCTTAAAATACATTTAGCGGCATCATCAAACGAATGTAGGGTCGAATTATTGCAAATGTCAAGGATCGCCATCTTGAATTGAGAAACATCGGGAATTGCATATTTGGCACCCTGAAATTAGTTGAAAATTAATATAGTGGCGATTTATTATAAATAACGGAGGTAACCATCATCGAAGACACATTGTGAAATTTTACTTTGGCACCTTAAAATTAGCCGAAAACGAATATAGTGACGATTACTGCCACATGACAAATACTTTAATCTTGTATATCAAAAACATTGTAATATTCGTGTTTAGTAATCTGCTGTAATAAATTGGACGTTTCTTATGTCTTGTTATTTTTTTAAATATAAAAATAAATTTAATTTTTAATTATTTATACAGTATAAGGATTAAAGGCCGGTTGTACGTAATTGAATATGTCCTTTTTCACAAACACACTCGGCCTCGGCGTGTTGTATAACTTTTAGACCGGTTTCACTTTATATGATAATTTCTTGTAAGATATTACTTGTAAATCAAATTTAATATATTCGTACACATTATAAGCAAGACATATTTTGTATATGATAGACAGTAGAATTTTGTGGCATTTCTGGACCAGGTGTCTCGTGTACGTCCAGGTGTCTCAGGTGACCAGGTGTCTCGTAAAATACCAAAAGCGCATTCAAGATATTTTCTGGGGCGAGATAATCGATTGTTGAATATTTCTTATGAATACCATGCCAACCAAACAATCCAATATGTATATCCAAGGGAATGCATTATCAGCGACAAAAACAAATGGCACTGATTTAGAAGAGATTTGGAAAGAAAATGGCTTGTAAAAATATATTTGAATCGGGATCCTTTCCATATGGTCCCATGTCTACAGGTACATATTTGCAATCAGAAGCAACCACTCTTAATAAAACAATTGAAAAATATTTTTGTAATTTTAGTACATAGACCTGCTAAAAGAAAGTTTTATTAATCTTGCATATTTAACGTCAAAGACTCAACAGTAAACAGTTTGGAAAATTCGCACCGGTATTGAAATTTTAACTATTACTTTTCAGTTGTTTTCTGTTACTTTAGGTATACATTCTTCTTTCTAAAATATACCATATACAGGATGTCCAGTGGCAGATTTCAAAGTTTGAACAAACATAGTTTCTGAACGCAACACATAAGAGGGCCGCGGGGGGCGTCGTTAGAAGCGCAAGCGGTGCGGATGTTTTAGTAGCCATGGAACAGTGGAGTGGAGAGCACCGCGCTTTTGCCGTCGAGACGTACATTTCGAGTGGATTTTCGCTGTCTGTAGCACGCCGTCGATTTAATAATCGTTACAGTATTCGTCAATTACGTGATGGACCTCATCGAGCAACCTCATACAGTCATGGGTAGCAAGGTTCAGAATTACAGGATCAACATTAAATAGGCCCAGGCCAGGACCTACACCATTGGTAGCCACGGATGAAAATGTCGAGCGTGTTATGGTTTCTGTCGTTGAAAATCCCCGTTTATCACTGCGTACACGTTCATCGATATTGGGAATTCCGAAATCAACTTTACAGGTAATAATGCGAAAAAAGCTCAAGTTCCATCCATATAAAATTCAAATTGTTCAAGATTTACATGCTTCTGACTTTGAATTAAGAAAAACTTACGCGGAGGTGATGTTGTTGAGATTTCATACTGCTACCCGGATGGGCAACATATTCTTCAGTGACGAAGCTCACTTTCACATTGGAGGATATGTGAATAAGCAGAACATTCGTTACTGGGATGTCCACAACCCAATACAAATGCATCAAGAGCCTTTACATAAGCCTAAAGTAACAGTCTGGTGTGCCATGTCTGCATCTGCAATCATAGGGCCTTATTTGTTTGAAAATCAACGTGGCCAAACTGTAACTGTGAATTCGGAGAGATATGTCCAGATGTTAAATTACTTTTTCAGAGTAGAACTACAGAATAGTCCATCCTTCAACCAAAACACATGGTTCCAGCAGGACGGGGTCACAGCTCACACTGCTAATGTGTCCATGAATGCAGTGCGGCAGTTATTTCCAGAAAAAAACAAATCCCGAAACGGTACCGTACCGTGGCCACCTAGGTCATCCGATTTAAGCCCATGTGACTTTTTCTTATGGGGATACTTAAAATCCGTTGTTTACAAAACAAATCCGAGTACTGTGACACAACTTAAAGAAAATATTCAGGCCGAAGTCAGTAGGATACCCCAGTCGCTCTGCAAACGCGTTTTTGAAAACATGCGTGCTAGACTCGAAGCGTGTGTCAGACTCGATGGCCGCCATTTGGAAAACGTGGTTTTCAACAAATGAAATCCGCATTTGTTGTTATAAAGTTAAAATAAACCTACTTTGTATTAGAGGTGTAGTTTTTTTTTTACAATTTTTCAAACATTGAAATCTGCACCTGTATAACATACATTCCTGATAATTTCGCAAATTGTAGTTATTTTAATTCTATAGTAATAATGGAAAGTTCTTAGAAAATATTCGTTTGCCAGGTACCTTCAATTCTAAAGCATATATAAAAAAGCAATAATTAGTTTCAGAAAAAGCATTAATGAAAAAAAGGAGTAGCGAACGAGGAAAATGGATGAAATTGAGCACAAGGCTTAAGACTAAAGCTCGGGTTTTGGTGCAACCAAAACAAAAAAAAGTCTTACAGCGAACAATTACCATTTTTGGAGAAAATTATAAAATCGAATATAAATCGCACCTCTAGCTTAGACGCATCTATAACAGAAATAGAGCAACATTTACCATTACCACATCACAATCAACACCAGCTTTCAGGACACGAGGCTAAGTAGCATTAACACGCAAAATTATTAAAAATATGTCTGACCAGCGAAGAAAACCCTAATACCGCCCTCTGTTTCAGAATCTCCTCTATTATCATTCTTGTTAGACAACTATTAGACAATAAAACCACTTAAAAAGTTATTACAAAAAGATACGAAATTTATTTCATCCAAAGATTTCAAGAGAGCATTTAAAGAATTAAAAGAAGCAATCTGAGGAGAAAAAGTTCTAACACAATTTCATGAGAATCGACGCATCATTCATTGGATGTAGAGCAGTGTTATCACACATTATGCCCGATAAGATGGAACGATTCATAGAATTTGCATCACGTTCCTTAACTAAAGCGGAGAAAGGTTACATCCAACTGGACAAAGAAGCTGCAATATTGATATGGGGGCTTAAGAAGTTTTTTCAATATTGCTATGAGGTTTTTCAAGAAGTTTTTTTTCAGTATTGCCATTCATAAGTCATAAATCGAAAAATCAGTACCTTAAATTCTCACTTCTAACTACCACACTGACTAATACGATAAATAAACTACCCGAAAACATATAAACACCATGACTAAGAATTGATTTGCACTTACATTTTAACCTCTGAAGTGCGGCGTTGTGCATTGTTTACTACAACTCTTTACCGCGTGCTTATCAGTGACTCACTTTTGCAATAACATTTCCTGGTATTTGTTTGTTTATTTGTGTATTTGTAATATGGAATCTAAGCTCAAAGTACGTATTGCAATTATTTAACGTATTTTAATTTTTTATGTTTTGTGCTAGGAAGGTTAATTATAATTTGAGATAAAAATGAATAATTTTAATTTCTTTTGGTCCTGCAATTTTTAGCACTGATGCGCACTTGTTATAATATGTTTTTATATATTGATATAAGTGTAGTCTAACGTAAAATTTATGAACCGACAAAGTCTGATATGCCTGTGAGTGCTACGGCCCTTTATGTTAACTAGTAACATACATTTCTCGTGGCCTTCTACGAGATGGTAGTTTAGTACTATTGGGTATATTGAATTAGCAACAACTGATGAGCAATATAAACCTGAATGTGATTTAGCTCGACCTAGTACATCTTCCTCTGGTCGCAGTATACCAAGAAAGGATTTTAGTGATCTTAGGAGAAGATCGAAACGTAAACGGTTAGCAGAATTATCTCAGGTAACAATTCAGCAGATAGTTAGAGGCTCTAAGCTTAGTTAACATCAATATTTGTTGATTTATAGTAAAATTTTATTATTATATTAGAGTGTTTTGCTAATAAAAAGTCATATCCTAGTAATATGGTAGTGATGGAAGCAAAAGCCGAGATCGAGTTACAAAGTTTATTAGATCACATAGCTTCACGGATCTTAGAGTCAGATAAATTTGTTTTAAATAATGTTCCAGTAGAGTCAGTTAATTTAAATTTAATTGGGAAATAGGGTTTTGACGATAGTACGGATCATAGCGAGTACAAATAGTCTTTCTCGGATTATAGTTTAGATGATGATAGTAGTTTATTTGTAACTTCTTACATTAGTAACAAATTCAGATAGTGAAACCAACATTTTGTGGAAAAATCCCCGCCTCAATTTGTTAAGGAAAGTGGTTCTGTATCTAAGAATGAGGAATCTTATTTTAAAGAAAGATCTTTGTGTCCGACCAAATTCAGTTTAGACGAACGCGTTTTCAACATTCAGCATTCTTTGCAACTGACTGTTGTCGATGGTAAAATTTGTTGTGTAATAAATAGAACATCTAGGTACTGCTAGGTGTTATATTTGTGAAGCAATACCCAAAGAAATGCCAATTACCAATAACGATTTAATAAATAGAATCACGTTACCGTTAGACCTCTCCGTTACCAGCCTGCGGAAGCTTTTCTGAAAGAAAAAGGTTTTTTTGATTAGTCCGGTATTAAATTTCTTAGTCATTTAGAAAATCTTGTAACCGTTTCTGTAAGAATATTTGAGTGTAATTACACCCAAACTTATTGAGGTGTTCAGATTATAGTATGTACATATTTTGAAAAGTGTTTTTTAAATGAAACAAAGATTTTTTTAATTGAAAGTAAATACACATTTTAATCATTAAGTATCATTACACTTTTTTAAATAAATCTAGTATAGAACTTTGACGAGCGACGTTTAATGACATAGAAAATGCATTATATCTCAATTTACGCAAAAACGTTTTTTTGAAATCGAAATATCTACTTGATTCGCCCATTCCAAACATTCATTTAATACAAACACTACTTTTGGTATGTGGAATCTTTGCAATGTTTCGATTGCTCTAGTACCTCCTCATTTTATTTATCAGTCTCATTTAGTGTTTGTCTTACTATGCCTTCATCAGTTAAGGGCTCTTGACAATCAATGTAGTCATTGCTTGATAGGAAATTGTTAATTTCCTCTTTTGAAAAGCCTCTGTTACAGATAATGTTCAATAGAAGACTTCAGGATCAAAGCCATCCAGATCGTGGCCGGAAGTTTCATCTGATTTAAATAACGAGAGCCACAGAGGTTTCCAAGATTTTTTGATCAGATTTGAGGACACTTGTTGCCAACATTGAGCCAGACAAAAAACAGCATTTATCATAGTGTTTTTTAAGGATTTCAGATAATGTGCATTCTGTATCAACTTCTTGTGTTTCTTGTAACAGGAATGTTTTTTGTATGTCACTTTAATGTTCTGGATTATGTTTTGATCCATGGGTTGAATTAAAGCTATACATTTAGGTTGCATGTACAGAAGAGTGAAATTTTCGTCAATCGACGGCAGATCTTCTTCTAGTGAATGCACTGGTGCATTATTAAGAAGCAAAAGTGCCTTTAGAGATAGGTTCTTTTGCGATATATATTTCTTTACTTCGGGAATAAAATGCACCTTCAGCCAGTCTAAAAATATTGTTTTTGTAACCCAATCACTTCTTTGACCTGCGTAATGAACTAGTAATTGTTTAACTAATGCAAATGCACGTGGTCTTTATGCTTTCCAACAACTAGTAGGGGCAGTTCCTGTGTTTCGATTGCATTCGCACATGGCATAAATGTGATCTTTTCCTTCGAAATCTTTGAACCTGATGCACTACTCTCTGACCCAGAAGCCACAGTTTTATCTGGTAACATTTTTCTAAACAAGTCCGATTCATCAGCGTTATAGATTTGGTCGGTAATTAAGTCTTTCTCCCTAATTATGTCCATGAATTTTTCCTGAAATGACTTTACATCTTCTTTATTAATCGACAGTTTTTCATCACAAAGTTTGAGCTGGCGTGTTCCATGTCTTTTCTTGAATTTGTCTAACCATTCTCTATTAGCAACAAACTCCCCTATTCCAAGTTTTTCATGGAAAAACTTGGCTTTTTCCATCACTATGTTACCTGACAAGGGGACAACTTTCCTCGTTGTTCTAAAAACCACATAAATAAGGTATCTTTAAGCTGGGGATTTTCGTTAAAAATAGTCGATTCTCCAACATTGTACTGCATGAAAAACCTTCTTTAATCTCGCACTTTTGTGATATTATCAATGTCACATGTTTTCTTTTCTTTGATGTTAAAGCTATGATTCAAAACACAAAAAAATATTTAGAGAAACGCACAAAATGGCGGAACGATGCACGGTGAACGAGAATTAGACGATTGATACGTGTAGTACCTAAAGTACTGCGTGACACTGCGATGTTCTGTGAGACAGCGTCTTGGGGGGGTGTCGTTCGGATTATAGAGGCGTTCGGAAATCGGGGGTTCGGATTATTAAATCTTTACTGTATATTATTTTGCTTAAAAAATCATAGTTTTTCCTCAATTTCAGTGTCATTTTTTTATTAATTATTTATGTTTTTTTCTTATGTAATGGTGTGTATGTTTAAGGATAGTAAACATCGCTATCAGTTTATGTAAGATCGAATCTTGCATTTAATATTAATTAACATAGACATTGAAATATACCATTAGTCAAATTTTTAATAAATGTTTTGTATAGTGTAATAAATTAAGGAAATAATACTTTGTTTTTTTTCACTTTCGATCATTTTAATACAAATATAATGCTTTATTTCCCAATTATCTATTTTTGTCTGCCCACCTTAGGAGTCCGTGCATTGACTACAGAACACGCAAACACTGACTACTTTTCAAGAATACGAATATCTAGAGATAAAGTCAAGGATGTTTTTATTTTCTATTTGAACAAAATCGCAGAACTACCGATAACATTACAAGAAATAAAAACAGCTAAAACTAAAGACTCAGGCCTCCAAAAATTGTAACTAGACATCTAATCAAATAAAGACGATCCTAAGAGACAACATAAATTTTCCTTACAGAATAATTTCATTTTTTATGGCATCAGAATTCGTTATTCAAAAGAAACTATAACCTAAGATCTTACAAGAGCTATGTACCTCTCATACGGACATCGTTAAGATGAAAGCATTAGCCAGAAGCTATGTATGGAGGAAGAATATTGACTCTTATGTTGAATAAATGGTAAAGAATGTAAAATGTGTTGCTTATTGCGAAAAAAAAAACTACAAAAGTACCAGTGAATAGCTGAGAATACTCCAAGGAAACGTGGAACTGGATTCACGTCGATTATGCAGGACCATTCCTAATCAAATACATTTTTATCATTATAGAAACTTATACAAAGTGGCTAGAAGTCGTCCCAACGATATATTACAGTTTGTCTACCTATCACTCAAGTATCAGATAATGGTAGACGGTTCAGGTCAGAAGAAATGAAAATATTTTTGAAAAGAAATGAAATCTAAGCAAAGTTCACTGCACCTTTTCACCCGTCAACCAACGGCCCAGCGGAGATATATCTACAAACATTTCAAAAAAAGCTGAAAGCAATGGCTAATGGGGAAGAACTAACAAGACAAACTACATAAATTCCTGACGATATACAGAAAAACACCATAGGGTTGAGCTCAGCAGAAATGATGTTCAAAAGATTATACAGAATAATAAAATAAGGATTGACTTAGTAATAGGAGGAACAGATATAGGAAAAAAACGACAGCAATGAAGATAAAGTAGTGAACGAAGAATTCAAAAGTGGAAATAAAAAGTACAAATTATAATATATGACAGCAGTAACTGGAAATTTGGAAGGACTAGAGAGAGAAGAGCAAAACCACATCACGAGGTGGAAGTGGATGGAAAATGACACCAAAGATATGTTGACCAAATCACAAAGTTGGCATGCACGAGCGACAACCAATACATACCCTACACCTACGTGTCCGGGCCACGACATTTGCAAGAAGGAGCCATACCGACACAAAGCCATTTTGAAAGACAACAAACTATAATACCTACGGACGCAGAAGAACGACCTGTAGAAATTAGGCTGCATCGCGCATCATTAGGAGAGGGCCGAACCGAATGGACATGTAACAAAGAGGATAATAACGGGGGAAGGAGGGTTAGACACTTAGTCCGAACTTAGCACTATACGCTAGTGCCTCCACCGGATGTTTTGAGCATGAGACTTTTACGCGAAATCTAGTGTTGGTTACACTATTGATATTTATATAATAGCGAGTGTACACAGAAACCGCCCATTTAGTTACGGTAGCTTAGTATTTATAAGCATATAAACAACAATTCTTTAAAGGTATTATTTCTGTTTTATGTGAATTCAATGCTCTTTAACTCCTACAATTCCATATTAAGGTTTCAAATTTAATTCAGTCTATGAAAAGAGAAAAACCTGGTGTCCGTATCAATCCTTATCTATACGGTAGTGAATAATTACCAAGTAAATTACTGAACAGAGGATGTATAACTACACAATCATCTGTTAAACACATAGTATCAGTATATGTGTCTCTCATAGGCCCTTCGACATCTTTCGTATAAGTAAACACACGCTCTACTTATGACCGGTTTGTCTAAGCAATATCCAATACAGTCACCAAATTAAACTGCGTCGGATAGCTACATGGATGACATAAATAGTGAAGATGATTTTGATGTTTCTTCAATAGATTTTATATTATTATTTTTAAATACCGCTAAATAACACTATAAAAATGAGTGAACCTATCACTTCGAATTCATTATTTTCAATATCTACATATAGGAATAATGTGATCCCCAATTTTTCTAATGTTATTCTTAAGCTATGTTTAGACTACTACATTTTGTGTATACACTCAATATGTACATAGATCGCCTGTGTGTGAACACCACTGTCTGTGCTTGGGACATTTATTGCGACACTTGGTTTAGTGAACGGTAGTGTTTGTAAACGAAACGTGTGAACGATAGTGTCGGAAGTATCTGCCGCAGTGTCCAAGTGTTCAAACTGGCAAGAAATTATTTAGACATTTGCGACCCGCGTTCAATCAAAATGGCATTTACGAATTTTTACGACACACGACACAGCTTAATAATGAAATAAGGAAGATGAGAAAAGAAAAGACGAGTGGAAAGTTTTTAAGTAGATGTAATATTTTCGTTTTTGAATGTTTTTTGTCAATACATATTTACCACCTAATACACTATTATATTAAAGGAGCCTGTATTTTGACTACTTAATTAAAATTGAAGATTTATATTGTAAATTTTATGTCAATACTTGATATAAATTATAATGGTTTAGATAACTCATGTACAGATGTTTAATTATATTTACTAATCAAAAGTACTTTTATTTAATACTGAAGCTTTTAGTGATGTCAAAACCAACAATTCATTTAAATTAACTATATTAAAAATAAACTACTATTTGAATTGTTGGTTTTGGCATCTTAATAAAATTAAAATAATAACAATAATGTTCAAGAATAGTTAGTAGCTAAAATGATTGTGCCTTTTTCGCCCTCTAAAATTTCCGTATAAATATTTTTTTTTAATTTGAACAGTTTTTCAGAAAGACGGTTCTGTCAGAGTAATGGAGCTAACTTACAAAGTTTCCGTTTTTTTGGGAAATAAATATGTCATAACGATCAATATGCCATTTTTAGTGCATATTATTTTATAGTCTTGAGGTTTCCCTTAGGTTTATACTAATTAATTTTAATGGAAAAAAAAAATTTCCATTACGCTTATGTTGTTTCTTCATTGAAGCGCGCAAAATTACGACTGACGCCGCACGTCGTTTCACCGTGGTGACCGAGCCACAGAACATATAGTACAGAATGGATACTCCGCACATTAACCCATACTAAAAAAGTGGTCGTAACTTTATATGGATAACGCTTTTATTTTGATAAATGTTTATTAAAACTTTATTTTTAATATGTAAAATAGCTAAAATTTTACAAAACATAAATCTGAAATTTTACAATTATAGTATTCTAATAGGTAATTATTTCAAAAATATATATGGATTCTCAAGTGGTTTCAAAAGCATGTTTCACGGTCTCTGTACGGAACAGACTTTAATGCTGTTCAGGTTAATTATAATTTAGAAGCTTGCAGCGCTGTTCAGGTTCATTTAATGCTGTTCAGGTTAATTATAATTTAGAAGCTTGCAGCGCTGGGTCTTTAATAGTTTATTGATTCCCTCTACTCTAGAGCAGAAAATAAAAAAAAACACACACACACGGACAATACATATATATGGATGTTAATGCGTATTCTGTGGTGTATATTTTTTAGCGTGTCTCAATGGAAGAAATTTATTTCCAAATTTTAGTAAAGCTTTCAATTCAAGTTGGTATTCTTACAATTACCACAGCATATATTTGTTTCGAAGTGTTTCCTCCAGTATTCGAAAAAAAATTTACTAACAAGTTCAAAATTCTTGGCTCAATCACAAAGGTTTGTATTGAAATTGACATAGAGTTTTTAAAATTTCTCCTTGAACTTTACAGTTACAAATAATAATGTCAAAACTAACATAACTAACTTTATAACTGTATTGAAAGTTTAAGCTATTACTAACCTCTAACTTATAACTATTGCAACATTTTTGTACAGATTGCCTATTGTATAAATTATAATTGTTAGTGTTAAGTTTATGGTAAAATCAGTAGATTGTTCTATAACAGACAAACAAATGTTTACAGAACTAGAATAGTTAAAATTGTATCCTACTCTTCGCCAATATCATATGTGATTACATTATTGCTTAAATGTACCAAATATGTGCTGTTGCTCGATGGAACACGGGAAGGTGGTGGGAGTATCTTCCATCGGAAATATGAAAGGACAAGGAAGTGGATAAGTTAAGGAGTTGGAAAAATATTTAGTAAATCTATGATCTAGTGTAGAAAGAAAGAAATATTAGCATATCTATCATTTAGAATGCTGTAAATTAGATCAAAGAAAAGTAAACGCGGCAAGTACTTTTATTGTACCTGAAATTTCATCATAGGGATTATGCCTTTATACGATATTTGCTTGGTTAATCTGAATAAAGATCAATTAGATCAATTAGAGGCGAACAATTCGACTAACAATATTTTATTAACTCGAAAGGGGGTAGAAATTAATATCAAAATAATTTATGAAAGCAATATTATTATTTTATCAGTAAAAATAAAATGATGACGAATAAACTTACGACACTGACCACATAGATAACACTGACCATGGACAGGTAAAGGGGCTTTGCGTTGTTAATCCACTAAAACATTGAAATACGACTTACAATATTTTATGAAGGATGATGCTGAATGATGAGAATGGATGCTGGTGAATCTGAAAAATAAAAAGTTTACATTTTAAAAGATTGTAATTAATAGCTCGGAAGATTAATAGGTTAACGCAGGTACAGATCTAAAAACATAATATCAAATTTTACTTCTGATCCAAGTAAAAGTTTAAAATAATTATAAATAGCACAAATTTCGTAATTGTTCATTTTCTTTTCCAAATTCATTTATTTTTTTTGACTTTTAAATTATCAATAAATAGTATTTCATTAAAAATTAACTGAAACGTTTCTGCCCATGCTTTTATAATTCAAAATATGCGATCTTTAACAAAAATTAAACCTTGTTTATCAGATAACTTGTCATACATTTTAAAAGATGTAAAGAATTTTAGTCAGTATCTTGAGATCTTAATTGATCAATAGTCAAATTCTTACAACTATCACAATTATTGAAGAAAGTCATCGTCTATCATATCTATTGAAGAAAGTCATCGTAACGTAACCTGCAACATAATAAACAGCATTATCTTCTATAATGGTATGTTCAGTAAAATCTTCGCAATTCAAATCAAGATGGATATATCCGTACATTGGCTGGACTTCATGATTTATTACAGACTGAAAAGATAAAAAAAAGTAATTATTGTCATCTTCATAGTTACTATTTTTACATATTTTTGAAATATTACTGATAACTGTTTGTCGGAGAGAATATTGAAATTGTGTCACTGTTAGATTTCGGCACCAACCATTTTGTTGCCGGATAATTGAAAAAAAGTTTTCCAAAGGATCCTGATTTAATCGACGAGTTGCTAATTTTGATACACGATACTGAGTTGAAAGGTCATTGAATAGACCAATCAAAGATTTAGTAGATGTAATCCAGCCATTGACACTTCCAGGTCTCTAATCTTTTGGGGAATTATAAGTTCATACAAATTTCTTTCATTTTTGAATCATATACCGCAGCGTTTTTTCTTCTAATGTAATTTCTTAATTGATGATCAAATAAAGTGTAAGAGTATTTTGGTAAAATATGTTTTAACATTTGTTTGATTTTAGAGATGTTTATACTTTCTAATTTACTATACTGGTTAGGTATCCGCAATCTTCTTAATCTGTGCCTCAGCAGTTCGACGGTCTTCTACAGTGCTCGTATCTTGTTAACAAGTCTGGAACTCCTCAATTTTTGTTGGCTGCCTCTTTTTGAAACGCTGACTCTGGTAGAAACTGCTTCTGGAAATATGTCTCCTATAATCATAAACAATTCACAAATAAATGTAAAATTTGGATATAAATTGGTAAGTGATGATTATATTTGAAATGCAGTAAAGACCCATGTTACTGTTTTCATATAATCTGGCAACTCCAGACATTGGATGATTAGCACAAAATATAGATAATTTTCACATGAGTCGTATCAGTTGTCGTTGAAATTGCAAATGTGTACTACTAGATATACTATTTATAATTATTAGTGAAGTGGTTGGCGTTTACATGTATCCAAGTATTGAGAACTTGAATCAAAATGACTTAAATAAAGTGAAGATATTTGTCTATGAGCCTGATATTAAGTATTGAATTAAATTGTAATCAGTTGTATCAATGGTTTATATATTGCTTAATGTTAAAGATGCTGCCTTGTCAGTACAATTTCCTTGGGCATAAATTCAAATCTTATCTAGACTATGAATAATTTTACTGATTGTATTAGACTTAAAAATAATAAAAATTACCTTACATATTCCTTTATAGAAATAGTTTACTTCTGCCGCCGCTGCCTCTGAACTGGTACTCGGCTGGTCTCTCAGTCGTTTCAACATGTCTGGTTCCAACACTTCGTTGTAACATCTTCAGTCGATGTTGGCAAATTTAGACTCAGCTTTACATTCACCTGTAACAATTTCCTAGGTGAAATAGTTTTGAAATCATGAATTATAAAATAATTCTCGCAATCTCTTTGGCTTTGGTTCGAAAGAGTTTGCGAGTATCATTTTATAAATACAGCTTTGAAATCTGACTGTCAACTCTTCTCGGCGACATAGTCTCAACCATTCCTTCGCCCTGTAAACAAAACAAAAATTTCGTTATAATTTGTGGTTATAAACATAGTTATATAGGTGTAAATGTTCACGTTGACGTAATTTAAAAATACTTTTTATATTATTGGTAATAAAAAACAAACAAAACAAAAATTTCGTTATAATTTGTGGTTATAGACATAGTTATACAGGTTTAAATGTTCACGTTGACGTAATTTAAAAATACTTTTTTATATTATTGGTAATAAAAAACAAAAAAAAAATTACGTCATAATTTGTGGTTATAAACATAATTATACAGATGTAAATGTCCACGTTGACGGAATTGAAAAATACTTTCTTCTTATTTGGTAATAAAAATTTATAGTACTAACGATACTTAGACTTTCCCATTTTGGAAGCTTGAAAAATGAGAGTTCTTTGGTAGTTTATTGAGTGTTGTGACAGTCGGTTACAATACATGTCATCACTAGAAACTATAGAACAATCAAAATAAATTATTGGTATGTAAATTAATATGAAAATAATGATAACAAGCAGTATTAAAAATAAAATTTCTTCGTAGAAAATATACATGAGAGGCCACACAAGAATTTTCAATATTATACTTTTTCTTCACGAAGTAATACCATGCGTGTGTACACTAGATAGCGAGAAAAATTATGGCGTCCGGCCGGAAACCGCCAAGATGAACGCGTTTAAATGCCCTCTGCTGAGGAATCCGATATTAGAGTTACAAATTTTCGACTTCCGGTTTCATATCTCTACTTTTGATCTATGGACCGAGCGACGTCAGAGTTGTGTGTAAACAGCCGAGACACTAGTGTAGCGACATCAGTGCCAAGACACTTTCTGCGACACCGAAACCGTCTTATGTGTGAACGGCACATACTTTAGAATAAGACAATTGTGTCGCAATTAGTGGCGTAGTCTGTACGAGCTTTACATAACGCCGCTTACCATAGTGTTGTTCACTTAAACTCGTAAACTTATTATATACGGCGTCAGTAACAAAAGTTAATAAAGGAATAAATTGGAAAAATAAAGAACAAAGCAATAAGTAAATAAATTAAAATTTATTCCACGAAACCCTTTTCCACACATCCAATATTTGTAACCGAATGAATAAAATGGTAATTCCATTAAACCGACCAATATATTGTTATACGTAGTATATTTAGTTACAAATTTTTCAAGTCACGACGGCATCTTCCACTTTTCAAATTGAAGCTGCGCAGTAGTAAGAGAGGGCATGGTTAAAGTGGACATAGCAGCGTTAATGTCACTTTCGTGCGGTCAATTATTAAACATTTCTATATAGAGCACAAACAAATGCCAGTGCTTCATAAACTACAAAAAATGTCGAAGTGAAGTAACTGTTTTGACCGAAATTTATCGATGCTTTAGGCTATGATTAAAAAGTCGGATTTTAAAATACCGTAAAACCTTAGATTATAGAAAAATACTTGCAGAAACGTGCATGCAAACCACGTATAAAACTAGACTTGAGGAGATAATGCTACAGCTTACTTTAAGAAAAAAATGTCTAAAGGGATAAGAATAATAATTTTTCGTGCTGCAAGAAAGAATGGTTTTGTGCCAAACAAAGATAACATCCATCTCCCCCCCCCCGCCTATTATCATTCGAATATGAATTGTACAAACAACGTAAAATGGCTGGAGAAAAATCTTTTTCCTAACATCCCCGCACACGCAATATTAGTTATCGACAATCCTCTTGCTATAATATATCAACAGAAAACACCAACATCTGCTTCTTGTTATTACGAGATAGAAAAATGGTTAAAAGACAAAGCCATCGCATGTCGACCAAATAGTAAAAAATTGAGCTATACGAATTGAAATGAAGAAATAAAGATCGGTTCAAGAAGTTCAATTTTAATTAAATTTTAAACGGGTATGGTGTGAATGTTTTTATCATCCGGAAATAAATGTTATAGAGAACAATTGTACTTTAACAATAAATTTAAGTCCAGAGCGTGTCGACATAATAGCAGCATTTTGTCAAATATCTGCCGACACGTTGAAGACATTGCAAAAAAAATATGGAATTCGTGTTATTTATTTATTCCATTTACTTTCATGCGTTTTATATTTCTTTGTGTATGTAGATATTGATAATATTTGTCAGTTTTCCATTTCATTATTTACAATGGCTATTTAAAATGTTCAAAGCCAGTCTCCTTTGTTTATAAGGCAAGAGTTCTTTATTTCAATTTAGTGGTAATGTTTATAAAATTAGTTAACGTTGTTGGTTTTTTTCACTCACATGTGTATTAAAGTAAAGTAATAAATTATTCTTCACTATCTTAACTTACATCTAAATTGAATTTTAAAATGTTTTTATTTTTCATCTATTCACTATACGGACTATCGGGATTTTCGGTAAATCCCCATTTTACACATATGTGCGTTCGATTGTATGCGCTAGCGTTCCTGTTCCTAATTATATTGCTTTAGAGTATGGACTATTTACTCACCGTGTTATCAGTTATGAGCCTTAATAACCGTTATATTTGAAATATAAAAAGCGTACCTACGTAAGAAAGTATATTAGCTTATTATTTTGTTTTTTTTATATTTACTTATAACATCTATGTATATAAAAACTTTAACTTATAAGTTTGTTTCGGAGCATTATTCAATTACATTAGTGTAGTGGCGGTAAATAGTCTCAATATTTATTCGACTATATTTACTTATCGATAACTCAAATATACACACAATAAGCGATCTGCTGTACCTAACTGAAGGCAAATATAATCCACCGACCTGTTCGCCTGCTGGTCGGCTCCTCTCGTGCAGGGTTCGGATAGGAGATGCACTGGTACAATGATGACTTTTGATGAGTTCTAGGAAGTTGTCACGGATAACTGATGATACAATATTAATTTGCGAACGTCGCTGTATTTGTCAATGAGTACGACTAGAATCTTTCGAAGTTGACGGCCGACTCGTCTGCTGCTCGTAAGCGCGGCAACCCAAAAATTATAAGCATCTATCCCTAGGTGGCATAGCGGATCGCACATACCAATATTATAACAATGATTTTAATGAAAAACTATGCACATATATTAGCCACAAAACTAAAAGGTAGGTAATCAAAACATAATCGAATAACGAGGGTATTTAACTGTAAGTGTACCCTTAAGAATATTCTAAATGACATATGCAAAATAAATTAAATGGTACGAACTATGCAATTAATAAGCTAACTTACTAAAAATTAATTAAGTAATAATAACAGTAAATAAAAAAAATAAATGCATTAAGATTATGATAAATCAGAAAACAAAAAAATACAAAATGTTATGTCGATTTGGGAAGACGACATAGTTTATTAATTGGTCGTTTTAAGAAATCCTTTGTCGTTTTTAAGGTAACGACTCGAACGTGGTTATCGTGACCCGGATGTAATCGGTGCACTCTCCCAAGAGGCCAATCAAGCGGTTTTCCTAAGTCCGATTTAATTATTACGATACCTCCAATCCTCATGTTACTAATAGATTGGTGCCAGAAGAGTGCTGTTGAAGAGCGTGCAAATAATAATTTCCCCATGCCTTTCAAACCGTGGGAAGCACGTTGAATATATTGTCAACGAGTCAATCTACTTAATTTTATGTCTTCGAAATTGTACTCTGGTAAGCTTAATAATTAATGGCGGGTAAGGATATGTCCGGCAATAAGTACTTCACATCCATCAGAAATGTGGCAAAGAGATCATGAATTTAGGATCGATTCGATTTTACAAAATACGGTTAAAAGCTCCTCAAAAGTGAGTGACCTGTCACCTACACTACGTTGTAAATGGTATTTGACTGATTTAATGCCTCCTTCCCATAGGCCACCCATATGTGGTGCACTTGGAGAGTTAAATTTCCACTCAATATTACGGCGAATACAACCTTTATCAATAACGTCGACAAACGCAAAAATTGGGAAATCGCATTTAAGTATTTTGCGGCAGCGACAAAGTTAGTGTCACAATCAGAATAAATGCAACACCTATTGACACAAATCTATCGAGTGCGGCTAAGAAACACGCGCTAGTTAAATTATCATTTCGAGGTGAACTGCCGCGTAGAACTGTTGAATAGAAAAATAAATATGCTTTATGTATTTTAGCATTTTTACGCAAACTTTTGTATTAAAGAACCTCCGATATCATAGGCTACTTGATTAAACGGCTTTTCAGAACGCTCACGAGCGCTAGGTAAGTTGGCCATGGCATATACGACTGATTCGAAACCGGTTTACATTTAAAACAAATTACGCCTTTGAATAACACGGACCTAATTACATTACGGGCTGACAAAATCCAATATATTTTCATAAGGATGCTATGCAAAGTCCGGACCCCACAGTGAACATACTTCTTGTGATGATATTATTTTAATAAAATTGTTATATGACAATTTTAGGCAATAATAAAGGATGGTTATTAATTAAAAGATAAGTTAGGTTGAGACAGCCTAAGCAATCAATAAACGGTGATAATTTTTTATAATGTAAAGTACAGTCATATCTAAAAAATAAATATTTTGAACAGCCTTTATAATGGCGTTATGTGAATATTTTAATTCACTAGAGGATGCGTTTTTATTATAATTATGATTTAATTTTAATGATGTACAATTATTATAAATTCTAAAGCACCACGCTATTACGATATGTAATTTATTAAAGCAAGAGAATTTCACAAAAAAAACGATTATTATAGTACTTGGCTCTACGTGTGACGACAATGCAAAACTTATATTAGATTTTAATTCTGAAACGTCAGAGTTCTTCTATATATAGAAGTCTGATATGGGTCACTTATCAATGTGATCAAGTGTCCAAGTTGGGCCATGAACTCACTCGCGAATGTCAGATACTAGTTGTGTTGGCCACGCCCCGCGCGAACACAAATCATCCGCGTCGTTTTTACTGTTTACATGATACCAATAAAAGGGAGACACAATTTCAATTACCTTAGCTATTCGACTTTCTACGAAAATTTTAAGTTAAAATGGTGGTGTTTGTAACCACGCAAGTAGAACATTTGAAGCAGTGAGCGCGATTTTATCATATTGGAAATCTTTACAATTATTAGTAACAAAACAAAATAATTTAGAAAGCAGCACGGCTACCATCAATTATAAGTAGCGTAGCCGCATGATGACGCGTGACAAAATTCAATAAATCGTATGTTTATGAATTTATATCTTAATAAATGCCGTTCGTTTTTTAAGTTAGATAATTCGCTAAGTTCATTTATAAATTTTAACCATTTGTTTTTATTTTCAATAGGTTATGTTCAACCCATTCTATGCTAAGTTTCAAAAGATCTTGTAAAATACATTTCGCAATAAAAGTACAAGGTGATATAAAGCCAACCGGGTCGAAAATACTAGCGAGCAACTTTTAGATAGATTGTTTAATATACAGGCTATCACTAAATTAATATTTAAAACAAAATTAATCACCTGTCGAGGACCATTCTAAGGCGAGAACCTTATGAGATGATTCGTCGTCAAAGTTAATCTTTTTATTTTTATCAAGAAATAATTTATTTATGAAGTTAATATCGCTGCTAACCCTTTTATGTAAAACGAAGCCGCCCAGTTTTAATAATGAAGTTACCTCATTCTGTAACTCCAATGCTTCCTCCTTACTATCAAGAAACCAGGGTAGATCATCTAAAAAGAAACCTTCACGAAGCTAGCGATTTGCAGCTGTATATTGCTTCTCCTCGTCTGACATCTGACGTTAATTGGCGCAGAGTACAGACAGCAATAAACGGTGCACTACGAAGTCCATAAGTATTTGTGTTTAATTCATAAGTTTTTATAGGCTCTTATGGATTCTCACGCCATAAGATGTGTTCATAATTACGCTCAGTGAGATTTATACACTTGTCTATACATTTTTGATATATCAGCCGAAAAACCTTTTATACAATCTAAATTGGAATATTATTTTTAAGATTTCATTGTGTATTTTTTTACCGGTTAAAAGTAGGTCATTTATGATGACATAATTTTAACCGGTGACTAAATACAATTATATCGTTTCACATATCTCATCGGATGTTGCATCGTTAATTCGGGATATACTTATAAATCCAGATGATAAAGATCCCTATGACAAATTAAAAAAGGAACTAGTGAATCGTTCGGGTGAATCTTCGACACAGGAAACATCCGACAACTTCTGTCAGGGGAAGAATTAGGTTTGCGCTAACTTTCACAACTTTGAGAAATATGAAACGCCGCGCCGAAACGTTCCAGAAAAATTAATGTTGGAAATGTTCTTGCAGCGATTGCTATCTAGGGTACAATCAATTCTGGCCGCTGTTTCGGATCTCTCTTTAGATAAGACTGCTGAAATTTCTGATCGAATTTTAAAGGTTACCCTAATTTTAGTTGAAACCTTTGCAGTATCGGGGACATCCAGAAATGCGATAGAGGATAGGTTACTCCGCCGAATTGAAAAATTAAACAAGCGAAGTGATGATTTTACATTTTTCGTAGCCGTTCCCCGTTTAGATATAATTCAAATTTTCGCTGTAATGGTAGATTTAAATTTAGAGATCGAGATCGTAGACGGAGTATGCTGGAATCACCGGCATTTTGGTAAAAAGTGTAAAGAAGATAAATGTGTTAAACCTTGTTCGTGGAAGGGAAACGACGACAGCAAAGAGTAGAGACGACTTATTCTTTGCCTCCAGGGTCACGTCGCCTGTTCATTCGAGACCGAAAATAAAATGTTTCGTTTTTGGTCGTCACTGGATCAGACGTGTCCTTGATCAAATGAATTTCAAAAAAGAAATACTTCTCAACTTACTCTTTTTGCTGCTAATTCCAGCACTATTAATGTATAAGGGCAGAAAACACTTTCTTTAGACCTTAATGTCAGGCGACAATTCAATTTAGATATTTTTATTTTTGGAGCATTATTTTGAATTAGTACCAGATCTTTGCCACAAATGTTTAAAATATTTGAAAACCAATTTTCAAGCAGTAGGACATTTAAAACAAGCTGTTCTCCATTCGTTAAAAACATTTCGAGTCACTAAACACCTTATCTAAAACTGTTACAAAAATGCCCGACCCCAACAGTCTTGCTAAGCAAAACACTCTGCACTTTATTGAAGCCAATGGTCATCCAGTAGTGACGAAACCGCGACGATTAGCACCGGACCGGTTCAATATCAAGTTGGCAGAGTTTCAGAAAATGTTAAACTTGGGCCATATGCAACCATCCAAGAGCAACTATGAATCCCTACTCCATATGGTCCCCAAGAAGGGACCATATGGAGTAGGAAGTAGACTGGAGACCGGTCGGAGACTACCGTGCGTTAAATGCACAAACAGTTAAGGAGAAATTTCCGATCCCATGCATCTTCACATATTTCACAGCAGAGCTTCATGACACTAAATTATTCACTCCTCTAATTATTCCTCATAAAGGATTCCCAGATTTCTATCAACCCTGGCATGCAGTTTGGTTTGTGACCTTTCTGAACTCCATTTGGTCTGTACGAAAGTACAATGATGCTGTTTCTTTTGCAACCTTTCAGCACTTCATAGATCAAGTCACCAGAGACCTTCCAGGAGCATATTTCTTGGTTGACAATATTTTGGTAGCTTCAGAAAATGAAGCAAAGCATCTGCAACGGCTCGAGGGTCTATTCTCCAAACTCGCCGAATATGGGTTATGCATCAATATCGACAAAAGCACATTTGCTTCCATGACCTTAGATTTTCTTGGTTTCCACCTTTCAGAACATGGCATCAAAATCCTGAAGGACAGAGTACAATATATAATAGACTATCCAATGCCGGAGAGCCTGACCCATTTGAGAAGGTTCTTGGGTACGTTCAATTTTTATCGAAGATTCGTACTTAAGGCAGCAGACATACTCTCGTGAAATTCCTTGAAGGAAACAAGAACCCTGATGCAGCAAGAAGATCAACATTGGGAACCAATTTCCCTTTTCCAATGAAGTTGAACAGCAGTCAGCGTATGTGGTCTACTTACGACAGAGAACTACTCTCCATTTATTATGACATTCGGAAATTTAAGTACATGCTAGAAGGCCTAATTTTCCTAGCCTTCACAAATCAGAAACCATTGATTTTTGCCTTCCAACAAAATCCTGAGAAATGTTCTCCCAGACAGCAAAGGCACCTGGATTTCATCTCCCAATATACAACCGAACATGGATCTAAAAATGTGATTGCAGTTGCAATACCAAGAATAGAGATAAACTCGATCACTGATTCTCCATTACTAGACTTTATGGAGTTCACCAAAATTGAAGCCAGTGGTCCAGAGGGGAAGAAATTTCAACAAGATAGCAGCTCCATAAAATTAACACCGACAACTTGTTTGTTAACAGACGTTCCACTATTGTGCGAAACATCAACTGGCACTCCTCGCCCATTCGTACCTGAATCTTTCCGCAAGTTGATATTCTCCCACTTGCATAACTTATCTAATCGAGTTATTGCAGCGTCCACTAAACTCATTTGCGTGAGATATATCTGGCCTAATGTGAAGAAGTAAATCAAGGATTGGGTACGTTGCTGCATTCAATGCCAAATGTAATAATTATTTGCCGACGATGATAGACAGGTTCACCAGATGGCTGCTATACCAGACATGAAGGCGGAAACCATCTGTCGAGCATTGTTCCAAACGTGGATTTCCCGTTTTGGGTGTCCATCGACTATAACTACAGATCGGGGAGCATAGATGCGATGTGCCGAACTTGTCTATGGGACAACCATCAGACTTCCTGGAGATATGTTTTAGACATCAATTTTCCCATCATGTGACTTGTCTACGGGACAACCATCAAACTTCCTGGAGATATGCTTTAGACATCAATTTCAACATCATGTGACTGAAGATCTCAAGGACAGAATGAGGAAGTTGAACCCGATTGCGACCACCAGGCATAGCAGCGTTAAATTCCTGCTCCAACATGTTGCTTTAAGTTAACAGTGTAAATCCACCCTTGTGCCTATCATATACTGGTCCTCATGAGGTCCTTGAGGGAACTGACAATACTGCTGAGTGGGAAACCTTACAAGGCATCAATAGACAGAGTCAAGCCAGCGTATCTTTACATGGACAAGCCTTCCAGACCCACGACTGAAGCACAAGTAGTACCACGTCCACCCTCAAACACTGAATTTACAGCGTCAAACAATGAATCCAAACCATCTGCAAAAACCGTGAGGATAAGAGCAGAAAGATCAGTTCATTTCCTACATAAGTTGGCAATCTATGTGACATACTAATAATACAAATAACTCACTTAACAAACAACCTACTAGTTAAATTTAATTACCAATAACATATGTATAAAAAAAATCTCCTGACATAATTGTTTACATACTCAGTTGTGTTTTAGTATATTGTTATTATGTCAGATATTAATGAAAATTATTTGATAAAGAAGAAAACTGTGGGCATGTTTAAGTGTAAAATTATGTATTTAGTATTTTTAATGATTTGTTTGCTGGGTAGTGTGTATATATCATGTATGTAAAAGGCGATGATTTTATGTTGTTCTTATTATACTAATTTGTTTTGTGATAATCATGTTGGATTAATATCAGGGCATTGAATACAATTCTTATATTTCGGTACAATTACACATAAATAATCTTAAAAACTAGCAGCAATGAATAGTTTTTGTGGTCATACATTACATGTAATTATTAATAAACGTGCTGGATAAATTTAACTTTTATTTTAATTGATTATACATTTTGTCATGCACGTAAATAAGATGTCATAAGATGTGTTGTATCCTTAGAATAATGAGTACACCAGAAGTCGAGAACACGCGCGATAGTGTGTCCAAAAAACTACGCATAAAATGCGTAGTATGAAAACACGGCTGTCAGTGCAATTTAAGACACCTCTCTGAAAGGTTACGTGACAATATAGCTTAAAATGCCGGCTTGTGTTATTCCCACCTATAAAAATATCACTAGACTACAAAAGAAACAAATGGGGATTACTTTTCATACGTAAAAACTATTACTTAATTTCATTTTCAATTAACTATGCAATTTAAAAAAATTCGAAGTAGATTATTATTAACAGAAGCGTTTTTACTGGTGTTATCACCTCTTAAAAAAGTGTTTACCCAAATTAAAACATCTTAATTGCTCGATACTGAAAAATGTAAAATTTTATTTGTAGAAAAATCGGGATTTGGAAAATGTCGTTGGAGAATTTGGTGTAACGTTTAAATTTCCGCTACCATATTTATATTCATTCATATTTTTAGAATACCAAATGTTTATTGTGGCTCCCCTGGTGAGTAATCACCGTAACAACTATCTAAGAACCACAAATATTTTACAGAAGACCGTTTATAATTTAATCGGTTAACCGTTTTGATGATAAATGGGAACATCGAATTGCACACGCAAATAACCTCTCACCCTAAATGCATACACCTCCTCCAATCCATCGTGGGTAAAAAGTAGCCTATGTAATTTCTATGCCCGCCAACTATCTATGAAAAATGCAAGAAGAAAAAACAAACACAATTTGGTATTTATAATGTCAGTTAGGATGACATTTCCAGCAATAATAAGTAGCTTATTTCATTTCTCAGTCCACTAATTACATCTGTACACATTACGCCGATCCGTTGCGATGTAAAAGATGGACAAACCGACACACTTTTGCATTTATGTTAGTTAGGGTAACATTTTATTTTCCAATACATCAACCATCTCTGCAAATCACATCGATTCGTTGCTCCGTTGCGACGTTAAGGAAGTACAAACAAAGATATTTACGCATTTACAATATTAGTTAGCACGAGATTTCGGGCGATTAAAAATAATCTGTCATTTCTCGATCCACTAGATGTATTTGTACAAAAAATAAAGTCGATACGTTGCTGCATTACGACATTATTGGTTTAATAAATTAAACTAGAAATTTGAGAGAAAACATTAGTTTTATTTATACCACTAAAGAACCTATTTTCAAGATTTTCTCTACTTATGGCATTTATAATCAAAATGAATAGTTCGTACTAAGTCAAATATACAGTTGTCACTTAAATATTTGAAACTATTTATTAGAAATAAAACGTTGGGCAGTATACAAAAGAAACACCGATATACTTTTTCTGCTTCTACTACAGATAAAAGGTGGTAAAATAAAAAAATCAAATAATTATTTGAAAAATTACCAAAATAATTTTGTTAATGGATTAATGTGTAAACATACACTCGTACGCGCGCACGCACACCTACGCACGCATACGTACATACGCACTTGAACGCGCATACGCTCACGCACACACATACACGCACACATGTTTAATGATAATGTATTTTAATATTCATTTTAATCAATATTTTAATTATTTATTTAAACTTTATAAATAATTTTAATCTAAATACTTTGGGTATTGGTTGTGGTCAGAATAAAAATTTTAGAAATTTAACATCGGGGCCTTAATAATACTTCATATAAGCGAAGCCATGACCTTATAAATCGATGCAGGTGTGAATCGTACTGCCGCAAGCAAATATATTTGTATTCGTCGATTTCCTGAAGTTGGTGGGTAAATTTATTCTGATGGTAACATCGTGCGCGTTGGGGGGGGGGGGAGGTGAGGGCGCTAGTATGCGGAGTGCGGTGCCCCCTCCACCGATTTTTGCTTCACCGCGACCGCGAAGAGATTCGTGCGTATGCGCCTTCTGGATTACTCTATATTCTAAGGTTGTACCGTTCCTTCTCAGTGCTCAGTCACTGGGGGGATACTCTGTGGCAACATCGAGAATGTAAGAGTTTGTTTTTCCGTGGGGCAACAGTGTAGTGTGTATGTAGAAGCTTAGATGTCAACTCGGAATAGACATTCGACGCAAATAAAATACCTTTGTTACTTTAACCTACGAATTTGTAATTATTTATTGGAGTCAATATCATCAATCTTTGTTGGAGTTAGTTGGGGATTTATTGGAGTCAATATCATCATCCAAATTTGGACGTCGTGTTAACAACCAATACGCAACAATATTAAATGTACAGTTTTAGTCTAGTGTGAAATTGAATGTACATGAACCCATGCCATAATTTTTGCATAAAACTTGTTCATCATCTAAACCAAAAATATTACATGAACTTTCGCGGGTTGACAGCCCTAGGTGATCTAAACAACTAAGCGAAATAAAATTCGATTGTGCGCCGGTATCGATCAACACACGGCAAGGTGATTCATCCTGGATGCATCTAACATGTAAACAACTGCAGTCCCTAAAATTACGCTATAACTACATGTATTGGATAGAGAGTTAAGACAAGCTAACTCATCATTTTTATAATTATTAACAGAAAGCATTTTAACGAATTTCAACACGATTATTATGTAAAAGTGCATGATGGGTTTCAGTACAATTAAAACATTTAAAATTGCTTTTACATTGTGACGAAATATGATTTGTTTTTAAATTGTGATGTAAGTGAAGTTCATTAGCACGGCTCATGCGTTGCGATTGAGTTAATTTACGAAATGACTCGTATCGTTAAATCATTTGTTTTTTATCCCAATGTAAACAATTAAATATATTATTTTCGGTGGTTTTGAGAAACGATTTACTACTGAACCTTTTCTTTGAATATTTATTATTTGCGCTTTTATTATTTTGAAGTTGTTGTTTAGGTATAAATGATGAAGTATCCATTTTATTTGTATTAGTGGAATATTCAAGTACTTTCATTTGGTTTTGTATAAAAATTCTTAATTGTTAGAAGGTAAGTATCGTTTTTGATCAATTCCTTGTTGTTTAGGTATAAAAGAAGAAGTATCTATTTTATTTGTATTAGTGGAATGTTCAAACATCTTTATTTGGTTTTGTATAAAATTTCTTAATCGTTGGAAGGTAAGTATCGTTTTTGATCAATTGTTAGGATCTAGGGCTTTTAGAACGTTATGACCTAGAATGTAACTAGATAAATTTTCGATATTTAATGCTTCTAAAGCCTTCGAGGAATTATCGAAAACATTCAAAATAAGTTATGAGGCGACTCTTTAGTGAGCGATACGAAGTTTAACATTTTATCCAAGTACTTTCCGGTTAGAATTCTCTGTACATTTGTCTAAAAAGGCATTCCACACGGCTTCATAATTATCCGATGTGATCGGTACGCTTTTTACGATCTTTAAGGGTGTCATTCTGCAGGATATTAAATAATGAAATTTACCTATGTTTCTTATATTAGGTTGATTATGTACTAATGATCTAAAAGTTTAAAAAAATGTCGGAAAATTTTGATATTACCGGCAAATGAATATAATTCAATTTTTGGTAATCTCGATTCCGGAATATTTGACGAACCGTTTTCTATTGCAATTTTACGTGATAATATAAATCGTCGAACATTTAAAATTGCTTTTACATTGTGAAACGTGTCGAACGAAGTTGCGTCGAAACGTGCGAGTTCACTAAAATTCATCATGACCTTAGAATCAATGGAACTTTATTGTTCAAAGATCTCATTTACTATTTTTTTTGAATTTATTACGTAAATCACTAATCTCCGCGGAACGGATCAAAAACATCGAGATTACTCGCCTCGTTAAGTTTTTTATTTAAATTATAAACCTTTTGCATTTGTGAAAATATTCTCTCTTATACTAATTCATCATTGCCAATTTTAACCTGTTTTTGGACTGCAAGTTCAGCTTTTAATAATCTAGGCTGGTCACTTTGTGACATAATTTTATTTTTCTACCATCACGGACGAATGTAGAAAGTGTCAGATGCGGTTCGAAGGACCAAATGTGGTGGCCGTAAATGGTCCCAATATTTATTCGACTATATTTACTTATTCCTGATACGATTTCGATAACTCAAATATATACACAATAAGCGATCTGCTGAACCTAACTGAAGGCAAATACAATCCACTAACCTGTTCGCCTGCTGGTCGGCTCATCTCGTCCAGGGTTCGGATAGGAGATGCACTGGCAAAATAATGAGTTCTAGGAGGTTGTCACGGACAACTGATTAGACAATAATAATTCGCGTACGTCGCTGTATTTGTCAATGAGTACGACTCGAATCTTCGAAGGTCGACGGCCGACTGGCCTGCTGCTCGCGAGCGCGACAAGCCAAGAATGAAAAGCATCGAGCGAGTTTTGGTTTCAAAGTGAATGTCTGACAATGGATACCACCCATTGTCAGACATGCACAGGTTATTTTATATAATCGGTGGGTGTTAGGCTCCTTGCTTTTGTTTGTACAATTAATTATTACTTTTAGTGATTTAAAGTAGTATGTTATATGATGTACAGTCATGATATTTTCGTTCACCCTACTTTAATTTCACTTAGCATCGAAGTTAATTGTTTCAGGCAGTGGGCTTATTCTTAACATTTAACATCGAAACTTTACAATATAACATCACGTTTTATTATCTTGCTTTTTAAAATGACGACTAATTTTCATTGCGATTTCCTGGGTAAAATAAACACAATGCTTTTATGTTTTTGCTTACATCGCAATGAGAAACAAAAGAAGGGTTTTCCAAAAATAATAGCACCAATTACAATGTTACTCCTCCACAGTTCCATATTTCTGTATCGTATATTTTTTAGAGTAACGACATATTATCATAATATGGCTGCTCTGGTGGTAACAGTTGATGTTATTCATTCTTTTAACCTTCTTTTTGAGCTTTCAATATCAATAATCATGGCAGCCATGAGAAACAAGTAGATATCGCAGATGGGAGAATGATTATATGAAAATTGACAGAATCCTTAAAATAAACAAATGCACCTCGTACTCTAATGAAAATCATCAGGTAAACATGTATTTTTATCAGTGTACAAATTTCAGTTTCATAGCGACGATTTTTGAAAATTCGATGTTTTAGCATTTGGCCTGAATGACGCCATTGCATATTTGGTTTGTTCGATGCAGCAATATACGGTGTACTTACTCTTTTATTAAGGTATTATGAAAGTTTGAAGGGGCGTATGAAACTTTTTATGGAAAGATATGCAGACACTGTCCCGGAAGTGAAAAGCGGTCCGAAGTGGTTGGGCTTGAGTTTTGATATTGAACATACGAACAAGATCGTCGTCATCGTTCAAAGACGTCTGCAGCTTTATTAAACCGTCGCACGGCTACTGATACTACACCAGAAGTGTAAAACCTTCAACAAATTACAGTTTTCATGTGAACTTTCTTTCCTTTTAGAAATATTGTTGTATGGTTGTTGTACACTCATAGAAATTGTATACTAATATTATATGGCGCTAGTCTTGTAATGTTGTGTGTCAAATTATGCTAATTGACTTTCGGCGAAACTTGAAAATTTAACTAGTCATAAAAGTTAAAGCCTTTACAGTAATGACAATATTGTGATGTTAGTTTTATTAATGCGCATTTTGTTCTATAGTAGTAAATGAGATAGGAGTATTACATAAAGACAATTGTATACCCCCTTTAAGTGTATTGCGCTCACGGATGAGTGTGATATTTGACATAAAGGTTATATGGAGAAAGAGCGCAGAAAGCTAAAATTTATATATAATATATCTATATATTAATACGTGGAGAGAAAACTTTGTACCCCTTCATAAGCATAATGCTCGCACGGAGGAGTGTAGATTTGGTATAGTATATAGTAGATTTGGTATATTGTTTTCACCTGTTACTAATATTAAATTTTAATTTTCGTAAGTATTGCTGGGAATCAAGGCAAACAATATACGCTAATGACGTATTTGTACAGCTCTTAGTTGATGAAATAGAACAAAATTAAAACAAAATATATATATGTGTAATGATTATAGAGCTATACTCTAACTATGCTTGACAAAAAGACTTCAATAACGTTCAAACTCAAAAAATTAATGAATTACAATCGAATTTCGATCACTGGTCGACCACAAGATTTTTTTAAAATTTTACTAATACTGGTTTTTAATTAACGAGCATTTTCATTATATTTTATAATAAATGGCAAAATTTAAGAGAAAGGACTACTTAATTACAGTCAGCGTGTATGCAGGAATAATATTTCTTCCTTATAGAATTCTTTGAGCTGGAAAATTGAGTACATTCAAGCTTAAAATAATCTGCGTTATTAAATATTTTACAGCATAATTAATATAATTAGACAGTGATTAAAAAAGGTAAAATCGGAGGACGACATTTCTGGAGAGTATGGAGGGCGAGGATGCACAGATAGCAAATATTTACTTTAGCCAATAGTTGGTATAGTGTAAACTCAGTAACTCCATTTACATGATAACTGGCATAGCAGATCGCACAATTAGTAAATTTATATATATTCCCAAATCAGGCTTATATTACAGTGTAAAACATTTTTAAAGGCGGTTACAAATAATCGCACCGCATATATTTTTACAAACATGTAACTACTTACAGTATGATTAGGGCTGCGATCCGTCCGTGATTGTTCGGATTTGTCTCAGTTTGGGGTCGTCAGGAAGGAATTTTTAAAGTGTACTTTTTGTGTCAAGGGAATCCAGATTAATTGAAAGATAAGCAATATATAAAAACAAACCTTATTTAAAAATTCATTCGTAATCGTAAATCGGATCCAAGCCAACTCCAGCGCTGCAAAATAGCCGACGATCAAACGTACGACGGCAGTGACAGCGCCGCCAGCCGCTGCCGGCTACTCCGTAAGTCCCACGCTATCGGGCAAGTTAACTGCGCGAGTATTTCGCCTGTTGACGCCACTTCGATCTCGTGGCACAGCAATTTACGTAAGTTTACATCATATTTGTCACTTTTTTGAGTATGTCAATTACTGAAGGTTTACACGGAAAAATATTTTCATTTTAAATAAAGTGCCCACTTACGAACCAATCTGATCTTAGGTTAATACGAAGTTTCGACGTGCTCATGCCATCTTTCAAAATGTAGGTCGTGTTCACTCGCATAATTATAATCTAAAATTTAAGTGCTTCGTAAGCTAATAAGATATTTTAAAGTGACAATACTTTTCTGTGCACATGAGGATCGGAAGTTTTTGCGGGGAAATGCGAGATGTGTGGGGAGGGTTTTTTGTCTGTCGGACTACTCAAACCCTTACCTATACCTCTCTAATCAACACATATCCGATTTTCCTGAATTTATGTTCCTGTGAAACGAACCTTAAATGGCCGATTACGCGAAGGTTATGTTAAGCAAGTGGAAGGGGTAAAAAAATTGCTGTATATCTCGTGATAGTGACACAATGACTATTCTGCATCTATTTTTTGATGGAGGAATGAAGGATTCAGTATTTTTCGCTTACAAACCTGAAGAGCAAATTTCGCCAGGAACGTTAATACCACCATATTGAGAGAAATTTTCAGAA
The DNA here is from genome assembly GCA_039881145.1 of Druceiella hillmani. Lineage (NCBI taxonomy): Eukaryota > Metazoa > Arthropoda > Insecta > Lepidoptera > Hepialidae > Druceiella > Druceiella hillmani. Next base: position 9,057,842 of record JAYKKI010000008.1, read on the forward strand.
TGAGATTTACTGCAACTAGATAGATTAACCTTACCCGTCACATTTTGTTGTTTGTGTGCAATCGAATGTTTCTGTGCAATTTAATTAAAACAAGTGAATTATATAAAAAAAGATGAGTGATAAGGATAGTGACGAATTAACAGGTCAAATTAAAGCACCTGATTGAAAAAATGCCTGAAAGGCACCAAAAGATTTGCTGCTCGCAAAATATAAATCCGTAAAGCTGTAAATAATGTTTATATGCAGCATTATGTACACATAACGCTGCATATAAACACTCACACAGAGAAAATAAAATATTTTTTTTTATTTGAAAAATATGCCGATTAGAAAATAAATATCTATAATAATATCAAAATGCTAAATAAATATTAATTTGCTTTAATTATTAATTATTGGGGCTTCCCACTGGTGTCACCACTTAACCTAAAAATTTTAAAATCTAACAGGCGCACACAGGTAAGCTGTGATTTAGATTTCGCTTGACTGGCATAAAAATTCACAAAAATTAGACGAATGTTGAAAACACAATGTACTATTTCAGATCAAAATGCCTAAGCGTAAATGCATATTTAAGAGCAATTTGTAAACCAAACATCCTACGTTGAAAAGACGGAAATATAACTGGGAAGTACTGTGCACTATTTATTCATAATAATTTCACAAGTATTTCCGACATTAAAAAGCACCTAAATATACAAAAACACAAGGCTAATTCGAAAGGCTAAGCTTGTAGTTTAAACATCACACCGTTCTTTGAAAAACCTAGACCTATCTCAGAAGAAAATTTTATGCGAGCAGCCGAAGGTGAAATGCATTACCACACAGTTAATCACCACATGTCATTCAATTCTTTGGATGGTGGTAGTTCCCTTAACCAAGAAATGTTTTAGGAGTCAAATGCGACAAAAATATGATATGTAATCGCACGAACGCTGCAGCTAGTGTTAACAACGTGTTGGTCCCTTTATCAATAGCCGAACTCAAAAGTGATATTATAGATATTGCATTCATAAGTGTATCCACCGATGCTAGTAATCACAGCAGTACAAAATTATTTCCCATCATAATTCAGTATTTTGATAAACAAAAAAACGTTATCACATCAAAGTTCCTTGAAATCGAATCTACTGAAAATGCACATCTGACAGAATTATTGAGATTATTATGAAACAATTTCAAGAGCATGACCTTCTATCGAAGTGTACAGCATTTTCTGGAGACAATTGCAACACAAATTGCGGCGGAAGCAGTAGATCCGGAACAAATAATACCTTCTAGAAGGTGAAAGGTAAACCTAATCCAAATGTTGTTAGCATAGGGTATTCTGCCCAAACACTTCAAAGCGCTATGTACCTACTGTGGATGCGATTTTCTCAATTTATACAGTTAGCACAGAAGTTCTCATGGAATGCTGCGCAGCTGCTGAATCGGTATACAAGCAACTTTGATTGCCCTAAAAACACAAAGGCTATGCCTTTTTCCCTCAATCGAGCATTGAATACATTAAAAAGTTATTATGAAAGCTTGAATAGTCCACACGTTTTGATTAAAAGTTTTTTAAAGAACCGCTATCAGAGGCATTCTTGTTTCTCATTGATTCAGTGATTTATCTACGTTTTCTACATGAAGATTGAAAAGTTGAAAAAAAATTTTAACTCAGTTATCGAAACCAGAAATACATTCGCGTCATTGAATAAAACGTTAGAAGACAGAATAAAAGAAAACTATGTGACCATTAAGCTTCAAAGCATTTAGAACAAACAAGATGAAAACATGAAAATCGAGTGCATACTAATTTTGTAGATTTATAAGGAGTACCGTATTACACCGTATTACATTTCGGCTAGCCATTTAAAAAAAAAACGAGACCGTGTTTGTATTACGGCTGGTCAACGATTAGCCGGATTGCTTTACGGCCTAATGAAAATCCGCCGGATTGTGTACGGCGCTTCCCATTCTTCAACGCGGCTAGCCGTAATGTAATTAAGGGGTAACAAAGAAAATGTTATAAATATTTGTGTAACGAGTGACTTTGAGTGCAATTAAATTATTTCTATTTATCTCAATGCGGAAGAGTGAAGAAACCGTGGACAAAAGAGCGAGTTTTAAAGGTTATAATGCATATTAAAACCGCTAAGGTGGCTATGGATTCTGGTGTTCGGCGGAATCCTACACAATATTATTGGTGTAAAAATATGAACTTATGAATATAGCCATTGAAGATTATCTGATCTTAAATAAAAGTAATCCATAAGATCCTACTATTCGAGTAGTACCCGTGGAGCAGTATTTTGATACTCTAATGAAAATTCACAAAGAAAGTGGCTACGGTGGGCGACACAGAATATATAGCATTCTGCTATAAAAATAGACTTTATATTCAAAAAAGGGGCCATTGAAATATTTGCCCAAGCTGCTAAATGTAACTTCTCAAAGAAAAGCATTGTTACGAAAACAATTATTTACAAAGATTTTAACAGTCGGAGTCAAGTTGAACTCATAGATTTACAGATGTAGCAGATGGAGAATACAAATGGTTATTAAACTACCAAAATCATTCCGCAAAATTTCTTCAACTTCGTACGCTGCGAACTAAGCAGTCATCTAGAGTCGCGGAACAGTTAATTGATATTTTTTCACCTTTGGGGCGCCATATGTTTTACAAAGTGATAACGGTCGCGAGTTCAATACCAAAATTATTGAGGAGGTGGTGAAGGCCGGAATGCAAGATAGTTTATGGAAGCCCTCGTCACCCACAAACTCAAGGTGGCGCAAAACGCAGTAATCAAGACGTAGAGAATATGCTCCGCATTTGGATGCGTGACAACAATTCATCGAACTGGTATTTTGGATGTAAGTTTGTTCAATATAAAAAAAATACGTCATATCATTGAATCATAGGAAGGGTAGAGAAGGGAATATTTGGATGCGATCCTAAATCTGGTCTGTAGAATACTAACATTCCTGGAAGTCTCCTTCAATATATTCAGGCAGAACAGGATTTGGAAAACATTGTATATATTCAAACAGAGGATACCAATGGTAAGCAAGGAATAAATAACATCTCAGAATATACAATGTGGAATCCTTGTAATAAAAACCCAACCGTCCTTAGCCACTGCCATCAATCAAACTGGTGACTAATAATTTGGAAACGAGTGAAACTTCAAAAAACACTATTAAAAGTAGAGACCACACTTTTATTTTGAAAGATGATGACAACACTTGCATCCCAATAGCATTAAACAACACCGATGTGATTGACGTTGTAGAGGTAAATAATCCGGATAATAATATTAATATTACTGAAAATGAAACTGTTTTGTGTGATTCAAATTGTGTGGTCTGTGGATAGCCCACTAGTGGTGCTCATCAGTGCAATTTTGTTTAAAACCTGTACACACAATTTATGGATTATCTGATGGCATTAAAAAATATTGTGTACATTGTGCAATAACGAAATAATTATAAGAAATGAACGAGAAAAAGCGCATAGGGGGTGTGACACAGCAAAGAAACTTCCACCTTTAAATGTTGGAGATAGTATCTTTTTTAATGTGTCCAAAATTCACCGTAGCCCCCAGGATACCAAGAATATTTCTGGAAAAATAATTGATTTCACAAATGGCATTTACTAAGTAGGTACCAAATCCGGAATAGCAAAGAACTGGTTCCCTCGTCATGAGTTAAAAATTTCTTCAAACATTTATAATGAGAAAATACCACAAATATTTTTATCTTTACGAGAGGCTGCTACCAAACAGTCTCTGTTCGGTAGGCAAGGGTTCCAAAAATGTAAACCAACGAAAAGTCAGAGTCGCACCAATAGATTTGCATCTTTCATGAAAAAAAAAACTCTTTGCGGATCTAAATGTCATTCTAGTTTAACATGTGTTAACAAATAATTTTTTTTTGAAGTTTTGACTACATTTTATTATGTTAGTTGTATTAAGAAGACTATGTAAGATCTCCATAAAAACTATATTTCAATTTAGTGCATTTTTTGTGAAACGTACAAATGTTTATAAAATTTAAACAACTAGTAATTGTAACAATTGTTTTTAGGTAGCAAAATGGCTTTTCTTTGTTATTTATAATTGTTAGTTTAATATTAGTTTAATCAAAAAATTAAAGCCAAATATTTTAGTTAGCCTCTTGTTACTGTGATAGTACCTAATTAGTAAGTAATATAGTAAGTAATTCAAGAGATATATTTGTATTTGATAAGAATAGTAACCGTCCTTACTTTATTAATAAATATTGCCTATTGCCAAATTACAAAGTGCCTTAGTTACTTACAGAGTACCTTTATTTCTTATTAAAATTAGTTTTCAATTAACCACTATTTTATTTTGGTAGTATGGTCACCCTTACAGTGCGAATTTAATTCAATGCGGCTAAACGTGGACTGCCCTATTATAGAACGTCTCGCAATGACAATCTGGCTTATCGTTGACCCGCCGTAATACAAAACGTCCCCGTTTTTTAAAATAGTTAGCCGAAATGTAATACGGCGGATTCTGCAATCCGCCTACGACATATATACCTCTTGGGAATTAAATTCGCGATAGTGACAGATTATAGTGAAGTCTGTACGACTGAAACAAATAAAGATATACTAGGCTATGATTATATGGGTTGCTCTATTGTAACCATATCTTCAGGATTATAATTTTGAAGTCATCAACCTAGTATGCAACTTCAACATGTCGACTGTTTGAATTGAAATCCAGTCATAAATATTGATTGTCTAATAGTAGATATTACCGAGTCTGAGTGGATAAACGCTATACAATTACAAGATTATGATGTTAGAGTGATAATTACAATATTGGAGTTCGGAAAGGTTAAGCCTGAAATTAGCATTACTTTGATCAATACGATTTATGAGAACTATTTCGAAGAACAGGAAACTGGAATAAGTGGATTGTATTTAGAACACTCCACCTATGAGTGTCATAAAACTGAATCATAATGATTAGGGATATTTTGCCTTACGGCAGAAAAGTTAGAGAGAATTATTGGTTTAAGGGAATGAGAGGGTAAAGTTTATTTCCAAATATGTAAAGGCATGCTTAAGATGTTTATGTTATAAGACATCCTAAAGTCATAAACCCGGGTATTTAAACGCAATTGAAAAAAGCGACACTCTGTCACTCGTTGCACATTGACTATCAAGGCCCCTATGTAAAAAGTTAACGTAATATCACACAAATGTTAGCAATAGTAGATAGTTTCACAAAATTGTATATTCTCAAACCTGTAAGAAATACCAAATCAAAGTGAGTCTGTAAGATTCTGGAACAAGTTTTCAAATTGTTTGGCGTACCTGCCCGAATAATCAGTGATTAGCGGTACAGCATTTACTACTCATTGCTTCGAGACATTTTGCAGAGAGAAAGGTATCAAACATATATTAAACGCAATAGCCTCTCCAAGAGCCTACGGATAATGTGAATAGCTTAACTGTGTTGTAGTAAGCTTGTTGGCTGCGATCTGCGCAGGTGAATAATAATCTTCGAAGGTGCAAAGCGCGATTAATTGTTCGGTCTACGGTGAAGTCTTGCACAACTGTTACTGGGCTATATGCCAAGGAACCAAACTGTCGCTGCATTACTAGAAGGAATATAAGCAAGACTATATGAACTAGACTTGGCCGAATTACGAAAAGAACCTATAAGGACTACGGACGGTGAGCAGAGAGTTCGAAAGGTGCGTTTTGATGCTTAACGATATAAAGCTCCAGTATATTGTGACGGCGGAGTAGTGATAGTGGCCTCCAAACCTGCCGCTACTAACTAAAGTAGGAAACTGTTCGCTAAATCAAAAGGGGCATCCAAGGTGACTGCGGTACTTCTTAGTGACTGTTACGAAGTTGAAGATTTCCGAGCAATGAAGAAAGCTTGTGAATATTTGTTTCCGGTAACTGTTTCAGAGTTTCCGGTAGCTGGCATCAGAGCTGATAGCCTGTAGCCGATTGTTGGTTACTCAGGATGATGTCTATGATCAGTTGAGCGGTTGAGCAGTTACTGAACGATCAGTCCTTATCTTACTGACTGAACTGTTGAGTGAAGGATCTCCAAAGGGGTCACCGACCAATGACGATGAGGAGTCAGGCAGTTCTGGTTGATGACAAGAGCATTTCTGCAGTTTTGACCCGTTGAGTCTAAGAAGTATAATGTACTACTTTAGTCAAGTAGTGCATGACCTATTCCTGTGGCAAGGGTGGACCATAAATTGTCTCGTTGAGTCAAGGAGTAAGGTGCACAGTTTTGGTCAGGTAGTGCATGGGCGTATTCCTGTGGCAAGGGAGGACCAAAGGATTTGCGAAGCCAGACAAGTTACAGACTAAATCGGTGTTGGCCACTACTGGGTTGTACTTGGTCTTGGTGATGCTGTTAACAACGTCGGATAAGTTCTCGGTTCTCGGTGAGGACCCAGTCTGAAGAACCACCAAATGTTAACTTGGTTGATGAAACTGATGGTTTAACCTTTACTGTTCTAAACCTATTCCTAAAGACGTCAAGGTGACCATTGAATCATGGGTTTTGTTGATCGGGACAGAACTGATCACTCTGTTTGGGCAAGACTTGGGATTCATAATCACTTGCCTGTCAAGGTGTTGTAAAATAAATAAAGTTTATTCCAGTATTTATGATAACTTTTCATAAAATACTGGTGTATAAAGTTGACGGCAACTCAATCGCAGGAAGGCTGAATGAAGTCTGTCACAAAATCTCCCTCGTCACTGTAGTTATGGCTTGTGTCACGAGATGGCGCCATCGAACCTTCTACACACCGACCTATGAATTATTCATTTAGACTATAAAACTAACTGTAAAACGAACTCAGATTATTTTCCCTTCTCCCTTGAGAATCCCTACTCGACTGTGCTGAATAAAAGAATCTACTACAAATATCTAAACCATAACCTCATATATATATATATATATATATATATATATATATATATATATGCTCTATGCAGCATGTGCTTGACATATATTCTGTTGGGACAATGTAAACACTTGTTACTTATTGACTTTCAGCAGTGTCTCTCTAGACAAAACGATGGTATTTAGAATATTGAAAACTTTATTTAGTACTTTATACATTCTTAGGATGCTCTACTATAAAGATAGTATCGTTTTCTGTTTTATTCAATAAAAATACAAATGAAAATATGAGTAAACAATACACTGATGGCGTATGAGATGATACATGTTCCCAGTTAGAAAATTTCCTAGCCCTTGTATTATTAGCACTAAATAGTCCTAATAGATCCTGTTGCACTTCTAACAACAATACTGTTGGATAGTTTCCTATTGAAAAGTTTTATTAAATTTGATATGAATGTGCATTTAACTTTACAAATATTGCAAGAAGCATTAGTTCCATACAACACTATTTTTGTGCACAACGTTATCAATAATTTAAACATTTATAAAACTTAAAATAATGTATGAAATCTAAGTGTGAAGCTAAGAACACCCCAACGAATAAAAATAATAGGTACACAAAAAAAACATGATATTAAAAAAATTACATGAAATACATCAGTCAAAATGAAGCAATGCTTCGGAAATGGCACAGGCTGATAACAATTTGCAATCGAAGTAGATTAAGAAATCGTCACACCCAGAAAAGTATAAGACTGTATTTTACCTGTGCTGTTAGGGTTGTGATGATCCGTAGATCCGTTAACTACAATAAAACAAACCGTCACCTTTGTTCATTATCTTTGACATTATAATAAAACCATTTGTGACAGACATTCAGACTATAAATGAAGATATGTGTGCCAAATGTTGATATGCAATGAAGTTTAGATAAAAGGGAGAATACATAGTATGAAAGCAGCAAAAATACGAGTGTATGTAATACTACCTTGTCCAAGAGTATGACATGTTACGGGTATGAACTTATTACAAGAACGTTTTCTACTTTATTCTTTTATAAGTGGGGACTATGTGATGAACTGGATCCCGTAATCGCTTTGTTTCTTTTATTCATATAGTAGCTGAGTCATTACGAACAGAAACAGAATGTAAGCATATTTTATAACAGGTATCTGCAGAATGTCATACACTAGTATGTCCATTTTATGCAACTACTTCATACTCTTACGGATTACAGCATATACGTGAGACGTTAAATGTTTACTGGTAACCGGAGGTTATTTTGGCATTAGTATATCTCATTTATAACTGGCAATAATCAGCTCTGTTTTCCCTTTGTTAGGGTTTCATGCCTCAAAAGGAAAAAAATGGAACTCTAAGATGACTCACACGTCCTTGACAGATAGATTAACAGATATACAGGTCTGAGGGGGAAATATCAGTTTTAAGAACATATTATAAGGATATCAATATAATTTTTTTAGAATTTTATGTAAGATGAGTACAAGAGTTATTTTTGAAAATGTCCATAAAAACATGTTCCCCTTCTATCCTAAAACTATTAAATCAATCTAATAAAATAGTGTTACTAGAAGTTTACCAAAAGTTTACTGGATAATAGTTATCCATATATATATATATATATATATATATATATATATATATAAGGGTATATACTATATTCGTTAATAGTTTAATAGAAATACCATGTACCTACTCGCAAATTTTAATATAGTGTGTACTTAACCCTTGTAGTGTGAGTATGCGAGTACTTCTCTTATTTAACAGTTCAGTTGCTATTATAAAAGGTTATCAAATATACTTTACCACATATTTCCTATTTTCCTTTACTTGTATTTGTAAATATGTCCATTTTAGCTGTTACTGTTCATTTATTTAACAAATGAAATTCCCTTTAATATTGTTTTATCTATTACTGCCTTATTTTTCAGTAATTGAAATAATTTGCTTCTTATTTTGTTTTTAAATTTACAATTTTTTCTTATCTTACCTAGGCTTATATTCAGAAAACCTGCTCACATTCCTCATCAATGACCTATATTTTTGCCCTTGGGGAGATCAAATTTATAATTCATCTATTACAGAGCCCAGATTTAACAACACATGCTTCATTTCCATTGACAATAATTAAATTTCTAATGCACAGTGTATTCTTCAGTGATCGGGAATGCTACTACTTTGTTAAAAGATGCATATTTTATTGTAACCATAGAAATGTTGCAAAGACTTCTCAATATTTTTACCCTCTTGACACATTTATGAAAGTAGAGAGTGTGATATCAGGTTTGGAAGAAATTACACTGCATCAGTCTACCCTGCTTGTATAAATTGAGACAGAAAAAGAATGTAGGGAATATGTTAGTTATGTATTAACAATTTCATTAATTTTGATTTTGGTAAATATAAAACATGTTATAAAGAAAGTTGGGCTTTGTTCTTTATTAGGAATAAAAGAAAAATTCAAATCGACTATTTACTAATAAAAAGTTGGGAATGGATGCCATTAATTAAAAGAAAAATTAGAAATTTCTGAAATTTTAACAAATTTTATACTATTTAAACCGAGAAAATTTCCTCATATGTATATTCGGTATGCAAAAGAAGAGTTCAGCAGTGGACTGCATCAGGCTGACGAAAATTATAAAGTTAAATATTTTCAAAACATAAATTGTGCGGAAAAAATATGATTTTGAAAAGATATAAAAGCTGTGGAAATAATTATTAATTGGTATTATAAATACTTTTAAGTAAACATTTAATGCTTTGTCATTTTACTTACTATATTAAGTTATGAATTTATTTATAAAATATAGTGAATAAAATAGTTCAATTTACAAACATTTTTATTAATTCTATTATAAAATATATTCAACACTATATTACATGGCAGTGTATACACAAACATGTTCCTTACATTATCTTGTTCCAAACATTCAGGATTGTATTTATCAAATATAATTGAAAGTTAGGGAATGACTAAGTTTAATGAAATATTCAATCAGAAAAAAAATTATACTTAAATAAAAATATTCTAAGTATTAGCAAAATGTATAGCGAAGTATTAGCTTTCTGTGCCAGTTAGAGAAATGTATGTTTTCTATTATAATGTTACACATCATTCATGACTAGAGTACTGTACCAATTTTGAGTAAAACATTTTTCTTGAGACACTACAGTACTAAATATTATAAGTATTTCAAATTAAATTGGTTACTTTAAATTTGACAAATAGCACCTGTTCTTATAATTAAAGTTGTATATAAAACATCTGATGATATTGTCTTATGAAATTAATTACTTATTGATAGATATATTAAATTACTATTATAAAGACACTTACATCTATTAAAGTAGATTACGTTAATGTTGAGGGATTAACATCAGTAACTAACATGTAGTATTTTGTAATACAATTTGAGAAAATATGCTTTGGTTTACTAATATATCAAACTTATTTTACCATATTATGCTTCTTCATTAGGAACACATAACCCCTCATTTATCATTACTACAGTATTAAATAGGTCATTCCATTATCTGTGAAATATATACATACATGAAAATTATTCATAAAATCTGTTATGACTAATTAATGGCACTTCAAAGGTAGAAAGCAATATATCTATGACAGAAGCTTTGCTTTTTATTAACATAGTTGTATATATATATATATATAGTTTTTGGAAACCACAAATGGATTACAGGGTAATTATTCCTATGTATTATTATAATCACATTTAAGTATTCTTTATGCACACTTGGCACCTGGATACCCTTTGTCTTATACCGGGGGCTTTAAGTGTTTGTTTTTGTGGTGTACTAAATTGTTCCCGTTCTTCTATAGTTGCTAACCAAAAACTAAGTTCATTCGAAAAGTAATGGCACGATCCTTGAGCGCCATTACATTCAATGAAAGGAGTCGCACGAAAATCTTCCAAACACGATCCAGGGCTTGATAATGCTTGTCCACCTCCTCTTGCACCAGCTCCGGTATGCTGTTAAAAGTTTCATATTAATTATAATTTTAATGAAAAATCACTGAAAAATAAATAATATATTTAGTATTAGTCAAAAGCATAGATAAAGTATTTATAGTGTTGATAAACCCAAAATGGCAATAAACTAATATTAGAATTTACGAAACATCTCTTACCTAAAAGATATATATTATAAAGAAAGCATGGCTGCATGTCATATATAAATATATAAAATTAAAAAGGTTATTACCATTACGAAACTGTATCCTATCCAAAGACCATTCCATCCATTGGGGCAATCCGGGATTACTAGTGACTGACTATGTACTGCAATTACATTAGCTGGTGCCTCACAGACAGAACATCTTGATATGTATTTCTCAATTTGTTGTTCTTCAACAGGCATCATTGGTATAGGTTCTGATGTGGAAAGCCAGTATGATTTATCATTTCGACTAGCATAGTGGCAAACGTTGCTTGTACCACAGAATAAGAATGGTATAGTATTGAATTTGCGTATACATGAACCAGCCAGGCCCAGATCCTGGTTGTGTGATTTTCCATCGCCTTCAACGAACAGCATTGAGTATCCATCCCATAATTTAATATGTCCTGGCTCACAAGCAGGTACATTGATACTCTGACTGTGTCGTACTAAAAGAATTCCTATTAGATAGTCTGGTGGATTTTCACAAGGAGCTCCTGGAAGTCCACGAGGTCCGACATCTCCCTGCGCTCCTTCGATACCTTGTAATCCTTGCAGACCAGGTAGCCCTCTTTCACCTTGTGGTCCTGGGAATCCTGGAGGTCCTGCTGGACCTGGTTCACCTTTCTGACCCGGACGGCCATCAAGGCCAGGTCTTCCTGCAATACCAGGTGTTCCTGGTTTTCCTGGATAACCTGGTGGGCCTGTCAGTCCACGTTCACCCTTCTCTCCAGGCGGAGGCAATAATCCAGGTTCACCTTTGTCACCCTTTACTCCAGTGAAACCTTGTAATCCAATGCGACCAGCTAAACCTTGTTCTCCTTTCATTCCTTGGAAACCTTTTTGACCTGGAAGACCCACAGCTCCAGTATAGCCTCTTTCTCCTTTATCACCCTTCTCACCATTGATACCTGGGAATCCAGGCGGACCCAGTTCGCCTTTATCACCCGGAAGACCAAAGCCTGGTAAACCTTGGTCGCCTTTTTCACCTTGAAGCCCAGGTACACCTGGAGAACCAGTGCGTCCTTGTAGTCCTTGTGGTCCAGGTGGACCTGCCAAACCTTCTCTTCCTTCATCACCTTTCTCGCCTTGCCTGCCTGGAGTTCCAGGAATACCTGACAATCCTTGGATACCAGGTAATCCCATTAATCCCATTTCGCCTTTTTCACCTGGCATACCATTTAAGCCAGCTCGACCATGTTTACCCGGTAATCCTGGTAGGCCTTTTTCTCCTTTGATTGTTAAACCTGGTCGTCCTTCCGGACCAGCTGGACCTATAGCTCCTGGAAAAGTGGAATATTTCATGTTTTAAAAAACTTCTTTTAATCAGATTAAAGAATATAATTACATATACATATACACACACACATGTGCATTCATAATAAAAAATAATTAATTGAAATGACATACATCTGGCTGACTAGATTAAAAATTATACAAAATTTTAATAAATTGCCTCATAATTATGTTCGATAATTTATTAATTTTAAGACTTAATCTAGTCTTTTTACCTTTTTGTCCTTGTTCTCCTTTGAAACCTTGGAGACCAACTTGTCCAGTGAATCCTCTTTCACCTTTTTCTCCTTGCAATCCTTGTAGACCTCTAGGCCCAGAAGGACCCCTTTCCCCTTTCTGGCCTTGAAGGCCATGTCGACCAGGTTCTCCTTTTTCACCTTTTACATCAATTGATGGACCAGGTAAACCCCGATCACCTTTAAAACCCTCATTCCCCTTTGGTCCAGGAGAGCCATCAGGTCCTGGAAGTCCACGCTCTCCCTTTAAACCATCTAGCCCATAATTTCCGGGAACACCTTTATCGCCTTTGTCTCCTTTGAAACCTCTAATTCCTGGCAATCCTATTTCACCATCCTTACCATCTCGTCCATCCATACCAGGTGCTCCTGGTATACCATCATTTCCTGGTAGTCCTCTATCTCCCTTTTCACCCTGTAACCCAGGGAAACCTCTATCTCCTTTTTCACCGGTAAGTCCAGATTCTCCATCACGTCCACTGAAACCTCGGTCTCCTTTTTGTCCAGGAAATCCAGGTGCACCATAGCCAGCTATACCTTTATCACCTTTATCACCTGGCATACCTGCTAAACCAGGCAACCCATCAGGACCACGTAACCCAGGAACACCTGGTTCTCCTTTTTGACCTTTCTCTGAGACAAGTCCGGGTTCACCCTTTTGTCCTCTAAGACCAGTAAGTCCTATATCTCCTTTTATGCCTTCTGGTCCCATAGGTCCAGGGTTGCCTTGGGGTCCTTGAGGTCCATAGTCTCCTTTAGGGCCTTGAAGGCCTGGGGGTCCTGGCAGCCCATCCATTCCTGTTCGGCCTGGAGGACCTAGATAACCAATTTCCCCTTTATCACCTTTATCGCCAGGTCGACCATCTAAACCAGGAGCTCCAGCCAAACCCATCCGTCCATGTCGACCTGGAAATCCCTTTGAGCCTTCAATGCCAGCAATACCTTTTTCACCCTTTTCTCCTGGGAATCCTGGCAATCCAGGTTTGCCAATATCACCTGGAAAGCCTTGTTGTCCTTTAATACCATCCCTTCCAGGACGTCCAGGTGCACCACGTTCACCAGTTGGTCCCACTGGTCCAGGTTCTCCTTTTTCTCCAGGCTGACCCCTGGAACCTTTAATTCCAAACATTCCCATCTCACCTTTTTCACCTGGAAAACCAGTAGATCCTTTTGGTCCGTCAAATCCAGATTGCCCTGGAGCACCGTAAAAACCTTTATCGCCTTTATCACCATTTTCGCCTGGAGGACCTGGTAAACCAATACCTGGAAAACCAGATTCACCTTTTTCGCCCTTTGGTGAGGACACTCCAGGCAGACCTCGCTGTCCCGGAAGCCCAGGTTCACCTGGAAAACCCATAGGTCCCATGTCACCTTTTTCTCCTCTTGGTCCAGGTAACCCTCTTGGACCGACAGGACCAGGATTTCCAGGGTTTCCAGAAATACCTTTCTCTCCTCTTAATCCTTGCAATCCTCTCTCACCTTTTGGACCCTCTTCACCGGGAGGACCTTGAAAACCTCTTTCACCCTGTGGACCTCTATCTCCTTTCATACCCTCTGTTAGATTCTGTGGTGCACATAAACCTGGTGCACCTTTATTGCCTGCAGAACCTGCTCTTCCTTTTTCGCCCTTGGCACCTTTTTCACCTGGAAAACCCCTTTCTCCATAGATAGTCAAACCAGGTTCACCTGGAGCTCCATCAATACCTGATTCACCAGGTATGCCATCAATTCCTGCTAATCCTCTAAGACCCATTTCGCCTTTCTGTCCAGGCATACCTATTTGACCCATTTCTCCCTTAGGGCCATCTCTACCAACCTCTCCTTTTGCACCTGTTCTACCTGGAAATCCTCGTTCTCCTTTTTGACCTTTTTCACCCTTTATTAAATTTTCAGATATTAGTGCTGGTGATCCTTTTTCACCTTGAGGTCCGGGTGGTCCAATAATACCTCTTTCACCCTGTAACGATCATAATAATTATTTTTAATATACATATTGGCTGATGTTTATCTTTATACTTATCATTTTGAAAATGCCTTTGTAGCGTCATTTATTGCTTCTTGCATTATTATTAAAAATGTTATAATATTACTAGTAAAGAAAAAATAAATTACAAATTAAGATATAAATGCAAGTAAAGAATAACGTCAAGAGTTATATATTTTGTGTTGAGCCAATATAATACAATAAATTGAGTGATCAAGGAAAAAAATAATTTAGAAATTTTGATTTGAACCTGCCATTAAATATTAGAACTATTAAAAAAATTCAGTTATTATCACGAAATATAATTTAATTTGAGTGTCCTATAAACATTATGCATTGTCTCTTTTATGTAAAACTAACCTTTTCCCGTAATTCCTTTCAAGTCATATACAAATATAAGAATAACTTTTCCTTTAATAAATAGATAAAAACAAAATATTGTAAAATTAAGGACTAAAGAAATGAAATTATCGATAAATTGTCATACACAGTTTGTGTCCAATATACTAAGCCATAATATTTGTTTAATTGTGAATGGAATGATTAAGTTATAAAACTGAATACGAAATAATGGAAATTACATTTTAAGCAGGTGGAACGAAGCATCCAATAACTACAGATACTGTTTACAAAATTTCACTATAAAGAACATTCTAAACAAAATTTGTAAACTGCAATTTCATTGTAACCTTGTGATTTAATTATTTCACTTTTCATTTGTAGCCTCATATTTTTTCTTTATTTCTCAAATTCATAATTTTTATGAATTTGAGAAATAAAGAAAAAACAGACTAAATAAACTGACAATAAAAACTCTATTTAAATTTGCTCTGTAATTTTTACTAATGAGAGTACAGACAAGCAAATATTATTTCTTAACGACGACCATGAAATGTACTTCATAATTTGTGAGACTCATTTTGCTACTGTCTGCAAAATGTAGGTAAATATTAAAAAAGAACTGTTTTTTGTACAGTGATAATGTCCTTACTTGATCTCCCTGAGGACCTGGTGCTCCATTTAAGCCGTCAGTTCCTCTTTCACCAGGTTCGCCAATTTCACCAGGGGGCCCTCTTGGTCCCATTTCACCTTTCAAACCATCAAAACCTCTGTCACCCTTCTCTCCTGGTGTTCCTGGACTGCAGTCATTACATCGTCCTCCAATTTCACCTTTCTGTCCTGCACTGCCAGGTATTCCAGGTATACCCGGTCTTCCTTCTATACCCTTTTCACCCATTTCACCTTTTTGACCAGGTGTTCCAGGAATTCCGTGTTTACTATCCCCAGCTGCTCCTCGAGGCCCTGGGTAACCTTTTTCACCTTTTTGACCCTTTTCCCCGTCTCTGCCATCTAGACCATCTGTCCCTTTTTCACCCTGAAAAAATAAAATATTATTTTGACTAAATTGATAAATTTAAGAAATACTTATTTACACAATTTATTTGTTTCATTTAACACAAGCAGAATAGTATAGCTTTTGTTCTATTTTAATAAAATCTTTTAATTAATATTATTATTGTTATGATATAAATTCCAATATAATTAATTTTTGGCACTGTAATTACAACAGTTACAAAAATATTGAAATTAATTCCAATGAAATTTCGCTATTATTTTTATGCATATTTATGCAATCTACTTACCTTGATCCTTTGTATAAATCATGTTAGACCTTAACAAAGAGAGGGAGTATATGAAACTTGAAAAAACCTTGCTCACATAAAAGTACCAATATTTTATTGTTATCGTATGCTCAAATCTTATTTTAACTTTTAATTATAAGCTTTTACTTACGAATAAGTTGTTACTGATTTGATGTTTTCTAGGTCTCTTATTCAAGGTGCCCATTTTAGAAAATGCCAATAAGATAGAAAGATTTATTTAAAATCGTTAAGACACTCACGGGTATTGATAATCCATTAATTCCGGGTGGGCCTCTAGGTCCTAGAGGGCCTTGTGGTCCATCAAATCCTCTCGGACCCTGTTGACCTGGGAATCCTTGTAAGCCTGTATCACCTTTAGCTCCTTTTTCACCTGGAAGACCTTCGGCTCCCGGGAGACCGGGAGTACCAGCACCACCACGTAGACCTTGGGGACCTCTCGGCCCTTCTTTGCCAGGTAACCCATCTTCCCCTTTCGGGCCTGGTACGCCAGGATAACCGCGGGGTCCTGGGGGACCAGGTGGACCTGCATAACCTTGTCCACCACCTGGTGGGCCTGGTGGCCCTCGTATTCCAAGTAAACCTGCAGGTCCATCCCTACCACGTTCACCCTTTAATCCGTCTCGTCCAGGCAGACCTGGTTTTCCATCTTCACCTCGATCACCCTTTTGACCAACTCCACCTGGAGGTCCAAAATGACCATCACGTCCCTGAAAATTTTACAATAGTTTGTTTGAAAGATAGACAGAACACATTTCATCTATAGTAATTACCATAATTTGAATATTCATTATTACCCTAGATCCTGGAGGTCCAAGCAAACCCTTTTCTCCCTTAGCACCGCTTAAACCGGGGACACCTGGTTCTCCTTCTGGACCAGTGTCACCTTTATATCCATATATTCCAGGTTCACCTTTCTCTCCTTTTTGTCCCATATCACCTTCAACACCTTTCTCAACACCCTTTGATTTATCACCGAAATAAAGTGATGGCGGCCCACGTGGTCCTCGATCTCCCTTGTCACCTCTTTCACCTTTGTCACCTTTATATGAATTACCAGCTTCACCCTTTGATCCTTTGTAACCTTTTGGTCCCATGGGTCCCTAGTAAAAGAGAGTAAAATTTTAGAAATGTAATACTTATATGTATTTGAGATTTATCTTTGTTTTAGATATAAATAGTTTTTACCCTCGGTCCAATGCTGCCCTTTGGCCCTACGTAGCCAGGAGACCCTTGCACTCCTACTGGTCCAGTAATACCTTGTGCACCATCTATACCTGGCTCACCTTTTTGCCCTTTAGGATATACACCTATATGTGCTGGCTCTCCTTTGTCACCCCTTTCTCCAGGAGTGCCAGGATAACCTCTAGGTCCTTGAATTCCAGGTAAGCCAGGTATACCTCGTTCTCCCTAAAATGTTATGATAACAGATACTAGATTTCATAGACTATTAGTTATATTAAGTTTTGTTCTCATAATAGCACAGTAAATTTTTAACATAGGTGTTCTTTTTTTATTATACACAATTTTAAGCATTAAGGGCCTCTTCAAGATTATTATATCAGACAATTTCATTCAAAGATTCAAAATTAATACATCAATCAATTATAACAATTTGTATTGTACTTTATGACACCTTAAATTTTTGGACAAGTTCATATTTGGTCTATTGATTAATCTAGATTTTAAATCACGAAATATATACTAACATCAGTTCCATTACAACCGTCTCGACCGTCGACTCCTGGCAAACCCGGAGGTCCTGGCTGGCCTGGCATTCCGGATGAACCTGTATGACCAGGCATACCTGTTCTACCACGTTCTCCTTTTATGCCCGATGGTCCAAAAGGTCCCTGAGAACCCTTGTCACCTTTATCGCCAGGTCTTCCTTCATTACCCTGGAATCCAGGCTCACCCTTGGGGCCAGGAGGTCCAGGCAAACCACTGAAGCCCTGGAAGATTATTATTGTTCAATTTATGTATGTAGGATTATTTTATTTTTTTATGTACACAAGTTTTTTGACTAATGCTATTTTTTTATCCTCTCTTAAATTATTTAGAGTATCATTATTATTAACAGACCATTTAATTACTTATCCTTTCATTTAAACAAAATTTATTTTTGAAACAACTAACGCATTTCACGAGAATATAAATACAGAATAGTAATAAAAATAATTCTATATAATGTTATACTAAATCCATGAGAAATAAGAAAAAAAGCATTCACTTTAGTAATGTGACTGAGAAGTTTTGGTTTTTTTTAATGTATTGTTTAAATATATTTTTTGTTTTGAAATTGCTTAAGTTAATAATAGTTATGTACGTAGGAGTAAACAGATTCATATGGGATTCATAAACACTTTATGACATGTATAAGGTTTGCAATGGACATATTTATAATGGTTAAGGAAATAAAAGCAAATAGCAATCAGAAGTTGCTACTTCTGACATCATGATTACACCAATTGTCAATTAATAAATGGTATTTTATATATTAACAGAGAGTACAATTTTATAAATATTACGGAATTAAAAAAATCACATCTCAATGGGATTTAAATCTCCCTTATATTTCTATCAGAAAATTATCAGTAAGGTATAAATCGGAATTGAAAGACATTTGGTCTCAATAGGATAAAATTTCCAATAAGATGCCTAACATGTGTACTTTGATATTACAAAGTTTTCCTTACTTTATTATTATTTATATTGTTTTATTAATTTATTTATATTGTGCATGTCGAGATCCATATTTGAAAATATTGATCTTGATATGTACAATATGGAAAATTATGGCTTATTGTTGAAAAGTAACAGCTTTAGAACTTACTCTGTTTCCCTTTTCTGCGAAGCATTTTCGTACACAACAGCCGTTTCCGGTGCAGTTTCTCGGTGGGGTATCAGGCGGTATGGTGTCGAGAATGTCAAAATTGCTGATCCTTGGAGGGGGGATGTCAGGCCTGTTTGAGAGTCCTGCTCGTGTTATGTTTTGATTGCCAGCTGATGCTGACCATGTATTGCGCCATGATGGGTAGTAAGATTCCTCTTGCTGCAATGGTGAATTGATACATTTTCAATTAGATTTTTAGTTAATATAGTTTTGTCACATTTAATAATGTTTAAAAAATTATTAATACTTTATTTTGGTTGGTTGGAAGAGATTGCTCTCGCAGCAATAAGTCCACCATATGTATATATTGTTTACATTAAAGTACATAAATAAATAAATATTATAAATAATTTTTAAAATATTGTTAAATCTCATATTCGCAAAATTTTTAAATTTATTAGTTATATATAACTTTATTGGCCGGATTTTACTGCATTTCTTTTAAAATGAAGAATAATTATCACTATGGTATACACTTACAAAATATAGAACAGCCATAATGTAGTTAAGTTTATCATAAAAGAATTTCAAAAAAGCAAATGTAGTGAAAAATTATGTTATTAATAATAGCGTAATTAAAATAATAGCGTATAAGGTGAATAAAAGACTCGTTTATTAATGAATTATTGACACCAATATAAATAAATAGGCTCTGAGAAAGATAATCTTGTTGAACATAGTTATAGCGTATCATTAAAATATTACATGCGTTGATATATGGTATGATGTGAACATATTTCAAGTGAATAAATATTGTTATGGAAAAGGTATACATAAACAGATATTCGAAATAGTAACAAAAATGTACAAGAATGTTAGTCTTTCAGTTGCTATCACCTGATCTTGAAATAATTCTAAAACAATGGATGTCACTTGATTTTAATCAACTTTTAATACGATTTACAGTTATGTCATGTTTATACTGAGTGTAAGAGAAGAGCCCCCGAATATAGGATATTTTTCCTCATGTGCATAAAAAGTTGAACTAAAATTGAAACAAACATTAGCTTATGCAAGGTTTGATTCAAGTCAGGAATTCAGTAAAAAGTACATTAATTATGTGCAGATATATATTATTTTGGGAAAAATAGAAGATATAAGAGCATAAAAAATGGATTCGGAATTTTGAATATCCCAAGTATTTGGAAGTAACGCATTTGTATTTCTTATTTAAATAGTCGAAATTTTCCAAAAAAATATAGCTTCACAAAACAATAATTAACCAGAAATGTTAAGTTCTTATATTTATTTCAAATTAAATCATTGAACAGATTTTTACAAAGTAATTATATTTTGTTATAATTAAAAACACTCTAGCAACTTTCAACTTTCACTTATTCTTTTTGTTAAAAGAGATTATAAATAAGAAACAATTTTTAAATCATCCATACCAGCACAACACCTATAAAATGATCGACAGTCCAGATCACATCCATTGTTTACACTATTTTGTGAAATCATCCATTATAAAATAAGTATTCTCCATAATCATCTTTCTTTTCCTCGCCACTCTCTAATATAATTTAAATTTTAGAATTGTTGTATTAGGAATTTTACACCTCTCAGATTGACCCTTAATCTTTGTCTTACATTTGTTGCATCTTGTCAAAAGGTTCTCTTTTTCGAAGGCAATTTCTGTTTTCAGTTGACTGCTAAAGTTACTTGTTGCATAGGTATGATAGAAGAAACGTGGCTCCAGACTTTAATTATATTGATATTTATCTTTGGATGAAGTCAATAACTTTGAGCATCTCGAAGATATTTTTGGTGTCAACAAAGCAAGTTTGGTTGCTTTCCATTTGTTGTATGATGACAGTAAAGAAGTTACAAAGCAATCATTAATATTTTTTGCATCAGATAGCAGTGCCTTAACTTCAGTGCCATTGTAAATTTACTGTTTGGTCTATAACAGGGTAGTTCCTAAAGATTTCTTTATCAAAACGGTAAATTCGATGCTTCTTAAAGCTTCAACTGCAGGCATTGCTGCTGCTGCTCTTTTCTATTTTAAATAGCGACTTGAGGTTACATTAAAAGGTTACACCTTGTGTGATGAATATGGATTTCTAGAAATAAAAATGAGGCTATCGTCTTTGGCTAATTGAAACACATCTAAATTTCTTGTGTATGTATATTATCTGTCCAAAATTTATATTGGGGGATTTAACTTATTTGGTTTAACATATTCTATGAATGACCTAATCATTTACTATGTAAGCGAAGCTGAATCCAGTCAGATTTATGGGTTGCAAATATTGATCCAGATGGAACTTTTTTTCTAGCTTTTTCAATTTATATGGGGAAAAACAAATAACTATGTTGCCCACATAACAACCGCAGGCATACAGAATACCAATGTCCTTAGAGACCCTCTGTCAGCAAAAGTAATACCACCACAGGACCTTACTTATTTTTTATTGCATAACGGTAATCCCAGTTTCATCAACATTAAGAAATGGGTATGATATCATTTTCATTTAACCATGTATATTTTTGACTTTTTACCTTTTATCTTTTAGAGTCCTTTTTGGGATACTAAATGTCTTTGAAACTTAAATACCCATTAATTTTACATATTTTTTGTCGCCAATTAGGAACTTATGAACACCAGGTTTTTTGTGTCTTTTAAGCAGGGCCATAATCAAATTAAAACAAAAAGAGCAATATAAATGAAAATTTAGTGACAAAAACAAAAAGCTCAATACCGGATAGCCAATATAATTGAGCGAAATTAGAGTATTCGACAAGTCCAAAACTGGGACAAGTAGCTACTAAAATTCGATGTTTTGTGCATTAAATGTGTTTACAATATACATATTGTCTTACAAAATTATACGTACTTTGAACAAAAATGTAAATTTTCGTTTCAAATTGTTTTTTATACGAAAAAATATAGTTACGTCCATATTACTTTTAAATAACTGAGTGATAATATGAACCATACAAGGAATAGAATAGAATCGCTTTAAAACGACAGAAATAAGAACTTTTGATTATATGTTTGTCAATGTCGGTCGACAGAAATTAGTAAACCACAGTAGTAAACGTCACTGAATGTAAAGAGGTTAGGTAGGTTACGAATGAATATATCGATTTTTTAAATAATTAAAGTGTATTATATAACACACCCCACCATATTTAGACATTATAAATAATTTTGGTTACAATATGTATGCTCTGTGGTACAATATTTCTGCTCTGTGGGGACGTCTCACGAAAAGATGATAAAAAATGTCACTAAAAGTTCATCAACTATCACTAGATGGTATTGATATAGCATCATGCACGTCCTCCTTCTTCTATTTTAGAATAGGTGGTCAATGGTCATAAAGCTAGATAGAATGACTTTTTTTAAAACGATATAATTGTATTTATAATTAAACGTGTATAATTATACGTTATCACGTGCCCTCGTGCCCCCACCCCCCTTGAATCCGCCTATGTAAATATATATATATATATATATATATATATATATATATATATATATATATATATATTTATATGTGTGTGTGTGTGTAGGTGCCTAATGTACTATCGCAAAGAGATGGCTGTCTCGATGTTTCTAATCTTAATTTAAGCGACTTTAAGAAATTTGCTGAGGAATTGCATGGAGATTGGTAAGTTAATTATAAACTTGTGCAATTGCAAATAAATTTATTACATCTTATGAAAAAATAATATAAAAGGGATACAAATTTTAACTTTATTCTGATTCTAATTATTTTATTTATATTCTAATTATTTTTCAATTTTATAGCCTCAATTATTCAATAACCAATTATGTGTTTTTATTTAATTGCTTTTCCTCCACACGCGTCTAATTCAAAAACCACTG
Source organism: Druceiella hillmani (assembly GCA_039881145.1). NCBI lineage: Eukaryota > Metazoa > Arthropoda > Insecta > Lepidoptera > Hepialidae > Druceiella > Druceiella hillmani. The sequence continues at coordinate 9,080,852 of JAYKKI010000008.1, forward strand.
AGGAAGTATTAAGACAACTTGATTTAAAAGTTTGCCATTTTAAAACCGTCAGAACAGAATAAAGGTATTAGTTATTTACTAAATCATTCTCATATTTCCTCAGGAAAAACGCATGTTATATGAAAACTGGACAAAATCGATTTCTGCAGCAAATTTGAGTTTTCGTAAGACGTCACGAAATATTATTATTCAATATTAATATCTAAATTGATAAACAATGAAATAATTTAAACGGTTGTTGTTATTAACTATAGAATTAAGCTTCACGCTCTGGGGTGGCACAGTACTGCTATTAAAGTGGATTTACTTCGATATACGAATGTTGTAATACAGGATTATCGACTGTGACCTGTTTACAGTTGCAGTTTGTGAAGGAAGTGGTTGTAGCGCTCTTAATTTAAACTCTTTAAATTACTTGCATTTCCATTGTTTCAGTAACGACCCGCTAGTCGAATGCGTTACTGCATATTTGCTGCCGATAACTGGTCAGATGATTACGAGCTGTGTGTCAATTTACACCTAAATAATTTATGCAGCTATCGATCTTATTATACCTACATTTACATTGGGATATCACGAGTCATAAGTTAAGGTAAATAAAAATAAAAATCCCTATAGTGAATTATTTTCTAAAGAAAACCTTTAAAACAACTTAAGCTGATGTATGTGTAGCTATATTGCGCACGATAAAACTTTATTAACGTTAATTCACTCTTACGTAATGCATCTACTATTTGTATAGTGATGGTTGCATATTACATTTCTCATAGCTGGCATTTTCGAATCATTTTCATTAGAAATGACCCTACCTTACTAAAAATTATAATATTCATGGGTATATGTGTGTAACATATTTTACTGTACGATATAGACAAAAACCGTCAAATACAAGTGGTCACACGCGCGCAAAGAACGCTACGTCAATTTCATTATGGTTTTTCAGTTGATAGAGTGCACGAAAAAAATGTTCACCTTTACTTTACATGTATGAAGAAATACTAGTACATTAAAAATTGTTTTTTTTTATATTCTGGTACGTATTAATTAAGATCTCCGATGATGAAGAAACTACTCGCAAAATGACACATACATAGGTCTAAAAATGTAGAAACTTTGAAGATTTGACAGACGGAAGGATGGTCGGACGTGACAAAATTGTAAGAATTGTTCGTTTCATTATGGAATTTATTATTTTACACTGCGATTTAAAATTCGAATGTGTTCCTAAATACGATAGAGCGAAGAGCGTGCAAGGAGCGTACAAGAGCATGTGCATAAGGTGAAATGTATCGACGAGACCAATGCAACTTGCACTGTTGACGTGCTTGAATCCGTTTGCTTGCGGAAATCCATGCATCTAATGACTTTCCAAGATCTTCTATGGACAGACCGTTGGTTAATTAAGGGCAATTCATGTATAGACAGCTACTAATTTTCACGCGATCGATTCTAGATGGTTTAGTAACTGCAGCGACCATGGTTTAAAATATAAACAGGCCGTAATTAATCATGAGAAAGTTTGAATGTAGCCCGCGAGAAAAAAACGATTTACATAAGTAGTCAGCCATTAATTTTGTTGTTCATGTAATATTGTAAATTTAGATAAATCAAATTATTTCATTCATATTAATCACGATTACTGCTAACATGGGGTTATGGTATTTTGGTGCCCTTGCAATATGATTTAGGTGAACTCCATATGGGGTTCTATCATTAGAAATATAGTATAAATACATAGTTTTATACATACATTATAAATCATTAAAAAAAAGATAGTTTTTTCGTGAATGTAAGCAAGAATATTGATAAATCTACTGATAGCGGTAAATGACAGAATGATGATTTAAGCTTAATGAAGGTTTAGTAATATTACGAAGGGTAATATTTTTGTCAATATAAAGCATATCTGAAGGCACCATTGATTATGCATAGCCCCTGGTGTTGAGCAATAAATGATGTATACTACCTTCCATTGGTGAAATACCTATATGTACGACTACAGTACTGTATCATTATGCATTAGCAATAAAGAGCATTTGATTTTGCTTATAATTTTTTCTTACCAAATTAATTTTTTACATACAGTTTTTTTAATTTTTCATTCACCATTATTAGTAAGTTTTACTCTTAATTTTGCCTACATGTGTGTGCTATGTGACTTAATATTACTTTGATTTAAACAACTAAGTTTATGGAATTGGTGCCACATTACGATAATGAAAAAAATAACAGAAAAACACAAGTGCTGAGCTTTTTAATATTTGTTGCTTAAATAAATTTTAAGGAATTTAAAAAAAATGTATGATCTTTCTTAGAAGTTATAAAGTAAAATAATATGGTTTTTCTTTTACCAAAAAGGTATGGTGGTTTTATAGAAAAAGAAAAATCACGCATTTTTCATTATTTCATCATTTATTTTTTAAAAGCATGTCATATGGAAATCGTAACATATTTGAAAATAGTGGCGACCGGATCGTTTTTGTGTGAAACGATAAGTTTTACGTCAATTGGTTTTACAAATATAATACATACAGAACTAGAAATTATTTAAACGGTTATTCTGGATGAAATATTAATTTCCGCAGCTGACGTTATGGGGTTACAAAGTATAACAAGAAACACTTATAACACCGTCACGCCCGCTCGTCCGTCTGCCACGGCACTTTAGATTCAGACCCATGTGCACAAAGTTACAAGTATGTACTTCGTAAAGAGTATATGTTTATTTTGTTACAATATATTTAAAAAAAAATTTAGCTTACCTTCCCTTGTATATAAAATGGGATCGACAATTTTTTCGTGCACCCCATTGTGTCAGACGTCACTAAACAGGTCTTTCGAAATAAACTCAAGGTTTCCATTTACTATCGTTTAAAAAATTTAAAAAATTTTAAAGGGTTTGAAAAATTTACAGATACTATCGTCGATTAGAACGTACAAATTAAATTATTTCGGTTAATTTGCGTCAACTATTTCAGAAGACTCGAGACAACTACAGAACCCTACTGTGTGCGCGTTCCAACACGCACGTTTCTTGAATTTTTTATTTTATAGAAAATAACGTGTCTACGTATAATAATTGATAAATGTATCTTTTTCTTACAGCTTCACTATTATTATGTGTGAAATGAAAAAAAAATGAATAAAAATACCTACAGAATAACAAAAATTGCCAAAAACAGTATATCCTAAATATATATGTCAAATATCAAGGAGAATTTTAACAAATGTGAAGTAGGTATCTATGATGTATAGCGATGTGGCGACCATGACAGCCGTTGTGGGGGTGGCTCGAGTGGCGTCCGTCGAAAGGGAAACTGATTCGACTAACGAGCAATGCACCTTAAAGATAAATAGCGGCTACTCGAACACATTAATTTAATAAATCAACACTTGACTCGAAGTACGTGGGTTTGGTTTTCGAATAGTTTTCTGTTGCGTAAATTTATATTTAAGTATATTCTCTGAATGATCACCTACAAAATAAATGGTTCTTTATACGTCGAACTAACTTACTATCGACCGGCTTTTTTCATAAAACCTATGTACTGATATATGAAGAGAAAACTTTGTACCCCTTTTGAAGCACATTGCGCGCGGAGGAGCGTGAGATTGACCAATTTATTTTATACCTCTATAAATATCAAGTTTAATTTTTATTAGCGCTTATGTAATATGAAAAAATTAAAGTTGACAATGAATTGTATCAAAAAATTAATATGAATACAAAGTGTTAATGTTGTTTTTTTAAACTGTTACTAACATTAAATTTTAAAATTTATAAGTATAGCAGGGAATTAAGGCAAACGAGACACGCTAATGACGTATTTCTACACGCTGTCAGCTTAAGTAATAGAATAAATTTTTAAAAAATATACGCAATGATTAAAGAGATACACTTGTTCACAAAAGTACATCAATAACGTTCAAACTTAAAAATTGATTTCTTTACTTGCGTACGTTAATGTATACATTTAATACATATAGCGTACTTATGGATACAAAAGCAAAAAGTCCGCTCGAGACCGGACCCTTCGATGTGCTGAGCCGTCAAAGGCCTTGCGCTTTGTGATCAATTCAAGACACCGCGGTAACGAAATTGAATGAATCGCTGTCGAATTTCGACCACTAGCAACCACTAGTAATGATGAATTTAAATAGGAATTAAAACGAAGTGTTATGCGGTGCTCTAAAACTGCGCAATCTGGGCTTTGTTTCATGCAGTAAATAGTTTTGTTTTTGGAGTATCGTTTATACCTTTATATAGAGATGTAAACGTTTTAGTTAATTATAAGGGAACCTAATCTTATTACAATGCGCAAAAGTCGATCCAGGTATGTTTGTCGCGACCCGTTGCTAAGAGTATGCTGCAGTTAGTTTGATTTTTTAGATTGTTTCAAAGTAAGAATTTCGTGCAAATAAGTCTTTTAAAATCATCATTTAAAATCAAAAAAGTATTTTAAAATCATTTTTGTTTCGAAAACGTTATCCGTAATACCGTTTTCGAACTCGATAGACTAGATTTTTTTATTATCTGGAGTATAATGACACGTTTTATCAAAATGCAGTTCTAATAATAGAATCTAGTATCTTTGTTCATTTTATTTTAGTAAATAATTCATTAACTTACTGACTTAAATTATATTTATTAGTGTTACAAAACTGTATTAGTAAACATTTAATTGAACGTAGAATATTTGAAACTCTATCATTGAACAGATCGGAACAAAATTTTCAGAAAGAGAACTGTTCTCGTATTTATTGTGTTAATTAAAATAAATATCTTCTACATACGTATTCGCGTAGCGCCATCCCAAAGCAACCATTGAATTCGGTTATAAAACTGATATCAAATCAACATTCACAGTTAGGTGTATAATATCGTGACTAAACGATATTCAGAGATGTGAGATCTACCAGTCTAAGTATCGCGTAGATCTGCATAACATAAGTAATAACGTTGCTCTAACAATTCTCTGCAAATTTTGGAGACTTTCTGATCCTCGTTCAGTTGTACGAGTATATAATGTCAGATTATACTCGCATGGCTCAGTTTTTTTTATACGATGTTTTATACGACGGTCTGGCTTCGACGCCGCGGTCATCGCGGCCGTTTAACTGTAAACTTTACACTACTTAATCTAAGCTTCGCACTGTTTTATACTCTATTATTCTAAAGCAGGTACTTGGAAGCTCGTTTCTAAGAGATTCGCTTAGAATGATTTATAATTCTTAGCCAAACGCTGTAAATATAGTTATACTTTAATTGTTTTAGATATAAAACATATTGACGGAACACGTAGCTAGACCATGAAACCGTTGAGTTTGGGTGTCGACCCTGATATTACTATATATTCAGATTACATCTTTTCTGGCATTACTACGCTTTCTTTTGTTACTGCTTTTCTTAAAATTAACCTATTTTGGGGAAAATGTACGGTTATATTGTTCTATTCTATTCTAATTTTCACGAATCGCTTACTCATGTCTTGTACATGAACATTTGTATATATTAGTATACATATCTTATACATATACATATGTATATATGTATATACGAATAACGTTACTTGATAATTGTTTCAAGTATAGATTGATAAAATATTTTTTTTTGCAATTTTTGCTTCTATGGAACGACGAATATCTTGCTGAGGTGATCATTGTTAATTTAAGTTTTGAACAGTAATCTGAGTATCTTTGAGACAGAAAAAGATAGAAAGAGAGAGGGAGGTGGCGCCGTTAATAGTACGCGTATAAGAACTTTTTACAGTCATGAAAAATAAATTCTTTAAAGATCTAGTTAAGGCCTCATTAGAAATTTATCAAAGTTAGGGAAACTTCAACAGCTGTTCCAGGTCCAATAGCAATGTTTTTGAACGTTTTTGGCAGATTTGTTTAAATATCTGTATTTATATATAGCAGCAAAATTCCAAGCGAAGAGCTTTTCATAAATAAATATTATGTATAATTATGAAAACAAAAAGCAGCTGCTGATTTTCATTAGCTTTTAAACATGCAAACTGTAATTTACCGAAAAGGTTTTAGAAACGTTTCTCATCTTCACATTGTTAGAAAAAATAGATTATGTACATACATATATATATATATATATATATATATATATATATATATATATATATATATATATATATAACATGGAAATTGAAATATGAAGACGTGACGTGGGTCAATAAGATGAGTTGTTTAAAATAGTTTAATATTGAAGCAGAAAATTTTCTGATTGAATGCCTAAAAATGAATACAGATTGAAATGATTTATAATTTATTCTAAAATAGAAAATTATGTCAAAATTAAGATCAACATTTGTTTTATAAATCGATGATGTGAGAAAATGGTTACACGATCGTACCTGATTATGTATTTAACGAAATTATGTAAATATATTTAAATGATGTAAGAGCTTAACTAAAAGCAAACGGAAGAATATTAGAACTTAGCGCATAACATTTTACAGTAAAAGTAAGTTTATTTATTTATTTATCAACACAAAAGTAGACAGTTTCTTCTGGGTTAATTCCGGCAAAACTAATATTAAATTGTTTGTTTGGTAAACAATATTGAATCGCGGGATGCTATTGGATAAAAAGATGGGAGAATTTTCCGACAATATGAATACATTTTTGATTTTTTTTAAAAATCAGGGAATATTTTTTTAAGGACATGACTTGTGCATTTGTGTTAAGTATATCCTGCGTAGAAGGAAATACAATCACGGGGATGTCTTATCTGCAAATATCGTGAAATAAATTGAGAAGTTTATATAAAGATTATTGTATAAGAATCGATATATTAAGCAGAAATATGTAAAATTTACGCCATGTCACTGACACTGAACGGAGTACTTCGTCCCACAAACTGTTTACAATAAGGAAATTTATACAAGTTGACGGTATCGTACTCGAATTTCTACAGGTATCGGATTTTTTACAAACCTAAGTAAATTGTATTTTGAGTTATTCGATAAGTGAGCTGGCATTTTTGTAATGCTATAAAGTCTCACATTGGGTACAATTATTTATTCGTTTGTACAAACACGAAGTTATATTTAATTTGAAATTCTAGGTGAAATCAGTTATTCGTATTATGAAATAGCAAACGCGGAAATCCTTAGCTTTTATTTTACAACTGAGGTTTGATTGCTTCAAACGAAAATTATTTTTTATAGTTTTTCTGCAAATTTGGTCAAATTCCGTTTTTTGCAGCTTCATTCCAAATAAATAGATAAATCCACGCGAAAGTTTATTATAATATTATAACTAAAGGGTGAAATTAAAATTAAAAAAGACTTCTGTTAAGAATAATACTCATTATTCTAGAAACTCGACATGATGAAAATATAACGGGCAAAGAAAATAAAATTGAAACTGAAAATCAAAATAGATTAAATTTCATCCCTAACAAATATTTAGAAACCTTTTCCCTGAATGGGGATCGAAGCCTCAAACATTACAAAATTGGACTTAATGACATAGTTTTAGGGGAGCAGCGGGTATTACTTTAAATATAATTTTTTTAAGAAAAAAGGTCCATATTATTATTTTGTGTATTCGAATATTTTTATTACTTATTCGACTTAACTTAATAGATCGGAGCCATCAGTTAGAAAACCGCGTGTATTGGAAATAATAGACGAACTTTGTTTATTTTGATACTGGCTGTTGCTAAAAAAATCGGCCATAAAATAACTCATAAGTATAATATTTATTATTAATATATATATATATATATATATATATATATATATATATATATATATATTATATATATACATATAAATAGCTTAACTGGTTTTAGTAATTTCGCTTTTTTTTTAATTTTTGTAATGTTTTTACTTTAGATTATATACCTTTTTATTCCATTATTTTACTCGATTTAAAGCTTTTTGGCTTTTGGCTTACATGCACGGCAATACGCATCGCTCCATTACAGTTAAATAAGTATACAAACAAAAATAAATAAACAGAAAAATAATATAAATTAAAATAGCAAGACAATACATAGAATTTAAAAGGAATTAACTTTTTGTAAGACATAGATACATGTTTTATCCACTGTGATAACAGCTATTTAATGTTAAATAAATACAAAATTATTGTTATAATAGAAATTCGAATGTGAATAACAGATAAAATTAAAAATTAATAAACTTTTAATGAAAAATAAATACATGGTTATCCGCTTATTGTGGTAATAGTGACTTAATTCTGTTTTTTTTTTTAATTTTAGACAGGGAGATAGACGTGTAAATTGGTATTGCCTCAAGCTTAACAAAAAATATAAATCGTTTTGCAGAAATTTCAAAGCAGACTGGTGGCACAAAGATTTTCGATCGAATTCGAGTTTTAGAACCGAACTTAATTGACTAAAGTAAGAACCTTAAATTTTTAATCAACACTAATGTTATAAACAGGTCGTCCATATAAAGTCTTTTTAGTGTTTTGAGCAAGACCGAATTCGTCTAATTTTTTTCATTATCAAGGCGTAATGAAAATGTGACAATACGTAAATTTTATTTGACTAATTTTTAATAATGTGTACTCACTTTATTAAAATTTAACAAAAGTGCTAATAAAATTAATTAGATCAGGATAAAAATTAATCATTAAATTCTTATTAACTGAGATTTTTTTAAGATACGAAAGTTTCATACTTATTTATTTTATTGATATAAATAAAAGGTACTATTAACAGAAAATAAATATATTATTTTATAAGGAAGGCTTTAAAATATTTTCATGAATCTACCTTAGTACAACTTCTCCAAATTGTAAAATACACCTAGTTAAGGAAACGTAGTGCTTCCCCATTATAAACAATTACATTTACGCGAATGTAAAAATGTAAGGTAGAAAACACTGACTATTAGATATTTTGTAAATAAGCATAAAGCGTGGAACGATGAATACTCGAAAGAATCAGGATACAAATGATTAATAAACAAAACCGAACGAACTCCACGAATCACACTTGACGAGATAACTACGCTTCTGACGGAGTTAATTTAAATGGACTTCTTCCAATCTAAGTGGGATTCGTTCGATGCGCTCTCCATACTCCGATATTTTATACATCGATCCCTATCATTAAAATATCCAATCACGCTTTCGTACATTTCTTTTTTCCACGTCATCCACTCAATGTTGAAGTCACTGCATTATAACAAGTAAGACCGTGTAGCGGGCGCCCATATCTCCACTTGATGAATAGGCACAGCTTACACATGAAAGGTACAAAAGGCGTTAATTATCGTTTTCATAAATGTCAAATTTGTGGCGCATCACTAAGTCACTGTGTCACATTCATATTGAATGTGTACAATATCACCGAAAATGATAATATTGAGTTTATAATTTTTGCTTCTTTCCTATTTGTTGAGGGACGCAAACGTAGTGTTATTATTATTATCTACTGCACATTCTTATGAAAGGCGTGATAATTTGAAAATATTAACTATTTTATTTATTAATAATAAATAAAAGTAAAGTTGGTATACTTGTTTGATTATTACGCAGTTATAGTGATATTAAACTAATGTATTTAGATTGCCCGCAACCGCGTCGCCCATAAAAATATTGGGTAATTTTTGTACATAGTACACTACACAGACTGACATTTCCCGCTCCATATTCCCGCAGAAACAGAAATTAAATATATTTATTGAATAGCTTATTTATATTTACGTAGATCGTAATAGTGCATTTATGTTAAAAAACCGCTAATACACTGTTCATACTTCGATACATTTTATACGTTTACGTTTGCATTAATTATTTCTTTTAACAGTTCATGTAGATTAGTCCAATAATTAGCCGATACCGCTCGGTACCCGTCAATTATATTATAGTTCAGGTTGTTTTTAGTATTCCGTAACTAAAAATAAAAAAATCCTTATACGAGTAGAATTACTCACAGGTTCATATATTCATTTGTTAGAGACTTTTTCTTAGAAAAATTTGGAATAACAATGGAGCTAATGACCATCATATTCACAATAGCAGGGATCTGGTAAATATTCATCGGAAAAGTTCAGGGAAGAAGTGGGAGGGTATAAACGTTTTTGCTTCCATTCATATGGGGGAAGAATTGGAAAGGCGAGTTATAAGAATTCTAAAGCAATTTTTTTTCAGAATTTTATGTAAGATAATTTTAGAAATATAGGTGAACATATCCACAAAATATGTCCCAGTCTCTCTTCCAATCTTCGAAACTGCTAAAATCGAAATGATTAAAAAATATCCTTATTAAAAGTTAATGTAAATGTTATCTAAAACTATGTGAATTTGTCTAGAACTCAACGTTTTGAGAAATTTTCGGTATTTTGATGCCTAGAAAGATATATTGTAGAATGTATTTACACGGTAAAAGTTATACATTTAGAAAAGTAATATTTATAAATAATTTAAATGAAACAAAACAAACACTTAAATGCTTAAATGTTTGTATCTATGTAAGTGTATATGGAATCTTTTAGCACGAATTTTAGTCCTAGCTAGCCGTTTTTATAGCACTTGCAAAACTAATTTCTTTACTAATAGCATCAGCCTACAAATTATTATACAGAATAAGTACTTTATGAACCATAAAGTTAATTGGACGTGTGACAGTTAAAGTTGTTTACGAGAAGGAAATTGATAACTAATGAACGCGAAACGAGTAATCAAAATAAGCTTAATATATTTAAAAAGAAGTTTCTGAACCTTCATAAGCTTCTTTCGTTGAAATAAAATTCCATTTTAAAGCTTAACATCTATAGTAAAAAATAAACAACTTAAGCTCTTTGTACGAGTAAGCTTAAAGCTCTCCGAGAATCTTCTCAACACATGTACGTGCACAAACTATACTTAAGTCAGATATGAAACTGTATATGAATAACGGAGAGCAAGAATGGTGCGCGATGCACATCTGGCCGTCGAGCTCGGCCGCTATAAACAAGTTAAATTTAACGTTAAACACGTAATTCTAGTCGAAAGCTTTGCGAGAAAGCTCGTATAGTGCATTGTTGCGGTTATGTCATGATTTATCCATCTTATATTTTGATTAAATTAACAACAATTTTATCTATATATATTTAATAGATTATTTACCCTCATCAAAACTTTATTCAGATATCAATAATATTCGTAAAATGTAAATAGTAAAAAAATACGTAGTTTATTATGTTGATAAATAGAAAATAAGCAGTAGATAATTAAATAAAGTAATTTAATAAAATACCCTAATGCAATAAACAAGTAATTAATTAGAAATACGTTTATTAAAAAAACCTATTTTTGAATGGGTTAACTGCTCGAGGGGTAAATTGTTTGATGGAATAGAATTATTTACTTTTACCTTTTTAATAAAATTTCACACAAGAAGTATGCCAGAGAAACGTAATAAGCATCGTTTGAAACGTACGCTAGAAATGAAAAATATTACGTTTTACCCCCATATTTTATTTCATGGTTTTATTCTTGAGACGAGAAATAAAAATATCGTATCATGAGAAATAAAATAAAGTCGTCCAATTGTAATAATAACATTATAGACCAAAAAAAAGATTAAAATTTAAAACTATCTAGTTGTACGAGTGATGTGTATTTTGCGTAAAGTCGACAATAACAGTATATGGAAAAAGTAGTAGAACGTGGACGCTTAAAGAACAAGTAGCGGAAAAACCGAATACGCACGAATACGTCCAACCATTGACAACTTCACACTGACGTATATCGGAAAAAGTTCGTATATCGCAAAAAGTAAGTATCTTACAAGAATTAAATCGCATTAGGCATAATCATAATAACAGATATTTCCGTAATCTGATAAAAATGTGCGCTAAGTGCGGCGTTCGGAGTACGATGATTCTGAACATAAGTACTTATAGAATAAGGTTTCGACATTACATTATTTACAAATGTTAATATCATTTTTAACCGTGTAAATATATTGAAGTACGAAACAATAAAAACGGTCTTGTGCAAAAAACTATTTTCAGTCCATCAACCGTCATTCTTAACAACAAAAACTTGTTTATTGAAATTTATGATTAATCACAATTAAAAGAAACTACGTGATGTATAATTGTGAATAATGAATTTATACAAAATTAACGCCAAATATATTAAATATTTATGATTAAAAAAAAATTTGAAAATTAAAAGAGAAAGGTGAGAAGTACGCTTTTCAGCTAATCCTTAAAATCTTATGGGACAAACATACTTATTCGAAATTAGCTTTTAAGCAATTTTAATTAAAACTCAAGAGTTTTATTTAGTACTAATAATTAATTCCAATTAACTTGATAGTTTTAATTAACACTAATCAATTTAATACCCGAATCGTATTAAAACGCAAAAGATTTTTATATGATTTTCATTCTGATCCCAAAAATGATTTTATTCGTGACATTTTTGTATCGTAATTATAGCAAAATTCCTCTTAGTAATAAATATTATACTCATAAGTTTATTGCCAGTAGTATGAAAATTATGACTTGATGATGGAGAGATATAGAGACAAAGAAACGTGCGATTCTATAATTGTCCAGTTTCTTATTTTTTGACGTGTGTTTGCATAGCCTTAAAAAGGTTCAAAGTCTTTGGAATAACAATGGCGCGATATTTCACTGGCAGCCACATTTCGTGGAATCAACATTGCCGATCGAATTCCAGATTTACGACCGAACTTAACTGATCCGAGCAACCTCCTAAATTGGTAAATTCCGAAACCATATTGCTACAAATATTTTAAAATCACGTTTGTCTCAATGTAGATTTCCTTTTTTACAAAATATTGAACGTAATACAATCCTGTCCAGGAATAATTTCTTATATGTATATTTCTGGGGATTTTATTTATCACGTTCGGAAGTGAACGCCTAAAATATAGTGTCATTATTTTTTATTTAGACTTTATATGAACTGAAACTATTTCATAGGTTGTTTACATAAAGTATAAACATATTCATATATGTCAATACATAGTAGACTAGAGTCATGTGATGTCTTAGACTGTGGTATCTTTAATTATCGTGATTAGATTGGGAGTGTACTGATCTTTTAGAGCACTTAGAGCGTTCACCAAGTGCGTTTACGAAAGAACGAAGGTGCTAATTCGTTAATTGTGTAGGGACAATCTATATCACTCTTGGGTTGTGGTGCTGGAAGGTAGACATGAGACCGTCGAAAGTCCTTGCAAACTTATTTGGCATGAGGCCAATCGTTAGTGGCCAATAGTAGGTAAAAGTTAGATATTTGGAAAAAGTTGAGAATGTTAAAGCTGATGAAACAATTGTTTTCATTATTAACTTGCGTAATCATATAAACCTTATTTTGAGATGCGTAGCCCTAATCATATTAAAGTGTTTAGAGTTTAAACATTTGAAACGCATATTGGTATTTGCTAACTCTTTAATTAAGGATATAAATCAAACTAGACAAATGCTGGACTAATCTGTCTAAGCTAACTACATAAAAATAATGATAATAAAAGCAATATTTATAATTATTTGAAAGACGTGAAATTTTCGAAAAGAAGAAATATGATTTTTACAAAACGTTAGTAGAGAAGAGTGACATTAGGGGAAATTTTCGAATAATGACATCAATATCCTTCAGTTAATACTTCAAGCGATTAGGTAAATGAATAAACGTGAAGTTTTGAGCAAAAATATGTAAATCAAGATTATAAAAGCATCCCGATTATATGTAGTAGCAATGTTATATTTTGAACGATATTACTAATTCGTGATATGGTGACATTGCTAATCTCACGCCAAAAACTGGGTTAATTAAGTATGACAGGAAACGCAGCATGGAAGGAAATAAAATATCATAAGCGTTATGACAGGAAGCAAATATCGCCTTTGACACGATGTTATTTAAATAATTAACTTTAGGATAATGTACTTAAATGGAACACTGACAGCCTGTGTTAAAGATTTTTAAAATCAACATATGTTATCACTATCCACTTAATTTCATAAACAGAGCTTATTATTTTATTATTGAAAAAATATGTTAGAAATTTCTTTAGGATACACGTAATGCGACCAAACGTAGTTACTCAAGGAAGAAAACTTTCATTATATTTATTGATCATTAAGCGTAGGAAGGTTGTGGAAAAAGAAACAAGTTCAAGGCATAACGTAATTAAATGCTTTATCTTCCTTTCATTTCAAAATTGTCTTTGAAACTATATAATAATACACTTCGATATGGGCGTATTTTTGAAAGACTGAATTGACAGGTGACTTTATAGTCTCTCGCAAGTAATGACCTAAAGGACTTTTAAGTTATTAGCAATACAAATAATGACTGTAAGAGGACACATATTTTCACATTAGGAAATTTTTATCATCTATGAGTGGAATAAATTTTTTTTTAACATTTTAATTTAATTGTCCCCGAGCATTTTAATTTAATTATAACCAAATTTTGCCAGCATAAAAATGTATTAGTAACTATGCTATTTGGTATAGTCTACTTATATGTACTAAACGAAAATTATGTGGATAAAGGTATAAATACAAAGGCAAATTTCTGTCTTTTTGGACAAAACAAATTAACCTTAAAGGACATAAAAGAGGAAGAAAAGATTTTCGGGGAATAGTGGGGAAACATATAATTTGTATAATTCTCTTAAAATATTGCTTCGATTCGAAAATTTAATAAAAGCGATGATTCTTCTAAACAAACACGACGTAGAATGAACAGCGGCAGATAAAGATGACCGAGCGTTTTATCAAAACAGGAAGCGTTCTTTGCCGTTTGCCGCGCGCTGCTGTGTCGGCCCTAGTCCGAAGCAACGCGTATATGTGCGACTGATATACCGTTCCGGTCGTCATGTTCGTATCATTTACTTATACGTTCAGTGCAATATTAGATCAACTAAATGTCCCACTAGAAAACATTAATCATTGAAATGAAAAAGCATTTTTTGGGTTTAATCAAAATGCTAATTTGATTAAGACAAATGTAACTTTCACAGATGCCTTTAAAATATTATTTAATTTGAAGATAGCCTAAAAATAGAAGTAAACGGATTTATACTGAATGTCCAAATAAAACTTCAAACTGAGTACGAAAAATCTATGTTACAATGTTACAATATAAAAACGACATGGTATATTTGAATTTTTCATTTTAATTCGAGTACTCTAACGATGATTATAAACAATATCATGAATTATCTCTGGACGAAAAACTTTGAGCATATTTTAAGTAATCAAAGAAAAAGGAACCCTTAAGGCATTAACCTGTAATGTTGGTGTATGTGAGGTGTACTAAGTGTTTTAGAGTAGGCGATTTATCCAATTCAAAGCATAATAAAGAGATACGATATATTTGTTTTGGGTTGATATAGTATCGTTTATAGATGCAAATTTTCTTGAAATAAGTCATGCAATTCATTTTTCTTATTCATTTCTACCCAACATTTTCACAAAAAATGTAATGCCTCATCTTGAGATGTTACATTGCTTTTTAAGCGACAATATCCGCTACACTCGATCACGTAAGAAAATGGTTATTTAAAGCTCAAATTAAAATATTTGTAAAACTAAAAAAGGAAGAAATTAATTGTAGAGAGAATGTCAAGAATATTATTAGTTTTACTTAAATGCCTCAGGTTAAAAGAAACATTTTTGAAACCAACATATTATTTATTTTACAAAAATAACTTATTTAATTGTAAGTAAATAATTTTATGGAACAATTTTCTTTCAATAATGAAAAAAAAAATATTTTATAACTTTTGTTCACGCGAGAATTTTTAGGAACAACGACAACGATAATTTTATTATACAATTTGTAAAACCGATGGAAAATCGATTGGGTATATATATATATATATATATATATATATATATATATATATATATATATATATATATAAATATATATATACCCAATTAAATTAAAAATTCTAAGAACCAAAAACATTAGAATTTTATCTGATTAAATACAGCTGCGTAATCGTAGAGTACACGTGGTACTACATTTTCCAAATATATAACCATAAACTCCGCTAGCTAAGTTTCGATCTTAGCCATTAGGAAATTACTTTTCAGTTAATTGTTTATGTTATTAAATATAGATATAGTATAAAATACGAAATAGAATGTCTGCAAATAGTTCGGCATCTACGTACGCTAGTATTTATGGGAGATATTATGAAAGAAAATTAGCATATGTTTTGGCTAAGACACGGACTTTGAGCGCATAGTCAGTTTATAAGTGCGAGAAATGAGAATGAGAAAAACTAGAAACAAACGGAGAAAAAATGGAGGCAATGCAACGGAACAAGTTTTTAGATAATCTAAGTGAGTCAGCGACTAAAAAAGAATACTCGTTGCATTCGCGAGTCAAAAAACAGCATTGATTGCAAATTTGTTCAATATTATTTGTATGAAAGTGGTTCTTTTTTCATGATAATTATTATTATTTAAAACAATTTTTCAATTTGCTTGAACTTATTAATCCTGAAAATTAAGTGAGAGATTAAAACAAGTATTTGATTCTTCAATTTATGGTTTCTAATATTAAATATTATCTTCTGACACAAATAAATCACTCTACATATTGCAATGATTTTGGCGTAGAAAAATATGCTTACATTTATTTTTGCCAAAAGGAAAGTACCTGCGTTCAATGTAATTTCGAATATTTTTACTTAATGATTTTTATTGGTTTAAGTATTCCATTGCCTGTTGAATGGCAATTAATTTTTAAAGACTTCTGTTTATTTCTATGTAATAGGCTGTGTAACACGAGTGAATCGTATTATTATACATAAAGACCTTTGATTATAAATTCTCCATACCCGTTTAGGGGTGTTTCTTTATTAACATTAAAAATAATGGCTTTCAATGTCTAATCGGACGATAATTAAACGAATTTTGATTACTTAATAACACTAATTTTGGTTATTTAATTTTTGTTAAAGTATTTGTATATTATTATTAAAATTCGGTTCTGTCTTTAACGAAAACACTCTAAATTTCATTGCTTCAATCTTGCAAATTAATCTAATTAAAGTGCTTCTTCTATTTTTCAACATATTTCATAAACAAATATTCGTTTTTGACTATGGATAATATCGCAAATTACTAAACTAGCAAACTACTTTAATTATACAAATGAATAAATGTTTTAATACATTATGTGTATTTATTAAAGTAGTTTATTAGTTAGTATATTTAAAATGTGTTATACTTTACGAAATAACGACGCATTGCCCTATCGCGCGCAACTGTACCGAATGCTGAGCGCGAGCTTTCGGTCATCGGCGCTGCCCCCATTGAAGAAAGCTTCACAAAAGGAAGAGTCAAAGTGGCCGAGCGAGTTTCGCGGGCACCGAATCGGCAAGGCGGCCGCGAGCAAAAAGCTCTCGCAACCGCTAGACATTAGATGCTTACCGCCTGCACCGCCAGCAAGACCGCCGCGACCACTAGCAACCTGCGAACAAATCACGTTATGAAGGTTAGTTAGGGTGGCCCAGTTAATTTTATTCTTATTATGGTAGGCAACGGTGGAAATTTGTAGGAATGTTATAAGTTGGGAAGCGAGCGGTTGAGAACTTCTGTATGATTATAGAAAATTGTTTGTATTAGTTCATAAATTTTGAAAGAGCAAAAAGCACGAAACTTAAAATATTTAGATGCTTTTTAATATTAATTAATTTTTATCCGTTAAAATTATAAAAAAAACACTTTTTGTTTAAAAATCATACTTTTAACTTCACTGCTTAATTTTAATGACGAGCAATTTGATGTAAGTTTACGTATTTTTGTACTAACATTTTATAGTAGCGCTCAGTGCTTGGTAACATAAAATAAAATAAATTATTTTCTTTAATAAATATTTATTTTTCGATTACGTTATTATATATGTATATATATATATATATATATATATATATATATATATATATATATATATATATATATATATATATGTATATATATTCTATCAAGGTTTATGGAATATATAAATAAAATGATGATTTTTATATTTACTATTTTTTACTAAAGCAACTGAATTGTGAATAATATTTATAATACATTCTTTTGTATTCAGTTTAACATGAAAAATATTTTACTAAGTTGCAGTTAGAAATACTAGTGACTTAATTTTATTCAAACACCTATGCTAGTTTGTGTTTACTTTATATGTATGGAAATAAGAAATAAAACAAAAAAAAATAACAAAAAATTCTGATTCTAAGACCCTTTGTAAAAATCAAACACTTACAAAAAAAATATTAAATTAAAAAACATCATTTGCCTCATGAAAATAGTAACGTAATTAAAACACAAACTTACGGAATTATTATTAGTTAACTTTTAAAATGAAATAAAGTTACATGGTTTGCTTGTATTTGCAACAAAAAATGTAAAGAATTTTAAACATGACTTAAAAAAATATTACTTTTTGTAATGAACATTGCAATAAAATAATCACTATCTAATTCAAATAAAAACCGGCGTAATTTGCTAAGTTCAGCTAGCGTAGAAGGGGCGCTACGCGAGTTAGCAGTGTCGCAACTAATCATCTACGGAGCGACTTATCAAATTACGAATCAGAGGTTAAAACAACAAACATGCTGGAGCATCGTATTATTTTACCACCCGTACGCGGATTACGACGTTTAAGCGAAGATATATCGCCAACGTGCAACAATGAACGAAGATGACAAATATCAATAACATATATATATATATAACATATATATAAATAACATCATCAATTAAATTTCACTATTAATTAATAATTGTTTAAATAAATGTATATAATTGACACATCATGTTTTATTAGTTTAGTAACAAATTTAAAATATTTTAATATATGTAGACACCGATTTATAAGAAACTTAGTAACAAAAATGGAATGAAAAAATTAAATTTTCAAAAGTATACAAAGCGGCGGGCGATAAGCTCTATGCGAACACGCGCCGTGGTGACTTACCGCAAAGACAGGGCCTCCATGGCCCGGTGTGAGTGGTGTCGCCTCCGCGTGCGCCGCGCGACTGAGGCGGGCGGCGGCGGCGGCGGCGGCGGCGAGACGCGGGCGGGCGCGGGTGTCGGCGGGGCGCGGGCGGCAGTTGCGGGATGCGGGAGGGGGTGAGCACCCGCTCGCGCGCCGACCGCGCGTCGTCAGTAGCGCTGCCATGGCGCGCCCGCAACGGCCGCCCCGCCTGCCGCTAGCGAATTTCGGCGCCGCCGCGCTCGCCTTCTTCACGATCCTCACGTGCCTACTGCAGCCCGCTTCGGCGGTGAGTACCCGATGTTTACTCTTTTTGTTCTAACACATCCTTTCTCATCTATATTAAAACTGCGGCTATCGATCCAAAAATAACAGTGAAACGTCAAAACTGTCATATGTTTACCATATCAAAACTTATTTAAGGATCTAAGAAGTACAATTCGTTATAAAATTAACTTATGAAAGTACGTAAACATTGTAAAAACTACATAAACAATAATCAAAATAGTTTACGTTTATGCAGACATCTCAGTATTAAGTATAACAAAGTGATAAGATCGAATTATTCACTTGTGTCCGGGACAGGTGAAAATCGGCAAAAGTTGCAAGAAATGCAAAACGAAACACATTTCGCGATGTTACCGATCGTTGAATGCACGAATTTGTCAACGCGCCTTATCGCACGAGTGCGCGCAAAGCTTGTTTACACATACACTTCGTAGAAGCTTCTGTCCCGGTGGCAATGCTAACTGATAGAGGCAGATTATTATAACTATTACAATATAGCAATCATAATTCCTTGAATGTAAATAACCCTTTGTAACCTTTCGCCCCTTTACAAAGGTAAACGTCTTTATTTTGAAGGGACGCCCATTATTAGTTTGGTATATCTGTATAATTTTTGACATTCAAATAAATTTCGTCCTGTATGTTAGTTTATTGAGTTTATTGTAAAATTATGTTATTGTCATGATTTGAGATTTTTTAAAGATTAAAATGTAAAGGATGTATTTATTAACGCATATCGTCAGCCAAATCGATGTATGATTTAGTTCTTTTTATTTCACCTTTTGATTGGCGCTAACAATATTAGAACTAATTGTTAAGTTTTTTGCTAAAACCTTCATGTAATACTTTGTAAAACTTTCAAAAAGCATGCTTGTCGAATATGATTACAGTTCTGTCAGCAAACTGTTTGGGTCTTTCATGTTGTTAATTATGTGTTACCTTGTTTATTTCACATTTCTTTGTATAAACAAACTTTTAAAAATATTAGTTGTATTTATATAACTATCATTCGACCCCTAACGTTTATGTCCATAAGTAAAAAAAATAAATACATTTTATAAACTTTTTTCCACAATTTACTAGACACTCCTGCTGTTATAATTTTTAATGTTCAATACGACGATCTAAGCAACATTCACACTTTTTTGGGAATTGAACCTTATGAACTGAGATAAGATATTTTACCAAAATAAACTTAATATGTTATAGATTTTGTTTATAAATATTCTGTTTCCGCTTACGTCATTGTTGACTTTTGACACTTTTTTATTTTTTTTTGTATTCTGGAGATTCATTAATAGAAACCATTCAAGCTTTTATTAACCATTTAAAGCACAGTGCTTTTACTGTCTTACCACTAATTTAGCTGTAAATTAAGGATTCATGACAATTTTATAATTTCAAAATCACTTTATTAACATCATATTGATCGGTAGGTTTTTTGCCAATTTTTGACAATTTAATTGCGAATTTAGGGAATTAATTTGCCGAATGGTGAAAAATTATTAAATTGTAGGAAATATCTTTTCTCCAATAATGTTAATCTACTTTTAAAGGTTTGCTGGGTTCTATTGAGGGAAATCGATATAACACAGAGAAGTTTAAGGGCAATGTTTTATTTTGTAGGAAAAATTTCCATTAAAATATTTAGAACGTTAAATGCTATAACACTGAAGTTAAGTAATTATAATATTGATTGAAGTAACCTTTCAGTTATCAATAAACATTATAACAGAATGCAAGTTATGACAAAGTACTTAATTTTTCTCAATCTACCACTCATTTTAATAACGAGAATGCCTTTGAATAACAGCGTATTTTTGACGCATCTGATTTGCTGATTACAAATCGGTTTATGGCCAACAATTTTCACAAGACTATGTTTAATTGTTCTAATTTTAAGAAAGAAATTCTTATTTCTTGCCATTTTTGTCTGCGCAGTTAGCCTTTAAGTTAACATCGCGTAACTATAGCCTATAAGTTAACAACCTGTCGAGAAAAAAATATGTACAATCTTTGTAAAGTCATAGGTGTTTTCCAAAAAAGAAAGGTAGTGTTTATTTTTCAAGAGTTTAGAATTAAAAAAATTCTTCACAAAAATTCATAGCACAAGACCCTTAAAAAAGCGGACCAATAAATGAACAAATTGTACATTATCATATTTCTCGCATATATTTGAGAAACTTAACACTTCGATACGTCAAAAATGCATGGGACGTTCACTTTGCTAAACATTTGCATTTTCATCCTGTTGCTTCATTAATTTTAGTAAAAAGTAAAAATATTAATATAATTCTGTAAACAGTAACAGTTATGTTACATCACTGTCCAGATTGCACCATGCATTTGAAATAAGTATGAGTACACGTGATAATGATTATAAAAGGCGATGTCAGTTTAAAGGTAACTATATGAACTCATCCAGATTATGCCTGGAAATAAATATGACACTGATATTACAAAATAATTGCAATGAAAATAAACACAAGAATTAATATAAATATAATTAACATTTGATACGTATGAACATTTTTAAGATTAACATTGAAAAAGTAACAGCAGGTCGATAAAGTTTTCGTTATAATTAAAATTGTGTTAATTTTCACACATTTAATAAAAAAAAACTGGAAATCCGGTTCACTCGCTACGTTACACTAAAATGTTAGGTAATGAGTAATTCGGTATTTGGTTTGCGTATATAAACCTTCTCTCGCGTACTATATGTACATAAACATCGAGTGACAGAATGAAATGAATTTTCAGCCTAAAAGTCTCGCGTAAATAATGAAGACAATGTTTCAAAAACCTTTTTATCGATTTATTTATACAGTATTCCTTAAGTAGGTCATACCTACTCCTCTCTATGCGTTCCTCTTTTCTTATCAGTATAAATAGGTTAATGGAGCCCCAATCTTGAATTACATTCGATTCCTTTTCGATGTTTATAAAATTATATATTTTTTTATTAAAAAAACAGTTTATAAACCAGATTAACGTTTTTCAATGTTAAGATTCAATATTTTCACATGAATATTATCTCCAAATATACCACTACTTTTTCTTTTCTCGATGCGAGCAAAGCCGCGGGTCGAAGTTAACATTTTGATAACAATTCTATTCGAAATATTTAACTGTCTTTATTATGTCTTTTTAATAAAAATTGAGTGAAAAATAAAGCTCGTAATAAAAATTATTCATGTGTTTTGGGCAATAATATAAAAAATTTACCTTGATAACCGAACAATATTAATTTTAAATTATAGCAAGTTCTAGCACAACAAATTACAATTTTTTTTAATTTTGTTCAGTTCACTGCTTTAAAGATAAACAAATTGGTGCCGCTCAACGGAACTTTTATTATTCTTCCGGTTCGGTTCTGATTGTCTTTATTGAAACATTCAATGTTCAGTCGCTTTATCAGCAATGACATTCGGTATGTATTGGCATCGCTGTTTTAAAATACCAATGTACCCTATAAAATTTGTAATAAACTATCAAAAATTGATTGTCGGCACAAATTTTGTTATCATCGAATTTTTATATTTTATTTTTAATGACATGCTACTCCATTGACCTAGCGACACGTTATCGTCGCCGAGTGTGCCTACATTTTGTATTTATTTACTTCGTTTCCAAAAACACGCTAACCTTGTTTGACCTCTGCAATCAGAACTTGGCAAAAACGTCGGGGCGCTACGTCTTATGTAATGTTTTATTATTAGTTTTAGTTATTTCACTACGATTCGTAGCAAGAACTTTAGATATTTGAAGTATGATAAATATACTGAACATGATAAATGACGTCATGTTTGAAAATTATGAAGCGGTTGATATTTGCAGGCTATTATCAATTCATTTATTATATTACAACGATTGTAAACCACAAAGAATGTGATATTAATTAATTGTACAAGGACCATGATCTTTCTGTATCTCCCAGTGTCTCATATATACATATGTTCAGAAAAGAAAACAATACATCGACTGGCGAATAATGATCTAGGTCAAGAATAAATCTCCACACAACTGAGTTTCCCATTTTTATGGCTTTCCTAATAATACAGGAAATTTCATCGCTCATTTCATCGCATCAAAAGCATCGTAAGTTTACATACGATGCCTCTCAACACAAAACTATTCAGAGAAAATTTAGGTTTTTCATTTTTATGAAAGAAGTATTGAGATTTAAGAACTTAATTTAACTATTTGTGTGTATTTATAATGCAACCGTTTCTTTAAAACATTTTTTATACTTTAAAATATTTATCGAATCACGACACAATGCCATTAAAAGACCAAATTAAGAAATTGTGTGTAATTTTTATACATAATTGTTTCTATTAGAATTAGGTTACTATTATTAGACTATTTACTGCGATAATAAATCAATAAATAATATATAATCCCCAAAATTATATCAACATAGTTTAAATATACTGGAGCGAAGTCTATGTCAAATGTGGAGCAAGTAGATTATGTCCTAAAATCACCGGTCTGACCTAATCATTCTTTGAAAATTGGAAATTTCGAAATGCGTATCATCATTTATCACAGACGACTTTATAACTTTACCCCTTTTTCTAGAAGATGAGGAAGTCACAGGTTTAACTTATTAAAAGGCGTTATTCTTGTACGAAATGTGTTACGAATATGATTGCAGTTTTGAGCTGCCGTGAGCGCTATTTTCCAATAAAGCGCTATTTCCAGTGCCTATTATGAAACAACGTTCGAATCGAAATGCAATGAACGAGTGCCGAATGCATCTGAATACCGTTAC
This sequence comes from Druceiella hillmani, assembly GCA_039881145.1. Classification (NCBI taxonomy): domain Eukaryota; kingdom Metazoa; phylum Arthropoda; class Insecta; order Lepidoptera; family Hepialidae; genus Druceiella; species Druceiella hillmani. The sequence goes on from JAYKKI010000008.1 coordinate 9,104,901, forward strand.
GACAATCTCGGTACAGCTACATATCGAGCACTGGTAGGAAATGACCCAATTATGATGTAAGCACGCGATATGGAGCGCGTACGTGTGAACTGCTCTCGGCGACGCGAACGCGCCTCTCCCGCCTTTTAATTATAACAATGACGGGGCACGCAATTCGCTCCGGCGAATATACAGCCAGAGTTAAAATAACACCTCACGCTTAACCCAGTTGGAGGACATCAAAAGCGTTCTACGCGCCTCTCCATTCAAGAATCGTACTCTGTTGCAGCGCACTGACGCTTGGACACGAGATCTGGGAATAGATTTATTGGCAACCATGCTGAATACATCTGGTTCGGAGTGCGTTTCCAGCAATGAATATTTACATCTTTGTCAGGCGTTACCGCCTCTCCCGGGACGTTGTCTATGGGTAACACGTGTTCAGATCAGAATGTGACGGGAAGCTTTAACTGATTCGAAGCTAAAACCTAATTAACTTTTATCGAATTAAATGAATGTACTGGAGAAGACTAGAGAGCTTGCACTTAATAAGTTACTTATGACAGCAATTATATTGCATGAGGGCAATTCTGGAGGCCTTGTAAGGACATTTGCGAATATTTTCTGTGTGATATTAATGTTTTGGGATTATGATATGATGAATAGGAGGGTTGTGCAGATTTATGGAAAAAGTGAACTTCCACTCGGAGGAAATCTGAAATATCAGAATTTACAAGGTAATGATAATATATAAATAGGACTAATAATTTATTTCTTAATTTTACAAATGAGTTTTAATTACTTTTCAAATGAAAGTATCATTTATACCCCTTGGATTGTTGTAAATTTCAAGTTTTTTGCTTTATGCTACAAAAAGATATGGCCCCTTTAAAGTATATTTTTATACCATAGTCTACCATAGTCATTATGAAATGAATTTTTCTGACTGTTTTTGGGAGTGACATTTAGAAAAAAAATTAATGAAAAAAGGCTATGTATGTTCTGACAGCAAGACATGTTATAAGTGCAGCTTATTGCGAAGTACTAACTTTTTTTGTATTGAAAAGCAGATTTAACGTGATGTTTTAACGTAGTTACCGATCGGAGTACTGACTACGTAAAAAGACGTTAACATAAATGGCGAGACAACAATATCTACATATATGCGCTACGTTGACATATATTTTACGTGAAATTATTACTGACTATACGTTTATGCTCAACATGATTTAACTTTATTTGTATAACAGAACGAACGAAATTTATATTTCGCAGATTTTAATTCATATTTAGGTACTTATAAACATTTAATGGTACATAATATATCTAATTAAACTTTTTATAAATATAAATTTTTCACAACCTAAGTTTATTACCTACTGTATCTTCCAAAATCGTAAAAAAATAATTGTAAAAATGTAAAATTCTATATAGAATTAGAAATTATTGATTTTTCGATTTACTTATGCTATAAGGTCTCCCATTATGTCGACTTTCAATATGGTAGGTAGGCCTTTGTATACTTTATTAATTTCTTAATATCTCAAGCCGTTTCTGACAAACAAGGCAGACAGACGGACGGAGAGACGGACCAACCAAATGATCATATAAGGGTTCTGATTTTTTTTTTCATTTTGAGGGACAGAACACTAAGATAGTGTTCACGTCTTTCCGAGATCATGTAGTTATATGTACTCGTACTATCATAGCATATAATTTATATAATATATTCCATATAGTGAAAATACTGAGGATATTTGAAATATATACTATAGTATATTAGTAATATATGCATATATAAATTACACAAGCGCAATAATTTTTAAAACTGTCTTCTTTAGCTTAGATTTATAAACATGTTTTATCATGTTTAGAAAGCCATGTTTGAAGGACTCGCACTTCATTATCTTAAAATAATGTTTGTGCAATCAATTGAGGATATCCTCATTAGATAAAGTTATGAGTTTGATTTACTTTTAAAATAAGGCAAGGTGCCTTCTACACTTGAGACATCTCGACCGCAAGATAAATACTGATCGAATAAGATCTTAAGCGTCTTGATCCTTTAACCACAGCACAGTTGGTTATACTATAATTGCTACTTAAATTATCACTACAAAAATGATTTTTTTTAACGATTGACAAATCTGTAACTTATATATAAAATTAAGTAAAGTAAAACACAAGAGATAGAAATACTAACTGATATCGGGTAGAACTTAAATACTTTATAATTCATAATAATTAAGAATAGCTTTTAGTAAGTGATAAGTTATCCTGTTTATTAGAGATCCCTAGTTAAAATTATTCCACGGTAAGGAGGTGCTGCCGAAAAAGATATTATAGTCGCATTTTACTAGTCATTTAATTGGATCTTTGAAAACAAATTTATCTTAGTGGTTTTTAAAAGAATCTGAAATTTAATTTTCAGGACTGAATTGTCATCTAAGAAACGGTAAACTAAATATTTAGCTTTCTACTTCGAGTATAGAGTGGTAATTTAATCAAAATCAGATTTCACAAGTGATATCCGTAAATGGATGTTCACTGTGACGCATGTAACTGAAGCAGAATATGCAGAGCGGTATGCTGACGTAGCATGAAAGGCGATAGTGCGAGCTGTAATCCGATCGCCAAACGAAGAAGCCGACGTCGCACCTATCGTCTGTCACCACTGTATTTCTCTCCAATCGGCTAATTGTAAGATAATAAAGCGACTCATTAAACACATCGCGCGGAGGGAAGATTCTTTACCGACTGGCATCTTTACATTAAGTGCTACTTCGTGTAGTCAACGCGATTAATACATTTAGATTATTTTTTCACCCATGTCTATGTATATCTCTTTCATTGTAATTAGCAAATTTAGCCCACTTCCTATGTCTATTTAATTATAATAATATATTTTCGACTGTACTAGTTACGGCGACAGGAGCCAACAGGAGACCCTATATGGATGAGCGAGTCGTTGTTGGATACGCTTGAACAGTGCGCTTGAAGAGTGACAAACTATACGACATTTTATAAAACAAAATAGCTGACGCTTTCTTGTTTAATCCAAAAAAAGCATCAAAATTGTAATCGAATACAAGTATCATCCAAAGATTCATAAAATTGTTTAGAATAATTGTAATAACTTATTTAGTCTAGTATAAGTACGTAATAAAATAACGACTTTAGAAGAAAAAACGTTTATTAAAAACAAATACACTCATCTTCGTAACCAGAAACAATAGATAGTATTGCTGACAGAAAACTTTTTTTTTCTTTTCAAATCTCTGTATTGCCAATGGGACCGGAGCTATTACTTTGACGTTGATGTTATGAAAATAGTGCTAGACTAAGCTCTCAAATGGTTCTACATCGGTCGATGCTACGTTGAATTTATTAGAAACCATATTGTTGATTTCTATTCCGGTTATTAACATTTACATTAATAGAAAATTAAAGATTTAAAAACGGAATTCTACAGTTTCAAATTAATTTGGTATTGTTTTTATGACGCTTTACTGCATTTACTGGATATTTTCTGACAGATATTTTTATACCTATCTAACATTATTATGTTTAACATTTACGACACCTATTCAAAAGTTCAGTGATAAAAATATAGTAATGTGGATTTTCCTATAAATAATAAAAACACACAGTCACACATGATTTATTTTAAAATGAAAAGTTAATATTTTACGTTTATACTTCAAGTTAAATAATGTTTTGTTTACTTACATTACGTTTAGACGTAAGACTTATAATAAATAACTTAAGTTAAACGTTAAAAAACACATGAAAAAAGTTCTCCGGAAGTACCAGCTACGAACATCAGTAATGGACCGGTACCCGGTCCATTACTGGTGTACCTGGCTTTCAACACTTACCAGTAACAGGCCGCCAGTAAGGGTGATTTCAAAATTTTTCTTGTTGTTAATAAATGAGGCAAAAATATTGACTTATAAATCTACATTTAGTCATCACAGGATAATAGAAACTTTTAACACTTCGCGTATATATTCTATCCTTTAAAAAAAATATTCCTCTTCATGCATAATATAAAATCAATGAGTTATAAGTTAGTATATTTGTACTGTAGTATATTTGGAAGATACTTACTTATAAGAAGACTTAAAGGCTCAATTTCAATCTTCGGTCAACGTTTGCCGCTGATGGTATTATCACTTCTTAAGGCATTAAATTCTTAAGACATTAAAATAACCTCTGTATTATCTGTTAATTTTGATATAATTCTAATTTTGATGTATTTTGCTTATTTTTGGCTCAAATTAAATATAAAACTAAATTTTCGCTGAGTAAACTGTTCTCTAGTCTGATTATGCGTTCATAGTTCAGTTTATTAATCAAATTTATCTTTTGCAACATAAGAGTTTTGGTTATTTCGGACTATAAATATTTTAAAAATTCTGTTCATCTTAGATCAATATCTTATTGGTGTTTACCTTTCTATATTTAAGTTTAGTCATATCAATGCAATAAAATCCAAATGAACCCAAATCGCCTGTTCGAACTACGTTTTAAATACAATTTTTGAGTTTGTTGATACTACATTCTAAAGTATAGGGACGAAATGTGTTCTTATAGGTTTTATCCAAAATATTCTACTTCCCAGTAATTTAAAGTTATTCCAAACTATTTTTAGTGGATTAAACACAATCGTTGATGAGTATGGCTTGAATTAGGACGCAACGCAATTATCTCTCTTCCATTTTGTAGAGAATTATACATTCTGTTTTTTCAGCTATGGACATAAAACTTTACTATATTTCTTGTAGTTGTTTCCTTATGTTTTGTTCTGTTACTGGGTATTTCACTATTATGAAGTTTCGTGCTATCTTATCTACCGATTGCGAATATGTTTTCAAGAAAGACTTAAACGATTTTTACCTCTTTTCTTAGTCTTGTATATTTTGGTCCGTAATACTCGAGCTTTTTCTGTCAATTAGATCGTGCCCAGAAAGAGCACGATCTAATTGACAGAAAAAGCTTCAAACTTAGCGCTTTCAACCATTATACTAACATAAAGTTTGTTTTTAGTAGTACTATGTTAGGCCTAATAGCTCAGTCGATATTTCCACATTTTATTATAAATACTAATTCTAGTAACTAAATTGTTGAGCTACATACGCCACTTTTTCCATTTCTCATGACTTCAATTGTTTTTCCCATCCATTCTGGGTACGGCATTCGTAGCGATCCCGTTGCTTTTATTGTTCGATCGATATCATACCTTAGAAATCCTCAAAGAACAATACAATAAATAAATTTTAGGCAAACTTGCAGAATGCAAACTTCCAAAAAACATAACGGAAATCATAGTTAGAAAGAGGTATTAGAACTTTGATTAATTTATACAAATTATTTTGCTCGAAGAACATTGACCTGGACACTTTTGGTGATCAGCCAAATAAAAATTTAAAATCGTTTAAAATTATACTGCAGTTTAAAATTACATAAATGTTTATAAGCACTACGACAGTACTACGAGAGCCATACAGATGTTGAGCTAAAACAATAGGTTCTCATAACAACCGGGCTATATCAACTTATTAAATAGTCTATCCACTTTTGCAAGCCAAAATATAAAATAACAAATCACGTTAATTATGGAAACATGGCCCGCTCGTGTTAATACACATCGGATAAAAGTTACAGTCAATTTGTTGTAATGAGATAGTGATATGTTTATGTAATTAAATATTTAACGCATTTTTTTCGTACTTTATTGATAATTTACATTAGGTTGTAATGTACCTATTAATAGTTTTAAAGGTCAAATATTCAATAAACAAATCCTTATAAGTTAAGGAGTTAATTTTACCAATATGAACAAGAAGTATGTACACTACTTACTTGCTGTGTATATTAGTAAAAACTATGTTAATAAAGCGAATTGGTATTGAGAAAGGTATATGGAAATAAACAATACGCGATTAGGTCACATAGAGGATTTGTTGAAAAGGGTCTCGGTTTTAATAACAAACGTAAGTATTCATATTTGAAAGAAGTAATAAAGGAAGAAGTATGTTAAAACCATACGTCGCTTCATTATCATGACTATATGGCGCTTCGTCATCAGGGAAAAATGACTCTTTGCTTATATGTATATTGTTTAGTTTGATTATTTTTGTGGGAATTGTCATTTTTCGGCGTTAAAGTTACTTGTTGAAGAAACATTTCATTATGAAATCATAACAGAGAATGCTGCTCTGGCTTCTGTTAATAAAATATCATTTTTACAAATATTCCTTACATCGTTATCAATTCTTTTTGCTATGAATAAAATATTCAGTTAAACGTGCACAAATCGCGCTGAAAAAAAAAATCGAAATACATTTTCGTTGACCGTAAATTATAAAGACAAATGCCCCTACCCGTAGCGATGTCCGTTACGGTCGGCGCGGCGGCTTCATTACAATCAGAATTCAGTTGGAATTGATGAAAAAATATAAATCATATCGAAATAGGTCGCCGTACTTCACGCCGATTCGGAGCAAAGGTTGTCAATTTTGATATACAAATAATTATCAAATGTGACGGGATGCTTTTATCTTGACTTTATGTTACTCTGTTTAGATTTATTTTTTTCGCAATGTGGACCAAAGAACGTACATTTTTCATATTATGGTTGGTCGCTGTTTTGCTTATCATCGGCGTGACCGCACGATTGCGGCCAGAGTTACCGTTGAATGTCGAGAAGCGTTCGTTTAGAGATACTCGTAAGTAAGTACAACGAAGTAGGTGAAACGTGGCCTTCTTATCATTTTTAATAGATACGGCAGGAACCGATATACGCATACTAGTTATAGTTGTGTCGATATTGTCGTAGACTTCCCAAAAGGTCCCAGAATTGTTCCTATCCATTTAAGACTATCTACAATACCTTCTGTTTATCGATTACTTCCTTTATTATTATAAAGGAATATGCCAGTTTATTTATTACTTCCTTTATTATTATAAAGGAATATGCCAGTTTATTTATTACTTACTTTATTATTATAAAGGAATATGCCAGTTTATTTATTACTTACTTTATTATTATAAAGGAATATGCCAGTTTATTTATTACTTCCTTTATTATTATAAAGGAATATGCCAGTTTATTTATTACTTCCTTTATTATTATAAAGGAATATGCCAGTTTATTTATTACTTACTTTATTATTATAAAGGAATATGCCAGTTTATTTATTACTTCCTTTATTATTATAAAGGAATATGCCAGTTTATTTATTACTTCCTTTATTATTATAAAGGAATATGCCAGTTTATTTATTACTTACTTTATTATTATAACGTAACAATACCCCGTCATTGGTTGATGATTTGCCTCTGATTTGATTTCACTGGCGATCCTGAAATGGAATCGGAAAGTGATTCCATTTCTGACTTTTTTTTCGTTCTAAGATGACGAATTAAAACTTACGCTGTCTTGATCGGTACTGGCTTCTTTTTTGAATATTTAGGCTAGGAGATATCGGTAGTAGTGTTACTATGCAACGGAAGCTGTGGCAGGAAACAGATTTCGCTCGCTGTAACTTTAAAAATCATAAAATATTTTTTTTTCATGAAACATTTTACTTCTATTACTTATCTACAACAATAAATGTAATGCGAAGTGGCGGAACTACGATCAAACCCGTTTCACCATAGAAGATATGTTACGCGGAAAAATCAAATAGATTTTTCCGCGTAACATATGAGAAATGTTACATATGTTTATATCTACACATTTAGCGTATCTTTTTTCTAAAGCTCGAATATATTTTAGGTAAAATTAAAGATACAATGGCAGATAATTCCTCGCTATCGTCTTCAATTTCCTAGTCAGTGGCAAAAGTGTTTCGTGTCGGGATCGAAGTTATGGTACCGTGCTCCGTCCGTGGTAAAAAAATCACGCCAAATAATTTTCCGGATCAGGTTATTATATTTGTAGACGAGCCCTTGAAACGTTGAGTCGCTTCTTCTTCTAGTCATCTGTTAACATTTTCGGGACATCATGAACCAACATGAACATATTTTCATGTGCAGTTCACTGGCAAAATATTTTGTATGCTGCGCTATAGTCTCAACTAAAATAATTTTTTTGAACATTGTTTTCAAGGAGGAGCATGGACATCTTTTGCGATGCTCGTTTTCAAGTGAAGTTCTCCCTAGAGTAAATTAATTTCACCAAAATACAACTGAGGAATATGGAGTATCAGAATCAGGCGTGTGTACTTCGTGAATACTTTTATCATACCGAGCTACATGATGACAGCTCTTCCTTTCTTTTTCTCCTTTTTTCTATTCTCACCTTCACCCCTCCTATGTAAATTAATGAAATTCCTATTAATTATACATTATTTACAAGATATTTGTATGGTCAACAAGGGAAAGCTTGGGGAGACGAAATCATATATATTTTACAAATTTATAGAATTAAAACACCCGTTTATCACCACGGAATTTTCGCAAAGGACTAGAATTGTTTGATAAAGAATGCCAATGGATGATGATTAAATATAAATTTCGTATTTAAAACTGATTACTAGTTTTTCTTTCTTAAATAATTGTATTCTTTATACTTAGTATTTACTGTCAGTTGTCTCATTTTTTCCTTCTCTCCTGCGAGAAATGTATCACATAGATGTCATTGCTTAATGCGATTATATCGCATCTGCAACTATTGAAATTGAAAGCGGAGTAGATTTTGTTTATATGAAAATGTATTCTCGACCCTGCAAAACCCATCTGGCTTGCAGCATCTCTGCACGATATTGTCTTACCAAAGTATTTGACACTATCCACTTGTCGCCTAACGACAATCGCGACTCCGCACAGGTTCAACGCTCAGCGGTGTTTAATTTATGCAAGCGTAACATTGTTTGAAGCGAGCCGCGGGCGCGAGCGACGCGTCTTCCGCGAACCGCTGCGCCGGTTGCGTCATCGCCCGCGCAGCCGGTGCATCGCTGCGAGAGTCGATCTCGGTTCGCGTGGCGACTCGCTAGCCTCTCGACTCGAATGCTCCATTTAATGACAAACGGACAGATCAAGGTTTATATAAATAGGTTATTGGCGTTGTTACTCAAATTAGAATGTGCGAAAGAAAAATGCAGTTCACGGTGGTGTATTTTTGTTACAAACCGAATACGCCTGGACTTTAGATTAAAGTATTATCTATATGTAGGTTTAAATGATTACACCGTATACGCACAGACGTAGAAATTTATTGGAAATCACTTAAATAACATATTACTTTATTATTAAACTTGAAGAATTATAGTCTATGCACAATTCATCTTTTGGCGACATTTAAAAAAAATCCGTATAATTTAAAAAGGAAATTTTTGATCCGAAATTTATTGAGAAGGGAAAAGTATTATGTGCTCTAGATCCTAAACTATATATAGATGTGATAGAAATTGATTAACAAAAGTTCTACGTTTTAATTTAGCTTTTTATGTTGAAGGAAACTGCGTGTTGCATACAAACACAACTCGGGATTTCGGACTTTTTTAAAATCGGTCTCAAACCACGAGTCGAAAAATCTTTAGTGATTATTTATTTAATATGGTACAAATATTATTAATTATTGATTATATTTTACTGGTTTAGTTTCGTCTAGAATAAAATCAGATTAATTCTAATTATGGCTAATAGCTGAGACTACCAATGAAATTACATTTTACGTAAGTTATGGTGGAAAGAAGTAACTGATGTCAATGACTACTCAAAAACACATTGTGTTAATGTCCGTTCAAATGATTCAATTTTATTCCAGACACCATACTTGTATCAAGACCGTACGGTAAATGAACTTAATGAGTTCAGAGCAATTATGATTACTACAAATTTCTTTTCTAACACGATGGTGACTTATATTAAAATGTTAATTATACTCCTTTATTAGTTGGAACCAATTGTTTGTTACTTGTAATTTATTTTTATAACCGTAGACAAAAATCCTTGATGTTGTTAATATATAAGAAATAACAAACTATTATTTTATTTATTAGAAGTAGAAAATCGTTGTAAAACGTCAAAAAAGTCCATAAAGAAAGCTTCTTAAAATTACCACAATGGAGATTAATAATTGCGTGTACAGGAAGGATAAACATGCTCAGTAGGAACAAGACCATAGAGATTGAATCTGAAAAAAAACTTGAAAAATAAGTATATACGAAAAATTAGCCATATGCATGTTGGAAAACGCATAATCGAGGCTTACTTATTTATTGATATCTCTTAAAATCAAATTAGTGCAAGTTAACCAAAATAATTTTAATTGAAAGTTCTAGTGAAATGCTAGTATCTAAATTTGTCAAATATTCTCCATATACGAGTAATAAATAACAAAGGGGACGGACTGATACACAGCATGCCACTATAAAATTGAATATTTCGCAAACTGTAAATACAACAAATGGCAAATAAGACCGCGATTTTATTCTAGGGATATTTCCTCTGATATCCCGCTCGATGGGATGGGCAAAAAATGGTTTTCTCGGTACTTTATAATTACGGAAAGACATTAATGCTTTTTTATATTTTCATAAGAATTAAAAATTGTAAAAATTTCACAGGTTATGGGGTTTGGTTTGAAAAAAATTTAAAAGATTTGTAGGTTAAGGAACACATCACATTTTTGTCATAGTAATAGGTACTATGCTGTTTGAGAATAATACACTCGAATATGGCTAAAAAATTTTCAGCAAATTTTTGAAATAAGCAAATTTTCCAAAAGAAAACGATTTTTTTTTAATTTATTGGGGAAATAATTGAGATCATATTACAAAATGAGCCAATTTTCGAACAAGAGAATAAATACTATTGATATTGAAGAATTATTCGAAAACAAAACAGGGAATTTACAATAAATTATCACATAATCGAACCGGAAAATGTAAGCCAAAATTGTCATGGTAATATTCAAACATTCTCCTGAACGTAACCCTATATAAAGTGTTTTTTTGCACAAAATTGATTCATCCAGGTGCAAAACTCTGCAAACTGTGAGGCCGTCTTGGGCGGATGGACTTGACACAGTTATAAAGGACACTCTTATTCCACTACGGAGACACTGATAACGTGATTTAGAGAAATAAAGAATCTCCTATTCAGAAGCAAAGGTATAAATACGTAAAGTGGAAAATAAGAAAATGCGCGTAAAATACTGAAAAAAACATAGGCGGATGAGGAATAAAATTGACGAGCTTAAATGCGTGTTACTCAAACAAATAAGTTAGGTGGAACAGAAGAAAACGATGGAGTCATTTTAGGTTATCCGAACTGCAGTTCAAGCACAGATTCACTAAAGCGATGCAGCGATCAGCTCCTTCGGCTATGAATATTGAATGATACGACTATTATTTCATAGAAACAAAAATTAATTATACAGATAATACAGTGCTTCTTTTATATTTTTATTATGGAAATTCTGTTTATGATAATGAAACTCTTAAACGTAATTATGATTAAGAACATATTGAAAATATTTTCTTAATCATAATTACATTTAAGAATAAAATTTTATTGTTGAAAAACAAATTATTCCTCAGTAATAAAAGCCCAAATCAAACAATGTTGAAGACCTGCGTGTTATTGAATAAGCTTGTTGGGATAGAACAGAGCGAAGTGGGTATCTTTACGTCTACAAGAAACGATAGGATGTTACGTACATATCAATTTGGTGAATTATAAATAAGTATTACTAGCAAATTGTTTTCAAACATCGAGTTATAAAACGAAACAACTTATGTTAATAAGCAAGAAAAAAATTTATTAATGAAGAAGGAGAGTTTGAAAACTACCCATATCTTGAATTATCAATTTACTTCCTGTCATTCGTTTTTATGCCCAATGATGCCATTTAAAAAAAATGCTTTTTTTCTACGTTTCACGTTTGAATTGTAGAATTTGTGGTAGTAGACAATCTATATAGTAGATCATTAAACATTATATGCTCCTCGCCTTTCCGTAAGCAGATAACAAATGAATTCAAATCGGTGTTTGGCCATTTCATCATGGTATGCAGTAAATTAATTACAGCGCAAATTGTTCTTCAATATCGTTGCGATGTTAGATTAAATAAACTAGCCGGAGTCCAACTACGGATGAACTGGAACGGGACTCGGAGTAGAGGAGCGCGTGCCTAATATGTCGGTACCTTTACTACCGGTTCTAAAGCTCAGCAACTCGTCCTTCTGCACGTGAGTACCAGACAGACGCAGCTCGACTTGCTTTATACCGTCGGAGTTCATCATCTAAACTTCCTCGCAAATTGGTGTAATTGTATCCATTGTTTCAAATTGCAAGTCAGAATGTAATAGACACATTACAATTATTTGAATGTCACGGTCGATTGGCCATAGTTTATACAATACTATTCGCCTATATTACCGATCTACATTTCTAACTCATTGTATATTATTAGGACAATTCTAGACAACGTTAATCGCAGGCTATAAATAAAGAGATAGAGAGTCAAAAAAAGTAAATATATAAAAGAAATTATTGTATTGAAGACCAGCAACTTTGACCTTGTCTTTTGAGAACTACTTTCAGACAACAAATGATATACTTATGTAATATAAAGTCATTGGTGAAAATTATCACAGATCTATGGGCACTTTGGAAAACTTAATTTATTCAGATACATAAATTAATTTCGCTAATTTACATACATGAAAACTTGTTTATTATCGAAAACTTGTTTTATTTTTTAGCATCGTCAATGGAATTTTACATTTACATATATTTACAAAAACACTTCGATTTCAGAGAATTTTAGTGTTCTATATCAAAACGGGGAAAACGGAAATTTTATGAAATCACCTCAGTACCTGTCTCTTATTTATTATGTTAATGTTAGGTATTTTGCTCGGAGACCATATTGATGAGGAAAATATTTGTAATCTTTATAAGAAGTAGCTGCCCATTTACTGACGTTAAGTACAAAAAGTTGAATGTTCATTTAGGGGAACAATTTTGAGGTATTTTTCATGGTCCTCATGTTAGGCATCAAAAGAAGAATTATTAAAAATATTGCGAAAAAGTTAATAAACAATTTGTTTAATAAATATATTTTTTAACGAAGTTCTAAAAAATCTCTCTAGTATCGCTATATTCTCAAACGACTCCAAAAACTGCCAAGAAAAGGAATTTAAATATATTATATATTTGGCGTTAATTTTGTAGAAATTCATTATTCACAATTATCTTTGCTAATATCCCACCTGAAGATGTTGTAATACAACGAAACCTAGGTCGTGGTAAAGAAATTAAAGAAAGTAGAAATAATACTACATCACGTAGTTTCATTTAATTGTGAATTTAAATATATTAGGAGTGTTCGTGATGAGGTCAATCGCTACAATGTAAGTTTACGTTATAACATTAATTATATTTGTATGCGTTTTATATGTACTGGTTCATGAATTTGCTCAATTTTGTAAGCGTGCTGGAGATTTTTATTGATTTCATTATATAATGCTTATAGTTTGTCCTGGCAATCCTTGCTTTTTTCTGTCGTTCCCAATTCGGCTATTACCGCTCAACGGTAACGCATCAATTATATCAGAAATAAATGTTTTGCTTATTCCAATCAGAAAGTTTTTCGTTTCTTAGGAAACAAGGAAAATTTTAAAATGGTATTAACTCTACACCACATTGTCCAATTCTCGAAATAACATGTAAGTTTACATAATTTTTTAAAATCTTAGAGTTTTTGCAGTTCGAAATAAATGGGTATTTATTTTATCGATGTCCCTATAATTTTAACATAGATAAAACTACAAAAATATTAATTCTTTCTTTCTAGAAGTGAATTTCTCTCCATTATATATTTATTTAGATTTATTAACAGTGTGGAATTTAAGTTACGTGGCTTTTCATTTTTTTAGATTAAATTCGATATGCATCGATCGAAAATAAAACGACTGACACAGCGACACAGCAATGGTTGTCTCTATCGACTAAGGAACTTTTGGCGTTCTTTGGCGTATTATATTTTCTCATATTTGTACTAGATAAAATACGAACAGATAAAGATGATGAGTTTATGACCGTGGCTTGTATTAAATAGTTACGATGTATATAGTGAATAATGTATCATTAGATGTTAACATAAATACGCAATGAATGACACAATAAAAATTGCTCTCAGAAACAAAGCTCATAAAATACACAATAAAGAAATCCATTATTAGTGTTTTCAAGCGGAAACTACAAATAATGACGGTCAAAGAAGCTCATTTATTTCGACTTTAGTTTAAATCTTACCCACCAAATTTATTATAAATCCATGTTTTCAAGCGGAAGTAACAAAAAATGAGAATAAAAAAGATCATTTCTTTTGACTTTAATTTAAATCTTATCCATTAAATTTATTAATAATTTTTCTTTTAAAGCGGAAATAACAAAAAATGAGGGTAAAATAAACTCATATATTTCTATTTCAGTTTAAATATTTCCCATTCAATTTATTACAAATCCGTGTTTTCAAACGGAAATAACAAAAAACGGGGATAAAAAAGATTACCTATTTCGATTTTAATTAAAATCTTATCCATCAAATTTATTATAAATTCGTGTTATCAAGCAAAAATTATAAACAAACCGGCGTAGAAAATCCATTTCTATTTTAATTCAATTCTGGTAAAGCATGATTACTTTTTCATCGACTTCTTTTAAATTGTATTTCTTTTTGCTTTAAAATTCTTCAAAAGTATTTCGCAAATTTAAATAAAGTTACCTACAGCAATGTAACTCTAGGTGATGATAAGGATATGATTTATGTCTAACATATTTTTTAGAAATTATTGACATTATAAATATGTATTTAATATGATTGTATAATATACATTTTATATAAATATGTATGTGTGTGTGTGTGTGTATATATATATATATATATATATATATATGTGTGTGTGTGTGTGTGTGTGTGTGTAAATGTGTTTGAAGTTTTTAGTGTATACTACCTGCTGCTTTTTCATTCACTATTTACATCAGTGTTGTTCTGTACAATTAAAATGTACATTTGAATATGTAAGTATTATAAAACATCATAATATTCTCATCACATCATAAAGTTCATTTAATGTCTGAAATAACTAGAAGTACAAATTATTTAATAAAACTATGACGTCGTGTAAAGAATTATTTTTTCAAGTTAGTATTGTTTCTACAGGCATATACTCCACCATTATCACGAGACCAATCTGCAATTTGTCGCCAAAATTGTAAAAAAAATATGTCACACATTAGAGGCCGATAAGAGAAGTGTGTCAACGGCAGGACGTCTGTGTTTCCGCTCCATTTATATTGTCCTCGAAATTTCCTTTCCACTAATTTTACAGCCCGACTGGACCGATAGCAACGATTACTAATTTTGAACCGTGATTCACACTTTAGGGAAGCTGTGTATGTAGAACATTGGTGAGCTATTTAATTCACAAGTATTGAATATATTTGGTGTTAATTTTGTAGAAATTCATTATTCATAATTAAATGAAACTACGTGATGTAGTATTATTTCTACTTTCTTTAATTTCTTTACCACGACCTAGATTTCGTTGTATTACATATAACGAATTCTATCGTATTACATTATCTTCAGGTGGGATATTAGCAAAGATCTATCTAGCTAACCTAGGTCGTGGTAAAGAAATTAAAGAAAGTGGAAATAATACTACATCACGTAGTTTCATTTAATTGTTCACAAGTATTCTTAACAAATACATTACGGTATATCGGGGACGAATTGTTGCCTGGTCTCAAAACCTTCTTGTTTTTTTTATAAAATAACGACGGCAGGACGTAAAACTTACGAGCCTTGTAGCACGTTAGAACAGGATATGTATAATTAAACGGTATTACGTTATTTATAAATACAGATAATTAAATTAATTTTTTTTTTTAAATATACCGCTAGTAACTGATATAAATATGCCACTGGTAATGAATATGCTAATTATAACAATTTAAAAAAATTGTGGGCTGTGTGGAGGTGGAATCACTTCGTTATTTGTATATTGGTCGGTCTGTCATAGGAATTCTACTCGCAGATGTATCAAATTGAAATTTGTTATAGTTATAGGAAATAATACAGACTTTACGCATAAAAAGTTGAATTTTCATTTTCGGAGATAAGTTAAAAAAAGGCAAATTAAAATTGATCAAACGAAAGCCTATTTAAAAGTCAGTTCAATCATAAATGATTCGTTTTTAAAGGGTTTTTTGTAACGACATTTCAACAAATCTTTTTAAAAATCGTTCGCTGTCCTGAAAGCTATCTATAAGAAAAATTTGAAAACCATCGATAATATTGGTAATGAGATCAACCGTAATATCGTATATCTATGAGTATCGTATAATTAAATAATTAGGGCACACTTTTGCACGAAGTTCACCTCTTATTCGATCGATTTTACAACATAAATACATTATTTTATTTGATATTATGGAGCGATTTTCATAACTCAGGAATGAATCATCAAGATATGAAGAAAATGAAAACATCTAAATCACGTACCATGAGATATTGTAATATCCGACAGAATAACAGAATTATTATTTTGTGACAGAAAGTGTATCAGTTACAAAACTTAAGCAGGTTTTTACAAATATTTTCAAATTGACTATAGATACAGATAGTAGAATTAATTAAAAGTTAAAATGAACTCGATCTAAAAAAAATAAGCTCGACTAATTTTACAACACCACTTAAAGGAAACCACAAATAGCACTTCGACTCAAACTTTTATTTATATTTGTGCATACAATTTTGAGTTTCATCAACAAACCAATATTAAATGAGACGTCTCAAGATAAACATTTCGTATTTCGGTATTATCATCTCGAGTTATTAAGCACTTATCATATATTATTATATATATTATTTATTAAGCACTTATATTAAGCACTCATCTCGAGTTATTAATCACTCGAGTTATTAAGATCTTAATCAACGGCGTACCGCGCTACTCGCGTTAAATATGGGCGTCCTAAGAACATCTGAGTATGTTAAACGCGATTAAAACGTTTGGTTATCGCGAGTTTTGGAAAGTTTTGACATATTTTTATGGGATATAATGAAACAATGAAGAGTTACAGAATAATTAATTGATAGATAAATACCAAATAAATGTTCTTCTTAAATGGTGATAATTTTTTGTTTTTACGTAACAAATTAAGATCCTGTAAGCTATTGCAGCTTCGAAGGTCGAAGGTCAGAAATATCAGACAAGAAATGAGCTTTACGGTTTAACCTTCGATTATAAGTAACGACTCTACGCAAACTCAATCGACGGGTGTCTACCGATTGATTCACCACTACTTGGTGATTTGAAGCTGCTATTTCTATAATATACTATATACGCTATATATATTTACTATTGTAGCAAATTCTAGAATTAAACTGGAAAAGTGTCTAAAACGTGTCGAGAGAAAAATGAAAGACATAACTTAGAGATATAAAGATTATGGATACAAAGGTTTTTAGTCAGTTTTACAGTCTATTGCAAAACATTCGGTTGACTACTAAAATACTATATTTCATGTTTTTAATATAAGTATTAAATAAGTATAAAATAAGTATTTTATCTTCAGAAAGATACTGAAAAGTATGCAAAAAATAAGTTAACTTTACCCCTATTTCTGAGACCACTGAACACGAAGTAATGAAAAAAAATAGTTTTTAGAAACCTACGCTAAACTTGTGGGAAAATTATAGCGATGATTCTAGATGTCATAATTTTTGAAATATGCGTAGTGCATATTTCAAAAATTATTTTACGTCCGTGAAAGACATAGTAGGCAATATATTTACGTTGTGCAAAATTAATATTTGCAAATAGTTTAACAGAAATACAATGCACCCTTAAATGTTTATAAGTGCTTAAATGAGTAAGGAACCTTCGTAGTGAGAGTTATACTCGTACTTGAAAGATTTTTAAATCTATAAGCACAAGGCAAGATTAACGTAATGATTAAGCTATATGAGCTTGCCGTTAACACCGGTAAAAATAAAAGCTATTTACAATAGTTGAGGTCTTCTGCAGAATTCTCAAGATTAATAGAGTTCCCGGTATATGAATGATTTGTATTATAATTAATCTTTCACTGTCTTTATCATATTATGTACACATAATTCGTTTGTCGCATACTGTAAGTGTACAAAGAATTTAAACATCGTTTCGTGTACCGAAGGAGTCAGTATAACGCGAAGCGGTCCCGTCGGTGAATGAATGAATGGGAGACGGCGGTGACCGCCATCCGGTGCGTGGGCGCGTATCTCGCGCGCGCGATACGATTTCGCGTGCGGGCTGACTATATCGCGTTGCCACACATTTTATTTTAATTTATAATCAGTTACATCGAACATATAATGGCGACGTGGCAACAGGCTTTTATATCATTTAGTGTTTACAGTGAGTCATAGACGATTAATCTAAGAGCTCAAAGCTCAGATTCCAAGTTAACGGCGACCGGTATCTGTTGTCGATGTAGAGATACATCTGTCAGTAAAAGATGTCAATGCATATAAGAGAAAGAAAATTTATGTAATTATGAATGCTTTTTAAATATAATTTCGGTGGGATATTAGTAATTTAGAACATTATGATTAAATCACATAAATAAAACTATGTTAGTACAGCTTCACAGAAAAACTTCACTCCTAATTTTCAATCTAATTTAAAATTAAAACAATAGTACACAATAGTTCCTTTTACAAACGGTATGTGCCTCTAATTTCTCTAAGCTCCCTGCAATTCGTTTATTGTAATTAACCTTGTTTTTATATATATATATATATATATATATATATATATATATATATATATATATATATATATATATATATATATATATATATATTAGAGGTATCCTCTTGAACCTTTTCAGTAGTTACAGCACTCAATATTTAAAAAATGTGCAAAATATATATAACATACTGGGGTAAATATAACTATCTGGAAAAAATAGGTATGCTCTTGGGTCATCTTGCAAAAATATGTGTAATCTGTTGGTCTTCTATTATATAAATAGTAGTAAAATCAATAAATTATATCTATTCCTGCACAATATTGGTATCAAAAAGTGCAAAACGAACGAGCCTAGACTGTAAGACCAAGGCTGCCTACCTAGACTATAAGACCAAGGCTGAATTATTTCATTACTAGATAAAAGGCTACAAGACATGATTCTCTCATGAATTCTTCTTTTCATTGAAAACGTCAGTGGAAGAAACTGACAACGGTCTCCACTGACGATGTTACATACATAACGTACTTTTTACATGCAAAAGTTATTTTATATACAAAGATACGTTTTCTCATAAAAAAGATATGAATCAATAATGATAAAGTCGTAAAAAAGGCATACGCTGTTAAACGAATGAATGCAGTTTCACTTGACAAAATTGTTCAAACCAATTTTCTGTACCATCCCTTCACCGCAAGGTGAAGGGATGGTACACGCTATGGATCTATAGATAAATGTCAATAAAAAATAAGTCCTTCACAATTGAAACGTGCCACGGCACGATAATGCCACCGACACATATTTCATAGATAAAGCTTCATTGTCAGCATAATTCATGTTAATTAAAGTGATATTAATAATTGTTCCGCGAATCCAGTATCAGTGATGTAACTTCCTGAATCTAGCCGATGCGTGAGAACACCGCCGTTTGTAGCTGGCCAGCTTATCGGCGTTGGGCGCTGGACGTCTGCTTCGAGGCAAATTAAATAAAGTTCAACTATATAAACCCATAAAAGTCTGTGGATCTGATTTTATTTATTCCAATGCGATGTTATCGGACGAAATTTTAGCGAATTATTTTTCGGGAATATCGGATGTGTCATAATATTACGACAGATGTATTTGATAACAGAATAGCGAGTTAGACATTTTTATTTGTAAATAGTTTTTCTCATAAGAAAACTTTTTATTTCTTGAAGTTCGAACTTCTCTAGGGTTTGGTAAGTGGAGTGGTTTGAGACACGACGGGTACGGTTCATCAAAACAATATTTAGAGAAAGTGAAAAATAGTTTATCACCCTCGCCCATTTAATTTAATTCATTTCAATTTAGACCTATGTCAGATATTTAGCTTTGACAAATACTGCAAATCGTTTTGGCGGACAGGTTATAAAATACCATTAATGTGATTGTCTCGTCGTTAACTTACGGAATAATGATATAAATGTCCTATTGTCCTATCGGATTTACGACTCATGACTTTTAGCATTAAATTTCGTGCGTGTGTAGTTTGAGCCTTAACAATAAAAAAATAAAAGTATACTTTTCCATATGTCTCTATGAAACTGTAAGAATCAGATAATTATCGTTTTTAAAATGCGATGCTGAAAGTAATTATTGAACTCGAGTATGACTTATGTTCTACAAATATATAACGCACTTTTAGAACGAAAATGAATCAACTCAAAATCATATTTTTTTAAAAATAACGTTTAAAGTCGTAACATATAGCGTGTAACTAAAATTAGCGCATAAGGTGGTCAGTGATAGCAATTAGCGCGGAAGGTGGTTGAAGAATAGTAATTTAGGTATCGTTTTATTCTATTAATTCACTTTCTCATTTTTTGAGTTAAGTGTTTTTCATTCTAAAGTAGTGATATAGACTGTGATTCATTATTTGTTTAGTTTATACAGAACAAATCTCTTTGTCGTACTTATAGGGTGGAACGAGCTTATTTTTTTATAAATGCGACGCGTATCGACGCGCCGATGGACAGAATCGGATTGCCTTGACGAAACGCGCCAAACACTCGCCCGCGCCGGTTCCCGTCGTTGCTATCTCTAGCGGACGTTATTGTTCGTTACAACAACATTCAACACAACGACCTCTGACCTAAATTCTGACTTTTCGTTATAGACATAGAATCTGAAAAAGTTTCAGCGTTACTAGTAGCGTAACGGTTACGATACAGGTAACCGTGAAAACGATTCAGATTAATAAAGAATAGGAATAAAGCTATATATTCTTAATAAGTTATCTTTGACCTACCGATATCTAACTTGCTTTTTATAAAAATAAAGAACGGCGAAAAATTCACATTTAATTTCATTTGCATCTTTGTTCAATTATTCAATCCAGTATTTGAAGACAACATGAATAGAAATAGCTTTTATTTTCCACAGGCGTGTATGATAACATTTTTAATAACAACTACTTCTTTATAAATCTGCATTACGACTCAACTGCATTTAGAGATGTCTCCTAAATGAGACTGTTGTGTAGGCCGCAATTATTTAAAGGGACGATCCCTTTACCGTATTGATAAAAAGTACATAGAAACTGACAAATGCAATGATTGTCACAATCATGCAATAACAACTGTCACGGTTTTGTAGCAGTTGTTATTGCATAATAACACCAATGCAACCCAAAACAACCAACATAAAAAGACTTGATGTAAATAAAACTCGGACAATTAACTGATAGGCGATATAAATCAACTTCAATTGAGAGATGCAACATTTTAAAGATATTTTAAACGTCTCTTCACTTGATTTATTGGATTATAATCAAATTTCATTAGCTTTAGCCCGCGCGCAATGAGAACGGCTGCGTCACTCATCTTTCATTAATAACGATGGAAATTGTTTAAGTTTCAACTCCCTGTTGCGACAACGCTGTTATTTAGTTTGTAATGGCGTCGTGCGGACTACTTATTGCTCGTAAGTCATTTGTATTTGATCTTAGAGGATACACGATTTACCCAACAGTAGGTGCTTCTATTGAATTACTTTAGCGTTTTTTATAAAAACGAATGCGTTAAAAATTCTGACGCATTACAATTTTAAAAAATTACCGATAATAACTCCTAATTTTTAACATGAAGTTATTAATAGTCGTCATATTACTTGCAAGACATTATCAGTAGATGTCTTATCTTAAAAATTGACTATGAAAAATCGAACACTTAATAAAATTTTGATGTAAATTAACTTATTTGACTTTAAACGAAGATGAAAAAAACCAATAGAGAAACAAAAAGCAATCGTTTTATCCCATACACATAGACCACACCTGTGCCGCAGAGTTTAAAAAGGTTTCGATTACGAGCGCCGAAATTATAAATGCAATACTGACTTTATTTTTCTATTTCTAACTGGCCGACAGACTGCGTCTGTCAGTGAGTTGTAAATGAATGATAATGGCCGCATATTCATTTACGAAACCCAATAAAAATAAATTAAATTCAAATGACGAAATGACCGAGCACTGCACCATTTTTCCTTCCGCGAGCGCGTGCCGGCGATAGGGCTTGGCAGCCCTACGATTGACATACTGACAATCTGTCATGGGTAAACGATTTAAGTAAACGATTTTTACATTTACCCATGACATCTGTCATAGGTAAACGTAAAAATGGACTTAGTACTTGTATAGTGAACGCATGCAGCATAAGCGTTTCAACATTTACAAAAATCACTCACAGGTTTGAATCTTTTTTAGGATTACATAATTGCTATATTAGGAAAAAAGTAGAAACAGACTGCATAAACCTATCCATAAACAAACTCGACTGCAACTGAACCACTAACAAAATATGTGTATCCACGACGATGTCTTACATAAAATTTAATCTCAAAAGGCATGAAAAGATGTGTGAGACTGCGCATACCACTTTCTATTCTATTAGGAAGAATGATGGAAGAAATAAATCGAATATGAAACTAAAGTTGATCGTTCAGCAGGTCGTGTGCTATATTCATTTTTTTGCTTCAACTTAACAACTTGATATAAACTGTTCTCTTAACTTTTGTACATAAAAAAACTATACCTTTCCAGGCATTAGACGTGATAATGTTTTGAGCGTTTTGAGCGGATGGAATAATTTTATTAACAAAAATGGATATTCCAATTTGTAATTATTAAATATACTGTATAAGTTAATTTACATATATTTTAATCTCATTTATCAACTTTTTAATTCTTGAATACATAATTAATTAAGAAGAAACCACAAAAGTTTAAAATTTGTCACAATAAATCATTGAAATATATTATGTAACTTACATAGGTCAACAAAGCGCGGTATTATTGATCCGATAAAATTTAAACAATTCGAGTGTTTGTGCTTTCAAGTACATTATTAATCTTTGTTTAACGCACAATTGCGTTAGAGATACGTGAATGTGGTGCGGTCGGATTAATTACTTTGTGTGTTAAGAAGTGTTTTTGTATATTTTTGCTAGAAAATTCTAAGGCATTAAAATGCCCTTAAATAATATCTAATAAAAAATTCAATGAAATGTGTACTTGCCAAAAATTCGTTTGCTTTGCATATTTGTTCTATTTTAATAATTTATGGAGAGTATATTATTGTCACCGACAAAAAACAGCCGGCTGACTTTGGTGCCCGTCAGATTTTTGTGTCAAACGTTAAATACCTTGGATTAAATATTTTTTAAATTCCTATTTTGCCGAAAACTATATCAAATATATTATGAATCAACTCATATAATATAATTAATAAAACTAAATAAAAGAATCATGTAAATAGTTAAAAAATTATTCATTTCTTGTTTTAATGACTCGCAATAGAAGAACAAATACTTGATACAGATTGGGCACGTTTTTATGAACCGAGGTGTGTTGTGAAGTGATGAAGAAAAGCGTATTATGCATAAAGATCATTTTTATCTTCGATTTTTCGTTCGTTTAATATTTTTTCTCTAACATAAATTTATAATCGATTTAAACATTATCATAAATTGGTTGAACATATTTATTCTCTAAGGTTTTACACAGATATGCCAAGTAAATCATACTGATACAAACAATTAAGTATTTATATAAGTAGTTATTTTTAAATGTGATGCGATGAAAATATTCATTTCAAACCTAAATATTTATTCAATTTTATTCTAGTATTTGGAATGAATGATTTTTCCTCGTTTCTATGTGATGAACTTGATTTGTACGTAGATATCAATCTGGTAATTAATAAAAAATACCATTTATAAGAATATCTGACTTCGTTTACGTAGTACAGAATATGAGTTTTAAATGTCTTTAAAAAAACTTTGATGTGCTTTTCAGTATTAACACATGCCTTAAGCGTTCACAAGCTTAAAGCGTGTGAATTGATTATATATGTTTATCTTCAGATTTGAAAATGTTTACTTCCGCTTCAAAATATAAACATCGTGATGCTTCTTTAAATATAAGTTTGCGTTGCATCTTGTCGTAACAAGGTTTCTGTTTCAGTATCCTGTTGAATGAAATATTCAAAAATGTAGAATGTCGAGTTTAAATATCCGATTTTGTCTATTGTCATAGTTATTCTTGGGAATTGTTTCCTTCTTTTCATAAAATTTCTATGTGTTTAGAATGGATGCGAAATATTCTATTCATCTATACATTACGTACGTATTGTCAAATTAATGACATATCATATTACTTACGTTTGCACATAGCTTTCTACATGTCTTTCACGCATTTCTATTATATCTTATGACCACAAAATTTACTCATTTTATTTTATAAATTTAGTGCTCGTTAACTCTCTTCCGTCACATTGTCGCGTCTCTGTTGCATCGTTAGTTTAAATAAATCGACATTAAAACAGGCAAATAAAAGAACACACTTTGAATATATTATTAATATTATTTGGTTGCAATCACCTTTAATTACAACCCAAAATGATATGTAAAAAGGGAATCCTTTCGTGATGAAATTGAATTTAAAAACACATATTGCCAATACTTAATTACAAAGTACACTGTTTACACATAAATTAACCGACCATTGAATTTTACATTAAAATTTAGCCCTTTTATTTTTTCATTATATAACTGCTTAAAAGAGTTTGTCGCTCTATGTTTCAAATATTTTATATACCTCGACGAGCACTAAATTTTCATAATTATTTCTTCATTGTGAGGCAGCTCTTAAAATATTAACGTTTATGAGCGCACGAGGGAGTACTCGCATTACGTGTCGATTGTAATTGCCTTGAGAACCATTTATAACAATTAGTCGTAGTTAAACCGAGATATTTACTACGGGAATGTCGTGTTGTAAGATCTTTATATTTCGTATATCTGATTTTCTGGTTAACTATTTACAGCATGGCCGGACAACTATTTATAACATTTGAAATTCGGTGAGGTTTGATTTTAAAACGAAATTTTGGTTTCAATAGAAATTAACAATGCACTTAGGTGTTAAAGTGTGATTGGGTTGCTCATAATAAGACTTACTACAATCACTTCAATTGCAATATAAGAAAAAACAGGTGAAAATTATTCTTAACAGTAATTTATTGACCATTTAGTTACAATAAAAAACCGTACTTTAAATTACGTGGTGCGAATTTCGCATATAAACAATATGGCTTAAGGTGAGTTTGTTTGTCTGTTTCGAATAATCTTACAAATGACTAAAACCGGTTTACATAGTTTTCTCCCTTAAAAAAATAGTTTCGCTTTCTTTTCTTTCTGTTATGTATGTTTTTTCGTTCGTTTGCTGATGTTGCAATAATAACAAAAGGACAGTCAATGGTTTTTGTAATGAAATAGTTTATTTTAGTACTTAAACTGAAACATTTCGCCAAACTTATATCTTAAATGTATTTATTTTGCAGCAGCCACACAACATTATTAAAAAGTGATAATAATATTAATAAAGGCTATGTTTGTTTTTGGCTTTCTTTTATATTCGTATACTTAACAAATAGTAGCAGACATTATTTCGGTACACGCAACTTCTTTTAGGACAAAAAGTTAACCTTTTCGTTAATATTACGTGATTTCCTACATTAAATATTGTTTAAAGTATTCTTATAATATTTTTGAAGTTCAGTTTCGTATGTGATTGACTACATGGTTGGTGTATTTTTTCCGTTAGTTTCATCATTCTCAAGAACCCATCCTCTATACTAGTTCTAATCCGAACTTTAAATTTTGTTTCCTTGACCTAGGATTATATTTAGATAACTTACTCACACTGCTGATTCGCAAAATAACATGAACGTGCGGTATAAATAGTTCCCGCTAAACGCATCGTCGTCCTTAGCTTTGCAAGGATCTTTTGGCAAACGTATACTTTCGGAGGATTTCCTTTGTTCGAATAAATGTTTCGTATTTGTGTTTCGCTCCGTAACCAAATCGACTACCATTTCAAGGCGCTACTAATATTATAAATGTGAACGTTTTAATTTGTATGTTTTTCCCTTATAAGTTTGCAACAATGCTACGAATCATTACTAAATTTGACATAAGTTGATACCGTATGTGTGTTACTCTTGCAGATTTGAATGTGTGGACTGCAAGTATCATAGAAAGTGCGTTTCGATATTTATTAATCAATCAAACTGAAGTGGCGGTAAGAAATTTTCAGGAAACTTAGATAAATATTTTTTTTATCTCAAGCATAATTCCTGTAAAATTTAACTCGTAATGTACAATACACCAATATATGGTGCGACATGTTTATTAAATCGCATTATTTATACATAGATGGTGCAATAGTCTTGTTGGAGCGATAAGTCCTGTCTCCCTAAGCGAAAAATATGTGCGCGCTGTAATTATAAAACAATTCGTAAAACCTATTTCTTTTAAATATTTTCTTATAATTAAAATCGAAGAAGGCTGAACTGAGAAATATTTCAATGACACAAATGTAAAGAACGAAAATATGTCTGAGCCAAAATACTTACGAGTATGTCGAGTTAGGTACAGGCACATGGTGTACTGTTATCGATGCCTAACAAGCTTAAAAGGGAGATATGCCTAACCAGCTTTCGTACTGAACATTTTCCTGTTTTTTGTTTGATATATTGTATCTATATATAATGGTGTTCCAGTATATATTATTCTTCATTATAAAGTAGTATGGCTTTCAACAATTCTACGTCATTGTACAGAAAGTCTTAAAAAGATTTCACATTTATGTTGCACAAAGAAGTTTAACAAAAACAAGTCTTCTATTTGTTTTTATTAAACCTCTCTGCAAAACAAATATGAAACGTTTTTAACACTTTCTGTGCAAAAATACAGAAAGTGTTAAAAAAGTTTCATATGAAACTAAGTATTTGACCGTTAATATAGGAGTGAAGGCAACTGTCATATGTAAGGACAAATTCGAGGGATAAATAACTTTCTTAGACTTTGAATGGTAGGAGAAATTGTATTTTAGTATTAGATTCGAAAGTACAATTATACTGCTACGTTTTATATACGTCCATTAAATATACTTCTGGGCGTTTTGGGCTGTCGTATATCAAAATGAAAAAATACGAGAACTCTGTTAAGGTTGTTGCTAAGAATGTCCCGTTATCATTCGTACACAACTGTTTTCGTTAGAAATCGGTTGGCATAGAAATATATATATGTATATATATATATATATATATATGGCATAGAAATATATATATATATATATATATATATATATATATATATATATATATATATATATATACATACAAGGTGACAAGCAAAGTTAAAATTAGTAAATAGTATAATAGACTTACTTTGTAGCTTTAAATGTTTATATGCGCTTAAGTTGTATACGGAACCCTTTTAGTGCCAGTTCTATTTATTCCACTATGTACACCAGTTCTTGTACTTAATAGGTTTCAGCACAACGCACCGAATCATTTTGGTTGGCCATCGCGACGACAATAGCCAACCATCCTGACCCACGAGTCGACTTTGTTGACCACAGAGTTGGTCGTACTCTCGAAGTGCAAGCTGCAATCCAATTTGGGTCACGCATCGTTTTGTTCCCGACAGGCGCGATGATTTAAGATAAGTCGGCCGACGACGCGATAAATAAATGTACGAGTGCATTGTTGGGATGCTCGCGCGCCTCGTCACCGCCGCCATGGTCCAAATATAGCTTGAAGGGCCCGTGTCGTCCTAGCTGCTTGTTATTCTGTATTGGTACACAAGCATACACTCTACCGCATATAGGGCTTATATTTATTGCGGGATGGGAGGCGATCGAAATGACTAAGCATTTTAAATTAGATTTTTCAGATGAAGACGTTGTGTTGAATTTGCTTAGATAGTTATCTGGTGTTTCGCTAAAATTTGTATCAATTTTCGGTATATACCGATTACTGATGACAGACACGCCGATATTCCATAAAGATGTATCTGTCATCAATAATGAGCTATTTATGCAATAATTTATTTCTTATCTTGACTCAATGACCATTTGTTTGCTTGAAGTAATTGGTTTTTATCATGTTTTTAAAGTGAATATAAAAGGGTTTAAAATCTATACGTGTTTTGATTAATATGGGAAAAGAGCACTTTCCATGATGATTAGTATCCTAAGTACCTTCTCAGAGCCATAAAAGGAATGGAAGTAGTAGATAAAACATATATAGGATTAATCTAGCTGCGGTGTTGAAAGTATGGTGTTCTTTATTTCAATATAAAGAAGCCAAGCGGAGCTTGCTTATTTCTAAATATTTAGAGACTAAGTTGGGTTTATATAATTGTGTATAATTTTATAAATTTAAAAAGATACAAATATAAAAATTTCATCCACTAATAATGCAGAGACCACTATTTTTACGCCACGTTCAGTGTGGCTTAGAGAGAAAGATAGGGTCGCGGACGTCATAAAACGTATTGCGAAGCTAAAATGGCTATAGGCTAGTCACGTCTCTAGAAAGCAGGACTCATAGTGCAAAGCGCTCGTGGAATAGAGACTGTGGGGCTAAAAATAGTCACAACGAAGGCCAAATGTGCATTGCTACAATGATATCAAAAGAGAGAAATGTTTAAAGAAAGCAGAAGATCGAGAAGAATGGTATAGACTGAATGAGGCTTACACCTGTGCAATGTTATATATATATATATATATATATATATATATATATATATATATATATATATAAAAATATATATATGTATGTACATAGATGATTACATATAAAAAAATTAAGTGTGCCTTCATTTTGGACTCTTTTACCCAGTAATTCTTATTAGATTAAAAAGAAAGGGAAATTCTGAAAACAAATATAAATTTTCGAAAATAAATGTGATGTCGATCTGATGATAATAACGTTTCCATCTGTTTAAATTTAGCAATTGTTTATTTTTATACATTATGTGTATATGCAACCCGGCACCTGATAACAAACATTACGTTAAAGGTAATAAACGAATAAAAAAAACTACACATGGCTTATACTTCAAATGCCAAAGCATAAAAATTAAATTCACCACCTTCGGCTTCGTGTCGCATAACGGTATCACAGATTGATCGGGCGAGTCGATCTTCTAACGGCTATACTTTTCTTTCACGTTTCTAATATATTGATTATCTCTACCCTATTGAGTATTCATCGTGTGGCCACATATCGGTTCAATGCATTAAGTATAGGTGAGGTGCGCGCCGTCGAACTTCTTACCGGGGGTCGTCATTAATGCCTTACATTACTCGAGCCGATAGATCTCAACATTTACGTAAGCGAGATAACACTATCTGCTTTAGACACAACTAACTGTATCTTTATTTATCTCCTTTATATAAGTTAATCCGACATAACGTTGCATCGGTTGTGCCGTACTGTGTAAACATAAAATATGTTATACTATAAATATTATATAAATTTTGTGTATTATGCTAATAATATTGGTGAAGCCTGAATATGATAGGGTATATTTATTTTATTAGATTGTATAGTGAAATTCAAATTGATTTCAGCAACGGTTCGCTCGCTGAAAGTTTCTTGCCTATAATAAATGATAATAAAGTGTAAAAATATGTGCATTTTAAATAATCTAATTTTATTTCATATATTTGAAATTTAAATTGTATTACTCGGTGTAATTATGGATACTTACCTCACATTTTCCAGTCATGCTATGGAAATCTGCCAGAAATCTTACAAGGACTGGAATTAATTTTGGTCATGCATTTTTTTAAATTATTAAATCATCACGTTGATAACCCTCAATCTCGACTTTAGTAACGTTTTATCTGAGAGGACCATGTCATAGTAAATTTCACCTACTTAGAGCGCGCACGAATATCCTACAGCGTACAGCGTCTTTGGCACACTCACGTTTCTCAACACAATATTATGAGATGCACCCAGTTTTATATTTTATCTGCTCCATTGGCTGCTTCAAGAATGGAATATGAAGTTGATTGGTGAATCACGACTGATCACTAGTTAAAGTAATGTTTATTCTAGTTGTTGTGTGTTCTGTCTTATTATTTTTTATAACCATTTGTTCTTATATTTTCCACACGTCCAACGCTTTGGGTATTTGGGCATGGGGTTTCCAAGAAATAAATAAATAATACATAATTTGATCAATGTCATCTAAGAATTCTCTTAATATCCTGTTATCAAAGAGAATAGAAGTAATTTATTTTTCCTTACTTCCTTGATTCAACTTCACTTTTCCGTGTGTAATTCCCCTAAAATCTACTATTTATCCCATATTCTGTTTCCATTAAATTTCAATCACAGTGGAACATGGTAGGTAGTAGATGTCATTTTTATTTGCTATAACAGTAAAGGAAGCCAAACCACGATCCGGATGTTTTTCAATGAATTCGAGCTCTGTTGAGATGACAACTGTATGGATATAAATTAATAACGAATGTGATTGGTATCAGCCAATAAAAAATATGTTTCGCTTAACTTACCAAGTTTTAAATCGAATGTAAACGGAGTCCAGTAAACATAGTGGCAAAAGTCAATCCGATAATTTTTTTGTATGCGTAAATAAAACCTTCATATAAACAAGTTAATGGAGAATTTCATTGCGTATGTATCAGGTGGCTACTGAATACTGTTAAACGTCGCAAGAAGTAATATCATTATTATTGAAATGAAATATTTCTTATTATTTTTTACAAATCGAGTAGCCATATTTAACTGAGGAATAATTTTGTTGAACGTGTGACGTATATTTTAAAAACAAATTTATGTATATATGATGCACCTGTTGCCTAATTGAATATCCTTTCTATGGCAGGGGAATTGATGATTTTAGTACTTACCATTGGCTCTTTCGTGACACATCTACGAGAAAGAATTTAATGTTTTTTATTACTATTAACCCATATTTATCCGCATCAAACATACTGAGATATCATTTTGTTCTTTTCTAGCTTGTTTTTATCACTTCACCTGTATACGTAAAAGAGTTCTTTATTGAAATAAATACATTTGATTTTTGTAAATCAAAGGGAATCGGAAGGCCGGAAAGAAATCCTTGAATTTATTATATCTAGATGTTACATGTTACTTATATAAAATGTACTTAAAACATGCTTCCGATAGCAGTAAACAAGTCGCCAAATTTATTTATCATATAAAAATATACCTAAAATTTTAATTCTGCTAATCAGATAGGTTTGTGATTAATTATACCTTACTGATTGCCAAAATGTTTGTGTACTAATTGTCAAAAGGTTTGTGTACTAATTTTCGAAAGGTTTGTGTACTAATTGCCAAAAGGTTAGTGTTCTAGTTTCCAAAAGGTTTGTGTACTAATTGCCAAAAGCTTTGTGTACTAATAGTTAAAAGGTTTGTATACTAGTTGCCAAAAGGTTTGTGTACTAATTGCCAAAAGGTCTGTGTACTAATTGCCAAAAGGTTTGTGTACTAATTACAAAAAAAATTGTGTACTAATTGACGAAACGTTTGTATACTCATTGCCAAAAAGTTTGTGTATTAATTGCCAAAAGATTTGTGTACTAGTTGCCAAAAGGTTTGTGTACTAATTGCCAAAAGATCTGTGTACTAATTGCCAAAAGGTTTGTGTACAAATTGCCAAAAGTTTTGTGTACTAGTTGTGAAAAGTTTATGTACTAATTGCCAAAAGGTCTATGTGCTAATTGCCAAAAGGTTTGTGTACCAATTGACGAAAGGTGTGTGTACTAATTGACGAAAGGTTTGTGTACTAACTGACGAAAGGTTTGTGTACTAATTACAAAAAAAATTGTGTACTAATTGACGAAACGTTTGTATACTCATAGCCAAAAGGTTTGTGTATTAATTGCCAAAAGATTTGTGTACTGGTTGCCAAAAGGTTTGTGTACCAATTGACGAAAGGTGTGTGTACTAATTGACGAAAGGTTTGTGTACTAATTGACGAAAGGTTTGTGTACTAGTTCCCAAAAGGTTTGTGTACTAATTTCCAGAAGGTTTGTGTACTAATTGACGAAAGGTTTGTGTACTAATTGCCAAAAGGTTAGTGTTCTAGTTTCCAAAAGGTTTGTGTACTAATTGCCAAAAGCTTTGTGTACTAATAGTTAAAAGGTTTGTGTACTAGTTGCCAAATGGTTTGTGTACTAATTGCCAAAAGGTTTGTGTACTAATTGCAAAAAAATTTGTGTATTAATTGACGAAATGTTTGTATACTCATAGCCAAAAGGTTTGTGTATTAATTGCCAAAAGATTTGTGTACTAGTTGCCAAAAGGTTTGTGTACTAATTGCCAAAATATTTGTGTACTAGTTGCCAAAAGGTTGGTGTACTAATTAACGAAAGGTTTGTGAACAAATTTCCAAAAGGTTTGTGTACTAATTTCCAAAAGGTTTGTGTACTAATTGCCAAAAGATCTGTGTACTAATTGCCAAAAGGTTTGTGTACAAATTGCCAAAAGGTTTGTGTACTAGTTGCTAAAAGTTTATGTACTAATTGCCAAAAGGTCTATGTACTAATTGCCAAAAGGTTTGTGTACCAATTGACGAAAGGTGTGTGTACTAATTGACGAAAGGTTTGTGTACTAATTGACGAAAGGTTTGTGTACTAGTTCCCAAAAGGTTTGTGTACTAATTTCCAGAAGGTTTGTGTACTAATTGACGAAAGGTTTGCGTACTAATCGCCAAAAGGTATGTGTACTAATTGATGAAAGGTTTGTGTACTAATTGAAGAAAGGTTTGTGTATTAATTGACGAAAGATATTGTGCCTTTTCTGGAATACCAAGTTGTAGGAAAGAGTCCGTACAAAGAAGTTCGTTCTTTAGCTTGATCATGTAAACGTACCTTTAACTAATGATCTATTATATAAGAGTTTAATCAATTTACCCTTTTCAAAAGCTATATAGATGTTTTTCTTGATATAACAGAAAATCTATTATCCAATATTTCATTGTGCATCTCACCAAGAAGAATCACGCTTTTCCGCCAACCATTGTTTATATTGAAATTAATTATCAAATCCCGCAATACCAACCCGACCGCAACTGCAATTAACGGAATAGTTATTTCTAATCAGGATAAAATTAACCACAAAAGTTCATCTCAAACAAAGGGCAACTTATAAGATAATTTCTATTTTAGTTCGCAAAAATTGCAGTGATGTCAAATGTGTATCGTAATCGACCTATTTATATTTGTATTATTTAATTAATTAATCACACGATGATCTCATGTATTCGATATTCGCCATGTGAATGAGCATTCCCGTTATAGTCATATGGTGTATGCTTTGTTATCATTGTTTCGGTAATTAAAATTTTTTGCAACATGGATGATTAAGTGCACAATGAAGACGTTTTATATTAAAATATGTGTAATATTTACTCTTTTATCTTCTCTCTTTATATATATATATATATATATATATATATATATATATATATATATATATATATATATATACAATATAATTTTAAAAAATAACTATTTTTGAATAAAAATATCTACACTCATAATTACGGTGTTATGGTACCTTAATGATAGACGTATATTAAGAAATGGGCGTTTACTTATTATCGTTGTTAAATTAATTAATTTTCTTTACCTGCATTCAGTCGCTGAACTTTCAAAAAAACGGAAGCTTCATATAAAAAAACAATTTATGGACGATCCACAAACACTGGTTCGTTGTGGCACTTTTACAAAAACTTTAATATAATTTAACATGCTCTTAAAATGAAATTACAAAAAATATTCATAAATTTATGGTTCTCTTATCTGTTATCTGTTATTTCACATTTATCAATAGTTCTATTGAGAAAATCATCAGTTGATTATGCCGCAATCGTTGTTTATAATATAAACAACGATTGCGACATAACTTAATTATTATGATATAAACTTTATATAATAATAATAAAGTTCCATCTACTATCAATGACGAACGCTATTATTATGGCAGCAAAAACTCAACTAAAATAACATCTCCAAGCAAACAGTCATGTCTACTTGAAGGGCTCAAAAGCTTTGGAATAATTAAAATCAGTATTGCAATAGTCCGTAGTAAGCCATAAATGTCATAATTGAGGCGTCATTTCAATTAAGGGCAGTGCATAGTCGTAGTTCTCGAGTGTGGCGTAATAATGACCATCGAACATATTTTCGTGGTAATCATTCGTTGTTTATTTTATGACCTAACGCATGTCGGTAGAGATGCGTACGTTAAGTGACCATTATGGAGAAGCACTATTATGATATAGTGGCAATATTAATTACGGAAACCGTCCGCTTTTTCTATGCGCCCTATTGAAATTCGGGAAGATTGTGGCATAGGACTTGGGTTCACAGATCGCTAAAGTTGAGATGGAAAGTATTGAAACGGTCAGGGCCGTGACTTTTAATACAAGCGACTATTACGATACAATAAAGTTTGAACATTTTTTAAGACGATATAATTATATTATTAGCGTTTTCAAATCGATACAAAAATTGCTAAGCTTAGTATCTCTAATATTTTTAAAATACAGTGCAATGAGATAGTTATGAGTCATTATATAACGTATAAAATAGTGTAATTTTAAATTGCTATTACATGTGTACATATCTGCGTATCTCATTAATTATGAGATAAGGCCACAAAACCTTATGTGATACGCATATAATATGTAACATTTAAATAATATTAAAGATAAATATCACTAAGACGGAAAATATAACAAAATAAATATATATCTAGATGCAACCCTACCTGAAGTATATAATTAAAGAACTCGAGTTTCGTGTCCCACGACAATACGATCTTAAACTATGACCTACGTCATTGTTGACCGAGTGCTAGCGAAGGCCTGCATAATAACGGCGCCATAATCTGGGGACCGCCCGAACGGCCCTCGGCTGCCCCAGATGCGCTTGTGGATCTGATCTATTGTGCAAAAGCTTATAGCGTATTCATAAAAGCCATTAACAAAGTGCCCAATAAGTAAAGAATGGCAGCGGAAGGCTAAATGTGACAAGTGACGCCATCGATTGCGGTAGTCGCTGTACGAAGCGCACGCAATAAGCGATTTAACAGTCGCCGGTAGTGACAGAGCTTTTGCCCGCCAGACGATGACTTCATTATTATTATAAACTTTAATTGCGATCACATGATTAATATTTTTTACGCAAAGCAACGAGCGGGCACACGAGTAGTGCGCTGTTGTTTCTAAGGGTGTATTGGAAACTATGTTTGCACTTATAAATAACTAGGAAAGGCACATTTTATTTGGAAAAACAGATCATCTTTGATATTTAAGAAGAATATTGTCTGTTTAATTTTATGTATAATGTGATTACTTTGAATAAAGGCTAAATGAGAAACATACATACCGTTCAGAATGACTGAAATACTTGTACCGTATAGTGGATTAATCTCGCTCGTTTCCACCATAACTTAAGCATTTGTCTAATTTACGAGGCTTATAAAAATTAAAAAATGTGATCCTACTTTTGATTTCTTGATTGATTATTTTGATACGTCATGTTTTTGAACCCCTGAAGGGAAAACAAAGCGATGAAATATGAAATTGTTTACTTGTCTGTTTTTAAATAATTTAAAAATTATAACCGAAACTGTAGTATCAATATTGTAATAAATGTAAGCGTTCATATATAACTTTATTTTTATAAATAGATCAATCTTAAACAATAATTAGTAAACAAAAATATAAATATTTAGTTCAATGTTTAATTAGGTCATTGATACCGTGTCAGACATTGATTCAGTCAAGATTTCTATACATGCGCAACATCGTATTCCTGTATCTTAAATACATTATGTACGTCATGACTGATATGAAACGTTTGTTTGTTTATGTAATGTTTAAGACTTGAATGAATACAAATGCATATTTGTAAATGACGGACGGACGTACTCTTTTCCATTTAACATTAAACGATTAATGGCGAAAATAGTTTATATAAAGAATAACAAAACTTCTTTATAAGACCGTAAGACAAATAATATACAAAATAATTCTTATTTTTAGAAATAACCGAAAGATAAGCAGGTACAGAAATAATGATAAACAGCAATTGTTCAAATGTTATTGATTTTTTTTTCTACTGCCAATTCATTGACCTCTATCGACTCAACTAGATAAAAATATTGACTTGAAAAAAAAAGAATTTTGGTAAATGGCTAGGTTGGTGGCTATTAAGGAATTTTAAGTTTTTTGAAACGTAATTTAATGGTATGAAAAAAATTAGGCGAAATGTAGAAAATCGGAAAATTACACGCCATTAGCGAAAAAATATCAATTATTTCAGAATAAATCTACAGTTATTAACTAATGGGAACTTTTACTGAAAAAGGTACAGTGATTCTTAAAATTTTCTAGCTTCTGTTAAAAATTTCTAGCTTCAACCGTAAAGTATAGCTAGGGTATAACTGATTTATCTTCTATTTCTTGAGACACTAACTGTCTCAAGAAATAGAAGATACACGATATTACCGCCGCTTAGGTTGGAAGCAATCACCTAATTGTGAGCTTTACTTACACTACAACCGTTATTTAACTGCTCTGTAGAGATTTTAATTTACGAATATATATCTCATGATTACTTTGTTCAAGATATTTATGATTAAGGTACGTGTCGAATGACAGGTTAGACTATATAAAAGTATCTTTATTATAATCTTAAAGAAGTGTTTCGGCTGAAATATTGTTCTACGTTTTAAAACTTTGATCAACAATTCTTCCGTTTGATCGAGAGATTTATTTGTTTCCCTGAAGCTCTCCAATATACAAGTAGATTTCGATGTGATTTCATCTATGCGAAAATAAATTAATAGGATATATTCGATTTCAAAATTTTACCGCCATTTTGGGCGTTTTACAAATTCTTGAACTAGACGGTTTTCTCCGAATATTTTTATCAGTCACTTTCGGTGTTTCTATCTATTTTAAGAACGTAGCAAAGAACAATTTTTGATTTCTTGAATTAGATCTCTTCTATTCTATATTCTTCACTTCCATCTCCGTTTTTACTCAATACCATAGATAGTAAAGTACGTTCATAAATACTCACCGTACAACGGACATTAGTCGTTCTGGTTCGCTTTAAATACCGCGTTGTACACGTATCTTAATTTGTAACTGAACAATAAGTTCATTATATTCGGTGCATAATCAGAAATCAAAATGAGAATACGGCTGTGTTATATAGTTTATTTCTTAATCGAATTTCGGTTCGCCATCTGTGTGGTATTTATTGATAACTGAAAGCGACAAAGATCAAAGGCACTCGAGCATGTTTAGCGTACGATCACAAGCATCATATTATTTAAATAAAAATAGCCGGAGCGTAAAGATAATTGTTATCACGCATTATAAAAATGTTTAGTGGAGCATCTTCATTTGGAGCCCTGAACTCGGGGTCAGTCGTGAATATACGTATATTGATAGTAGCTATCGAGTTGTGAAACGGTTCCTGGATGCCTACTTGCGATTACTTTACAATTATTATATACCTAAAATCCGTTACAGTTTTTAAACATTTCCTCACGGAGACAGGCGGCACGGAGGAATGTCGCGAAAGACTTACCTGATCTCAAATAATCAGCGGAAATGAAAAGTTTATAATGAAAACTTTAGAAATAATAGTCGTTGATAAGGTTAATATAAAAATATTAAGGATGATAAGCCAAGAAAGCCTGATGCGACATATATACCACAGATTTAACTGGAATTTACGCGTATTGTAATAATATTACAGTACTTTGCATCTTTTTGTCAATATTTAATACATTTTTAATTTAGTCACCATGAGATTTATTTTCATAGTTTTAGATAGAAGTTAGAAGAAAATGAGAAAGTTAATTAATTTTTCGTACTACAACTAAACTAAACTCTTTGGTATTAAAACTAAACTAAAGCTAACGAAAAATATAATAATGCGTAAATACTATTAGTCTTAACTAAAAAGTATATATATATATGTATATATATATATAGGTATATATATATATATATATATATATATATATATATATATATATGTATATATGATCATTATTATTTTAAAGTAGACAGCTAGCAATAATTGACAAAACCCTTTTTTAAGCTGTGGTACCAAATTTGGCGGCTGCCTTTCAAGGTATATATAATTTGGCAAATACGAATTATTAGTATTATCGTACTCTCGTTCCCTATATATTAGTTTTACACTGATATATAGGGAACGAGAGTATGGTAACAGTTTATACTAATTGGAGTCTTAGTTAAGTTATACATTATGTGAAACATAAATATATATAACACTCATACTCTTAAGTAATAGCGCGATTTGAAT
The DNA here is from genome assembly GCA_039881145.1 of Druceiella hillmani. Classification (NCBI taxonomy): domain Eukaryota; kingdom Metazoa; phylum Arthropoda; class Insecta; order Lepidoptera; family Hepialidae; genus Druceiella; species Druceiella hillmani. The sequence continues at coordinate 9,143,371 of JAYKKI010000008.1, forward strand.
CCTTGCTTGTATAATCCCAACCGTAGTCACAAGTAGGTAGCCGTATTAATACGGCCTTCCTCATATGCGTCATCTATGGAAATACTATAATTTCTTAACCAATATTATATTCGTCTGTTTCAATTAAATTATTAATAGCTGCATACAGTGATAAACATAAATAAATAAGTGTAGCTACTACATTAAAATTAGACACTCTAATATATTAGGTATGAGTCCACCGTCTCGACGTGACAACGATTTTATAGTGATTTTTATATCTCCATTCCTTCCTCTCCAAGAATTACTTTAATTAATTCCGGGAAAATTTTTTTAGATATTTTAATCACAATTAGGGATAATCACTAAGAATCTTGTAACGCGCTGCAAGCGTGGGCAAAATACGCAAACGAAGGCTTCGTCTGAAACGATTTGCTCCAAACATTCGCTGTGCCGCCCACCCTGTTGCCCTACTAACCGAATTAAGTTGTCAGATGTTCAAGGTAATAATAAAGCATATGTCGGTATAAAGCGAACGCTGCACCGCACAATTAACAACAAGACAGTCACATAAAAATATCCCGCACAGCAGCACATCTTGACCTCGAGACGGGAATCGTCCCCGCGTGTGACGTCACCGCCCGACACGCTCCCGTCGATAGCTGCACCAGATGGATGGGTGCGTTCATAACATCCAATCGGCCGGAGCATTTTTTTTAATTATGGAACCGAGACGGAAATGGCCCAGTCCGCAGACACAATGCGATTCAATTACAGATATCGCGCTTGAATTAATTAATTACTGGGCAGTCGGCCCAGCGCACTGGGCCAACATCGGGTAGCAAAGTCCAAAATTGACATCGAAGCGCGGTCAGCGGGCGCGATGTCAACGAGCTTGGAAAGAGGGTTCAAAGAGAAAGGGGTGTCAAAACTAGTGCAACGCTGTCAACCCACGCTGACTGCATTAACAGGCCTTAAGGGTCTCTTCCATAGGTCTAAAGGACCTTATGGACAAAACGATGAAATAATTTATGTACGATATTTACCAGGAATAAAGCCTATGTTAAATATTTAGGATTTTGCCTCTTTTCGTTTATGTTTATACAATATTTATTTTTCTAAATAATGCACTGCACAAGGAATTAAATTAAAACAAAACCTATTGTAATGAAAATATTATTAGTAAACTTTTTTCTAAATACGTACAAGAAGAGAAACAAATTAGGATTCCGTAGTTTTCTGTTTCTCTTGACATCTTTAACGTTAGTTCAGAAATATATCTCATTTGTAATTAAATGCTAGTATCTGAAGTTTTTTCACATTTTTCAAACCCGCGCCAACACATATAATAAATCGAAATCCAATTAAATTTTAATAGACATCCTATTAAAATATATGCTCGATAAATAGTTTCGCCTCACTTTATATGTATGGGGAGGAACATCGAACATCGAACATTTTAATATTTTGCTACACAGTAATTGAGACCTCTATACAAAACACACAGGTCTAAAGATACAGAAACTAAAAGGCTGTGACAGTTTGATATGACAAAATCATAAGGTTTCCTTGTTTCACTAGGGAACCCTAGAAATCTATACCAGCTCAAAATTTAAAGATACACATATTTACATATCGCTAATACGAATTGGATAAATTTTCGTTATTTTGACAACATATATTTGTTTATTTATCAGTAACCCTCCTTCTGTCACTCGTTGCAAATTTATATGAACGCACAACTGCTTGAGATCCTAAAGAATTTTTGTAATTTTTTTATACTTCTGACCTTCCTCGACAAATTAGCTGTAGACCCATAAACCAACGGGAATTAATACAGTTATATGGGCAACTGACGATAACGATTTGCATTATGTTTTATATTTCGTAATACATTTCTTTTTATGATAATACATAAGTAATTAAAGAAAGAAGCTTAAATATTATCTGTATTTGTATCTCGTTAAATGGTTAAAATTTCGCTACAATAAAATAAAAAAATGGAATTACAATATTTGTAGGTAAGGTATCAATCATTTTAATTTTACTGTTGATTCGAACGATATTTTTTATTATACAAATGGATGAATATCGATAAAACCTACAAATTTATGGCACATCCCTTTAAATCATTGTCTAATGAACGAATGAATGTATTCAATATATGTACAAGCGACAATTATGATGCACGCAATCGAATAATTTTTTATCATTTTATGAATCATTTTTTATGTGAATAGTACGAATCGTAATCATAAATTATTTGTTTCTAATTACGTCTGTGCACATCATTAATTTACATTGCATAAGTTTTACATAATGACGTGTGGCAAACATCGCTTTTTTAAGAAATTGTATGAGCATAAGATGATTTTTTGCCCAAATAATAAATAAAAATATAATTACGATGAAATGTACTGTATCGATGGGGGTAGACGAAAGCGACACACGACGAAAAAATATTTTCAAAACTTCTTACTTATTTTTAGGGTTTTGTATCTAAAAAGGAAAAGCGTTAACGTTATAAGACCACTTACATATCGGTCTACCCGTCTGTCACAGCCGATTTTCTCAGAAAATATGCGACGTAGAAACTAGTAATTTCGCATAGCAATATATCTTATTAGTCCACATATTTTTCACTATTTTTTTTAAGAATATTGGTATGAGAATTAAAGAGGGGATAAGTAAAGTATTCAAAAATTTGTTTTTAATTTTAGTTACTATGGGTATCATTTGAAAGGCTTTGGCGGATGTTTTAACTGCTGAATCAAAAGTCATTAAAAAAACAAAGATGAAAAAATGTAAGTAGTAAAGTAGAAGAAATTTATAGCGATTGTTCTAGATCTTATAATTTTTTTAAATATGTTACTTATTTTACGCCTGTGTAGGGTATAGTAGGCAATATATTTACGTTGTAAGAAATTAATATTTGTGAAGAGTTCAATAGAAATACTATGTTCTATCCGTACTTGGTAGTTTTTTCTGTATAATTGAGAAAACTATACGCCGGCTAAATGTAAATACACAGGTTTGTATCTTGTGTGCCCTAGTAATTTTTTTTAATTGCCTTATTTGTATTATAAATTAACATTGGATTTTTGAGTTTTTCCTAGATTCAATTCTTAAATTTATATATAACTTAGGGATAATATAAAATATGCTAGGCAAGTAGATATTGGCGACATACTTGTCTACATGACTTTGGCGGGGGTATTCTGAATATATATACATACATATATATGTATATATATATATATATATATATATATATATATATATATATATATTATATTTTAATTTGGTTTTATTGTTCTCACCGTCTGTTAATCTATCTCTATTATCTCTTAATTTTCGAAATAAAAGTTTTAACATTTGGTTGCAAAATTTACTCTACTATCTTACTTATATTATTTTTGCTGATTGCAGACTCATTTTAGTTTAGATAAATAACATAACAGCGTAAATCCAAATAGATCTCAGCCGTCAACATTATACATACGTTTTAAATGAGCCCAAAACGATTTAAAATTCCAGATCAGTCCCGTCGACCCCCCAAACAAAAACCACCAGGATTAATAGCCTGTCACGAGAAAATATGAAAACAACTATGCAAAACTGTACTTTGCGAACTGTACTTTGCGAACGGTACAAGCGCAAAATAGTTTCGATAGCACATGGCGCTCAGGAAACGTGAGACCGGTCCGCGTAACCGCCACAAATACAGTCTCCGTAACATTACAAAACAATAGCGTAGCATTATATGCAGGCCGATATTGCTGACACCATTACGGCGCGACGTCGTCACTCAATTTCCTACTGATTTTTATTGCTCCGTGCTATGGCCGCCAGTCATCGTGTAAAAATAGGCTGCGGCGCAAAGACCTGGAGCACAGCGCGCTTTATGGCTCCTTGCACGCATCATTAACGAGCAGGCTGGTGCCGCGCGGCGCCGCTACCGGTGCTGACCTGGATTCGTGTGGAATAGTCGAGCTGAGGTGCGGCGATTGGCTTTCCACACATTTCCCGCAATTCCCGAGCGTGAGCTTGTGCGATTTACGATTCCGCATATCCGTCTCAATTTTCAAACCGAGCCGGGAATAACAAAACGGTAGCAGTTATCGATTCCTCTATCTATTATTATACACCATCTCTCACTCATGTAAAAGTAACTATGACAGGGCGTTGTATAGGGGATACGACATTTCGATAACTTATCTCATCACTACTATTAAAAGTAATAGAATTTACGTCAAGCGAATTTTACATTACGTCGCAGCATTTAATCGATACTTACCTTACCGTTTAGAATTGAATTCAAATTTATTTTACTTTAATAAGTCCTATTATAATATCATCATATGATGACATTTTCTTAGATGATCCACAAAGTTGACAGCTGAGATCGAAATTTGTCATTATTTTCCTTTTCAAAAAAAAAAAAAACTCATACAAAAATAATAAAATTAAAATTAGTTTTACTTATTTTTTCATATTTTCTTGGTTTGTATGTTTAATATTTATGTGAACTTTTATATTTCCTATATGTAAATCAATGATTTGGTAACAAAATGCGAATCAAGTGGAAAAATTATAACAAATGATAAATTTGAAAAAACTAATTTTTATGTAAAAAATTTTCTTACGTCAATTTTTTTGCAAAATAAATCATGATTTTTTATTTGATTTCTTTTAAGTAAATAAAAGAAAGCGGCGAAAAATTATGTTTGGCTTAAATGCATTTTTCCTTCAGCGGTTTAAGCATGTTATATATTAAATAAATGCATTTTTACTTCAGCGGTTTAAGCATAATGTTATATATTAAATAAATGCATTTTTCCTTCAGCGGTTTAAGCATAATGTTATATATTAAATAAACTCAGGTATTCACTTATGTCTCAATGTTTTGCTTCTATTTATATTTAGTCACTTTCGCTGCTGTTGAAAAATTTAAAATGGTCGTTGTTTTTAATATTAACGAATACCTTCATGAAATTAGCACAGTCAGATGGTATACAATAATACAATATCAACAAGGTGCAAAGAATAAACACTATATTCTGGAAATTCCAAGAATGAGTTCCCTGAGCACTGACAACAGCTGAGATATTGAAGCGGGATATTAGTGTCAATATAGAATTGAATCGTTTGAGTCAAATTGTTAACATAAAGAAGTCAAAAAAATGGGTAGTTTATTATTTTAAATTACCTATGTACTTTATAGATTAACCAACACTAGCGAGAAGCGCCCCAATAGAGCTAAGATAGACAATCGATCGATAAAAAAATTAAGGGTTTCTGAAAAATTAGATTTTGCTCGACAATTAATAAGTGTTCATCGTAAGAGTTGAATTAAAGAGTCTATTAAAAAAGTTCAGTGAACAAAAATTACAAGAGTGCTCCATGCGATACCCTGGGCATCGTATAGAATCTTGGGCCTCGATTCCTCTTGTGCTTCTAGATTATTATCCGTTACAACTTCATGGAACATGATATTATAGCTATAGAAGAAGTCTAGAAGGATGATGAGAAAATCACAAGCGAACACTTGAAGCTTGTCAATAGCTCTCTTCCATTACTGCCGTCTGAAAATGCGCGGCCACACTCGGCACCAGATACCGTATTAAATTTGTAGGAGCTACAATTGGAAACCCTCTGTCATATTTTTTCATTAAACAAAATATTTTATTTACAAGAGGTGTTTCAAATTTTCTTCCGAGAGACGTCAATTCGGTAAAATTACAAGCCCTTAAAATAGTAAAATAACCAAAATCATACTTTTCGACCATAAGTTTTATTCTGAATTCTTCTATAGATATTTTGAAACATATTCAGACTAAGCTATTTGCAATTTTTGTTTACTTTATTTGAAGCAATGAATTTTTCATTAAGTTCTAACTTCTAATATGTTCGTATATTCTAATTTTAGAACAGCCTATGTCATGTTCTCGATAAAACTGCAATAAATTTGTGCGGCCGCACGCAAGTGTATTGCAGTTTTATTAAGAGAATGACCTAGAAGCGTTGCGTCTATTTTGTTATATCTATTTTGCTTAATCGTACTGGTGTAAATTAATAATTTTATTAAAATAATGAGTGAATCCAAAGAAGAGGAATCATATGTTTACTTTTTTCTGAAGGAGTTCCTGTTATGTGTTGTAATTTGTAAACATTACAATTTTAAGTGTTTCATGATTGAAGAAACGGTAATTGTTCAATAAGTAAAAAGTTATAAATCTATTTATATTTAAAACACTTCATAACGTATAGTATTTTACACGAATAAGTTAAATCTCAGTATGGGTTATTAACAACTCTCTTACAAATATATTGAAAATGTTTTAACTTTTGAAAACCATGATACCAGATCATCTGTAAAGGTAAAATGAATATACTTATCGATATAATAAACTTATTTATATTATATATTATATGAATCTATATTCTTAATGAAAAATATCTAAAAAAATCGAATAAATGCATGTCGGAATACACGCGAAATAAGGTTCCGTTGTTGTTTATATAGCCTGAAAAGGTTAGTGCAAATTAATTAAAATAACTTTAATTGAACCCTCTGATCAACTGTTACAATCTAGAATGTTTCACATTTTTCAAACCTACAGTTGAAAAATGTGAAGCGTGTAGAGGGGAGCGGGACTTCACTGAGCGTCACTGAAATATAATAGTTCATAAATGTGGCTCAATTAAAATATATCTTAACCTATATTAGTTGGGTTGAGACTGTAAAACTACATATTTTCTGCAGCCATCACTTTGTTAATTGCAAGTTTTACAAAGCCGCAAGTTTTTAATGGATGGATTAGCCTTCTGTTAAAAGTCATTCACAGTAGTCGTTCCGAACAGAGTCCGTTCACTTTGAATTATTTTTTATCTTGGTACAAAAAACAGAAAAAGCTTATTACCTAGATTAAGAACTTTCACGAATCAAATTTTTACTAGTATAACATTAAAATTTTTCTTCAACAGTTTCTTTTATTGAATAATTATTCGCGCTCTGTCCTTTAATATTTTATTTTGTATATTCGATAAATAAATGTTTACATGATATTTTTCCAAAGCCAAAGTAACTAAATTCTCTATATCCGTAAAAAAGTGGTTTCAGCGCTTCAGATGATCAATATTTCTAACCAAGTGGTGTTTATTAATTGTTCGTCAATGCTATCTAAGAAGTTTCATTAGGTTGCGATTAGGTTTTGGCAAAGCGGCGAGGCAGCGAGTGCAACGGTGCAGCGCCGTCGAATCTTTCCGCGGTGCATAAACATTATCGAGCGACGATAGGGCACAATGAAGTGAGTGAAAATGGAGCGGGTCGTTGACCCGCCTCGTGCCGCCGCCCGCCGCATCCGCTCGTCTGCTGCTCGATGGCCGCTCAGTGTCACCACCACAAGAGCGTACTTTTTGCCGGATTTGATTTATCAGATTGCTTGCTAGCCGGCTTTGACAAGTGGAATGTAGCATTCTTTTGCTTAACATGAAATTAGATTTTCTTTTTTATGTAGATCGAATGATCAAAGCGGCCCTTTTATTAATTTATAATCTAACCTGAATAAGCTTTTTCTTGCCCGTTCCTTTCTCATTTCTTGTATAAGATTTAGAAGAAATGCATCATATCTATATTTCTAAAGACCTACCTTCTGATAGTAAGGAGATACTAACTCGATCTTAAGCAGTGAAAGATGAAGTCAGCTTTATTGGTTAAATATCTTAACTTGGAAAATGATGATAATGCAATAAGTGGCGAAGCTTGGTATAAATTCATAGGATAAACGAGTCACTTTTGCAGTGATATGCTTTTTTAACCGGAGGTAAAAATCACTCTTAAACATAAAACTAACAGAAACAAAATGCTGAATTGGGGTAAAATGCATAGATGCATAGTTCAAAGACGCTCATTTTCACTTTTTTGAATCTACCGTGAAGCCATCAATATGAGATACGCTTTCGTGATATATGACGTAGAATATTATCAGCCACTCCGGTATAATTTTCAGATCTGTATCAAACCACATAAATTACGAATACATGCAGATATTGTGTTATGTGCACGTTTCTCTGTGGAAAAAGAATGTTAACCCGGCCGAGATTCGAATCGACATTTGCACGCTTACACTACTGCATATTTGCACACCGGTCTGCTGCTATTATTGCATATTAAGAAATAAATAAGAAGTTATAATATGCGCTGTTCGTGTTCCTAATATTTTTTCTAGCGCTATAGTTATAAACTGTGAATCCCTTTTATTATCAAATTCTTTTAGCCTTTACGTAGACACAGGTAAGATATGGACTACTGTTACTAAGGACGTTTATACACGGGAGGAAATTAGTTCTTCTTTCAAGTAGGTAACAGTTTTCTTACGTTAGTAGTAGCATTTAGAAATTCCTTTGAATAATGTTCATTTCTATCGTTCCTTATTTAATATACGTGATTTAATTTATTTTATCTCAATGGCTTATACTTTTGTCGCGTCTTTAGAACTTTTTTATAAAATTGATAAATATAAGTCGTTAAATATTTTTATTAATTTGAATTTGGTCAAGCTTATAAATGCTTTAAAACAATAACGAAACAGGCGAGTGATTTTGTTTTAATTATACAATTTATTCAATAGAGTATAATAGAGAATGTTAATATTAAATATAAAAAAACTATAATAAATAAAGGAAAAAAGATACGTATAAGAAACAATAACTGAAATCACTAGATAAAAATAAGCAATAATTTATGTAAAGAATTGCCATTCCTTTACATAATTTACAAACTTTCTGCATATTTACGTGATTTATGTATAAAGTTTTTTAAAGGAAGACCACAACCTTCCAACAGCGCCATTAGAAAATGGCAACGTATAGCTCAAAATAGAGATAATTGGCAAAAGTTGGAAGAGGCCTTCACCTGAGAGGGGTTCCTATAAAAAAAAAGTGATATAGTTAATTCATAGTAGTTTATATACTTACTTATGATACGATTGAATGATAGTAGTTTATATACTTACTTATGATACGATTGAATGATAGTAATATAGTTAATTCATAGTAATTTATATACTTACTTACCATGTAATAGATTTAATATCAAGCTTTTGTAAACTACCTACAGCAGTGTACCTATATCATTAACGTTATTAGGAAATAAAAGGCTTTATTATTATTATGTATAAAGTTTATAAATCGTGTAGTTCTAATAAGTGTTCAGTAAAAACTAAAAATATTAAAAAATGAATCAAGATATGCAATATGAAAGTTTATTTAAAGTGAATAAAACCCTGCGAGATTAAAATAATATATCTCATTTCTAACTTTTTATCTACTTTAATTACCTCAAAAATACTTAATTTCGCTCTGTAAGAAATAAGAGTCCATTTCAGTCAATACATTTTGTAAAGAAATAATTATTTATTTACAAAATGTATTGATGAATGTTTATAATTTTTATTATTTTTGTATTAGGTGGTTTAAATATAAACAAAACAACCAAATAATTTTCAACTGAGTTAAAAACCTAATAAAGGTGTAAAAAAACTTATACATAAAAAAGGAGGTTTTCTTTTACAATTTTTTTACGAATACCTAGAAATTTTCTTCTTTTAATTTCTGTATTTAGGTAAAAAATTTGTGTTTTTATGATATTTAAGTTAAAAATGAATTAATGTCTTTGGAAATATGTCATGATCAAAATAAATAAATATATCATTTTCAAAATCATTAAAATCTATTTTCAGTTGAAAATTAACTAAAATAAACTAAATAAACTAAAATAGATAAGATTAAAAGATAAAATTTAAAAATATTATCTCGATTTACTTCCGTATCTTATATGGTATAAAAGTTCTCACGGTGTATTCTGGAAGATGTTATTTTACTCTTAAGGTAGGTTTTAGGCCTAAGAATAATGAAAAATCAGCCTATGAGGTATGTCGCGCGAAGACCAGCCAGGGGCGTATCGGAGAAAGCGTAAAGCGTGGTTGCGTAGGTGTGTATATTTCTTAAACTTATTGTTATACAAGTCAACCGTAATAATTTTAATTGAAATTTCAAAGCAAATACTACTATCTAGAATTTTTAGATTTTCTTAAAAGCATAGTTGAGAAATGAGAAGGGGACGGGGTCCTCTACATTGACACTTCGAAACATAATTTTTCACATACTGGATCTAAAAATTAAAAATGGAACCTCAGTTACATTTTAAACACCTGTCAAATCATATTTTACTCTATAGGATGCGGGAAAAAACATTTCCCCTCATTTTTACGTTTATTGGGAGAAACTTTAAACATTTTTTATTATTTTATTTTTATTTCTACATGAAGTGCCTAATTACAATATTTCATTAATTTACGTCTAAATCTGCAGAAACTATGAGCCTGTGAAAAACAGACGAACGGAAATGACGAAATTATAAGGGCTTCCTATTTCACTAACTCTTAAGATTTCCTAAAAAAGAAAATTTAAAAAATCGAATGTAAAATATAATCAAAACCCAGGAAATGAATCTTTGGATCTTAAAAGAATCTCAGTATGGGTAACTAATGACGACAACCAATACGGCATTTCCTCATCATTGCCTGTTCGGCTCCGTGAGATATTGTGTTAGATAAACAGAAGACCATAGGAAAATGTAGAAAAATAAATATGGCGTATGCAAGCGTTCGCTAAAAGTTACTAGCGGAGAGGCGGCCGCCCGTCTGGGAGGGAGTATGATTGATCCTATATAAAGATTAATCGTCATCTCCGTCCGAATCTCGAAATAATACAGCGAGCACCATCTAGCGCTACAGCAGCAGCGTTTATTGTACGATGTTTACACGTTCCCATTTCAAATCTAAACGTCCGTTCTAAGGAAACGGCCACACTTTGATTATGAGATCACCAGGATGTGTTGATCCCTTTAAGAACAATCTTTTATACATTTGTTTAAAAAAAGCTTTCTGAATTTAGGATTTCGTCAACTATTGTTAATATTACTTGATACAATTATACCCTACATACAAAAACCGCCCCCGAAAATGACCAGTTTAAACGAAACCTTGTATAATTATTTTATTTTGCTTTATAAAGGGTTAACGAAATCAATTCGTTGCTAATTTATCATTCGTTGGTGAATATTTTTAAAAGTGAGTGAAGAAAAGTTATTCCTAATTCGTCTCCGATTGGCCAAAATATATTTTTTGTTTATATTACCACAATAATATTAAATATAACATAATCGTATTTCTTTAATTTTACACTTTGTTATATAAAAATCATGAAATAATGAAGATCATGTTTTTTCCTGTTTGTCTGTACTGGACTTAGTATATTTCGTTTGCTGGCGAAAGCGTGCGTAAACGCTTCGTCCTATTTTAAGTCGAAGTCTGTTTATTTCTCCTACGAGCTGGAACTACATTTCATTCAATCTTCCGAGAAGCTAATCGATACAGAAGCACGCAGATATATGATAATAAACAAAACGTCCATGCACACCACACGCATATATCAAGAGAAATTGCAACATTTACATCATATCATATTTTAAACCTTCACTTGTTGACATTCAATTTCCGCGTACGTTTTAGTATATTCTAAACTGTTTTATCTACTAGTATCTAAATTATGAACAAAAGTATTTTGATATCCACAATAGACCGATTAGATGATTTAATGCGTAGCATGGATGGAGTCAGGGTCGATCTTAACATCCGTTATACCAAATTATATTTGTAACAGATGTCGGCCTGCATCTACGAACTGAAACCACTGACGTAACAGCTGTCGAGTGAAGCTGCTGACCACATGTTATGATTACTTATGGCGACAATTATTTCGGCCTTGATTGCGGTAATAAATATGTCGCCGCTTTTGAGTGCAAAAAATGTCCTCAATGAATGAGGAAAAAAACCTATTTCACTACGAAGCCGCACAAAATGCATAATGCGAATTGTTACTAATAAAACATAACAATTTTGTATGTGGAACTGGTAAAGCCCAGATGTATTTGTTAATAATAAACGTTTCTCTCATGTCATAAAATCGAACTAAAATTACTAAGCAAATAAAACATTAGATATTGTAAGTTTATCTTCATATTAAATTAGCGAAATTCTTTATTCGCCGGAGATCGTGATAATAGCAGAAGAATGTGTAGAACATCGGCAATAACCATGAACGGTAGGCCTATATGATTTGTGGACTGATCCTGTTACCTAGGACCAATTGTGTGGAACGATCTATCGTACTACATCAGTTCTTGCATAGATAAGGCAGCCACGTTGTTCTGGGTACTTAGTTTGAACTTGTAAGACTGGACGTATGACGCTTTTTTTTCAAACAATATATATTATTTCGTAAATTCCATATCCCTTGTCTTCGGAAACATCTGAGAAAAACGGGGTAAAATATGTAAACGGGAAGCTACTCAAAAAGTTGCGTAGCATATCACCCTATTCAAACAAATATGCTTGCAGAGGCTGGAATATTTACATTAGATGAATTACGTGCATCTGTATAGAACTTGTCTAAAACGAACATTGTATGTAGAGAGAAATGTGACCTCTTTGCTTTAAAAATCGATAATCACTTGAAAAACTCACTGGCAAGAGTAATCTAAATAGAGAGAAATTACTTATGATACAGGTGTTATTTATTTACGAATGTAAATTACTTACTGTAACTTAATTACTTATTATAGAACTTAGAACACTTCCACTTAGTGGCAAGTAACGCACTTGCTGAATGAACTCACTACTATGCCGCACGTTAATAAGACTTCATACTCTACGGAAGTAATGGTTGAGTATACGCTACTTAAATCATCTGTAACCCATGAAAATATATTACGATGTAATAATAAAAAGTGCAACTCATGTGACTCAATCATGCCTCACTAACCCACCATGTTAATGCCCAAAAATTGTAAATGAATTTAGTCTAGACTCCAAAAACCACTTTCGAATAAAAAAAATATTAGTTAAAATTACGTCCTAATTTTAAAATTGAAACTGACTTTCAAATTTTTAGAATATCAAGTACAACAGTATTTATAAACGAAACTATTTTTTCTATGTAAAGCACTCGTTCTTCAAGTGATTCATCTTCAAGTAATAAATAAATGAAAAAAAATTATAATTAGCCTTTGACTGTGAGGCGCACTGCAGGAACCCGGGTTCGATTCCCGGCCGCTCGTTGAGCGGGGCTGGACTGGTGTTCTGGTTGGCTGTAAGAGATTGCCCTTGTAGCAATAAGTCCGCCATATATATATCACTTAAATTCATTAAAGTACAGAAATAAATAAATAAATATAACAAGTTTTGGAAATAATAAAATCGTGAAACTGATTCATCCATTCCTTTCTTCAGCTAGTTTGTAACCAGACAGAATGCGACTGCAGGGGGTTAAAAGGTGCTCTGGGAGATCGAGGATCTCCGGGATTCCATGGACCCCCTGGAATGCCTGGTGATATTGGTCCTGATGGGATAGAAGGTTTTAAAGGAGAGAAAGGTGATATGGGCAACATCGGAGACGCCGGTGAGAAGGGCATAAGGGTAAAGCAATTTTTGTATGTATATGAAATAAGATATAAAGATATTATTTCTTCTCTGCTATGTTTGTATGCATATTTTGGCGTCGTTTTGGATGTTTTATAAATTTTATGAATTTTTACTTAATACAAGTAGATTTGTTGAGTTGCGAGGGGTTGTACGTTTCTTTCGTAATTTTCACAGTTGTGAAAATTATGAAAGTAACATCAATCTGAATGCACTCCAATATCTACAAGAATAATCCATATTACAGTAAATAATCTAACTCTAGTATTCAAAATATAAAAATGAATTTGTTTGTATACTTGTTTGTCTTACTTTACTCGACTACTCAAAATATCTCTGTGAAATTTTGCATGCGTATAGCCAGAAGAATAGTTTAGTTTTAATATATGGTAAAAAATTACCCCGTTAGGGAAAAGAACATAAACATAAATAAGTATGTATTTACATCGTAAGTTGGTAATATCATCCATCTTAAGATTTTCACAAAAAAATATTTTTAAATGATACCGCCTTTATTCATTTTTCAGCGTGAGCGAAGTCACTCGTCAACGCTAGACAATAAATGAATGGTAATCTACCATTAATTTTTTTGTTTTTTTTTCCAGGGAGATGATGGTAGCAGAGGCAGTTTCGGTATAGCAGGAGAACCGGTAAGTCATGTCGAAAGTCGGAAGTAAACTATTTTAAATTGCACGAAATTAAGGTGTATATTTTAGAAAATAATAAATTAACGAATTGTTACAGGGTTTAGACGGTAGCAAAGGAACAAGGGGACGGATGGGACTTGACGGGTGTAACGGAAATGACGGGAATCATGGGCCAAAAGGATATCCAGGTATCCCTGGCACTAGAGGTCTTCCTGGTCTGTTCGGTGAAAAAGGACCGACTGGAATGGCAGGAGAAGGCGGAGTGAACTCCGCCGGGGCAAAGGGTGATCGAGGAATACCCGGCTTGGACGGTTTACCGGGTGAACGAGGACCTAGGGGACCTATTGGGTACCCAGGTGAGCATGGACCTACGGGCGATATGGTGAGTGGCACATGTGGATATATCGTTGCTTAATTGGTAATTTAAAAAAATAACATTGCAACAAATCATTCTAGAATAAACCTAAGAACCGTTTGAGAAGGGGCTTTCGGGCGAGATATTCTCATTTACATTATCACTCACCATCAATATGAAAATAAACAAAACGCTTAGCAAGAAATATAAATTTTACTACTATTTTTGTTTACTAATTGTTCTCCCTGTGATTTTAAGCAAAACGGACGTTTACAATAGCACCCACATAGTTCCATAGAAATCGATTTGAAAAATCTTTCGATTTTAAACGATTTCAGAACGTCCATTGTAATTAAAACTAATAGTAATGGCTTAATAAAGGAGTACAATGATTTTTTTTATTACAGTGTGTTTCTCTGTAAATTATATATTTCTATAAAATTAGAAATATTTTTTGAAGTGATTATATTGGCATAAAAAAGTGAAATTTATACTTATGTGAACGACTAAAATCTAAGGGCATTTTTTTAATCGACTGCAATAAAATCACTCCATGGCGACAAAGTTGAGTCTAAAAAGCTCTTTTAATAAAATGGTTGTTCATAGATTTGGTTTAATGCCAAGAATAACACGTGAGCAACAAACATTTAGAAAAAAGATAATGATAAATGAAATAATGATCCAAAAATAAGTAAAATATATAAATTTAATTTTAATAATTCAATGTTATTACTTTAAAGTATGATTAGTCAAGAGGTAATATATCGTACGTCATTTACGTAACATAATAGCTCTCTAATGGTATACGGATAATTTTAGTATAATAGACTTATTCATTAAACAATTTTTATTTGGCTATTGATAGGGTCTTGAAGGTCCAATCGGTGAATCAGGAAACCGTGGTGCACCTGGTTCAGATGTGACTGGACCTCAAGGAGAAAAGGGTGACAGAGGAATTATAGGCGAACCAGGTATCAAAGGTGAACTTATCGTGGTGGAGGAAGGTAAAGGGGATACCGTTGTCGCTGTGTATAAAGGTCCAAAGGGCGTACAGGGATTACCTGGTGACCAGGGAGTGAAAGGTATCAAAGGCGAAAGGGGAGACGTCGGACCACCGGTAATTCAATTGTTTTCTAATAAATATTGTAATAAACCACACAAAATACAAAATATTAAATTAGATATTCATGTATAAACACTCGCACGATACAAGTATATATTATACAAAATTAACCTCTAGACAACTTATCAGATATAATGCAATAGATCTGTCAGGTTATATATATATATATATATATATATATATATATATATATAAACATGTGTGCGCGTGTGTGTGTATGTATATATGGAACATAGCGACTAATTGACATTAATTATTTCATTATCCTTCCGAGACAAATGAAATGAAACAAAATTGTAATATTTTCGACTGGAAATTTTCTATTAAACGTACATGCATACAGAAAGATTTAGTTCATTTTTTAATTCAATTTAGGGCCCGCACGGTTGGCCAGGACAAAAAGGGTTTAAAGGTGAAGACGGGGTAGACGGGCGTCAAGGAAAGCAAGGAGCAACAGGCCCCTCAGGTCCACCAGGTATAAAGGGATTTAAAGGAGCACCAGGCTACGAAGGTCTCGATGGACGCGACGGACGACTCGGAGAAGTAGGGGAACCTGGATATTCTGGTCTACCCGGAAAACAAGGACCTGCCGGACCACCTGGTGTATATGATCCGAATCTAAACGAAATAATAGTTGGCAATATAGGTGTTCAGGGACCAGTCGGCTTTCCTGGGCCCAAAGGTGCATCTGGGTTACACGGAACACCAGGAAGTGTGGGTTTCATCGGTAAAATTGGAGTTCCTGGACCACCCGGTTCTAAAGGATACCCCGGAAAGAAGGGAACATCAATAAAAGGTGAACAAGGTGCCTTAGGATTACCAGGACCGATAGGAGCACAAGGTCCTCGTGGTTTTCCCGGTATTGTTGGGCCCATCGGGTCTAAAGGCTTCGCAGGTGCCACAGTATACGGACCAGAAGGTGAGAATGGTAATCCAGGACACGATGGATTTCCCGGTCTATTTGGAGATCGCGGAGAGATGGGCGACGTCGGACTGAAAGGAATGCCTGGGACGGGTTATAACGTGATGGGTCCACCTGGTGATGACGGCCCCCCCGGTATTCCTGGAGGGAACGGTGAACCAGGCCGACCAGGTTATCCTGGATTTCACGGTGAAAAGGGAAAACAAGGAGACAATTGCCCGTTCTGTCCATCAGGTACTTACAAGGCCCTATTGTAATATATTGTGGCTTATAAGATTAAATAGCTTATCATACTATAAACATTTCATTATCGACGTATTCAAAATGTCAATCAACCTAACAGTATAATTTGCAGTATAATTTAAAAAAAAGACATTTTTATGATTTTTGCATGATACGGATTTGTTCATCACCTGTGTTAAGGTTATTGTTTCTTAACCTTAACATCTCCAAACTATTCATAAATATTTTTTCTGATTACTTTAAATTATTGTATATAAGTATTCAATAAACGAAAAATATTTTTTTCAATATTAATTTTTCAATTATTCAACAATCAATTTAAAAGTTTAAAAAAATAACTTTTGTTGAATGAAATGATTGAAACTTTAGAAACTATAAATTTGTTTCTGTCCTTTCATATAGGTTATCCAGGCCGGAAAGGTGATCAAGGAAGTCCAGGAAGGCCCGGAGCCATGGGTGATGAGGGGAGACCTGGATTACCAGGGGCGCGTGGTCGCAAAGGATACCCGGGGCGGGACGGCGTAGATGGGGTAAAGGGCATAAAAGGTGTAAAGGGACCGATGGGTGAGGAAGGCAAACAGGGCAAACACGGTGAAGACGGAGATCTCGTATATCCGCCAGTAAACTCGGTCATCTCAGAGACGGGAGACCAAGGTGACAGGGGTGAGTTAGCTATCAATGTCTGTCTTTCCCATCTAGGCGAATTATTGCTCAAAATGATCACGACGCTGATGTAATATACTCTTGAAATGTAAAATAATACGATTTATGCAGTAAACGATTTCTAGTAACGTTCCATTACTAAAAATCGTTCTCTCTATCATTAGGGTAATATTTTTTATGCAGCAGCTAGAGAGTGACAGAGAACTCAAATTTCACATTTTCGACTCACTTGATAGCTGCAAGTTTGACAATTCTCATTGCCAACAGATAGAGATGGAAAATTCAGAATTTTATGAATGTTTCTACTAAAGAATATCATTAAGTTTCGGTCTAAAAATAATGCCGTACGCAATCAGTTCAAAAAATTCGAATGTAAAAAGAAAGTATAACCAATCTTGAATAAACAATTTATAAATTCAAAGAAGAATCGATAAAGTAAAGAGTTTTCGTTAAAACTGATAGAAAACATGTATATTTTGTATATATTTAATTTTGTATTGAAGATACTAAAGGGTAAAGGACTAGAATTTTTACAAGTAGAAAAATTCACAATTAAATGAAACTACGTGATGTAGTATTATTTCTACTATCTTTAATTTCTTTACCACGACCTGGGTTTCGTTGTATTACAACATCTTCAGGTGGGATATTAGCAAACATCTTTGCTAATATCCCACCTGAAGATGTTGTAGTACAACGAAACCTAGGTCGTGGTAAAGAAATTAAAGATAGTAGAAATAATACTACATCACGTAGTTTCATTTAATTGTGAATAATGAATTTCTTCAAAATTAACGCCAAATATATTCAACAAGTAGAAAAATATAATTATAATTGCATCTCGCATCTCAATTCGATCTCAATTATATATATTTTCTCCAACTTATAGGATCTTAAGATATTGCACAGAATTTTGAAGCCTCTTTTTTCTAGTTTGTAAGCTTGAAAAGTTTTGGAGCCTAATTGAAAAAAAATGTTTATTTTCCACTATAAATCAATTTTCTTAAAAGTCTTTTTTGTGAACAAACAACTTTCCTCTTTATACTAATTTTATTTCCTCTTTAAACTAATATTATAAGTGGGAGATGTATTTGTATTTATTCTGCTTTCATGTCTCAACTACTCAACTAATAGAAAACACATCTATTGCAAAATAGAATATTTTTTTATAATTAAGAAATCACAAGAAAGAGAAGTTAAGAAATATTATGGCGAATGAAATACATACTTATATTCACATGTATATTACGATAATATGTCAGTGTACGGCTACAGACTACAGGGTACATGTTTTTTATGACATTCCTTCAACTTTGTGCAACTTAAACTACTTAGTTATTTCCAACACTATGATCCAATTTATCCCCGAGAACATTTCAATTTCACAATTATTTTTTCTCTTCCCTTCGGATCAAAATTCATTTTTAAAAAAATTTTTAAAAAAAACTGATTTATGTTTAAATATATATTACAATTACATTTGTGACGAGAGACGATAATTTATGACGAGAAGTAAACACCTCTTGTAAATAATTGAAAGATTTGATGAAGACCGAAGTAAGTGTGTTAGGGGATAGTGATTAAAATAACATTTGATTGTATTCTGTATTTGATTGCATTACTACCGTATATTATTTTATATCTCAATATTTCTTGGGCTATTTAAGTATTAATCGACTGGAATGGCACTCAATCGACCTTGATGTAAATCAGACTCAATCGTCCTTGATGTAAATAAAATACGAGGTTGCATTACATAATGTTTACAGGTTGGACTGGTAGACCCGGTTTACCAGGAGACAGAGGAAGACCTGGTATGTACGGTATGCCGGGCCCCAGAGGCAGGAAGGGTGAGCACGGGGCGAACGGTATACCCGGGCTACCTGGCAGAGATGGCTCGAGAGGTCGCGACGGATGGAAGGGAACGAAGGGTCGCGATGCTGTTGGGGATAAAGACAGCATACGTGGACCTATTGGAATCGTTGGACCGAGGTTAGTTCAAAAAATTGTTTAAAAATATTTTCTTTAACAAATATTTTGATGAAACTTTTATACATGAACAAATTTTTTTTCTTCTTTATTATGTTCTTAAACAACTTTTACTTTAAATTTTTACTCCGAATCAGGGGTGATTTTGGAGAAACCGGTGAAAAAGGTCTTTCGGGTGAACGAGGGGAAAGCTCCCAATATAACTTCGATCTGAAAGGCGACAAAGGATATCCCGGTCCATTAGGATTCAAAGGTAAAAACTGTTTAAGGAATTATTTCAATAAAATTATTTTTTTATCTATTTGGCCCTACTTAATTACTTTTATTTATTCGCTTTTTATTTACAAAATTTATGTTTTCTTTAGTGGAAAATTGAACCTTAGCAATTGCCCTCCATACAGCTTTCCTATTTATACTTTCTATGTTCATATTTAGTTATCAGACATATTAATCCATTTACTGCAAACGGCTCAGATAACGTGCCATTTGTAGCAATATAATTTATTCATTAGACACTTCTACTAAGTATTTAATAATAAATAATCAGTAGTTTAACTAGGCGGTAACCCTTGACAGCATCCTGAGAAGAATCGTTTAATACACATAGTTTATTCTACAGATGGAATCAAGATTTGTTAATGAGTAGGTACTGTGAGAAACGCTCATATCTATTGTGTTGGTCCAGAAAGCATTTTAACATAAAAGCATTTTACAAAAAGTGACTTTTTCCTATGTTTTTCTTTTTTTAAATTAAAAATTACTTTTCCTAGTCATGGTATTTTAGATATTTGTAAATATTCTACACAGTACTCTACTACGTAGTACTCTACAGTATTCTACTACGTACGATTAAAAGTAAATAAACGATACAACACCGCTGAACTTTTGTCCTTGCGAAACACAAGCATATAGAAAAGAACTACCACCTCCAAATTTCCTTCTAAATGTTATTTTTTACACTGACAATCTAAATCCTAGCTTTTACAAAGTCCCTGTTATTTTAAAATGGACCAAGATGAAACATTTGTGTTGATACGTATGGGAGTAACTCGGTAAAACTATATGTTTATTATTGAGTACCTGCCCTACGACATTTCGCAATGAAATTATACTACTTTTATTATTTATAGTTGCGTTTTATTTCGATTGTTTGAGGTAATTTTGCCTGTCGTAAAAAGTGTTTCAGTTCATTATATCTTACTGCCTGCAATTAGCGAAATTGTACTGTCACGCGTTAGTGAAATTGTACTGTCACGCGTTAGTGAACAGAATATCTGTTACGAATCTATTGAACTCTTTATTTCAGACAACAGACAATAAAACGAAATACTGTATATGAAGTCAGAATTGCACTGTTGGCCTATAAAGAAAGTAAAATTCTTTTCGACAAAATCATAAATATAGTTCTTTTTCGAAGCAAAAATTTTACATGATGCTATGGAAAAATAAGAGTATCATAGATACTGCGAATGAAAATGTATAATCTACGCTTTATTAGATTTCATAGATTTTACTTTTTCAAATGTTAGTATTATATATAGGGAAACACATGTTTCACTAGGAAGTAATAAAAATTCAAGTCTTATATTCAAAATTGCTGATAAATATTTAATAAAAAATATGAATGTCAGTGGTATAATATATTCAATGCTGATGAAAGCAGATTTTTTAATAGTTTAGAAAATGTTGGTGTCTGTTAGTAGTTTTAGATAACTGATTTGAAGGAAAAAAGGATGTCGGCGCGACGAGATCGCAAGCGAAATAAGACAGGTTAACGTGACTATCATATGTGATCTGAAATCAATGTGTTTTTTGTCATAAATGGGTACACGAGAGGTGCATTCCTAATCCAAATATATGTAATTCTTCATTAATACAAATTATCTCTAATGAGAAGTTGATTGTTGTTATTATTACCTAATTAAGGCAAACCCCCAAAAGAGGGTTATTAATTTACTGTCCATAACTTTTAAACTATCAATCCAATTTTTGCAATTGAGATCCCATAAGATTTATGTCATATATATATATATATATATATATATATATATATATATACATATATATATACATATATATATACATATATATATATATATATATATATATATATATATATACTACTACTTTGGAAGCGAGAGTAACATAAGTTATAAGAATGTAAAGAACAATATTACAGCCGTGAGATGTTATAATTTTTTTTTTTAAACATAAAAGAAAGACGAAAATAACTCCTTTTTTTTCTAACTCTACATATTTTTCAAGAGTTTAATTTGTTTCGTCGTTTTGTTTTCTAAATTGGTATCTGTTATATTTTCGTGGGTCAATAAATTAAAAGTGGCTCAAAAATTATCTAAGACAACAAATTATTCAATTAATACTGCTGATGAAATTTCACAATAAAGTAACTTACTCCGTTCAATGTCGAAAGAAAATCTTTGTAAACAAATCAGTTTGACAGTACAGGTATTGTAAACCTTTTTCTTATATGCACGTTAGTAATTTAACATGGATTTATTTGGTATTTGTGATTAAAAAATACAATATTTTTATTAGTTCGCACTTTCACCATGTATACATAAGTAACTTAGATAATACAGGTTAAATTTTATATTTAAGAGAAATTCAAATAGTATGTTACATAAAAAACATATAATAAAATAATTCCAAAAATGTTGATAGAAGTAGCGGTTTAATTAAATGTTAAGTTACAAAGAAATTAAATCTTTACAAAGTAATCACTAATACTTAATTTTGAAAATATTTTTTTTAAAAACGAACTAATATATAAAAATACACGGAATACAATAATATTTCACAGAAGAAATACACTGCATACATATACAATTACATCACAATAAATCTGCACCTCGACACTGATTTCCAAATATGTTCGAATGCTAGCGCCGGCGAGAGAGCGGGCTGGAGTTTGCCGATATCACTGAGAAATAGTAATACAGAACATATCATATCTATCAGAAAACATATTCGCAGAACATGTTCATCATAAATCTATCCATTATATTCTATATCAACATTAATAATGTTTGTTCAGCCTTGCTGCGGGGTTTATTAAAAGACATTGCTTCAAATAGAAATTTTTTTGACATCGTTTAATTTAAAAGTAGTATTTTCTATTGCCACATATCATTTATTTTGTGCCCAGATTATTTTGATTGTGTTTATTTTACAGCGATATGGCGGCAATCTTAGTAGATATATTCTCAAACACTTGTATACAGTACTTAAAACGACATTTTAATTACATTCATACTTAAAAATATTACACATTTAACTCAATGACCTTAACATTATAAAACACATAATAATATAATAAACTTAATATAGTACAAAATAATTTGATGAAACGCCAAACATTTGGGGGGCAATATTGAAAAATGACAAAGTCGAGCGTATTTCAAATTTCAATGCACTGAGAAGTCAGTGCGCCTCGCGGATTAATCGCTATTACGAGTATTTTAGTAAGTGTGGCAAGCAAGCGTTGTATATAAGTGGTATACGTAAGTTGCCATACGTGGGCATACAGTCAACAAAAAATATAATTGATCTTCTGAATCTAAATGCTTTGGACAAGTAGTGTGACCCTTATGAACATATAAATAACGAATATCGCAAATAATTATACTAGTTGTACGCTCGGATTAATTCAGATTTGTTAGTCCTACGTACATTTATATATGGACACTTGAAGGCAATTGTTAGGTTTCGTGTTTGTACAGCAGGCAGATAGATAGATAATCATCCGCATTGGTTGTCCTCAAAACAAAAACTAATAATTTAGTTTTTACCAAAATTACATATCCGTATGGAGAATAAAAGTTTATTGCCCCGTAAAATTCATAAGCACAAATCGGCATCTTTATCTGATAAATTGATGATTTTATGAAAGTCGGACGAAAGTACGGTTTTAAAATAATATTACCATAAACATTGGCATTGCGTTTCTTTTATTCCTAATATCTGTTCAAATGTTTTTCAGATTATTCAAGTAATAAAAAAATTAATATAGTATGTGATAAACATTACATTTTCCGCAGCCATTAACATACATATATTACTTTTTAAACCACTTGTACGAAATTACAAACATAGTTATGTGGGTTTTTTTCAGAACAATATTAGTTATTGTATTATTTTCCTCTTAGCACACTATGCCGCTCGTAATGCATTTTCATTATGCAAGACTATTAAAATGCGATATAACAAATCACTGCGAATGCACTATAATGTGTATAAATACTATCCTGGTCACTTCTCGGCATCCGGGGTAATTAGCGTATATAATTCCTCCTATAAAAGAAATTGTCCTCGCGAGTGAATTGTTCTGAGGCTAAACATGATAGGTTGCGGCTGTCTATTTAATTATATCTTTCGGCCAAACTCAACGTATAATAAATAATTCACAGTTGGATAAATAACGTATGAATGTTGAAACACCCGGTCGGGAGTCGAACCCTTAACCTCTTAGACGGGCGTTAGCGTCTTAACAACTACGCTGTAGGTCATTATATATATATATATATATATATATATATATATATATATATATATATAGATATATATATATATATATATATATATATATGCAAAGCGCGTATAAATAATGTCGGATATTGACAAAAAGCAATGTTTTTGAAATAAATATATCTAACATTAAGAATAATCATCGAAAATATACATCGAAATAAGAGTAAAAGCAGAGTTATTATAAAATATTACCCTAAATTACGCATACAGTATGTAGGCTACACTGGAAAATATTGTAATACCAATACTTATTTGAAAAGAAAATAACACATCACAATGTTTCTTCATTATCTATACGCCAAATATAACATAAGTACGTATATTTATATATTATGCAATCAAATCTGGAAATAAAACAGTGTAAGCTGACATATTGTGGCCATCTCACTCTAACGCCTTATAAAATTAATGAATATCATATATGCTCTAGGCATTTTCAGCGTCGAAATTTCAATTCTTGTCCAGTTATAGTTGTTGACGAAGATCGGATTTGAAATATTAGCGTATCACGGCTTACAGCTTATAGGTTAATCAGCACGATTTGATTTTTTTTGTGTGATAAGATAATACGTTACGTATCCTGCATAGATAAGAACTTTTACTTGTTAACTATTTTTAAAATAACATGTGGAAATTTGATAAATGTATTAACGGAAGAACTTCTTCATTACACAAGTAGATTTAATGTTTTTAATATGAAATTAAAAATGATCAAAGAAATTATTCATCACTCGTACTTATTAGAATATATTCTGAAGTTTCTACGTTTTTAGTTCTTATTTCCATTCACGCTATATAAAATTGATAATTCCTTATATCTTGATTAATAAAATCCTTAGTTTCAAAAATAATCGAAGTGTGTAATAAAATAATATTGTATGTGTGTATATTTAAATATAGTTTTTTTTATTTTTCATGTTTTCTAAATAAAATTCACACTATGAGCCGAAAATATAAGTTAAATAATGGCAAAGTAAAACTAGCTATTACCTTGTCGTTTAAGAACCATTTTAGACCACCGATGACTAGTTTTGCGTATCCTAGTTCGAATCCGAAAGCACTCAATAAAGTTCGACATCTTTTGACGAACTAGATCTCCTTCTAGTTCCATTCTACTATTCGGCTAGTTCACCATAGTCAAGAGACAAAATTTCGGTTTGGAATTATCATTTTGGTGTTGTAAATAATTAATTACAAGCAATCGTCATGATGGAATGTTTTTCTACAAATTACCGCTGTGCGTACAAGTGCGCGATCGTCGTATTTACGATGTCCATTGTGGCAATAGTAAATATAGAGAGATATTACTTATACCTAATATGTCAAATGAGAAAAAAACACTATCACAAACGTGAAACATATGCATAAATAAATCCTTCACTGAAATTCTCAAATTGCATCACTCTACTGCGGACAAAGCTGTTGCCATAGATGCACGTGCCGTACCTCATCCATAGATTTAATAATGCATAATAGTGATCGTTATAACCTTTGTTGCAACTAAGGCATGGATACCGGTGTTCGGTAAAACCGCAATATTGATAATAGCGAACTTTTGAGATATTTCTGAAAACTGGTATTAAAAATATAAAAAAACCGGTTTTCGATATTGATAGAAAAAGATTTTCGAATGTTGGCAACACTAATTTAACTTGGCATCACTATCGTGCTCAGTGCTTAGTATATCGACACAAAGTTTTGTTAAGAGGGGAATTCCCAATATACCAAGTTGTGTTTAAGACTTATTAAGCGACCAATTTTAATACACCGTCCAAATGCACTGATTTATTCATAAATAAACTTGCTCCGTTTTTTTGTTGCATTATATTTTGCCTCTGTATTACATTTGTAACATACATAATGTACGTGTAGTATCATTCAACCATCCATCATTTAGATCATAGATACACTGAGCAAACAATCTTTGACCCCGATTCTGATTTTATATACTTTCTATTTCCTGTTAAGTGTTAACATTCTTTTGTAATACAGTTCAGTTAAATGAAGAGAGTGGGACTGACTTGTAAGAAAATCTTTGTTAATCAGGTAAGAAAATAAATTGAAGTATAATTTGTTAACTACAACTTTTTATAAATGCAAAGTTAGGATTTATTTTCACTGCTTTGGAGGAAATTTTATAAATACGTAGCGAGCGATAAACGTTAGTTTGCTTGGAATACTTTATTAACTAAGGAGCAATGTCGTGCGGGGAGTACAAACTTGTTGTTAATAAATTACATTTACTACCGATTAACACTTGGCTAACTTAATTTGATTTTTCATTTATATAACTAGATCCAGTAGTAGTAATAAATATTTATTTGTTTCAGATATTAAAATAATAACATATCATGAAATACGAAAAATACAAAAACAAGTGCGACGATAAATCGTCCGTTTGGTATTATTTTCTACGGTCTGAGGATGCACAACCTGGTAAATGTAACTTATGCCAAAAAATAATTAAATCAATCATCCGCGGATCAACATCAGGATTGTGAGTCCATTTAAAAGCATTATCTGATACATCAGAGCCGTCAGATGTACTTTATTAAAAAGAATCTCCATCAGCTGGAAGTCGCGGAATCAGGCCCAAAACCACCCAACCAAACCTCAAACGATTCTGATAATAATACCAACGCCAGTGATGATAATACTGACACAGAGGAAGGATTTGCGTTGTCCATGAGTGAACTACTTGTTCATTGCATCCAAATTATAACAGTATCATAAAGAAAGTGCGTGATCTCGTCAAGATGTTTTCCAAATCCCCGACAACAAATGATATCTATCTACAAAAATATGTTAAAGAACATGAAGGGGTAAAACTATCTTTAATTTTGGATTGCAAGACTCGGTGGTCCAGCATGACTGCTGGCATGATGGGGAAAGTTTTAATCGACTGAGACCGTGCATATCGAAAGCGCTGATTGACATGAATTCGGTCATAAATTTTAATCAAACCGAGATTAATGTACTGAACACAGTACTGAACCAAGAAAGCCTGAATATCATCAGGATCACTTTGAAGCACTCTGTCGACGTGGCGCAAGCCTGTTACCTGCGGATACTGTTCTCAAATTTATGATAAGAAAATTGCGCAGTCATAAAACGAGCTTGTCTACACTTCTTGTGGAAT
Organism: Druceiella hillmani; assembly: GCA_039881145.1. NCBI lineage: Eukaryota > Metazoa > Arthropoda > Insecta > Lepidoptera > Hepialidae > Druceiella > Druceiella hillmani. The sequence continues at coordinate 9,170,523 of JAYKKI010000008.1, forward strand.
CTTTGAGTAAACGAATACTTGAAAGACGTTTCTGTAAAGAAACTCTTATACTTCAATACCTTCATAGCCCAGAAAATTATTACAAGGATATTGCAGCTAGCGATACTGAGAATCGTTTTACGCCAAACAAATAATTTAGATTTACGCCTAGAAATTTACAAGATCTTTGAGCGTTTTCAGGTACCATAAAACACTGATAATTCAAATATTCCTGAAGACTTTGAATCTAAATATATTGAAGGAGAAAACACGAGTTTATGCGACTATGAAATGTATTCTATTGAAGATCAACTTGATAAAGAACTTAAAAAATATTTAAAAACAAACAGGCCAGCGCGAAATACAGGTAAAGAAGATCTTAAAAATTTATTAAAAATTGAAATGGCGTTGTACGCAAATTATGGAAATAGAGGTCGTTTTCTAAACAAAGCGTATTACAGTTCACTCTCTGTTCCTCCTACAAGCGTACAGTCGGAGAACTTTCTTTGTACAATTTTTCAACAGGCGCACAACTCTTAGTCTCAGTCCTCTAAAATGTACATTTTATTTTAGTACTTGTATACAAGTAGTTCATTATGCATACATGCTTTTTAATTAGTTCATGAATGTTCCTTTTTTATTTTATTAGCAAATAAAATAAATCATTGCAGTAAAAAGTTATTATTTTATTTTCCATAATTTGAAAGTCAATAAGCAAAAGACATGGGTATATTGCATTTTTGTGAGAAATTCTTTATGAAAATACTGAAATACCGGGATCCCGGTGTTAAAATTCTCAATATCTAATCAACACAGGTATTCCGAAAAATCCAAAACCGAAATACCCTATTTGCAACGCAGTCTTATATATATATATATACATATATATATATACATATATATATATATACATATATATATATATATATATATATATATATAATAGCTATTCAATAATAAATCAAATATTCAAGTTGTGTATTTCATTAAAAATATAATAATGTTTTGTTTTCCAAAGGCAACAGAGGTTTATCGGGAAAACCAGGTGACGTTGGCGATATCGGCTTTCGAGGTGAAATGGGCGACACGGGTTCCCCAGGTATTATAACACCTGGACCCAGAGGACTTGTAGGACACCCCGGAATAACCGGTTCGGAAGGGCCGAGAGGTACACCGGGTACCACAGGAGAGGAAGGCTTGAAAGGTATGCCGGCTTTACCTGCTAAGAAAGGAGAACGCGGCTTAGCAGGTCTCGCCATATATCCAGGCGAAAAAGGTTTACCTGGACCTAAAGGGGAACAAGGCGATATAGGTGATGAAGGACCACGGGGCCAGTCTGGTAGGCCAGGTTATATGGGCGAAAAAGGCTTGCCTGGATTGACTGGTAGCCCAGGTTTAATGGGGCCGATTGGTGATAAGGTGGGTACCTTCATGAACTATAATTGACTTTTATATAAATAATAATAATTATAATTGACTTTTATATAACTTTACGCGGCACAATTAAATAAAATTCACACTGTTTCCAAAGTCATCACAAGTTGTATCCACTTCTTCAGCATCGCAGTTTGATATATCAATTTTGGTAATTTTCTCTTTTTTATACCATATTCTTGTACCTCAAAGAGCATTTTTTTTAACTTTAACTTCTAATTTCTTCTCAGCTTTGCTAAATTAATATATGATTAGAGGACTCGTGAAAATTGCTAACTTCGAACACGACGTAGAATCGCTGGTCATCTGTGAAAATCATTTATTCAGAGCGTCAAGAGGCGGTTTCTGATTAAACGAAATATTGCATTGCGAACATTTATAGTCTCAATGCGTTTTCCAGTGCAGTGAGTAATTAAAATAAAACCTGTCAAATACGAGCAGAACTCGCACTCTGAAGGTTTCGTACAATCTTAGCGCATATAAAAGGTCAAACATTTAAGAGTACATAATATTTCTATCAAACTGCTTATAAATATTAATATTTGTTTTGTTTGACTATGTAAATACATATATTACCTAATACATTAGTATTTCATAGACCTTACACCTATGAAATAAACTGATGATATACAGGAGTATATCTTTAATTTATTAATGCAAGTTAATCGAAATAATTTTGTATTTAACTTCCTATTAAAACTTGTGATCCTGAGTTTTTTTCACATTTTTGACATACGTAGACAAAAAGTTAGCGGGGAACACAGTGCAATATATTTTGGAAATAAGTCTCTCGCCGAAAAAAACGCATATCACCACATATTATTATGATAAGCATATTTCATTACATTTGAAAAGACTTCGTCATACATTCATACTTTACACACATTTGAAATTAATTTTGTATGATGCTTCACTCGGTCCATATGAAAAAAATTTAATTCCCTAAGTCCGACGTATAGGGAGGACTTAAAAAAGGAAACTAATTTTTTCGAGAACTATGATGTTGTGAACAACCAGACAACGAATTTATATGAATTCCGCATTTTGTTAATTGAGTACATAACCATAAATAACGGAAACTAAAAACTTTGTATATGAACTAATATGAGATGTACTATTCGATTTAAATTAGTCGTAAGTTTATGTATTTCTTGATTAATTTTAAGGTACTTCTATATAGAGCAATTATGGATCGCTTCAATTGCAGAGGTTTTGATAGTACTATATATATATATATATATATATATATATATATATATATATATATATATATATATATATATATATATATATATATATATATATATATCTTTAATACCTTCCAATATTTTTTTTTACTCGTTTACATTGTAAACACGTAAAATAATAAAGATCAAATAACTGAATAGTTTTTCCCGAGAATCGATCCATCCAAGTTTATTAATTATGCATGAGTACGTACCTTAAAAAGTCGAGTATATAATTACTAATACGAAAAAAACTAATACATTTGTGTAAATACAAGTTAGTAAAAGATATACTCAGTAATTATGAGATATTCAGTAATATTTTATAAAAAATAATTATTTTATGGCAGCATGAAATTGTACCCCTATCGACAAATATATTTAAATAGTTTTATCTTTTTTAGGGTCATAAAGGATTAATTGGAGCTACTTTACGTGGGTTATCTGGCGCACCAGGTTTTTCAGGAATCAACGGATTAGATGGCTCAATAGGCGAGCCTGGAATTCAAGGCTTTCATGGACCCGTGGGAGAAAAAGGCCAACGTGGTTTGAAAGGCGAAGACGGCGCAATAGGTCTTCGAGGGCGGGAAGGAGATGAAGGTCAACCCGGATTCAGAGGTCATAAAGGATTAGATGGTGTTCCAGGTATACCAGGAGAACAGGGAGATCGTGGAATGATGGGAGATGAAGGACAGTCCGGATCGAATGGATTGCCAGGCAGAATTGGCCCGCCTGGACGAAAAGGCGAAAAAGGAAATATAGGCTTTATTGGACTTCCAGGACCAGATGGCTTCCGGGGTTTCAAGGGGAGAATTGGAGACACGGGCTTGATTGGATTAAAGGGTATACCTGGAGACTCTAGCTTTAGCGGACCTAAAGGAGAGTCTGGGGATCCAGGGTTTGATGGACCTCGCGGTCGAGACGGTTATTCCGGTCCAAAAGGTATAAAAGGAAAAGTAGGAGATTCTGGATTGGTTGTTGATGGCGTCCCTGGAATAAAAGGAGCTCAAGGTGAGCCTGCTTTCAATGGATTTCCGGGACGTAAAGGTGAAAAGGGTTTGATTGGAGACGTTGGTTTCACAGGGTTTAAAGGTTTTCAAGGTGATGTGGGTTTTGATGGAATACCAGGACTACAGGGCTTACCGGGCGTTCATGGGAAAAAAGGAAAACAAGGACGACCAGGCCAACCTGGTTTACCAGGAGAACAAGGTGATATTGGTATGGAGGGTGAACCTGGAGCAATGGGCTACAATGGCATGCCAGGTGACTATGGCCCACAGGGTAGCATAGGATTACGTGGAGTTACAGGGGAAAAGGGCAAGAAAGGGGACACCGGTTACAGTACATTTTTACCTGGCACCAAAGGCGACAAAGGTTTAGATGGTTTTGATGGCATAAGTGGCCTCGTCGGCGATGAAGGTTTCGAAGGTTTGGTGGGAGCCGAAGGGATAAAAGGCGAAAGGGGAGAAATCGGTTTCCAAGGTGAAATGGGATTAGTTGGCGAATTCGGAGATGTCGGAATTGTGGGAGACATAGGACCGCCGGGCCTCCCTGGAATGCCTGGAATTAATGCTGAACCTGGTGAAAGAGGAAGGTCAGGCTATGATGGTTTACCAGGCCGGCCGGGAAGTGTTGGACAAAAAGGGGCTCCTGGTGAATATGGATTGGATGGACCTAAAGGTATAAGAGGTCCGCCAGGTTTATCTTTCCAAGGACCAAAGGGAATAAATGGAAATGATGGACGTCCAGGTAGACGAGGATTCATCGGCCTGCCTGGAGAAACAGGTTTAACTGGCCTTCCAGGTCTCTTCGGGATGAAGGGACAGATAGGCGAAACAGGAATTGCGACGAGTGAAAAGGGACAACCTGGAGATCGTGGTGCTCCCGGCTTTGACGGACTTCAAGGCCGAAGAGGTGATCGAGGCGAAGAAGGATATGTTGGCTTAGTAGGTATATTTGGCGAGGTGGGTGATAAGGGCGAGCAGGGTGAGGAAGGTATCGAAGGAGCAATGGGAATGACAGGATTCAGAGGCGAAAAAGGTGATTATGGCGAAAGCCCTGATTTTAGTCTAATAATTCCGGGTCCTCGAGGAGACACTGGATATCCCGGTCTTCCCGGATTAGACGGTCCAAATGGTCGCCCCGGTCCGAATGGTCAAAATGGTATTGATGGCTTGAAAGGTCTACAAGGAGACAGAGGTCTTCCAGGATTGAATGGTGTAGTTGGGCCACGTGGCGAAGCAGGTGAAATTGGTATTCGGGGATTTATTGGTGTGAGAGGAAAACCAGGTATTCGTGGGCCACCTGGGTATCCTGCTCCGCAAGCAAATTGGATTAGGAGTAGAGGATTTTTCTTTGCTATACACTCCCAAACAGAAATGATACCTCAATGCCCGAGTGGAACAACATTGATGTGGGATGGATTCTCACTATTACATATTTTAGGCAATGGGAAATCTCATGGGCAGGATCTAGGTAAGTGTAAATGTTTGCCGGTAGAATAGAATTAAGCACAAAATTGTATCAAAACCATTCTATTATAAAAAGGGATAGTTTATGAGATTTTATCAAAACCATTCTATTATAAAAAGGGATAGTTTATGAGATTAATTCAATCATATTCTTAGAATAAATTAATTCTTGATCATGACCATATTTCCATGATATTATAGTTTTAGTAAAGGAATAGATTGAAATAATTTAAATTTATTGTTTATAATCGAAAATGAAATGTCATGGAAATGTATTGATACTAATGGTCATTTATGCTGTCACTCTTATTGATGATACCGATCCGACGATCTTATGTATTTTATTCTATAAAAACTTGTAGCTTATTAATGTCAGTTGCAAGTAAGTATGTTTATAATAAATAATTTCCTATTCTTTGTTATTAAGTTGCTGCATCTGTAATAATTCAACTTATATACATACTATAAATTTTTAAATGTCTTTAAAAATAGGGGAAGCAGGCAGTTGTTTAAGGCGGTTTTCCACCATGCCGTACATGTTTTGTGGTGTGAATACCGTATGTAACTTTGCTGAGAGAAATGACTTCAGCTACTGGTTATCCACCACTGAACCAATGCCCATGTCAATGACACCAATTCCAGCTAGGGAAGTCGGCAGATACATTTCCAGGTAAACTAAAACAAATTTCAAAAATGATGTCAACTAAGAAATCGTAGATAATTATTAGGATTCATCCCTCAAAAGGATAAAAACAGATCCCTTATAACATTGCTCATGAGTCTGAAATTATTTTAACTTAACCAGCATCTTGTTAACCTATTAGCATATATCTCCCTAATTACACTTAGAAATATTTATATGGGAATTTTAGGGGCCGTAAAAACCTGAAATGTTTTTTTGATTTCATGTACCATGTGGTGTATCAATTGAAGGAGGATTCCAAAACAATTTTTTCAGAATCATATGTAATATAATAATAGCAATATTACTGAAAATTTCTGCAAAAAACATGTTCCTCACTCCATTTCCAGCATTGCTAAGTAAAACTATAAAAAAAACGTTAAAGCTAGATGTTTATCTAAAATTTCCTTGAAAAATATAACTAACATTCTAAGTCTCATAGCTTTGAAAAAATTAAAATATTTTAAAAAATTGAGGAAGTAGGCAATTGCTACATAAGATGTATTAGGCAACATATTTATATGGTAAAAGATGATATTAACATTTGTAAATATTTGAATAGAAACGTGTACTAAATGCTCTTTAATGTTTACGTGTGCCTAAGTGTGTAAAGAACACAATGGAATTTTATATAATTACTTTATTTTCAAACATTGTTATTTAATCACTTCTGTATAGGATTTATCCATAAATAATTCTAAACTTTTCAAAACAAACTTTAATTTGAATGTTTTAACTAAAATTTATTTTAATATCTTTTGGATAAAGTAAAAGATATAACCCCTCAAAATCCTTTCCACGGTACTTTAAAGGTTTCTATAAACATACTAGTTTAAACTCTGTAATATCGTTTTACTATTTAAGTTTTATTCTAAATGCAATGGGGAGAGATTCTTTAGTTAGACTTTGTTGAATGTTTTAAGTTTGACATCTATCAAGCTGGTCTGGCATCAACGAGGAGAATGAAATATACCCATCAACGAGGAGAATGAAATATACTTACAGCACCAGTGCAGTCAATAGGCAAAGCATGGAAATCAATAAAGTTTATTAAGTAATTGACTGGGTCCATTCCCAATAGATTAATGACATCTAATGCGACTGATTTAAAATGTTTATCTAATTCAAATCTGTTTCCAGTCTTTTTTTTACATTCATTCATTGATTACTCTCCTTAATGATCCATTTAAGTTTGTTTCTTCCTAATATCATGAATGTATACATATAAAAAATTAAATTGGATTAAAAATAATGGCCTCCAGATGTGCGGTATGTGAAGCTCCAACTCGTGTGATTGCCGTCCATAGTCAAAGCATGTCAGTACCGGATTGCCCTGTCGGCTGGGATGAGATATGGACTGGATACAGCTTCTTAATGGTAAGCAAATAGATAAAATAACTTTACATAATTTAACAAATTAGTTGGGGTGAAAAATTATGATTTAATTTTGAAATACATAATACAGATGCTAGAAAAATTTAGAAAGCCCACTCTTACTCTAATAATGAGAATTATTTTTGAAATATATTATTCATGAAAAAATCACACCCATTTATTTAAAATTCAGTATCCAACTTTTGATACATAAATAAATTGTATAACATTGCACATATTTTATTCCATTTCAAATAAAATAAGAAGAGTGTGTAGTATACTCTTCCCAACCCACCTAAATTTTTAATACCCATGTAGTGTTCAAAAATGATGACACGTTGTAAACTTCAGAATAAGAAATTAATTATGAAATTTTTTAAAGCAATAGATACTATTACAGTAAAGTACTGATTATTCGTTCATTTTCCTTATTCTATTAGTAAATCCTTATATAGTGTATTTTTAGTTTAGTAAATATCTGAGTACATTTCAATATATTAAGCATGGTTTAGGTACTAGAGTGGTATATAAACCATCAAATTTTACTTAATAATAAAAGTTACTAAAATCATATAAATTATTCTGTTTGCTCCAGCATGTTGATGCAATGGCCGAAGGTTCGGGACAATCGCTCGTATCTCCTGGTTCATGCCTCAGAGATTTCCGAATAAATCCATTCATTGAGTGCACCGGTATGGGAAGATGTAATTACTTCTCTTCAGCCACAGCTTTCTGGTTGGCAACAATTGAGGATAACAGGATGTTTACCCGTCCTGATCAGCAGACCCTTAAAGCAGATCATACTTCGAAAATAAGCAGGTAAATAACATAAAAAGTATTGTAATATTTCCAAAACAAAATAGATGGAATCTAGCACAGGATAACAGCACTCAAAATAATGTGTTTTACTTTCTTACTCCTTTCTATCGATACATTTCTCAAAAAAAGTTTTCTCTCATTTTATGACACAGGCAATCAGCAGCAGTTACTGTATACATATAATTTAATAATTTTAGGAATTTTACGAAATAATTATTTTAAGATAAAATATAAAAAAATATGTTAAACATAAATTCTATTTAACCAAAAACAATTGTTATGAGGTAATTATACAGTTTTCATTTTTTAAATTATTTTTTACACATCAAAAATTTAGCTATTTTCCTACAATTTTCTTAGGCACAAGAAAACATTACCTTTAAATTGTAGAAACGATCAATATTCTTCTAAAAAAATTAAACTATTTTTCCATAAAATCGACTCAAAATTTGACATATTTCTAGATGTTTAGTCATCATTGGGAAACTTTTTTATTTTTATTCTAAACTCTAACTTTTCATCATAGTTAATACCCACAAGGTACATTCTCAACTAACGGGAAATCAGTCTCCATATTTGCAGTGTAATGAGACCTGGAATCAGTCATTATGAATATTTGTATTCTATGATCCACTGGTTTGTACGGCATGTACTGCTGAAAAAAGTTCTGTAAAAATGGAACTTTATCTTAAAATTGTAGTTATTAATATATCTGAAGTAGCACCATCAGTGACCTATAAATATTTCATATTCAAGTGACCTCCATCAAATGTATCAACATAGCAAAGTAGACTAAGTAGCCTTTATTTCCACTATATTTGTTTGGTCTTTTCCTCTCTCTATCTTTGTCAATTTTCCTATAGTTCAGCTCGGTAAAGTTTGGAATATGTTACAATATTTTTAGTAGGCTATGTGTTCGATACGTTATGTTATGACTTGGTATCATTATATTACCTTTCCAGTTACATTTTATTTAACAATGATACAGTTTATTTATCAAGAATGTGACGGTTACTATTTAGAAGAAATAAATCATACAATTTTTTTTATATATTTTTTTAAGGTACATGTTATTGGATATTGCGCAATTAATTAGTACATTGTCTAATCGCTGTCATTATTTATTACAGTTTGACACATTTTTTCCACGGCTTCAACAAGATTTTCAGTGTACTCCAATGGTGAAGATCGCCATATCTTTTTAATTTGATAAGAGAGTTGCTTTTCCCTGTACACTGGCTTTCCTCTGAGTTACATTTTGATGTAGGGCCACATATTTTCTATAGGATTTGCATCTGGAGATATCGGCGGTAACTCCATTGTTGTAATGTTATTTTGCCTTTTCCACTCATTGCACAGTTTACTACGATGTTTTGGGTCATTGTCTTCTTGCAGCACCCAGATTGTTAAGTCTGACGCAAAAAAATGTTTGCAGACCTCATTAAGCGTTTTTTGTAAATTTTGCTCATTCTTTTGAACATTTAAAATACCGGTAAACAAAAAAGGCAACTAACTCCACATTTGGAGAAGCATCCCCAAACATGTACTTTTATAAGATGTTTTACTGTACGTTGAAGACTTTCGACAGAGAAGGCCATGCCCAGAAAGAAGATTAATCTGAGAAAATAACGTTGTATGATAACTTTATATGTTAGTTTGGATTATTATTAGCTGTTTCAAAATATTTTTCACTTATTGTCACAATAAACAATTCACTAAAATTAATAATGCTAAACACCGGTAGAAGTTATGTTGCGTATTAGGGCATGGGTCAAAAATTATTACAAAAAAAGAACATTTAGACCTGGTCTTCTGTTTAATATATTAGAAAATACACATACTGACACAGAAGACTTATAAAAGTTCATTGTCACCACTAACTTTTCATGTTCATCACATTCAAGATTATTTTCAAACTCGGAGACAATTTTTGTTTCAACTTCATTATTAGATAAAATTTCTTTAATTTGTTGATCTGACAGCACTACGGAAAAGAACAGATTTTTACAATTAAATAATGAAAAAATAAAGGTTCATTAACAGTCATAAGCGAATTGAATTGACCCTTTCTGACTTTAGACATCAATTCTACTCAAGCGCATTGCGTGAACTGACTTGAATGGGATGTGTAGATGGGTCATATAGTTTCTTGAAGGTAACAGTTAAGATAGTGAATAATCAAAAATTGTGACTTAAAACACAGAGGGCTTAGGGTCTTCAATCTGTGTGCAACAAATTCAGATCAATTCCACCAAACATTTAATAACTTGTATTCATAACATTTTATTAACCTGTTTCGAATGTGAACGTAAAGCACATTACACTTCCCTTTTTAAAAAATTTCATTCTAATTCTACTTATTAATTCGAAATTTATATTACTACTACCACCTTGTTAATTTCTATATTTTCCTACTTACAGATGTGCTGTTTGCCAGCGCAGGAAGCCTAACTTTAGTAACCAACCAACACCACCACCGTTCTTTTCACAAACTGTACCAGGAGCACTTAAGGAAGCACCAAATTCAGCAGCCCTACGTCCCCGATATCCAATAAATAGACGTAAATTCCGAAGAAGGCAAAAACGGCCACCATTCTCAAGAAACTATTAAATTATCATATTTCAGCTGAACTTCAGGGATTGTACAAAATAGCACTTAGCAACCTTCAAAATACACAAGGTTATATAATTCTAAAATTATTAATTGCCTACTTAAACTAGTAGATTCCAAGTTTAGCTTTCTTAATACTCTCAGTGCTACAGGTAATTTATGGCAAAATTATGGCCAAAGGACATGAAGACCGATAAATTGAATTCATTTCAAATTGTAAATGTAACATTTTATGATCTATCTTTTATATTCTATTAAATTTGAAGCTTGAGTACTGTTATGGTTTAGTTATTAGCATAGCGAATATTAAAATATAATTTGATTCATAACAAAAAGAAATTCTATTCCTAATAAAAATTATATTGTTCTATTTGCATTTTCTAGTTTTATACTGACTAAATTTATAGTCGTCGTTTATTTCAAGTACCATATATATAAAATTATAATCTCTATTTGTGTCTTACTGTCTTAATGTGTACACAAGAATTAAAATAGTAAAGTTCCTCTTTTATAATTATGGTTATTATAATCATCAATATTTCGTGTATTTAAGATATAAATGAAGTAGGGGAAACTGACATTATTACTTATATGTGACATAATAATATAGTTATGATGCGATGAATCAGGTTATAATGTTAAAAATTAAAAATATTATATTAAAGAAATATGTTAAGTAAATAATAAAGCATTAGGTTTAAACCATCAGTCACTTAGTATTAAGCAAAATGTTATTTTAGTAATTATGTAGATAACAACTGGAATAAATCACAAAACAAGTTTTTTAATTGAAATTTTAAAAGGTTTTTTCAAAGTGATTTTTTTATTTATAAGTGAAAATCAATTTTACAATACACTGTAACTGCCATTATGTAAAATACTTTGTAAATAGCTTATATAGTTGCAAGATTTGATGTATCAATTGAAATTGCAATATAAATAAAGTGTAAAACAATCTCTTTTTTCTTTACAATAGTTGTCGTGTAAAACACCTTGTTGATGAAATTCACTGAACTTTTGATATATTATTCAAACTATAAATATTTAACTTATTTTAAAATTTAAAAATGATTTACCATTTAGTTTTGGTAAAAGTGGCTTTCGAAAATTGTACAGCTAATATTACAGGAAAAATAATAATTTCACCACGCTTTTAATTTTATTTAAAAAACACATTGAGCGAATTGTCTAAAGAACTAGGTAAATGTAAAATGATGTTATATTAATATTTTGGAAAAAAATATAATTGTAAATATTTTTTTCCAAGATACTAAAACTATTTATAAATATATATTTTCCAAAATATATATATATATAAATAGTTTTAGTAAAAATCGCTTTCAAAAACAGTAAAATTAACATACAGGAAAAGTAGCCATTTCACCACACTTAATTATATTTAACATACGCATTGAACAATAAAAAAAATTACCTTAACAGTTGAAAATATCTTTTTAAGTATGAAATTATACTAATAGTTTACTCATTTATTACACCTTTAATGTATAAAGTATTAAGAAGTACCTATCAAAAGAAAATGAAGATTTCACAAGTCACAAATAATCACCCAATTGAAGTGTGATCTAAACTAAATAAATATATGCTTATTTTTAAATATGGAGTGGATATTTAATTTTAAAGGTTTTCTGACTTGTTAAGGAATAGTTCACTAAAATCTGAATAGCTTACATCAGTTTATAGACAAATAGAACTAATAAATAAGTTTCACAGAAGTGGTCTTCAATTGAACTATTAGAGACGTTTTAGAGAGTGCATTTTGCTTGCTAACATTAATTTTACAGAACTGTCAAATAAAACTTCGATTAACTGGTAGGTTCAAACCTTACAGAGGTAGCAAAGGCATAACATAATTGTTTAATGATAACGGTGGAAAATTATTACCTGAATAAGTCACAGCAAAGGAAGGGTAACGAATTTAACGGTCTATGCATGTATGTATGTGTGTCTATGTTTGGATGTTCAATCGTAACCCAAAAACTGCTGATTTTGAGCAAATGAGGTATCAATCAGTTTGTATTTAATGTAAGACTGTCATAGGCTAGGTTTTTAGAGACAAGAAAACATTTTGGCGGACTTCATTTTGATTTTTTTCACATATCTTATCGAAAAGGTTGTCATTCAACATGTCTTTAAACATAATTATGAGGTTTCTTCAACCATTTTTTCATAAACATGAAAAATAGCCAAGTTTGACACAAACATTAAAAATACAAAGTTCTATATGCACCTGGTTTTTGGACAGCCTTATATTGAATATATTTGGCATTCATTTTGTAGAAATTCATTATTCACAATTAAATGAAACTACGTGATGTAGTATTATTTCTACTTTCTTTAAGTTCTTTACCACAACCTAGGTTTCATTGTATTACAACATTTTCAGGTGGGCTATTAGCAAAGATTAACTGTTAGGAACATCCAACAGCATTTATATGTTTCAAATACATAGCGGAAGCCGGGTTTGTGTGGGTTTTCCCACTGCTTATGTTAGTGAGTTTATTATAGGGGAGCGGTGTAGGTTTTATTATATTTCCGAGAGTTATACAATATACCAGTATTTTAGTGAGGGTAATAAATTCAATTGTCGTTATTATATGAGGTTTTACATTGCAAATGTTCCGGTGTATGTAATAAAATTAAATGGAAGTTATTCTCGGTAATATATTTATACAAAAGCAAGGGTATTTGAAAGTTAGAACAAGGTTATACCACCAATTCTACATATCTCCAGTTTTATTTATTCATATATTTATTTCTTTATTCATACATGTATTTTTTTTTATTTAAATTTTATTTTTTATATTTATTTCTTTTAATTTCTTTTTTATATATACTTATATTTATATGTGTATTTGGGCTGAAACAATTTGAAGAGTACTGTAGTATCAATGTTGTCTAATTATATTATGTCTAGAAGATATTAAGTATGGGTGATGATATTATATTTAGTTGTTCATTTAATATTTGTTCATTTATACCTTGGTGCCTTTTTTATGTCTGTTTATTTCTAATGTTTCTAGGATATTAAGTTTATTACCTTTTGTATTTATTTGTAATATATAGGGAGCATTATCAGTATGAGGGTGATGGTTATTTTTAATGAGATGTTTAGCAAAGTGAGATGTGTCAGGTTTGTTATTTCGCCAACTGGCAATGTGTTCTTTATATCTTGTGGTAAAATCTCTTCCTGTTTGACCTATGTCATCAAGAATGTGACGGTTACTATTTAGAAGAAATAAATCATACAATTTTTTTTATATATTTTTTTAAGGTACATGTTATTGGATATTGCGCAATTAATTAGTACATTGTCTAATCGCTGTCATTATTTATTACAGTTTGACACATTTTTTCCACGGCTTCAACAAGATTTTCAGTGTACTCCAATGGTAAAGATCGCCATATCTTTTTAATTTGATAAGAGAGTTGCTTTTCCCTGTACACTGGCTTTCCTCTGAGTTACATTTTGATGTAGGGCCACATATTTTCTATAGGATTTGCATCTGGAGATATCGGCGGTAACTCCATTGTTGTAATGTTATTTTGCCTTTTCCACTCATTGCACAGTTTACTACGATGTTTTGGGTCATTGTCTTCTTGCAGCACCCAGATTGTTAAGTCTGACGCAAAAAATGTTTGCAGACCTCATTAAGCGTTTTTTGTAAATTTTGCTCATTCTTTTGAACATTTAAAATACCGGTAAACAAAAAAGGCAACTAACTCCACATTTGGAGAAGCATCCCCAAACATGTACTTTTATAAGATGTACTATTACAGTTGTTACATTTAAGTTTATAGATACCACTCTTTTTATGTTTACCTATTTTTTTCTTTTGTATTTTAAATACAAAAGAAAAAAATATTTGATATCTTTCAGTGAAATTATAATTACCTAACTTGTTTTCTAGTTTACAGTTTTTTTTTGACGTAGTCGGGTTTTAGTTTTTCGTAGCTTCATTTTTATTTATATTGATGTTGGAATAAAGTTACTTATGACCATTATCAATAGTATGAAACCTAACTGGTTTCACGGGCCCATCTTCTAAGCCCACTGACCAATAATAAGCCTAATTGCAGGCAATAATAAGCCTCATTTGCAGGCAATCTGCATACAGCTGGCAATACAGTGGAGATTTTTAACTGTAATGTGAATGAAAATTGAGAAAAGGAATAGAGAAAATACAATGGCGTATGGTACATCATTTATTGAATCAGTCTGCTCAAAACATATCTAACGTTCTGACAACTTCTATGTAAAACTGATAATAAATTTCACTGCCAATATTTACCAATATTCCCTTTGATCGCTTCATCTTCGTTTATTAATTCATCTTCATAATACATTTATTTCATTACCAAGTGCCGATTTTCTGTATTAATGATAATGATGTTCATATTCCTTTAGTCATCGTCATTTCGGTATAAAGATTCAAAACAAACTGATGAAACCACTTTAACAATATTTTATTGATTCAATTTTATAGATAAAAACTTTAACATTTCTTGTAGCCTATAGTACATTTTTTATATATTACCTCTTTTTTTACATTCACCTTTACCTTCAAAAATATATGTGTAGTAAAACTTTATGTAAAAATTCACAAAAATAACTGTTAGACTCTTAAGTGGAAATATGGCACTTACATTGTTTAGGGAATTTCAGTTCCCTTTTTTTTAACAATATTCTCTATGTCAACTTATAATATAACATAGCTAGAATCACTACCTTCTTTGCTAGAATCACCACCGATGATCATGGTGATAATAGCTGCAAACAATTTATATTCCTCACGATACACCATGATAAAGGGGGATCATCTTATGAGTTTAGAAATGACAAAATGTAATTAGCAAAAGTATTTTAATTTTTTATATACATGACAAGTACTACTTATTAAAAAAAATAAATTCGAAAAAATTTACCAAAAGTAAATACTAGAACTTTGGTAAATTTTTTCAAAATTACTTTTTGAACTGATTATCTATTGATATTCTGTTTTTTACCGAAACATTAGTAATCTAATTTGAATTTGGTTTTTAAATTAAATTTATCAGTATGTTTTTATTCTGAAAATACCATTTTTTTAAATAAAAAAATTGGATGAAAAAAATATGGAAAATTTTTCTTTAACATTTTATTATTTTGTGAGACTGCTTTAAAAAAATGGTTACACTTACTCTAATATACTATACCCTTATATACTATAAACAATTTTTTCTGTGTCACACGATGTTGATAAATTTATCACATGATGTTGATAAATTAACTAAAGAAAAATTTATTAGTGAAAATTGTATTCTGCATAGAAAACCATAGTATATTTTTTCCAATTTTCTTCCCGTACAACATCTGATGTATGATGACCCCTTGATATTAAAAGGCCTGTTTACTAAATCTATTCCAAATATGTTTTAAATTATTTTTCTGATTTTCTTTTCAGAACTTTTTTCAAAGACAAAGAAGTTTTAAGAACCGACATTTTGGTCTCATATCCTAATTTTTTACTCGAATAATGAAAATTTACTGAATGATCTGTAACCAACTATTTTTATATGTGTTAATTCTTTAAATTATAAAATAAATATGTTTCATTCCCACGGTACACTACGCTATGAATCTTTACATTTAGTAGTATTCTATTTCTTGTATCCGCTGCAAATATTCATAGTCATAATCAACATTATCTTGGCTTATGCAAATATAATCATGATTTATCTATTCCATAATATAAAGATAGTTTCTTCATTCCACTTCTGTCCACAGGTCACAAACATTTTTTCTTATAAAGTTTTGCATGTGATTATAGGTTCAATTGAGTCAAGCCAAATAAAAAACGAAAGATCACCGAAATAATTCTTGAAATACAGAATAGTGCAAAAACGTTATAGAATGTTCTAGATACCCTTAACAAAATAAATGCATACTGAATCTGCCAATCAGCTGGTTCAACAGAACAATAATTGTGCTTCAGAAAAAATAGCATGTTAATAAATTACTACATATCTATTATTACACGATAGTGGATTTGGATAACTATACACCAATCAGTCTCCTCTTACATATTTACAATTTACTCTGAGAGTCATTGGAAAAATTTGTATAGGCAGGGTTCCCTTCGGTTCCATTCCAAATTATCAGGTACAAACCCATGATTAGGTAACTAAAAAGTGTCAGAAATACACAGAACCCGTAATCGTTACCATCGTCAACGATAATGGTTTTGGATGATAGAAGCCCTCATAAGCCTCATAGACCCTCATACAGTCTGGATTGACAAAAAATATGTACAGCGTATGAAGCATTTACAGCAAAATGGAAAGCCTTCTCTTAGCTTTCAGAAACTCTCAGCATAAATGACTTAATAGAAAACTGGAAAGAAGTTGTTTAGCTATCATATTTAAATGGATACCACCCATTGATGACAAAATGGATAAATCACATAAAGCTATGATTACATTCATAAATTTTCACAATTTTATCTGTGTAAGTATAGATTTATAAACAGAACAAAGAAAGTGACAAAATAAAACTGTCATTACTATATCACAAATACCATTAACTGTCAAAGAAGACATTATTAAATACATCTCTATCTATATGGATGATACCTAGAAAGTTATGAAATGAATGTTATCACTGGATTTAATAGCATTCCACGTTAAAAAAAACTGTGCGGTTGGGGGACCCCCGTCACGAACGAAGTTCCTTACATTCGTTTTGTCAACTCTAAACAAGTATTTTAGTGAAATTGTAAGAAACAAGTTTTCATTTAATGTCGCATTGTTATCGCCCTGTTGTATATATCATATCTGACAAGATTCAACGTTTCGTTTTGGTGTAATTTTTCTTTTTGATTCTGCCGGAATTGTTGTTGACATTGAGCGTTTGTTTTTGGTATTTTTTCACACTCTGAAATTGATTCTGGATTTGTTTCTCTTTCCATACTCTTTTTGACGCTGAACATATGCTTTCACTATTATTTCTCTGTAATGCATGTAAATAGTAAACACTCGAATCACATGTATATTAAATGTATGTAAACAGTAAATACTTATTTGAAGTTATATTATTAATTAACTTACTTTTCTGAGTTTGCATTATTTACACTTGCTGCAGTTTCTGTTTCCAACTTTCCATTATAAAATTGCAATAATGACACAATATAAATTCCGTGTGAATTAAAAAAAAACAATAACGAAAGGCTTAAAACTAATAAATTACAATAAATTGCCAAATTCATTTATTTCCAATGTTAATTAAACTTTATTTAGATTGTTTGATGAAATAAAAAAATTAATTTTTAGAATAATAAAATTTCATGTTAAAATTAATTTAATTCACTTCAAAATTAAAATATTTTTATTTTGATTATTCCAAAATTTAATTAAATTTGAAATTAATTTTAACATTAATTTTTTTTTATTAAATCAATCAAATTAAATTTAAAGTTAATTTTAAGTTTATACTTAATTATTTTTATTTTAATTATGTTAAAAATAAATTAAATTTAAGAATAATTTTATTATTCTAAAAATTTAATGTTTTCTCATTTTAAAATTTATTTATTAAATCAATCAAATTTAAAGTTAATTTTAAGTTAAAATTTAATTATCTTAAAAATTAAAATTTCACTATTTATATTTTTTTAAGGTTAGTTATTGTAATTTTTTTAATAAATAAACCAAATTGAAAATAACTTTTAGAATTAAATTTAGTTATATTCAAAATTAAAACTTATTTATTTATATTTTAATTATTTTATTTTAAATTCAAATATTTCCAAAATTTAAATGAATTTAATGAATTGTTAAATTTACTGAAACAATCTAAATAAAGTTTAATTAAATGAAAATAAATGAATTTGCCGATAAAATTTTGTTTATAAATTTTTAATATTTAGTAAATGACATAGCAATAATTTATAATTTGTAATGCAAATAAATACATACCACATTGGAAACGGTCTGGCAGATGATAGGCTTACAATAGAAAGCCAGTAGAATAAAAAAAAATAAGTTTAAATAATATTTACACGTGATTAGAATTGAGTTTATACAGCTGACTGCGCACAATGATTGCTGCTCGAATTTCGATACTGGCACGAACACACACACATACAGCCATATATAATAGAAGGAGACAGAGAGAAAGAGAGGGAAATATCGCCTGGAAGGGACATAACGCTTTTTCCTTACGTGACGATTTCTGCCAGTTCGTTCTACTGTAAACCACGTAAAAGAACTACATTCCAATAATAATAATACACTGAGAATACAAAAAATCACATCATGTCACTTTCCTACTCAGACTTTCACTCTGCATTTTGAGAATTGAGACAACATCCACGCACGTAATATATTAATTAATAACATCCAAAAAACTGTAATATTAATTTTACTTTATGTTAAAAAATCATTTATCATATGTATTAACAAAAAGCGAACCTCATATGCTTACAATATTATGATTTTTTAGAAAGTACATTAATTTTTATTACGATAATAATAAATTAATTGCTTGGAAAGTAATGTTTTGGATATAGGTTCCTGTTGATAATAGCACAAAAAGCCAATCTTTCTAATTACCTGTAGCAATAAAACTATAAGACTTATAAACATTTTTCAAAAGGTTTCTATTTTGATAATGAAAAAAAAAGAAAAATTAATTGAATCTATCAAGAATCGCAATCCGGTTTGATTCTACCATGCTAAGTGGTAACATGTTACACTTCAGCTCTACTTATTGCAATATACAATGTAACCATTCGCATAAAAAAGCTTGGCTAATTCCTTTTAATTAAATTGGTTAAAAATAAAACTACTTTTCTTTAAATGGTAATGATTTATTAAACGTTATAAAAGTGTGAACCTAGGACAACCTACATAGGGCTTACAAAAATAAATACATAAAGTATTCACTCAACTTGCTTAGCAACAGTGTCAAAATTATCAACTTTATGATCAGATACATTTGGCCTAGCCTCATACGTACAAATAGTAACACCATGTCGATGGCCTTTTGTAAATTCTCCACGTAATCCTATGTAATATATTTTTGTAGATTCAGCACCGAAATTACTAGGAAAATGCAAAGTCAAATGTGTCACAGATGAGAATGTTACCACCCTGTGAATGGAGACGGAAATAATCATAATCATTAAAAATATTTATTCCCAAATTGAGAAAAAAAGGATAAAATATTAACTAATGAATTTGGTGCACCTACTCAGTTTAATAATATAATGTCGTAAAAAATGGCATACTACTTGCAAATAAATTTAAAATACTTTAAAGAATAAAAGAGATGTGAAGTTAAAAGCAGGTTTGAAATATTATTAGCAAAAATATCCTTTTTTAGGGTAAATAAAGAAAAGTAACATTTCAAAATGATTTACATAACAAATTTAAAGGAAATGTAAAGATAGCAGTGTAACTTTCTTTTTATCTTGCAATATGTCGCACATTGCCAAATTATTGATAGTAAATATTTTTTTTCACAGACAATATATCTTTAATTATTAAATAAATCTTTTATCATATTGTAATTTATTAAATGAAAGTTTAATATTAAGCTATCTACTGAAATTTTAATGTAAATTATTTGTGTAATTTGAAAATAAAACTGGCATCTTTTTTATTGCAAACATAATCCTTGGTTCATAGATAGATTAGGTTATGTCCGAAAAATATAATTTCTTTCTATTAGATTTTCAATTTTAAGTTAATGTTAATACTATGCATGTATCACCAAAATACTTTTCGTGGAGCCAGTAGGTCTCCATAAATCTTATTGCCTGTCAGTGGCATTTTCGGAAAGATCTTAAAAATACTAATAAAACCAAAATACTCAATAGTTTTTGATTCTGGTTTCCTACTTTTGCAAAATTTGGAAAATAACTTGAATAAAAGTTGTGGTATTAATTCCACACCATGTACCATGTGGTATTAATTCTTGTGGGATGAACCACTTTAAATAACAGAGAAAACAAAAATCGTCTATACTATAGAAAAAAGGGTTAGCCAAATTTTCCAAATTCGTTAGTAGGTATTTTAGACCACATAGAATATTAGGAAAAAAATCCCAGCAATCTGGCCTTTCATTTATATTTTGAACATATTTTTAACTTTAAAAGAAAGTAAATGCAAAACACTCCTTTTTTGTGCAATAATTATTATACAAGGCTTTGATTTTCAATAAATCTGTTAAGAATGGTCGTACGATAATAAATAGATAGGCAAAGCAAAGAGAAGAATGCCGTCTATAAAATATTATATTAATTAGACTTTACTAAAAAAATTTACCATGGTCCATGAAGCCGTTTAAAGTCATTAGCAAATCTTTAAAATTTTTCTTGAACTAATTATCTTAAGAAAATAGGGTAGCAGAATAAGGGTTTGCAGGATAAAATGTTTTATGGAAAAAACTAGAAAATCCATGCTTTAAAATGCTTTTCTTATTTTATACTACTTTTGACAGAATTACAGCCACATATGTATGTGTGTGTTTGCGTGTGTGCGTTTGCGTGCGTTAATAACTGATAATAATAATAATTAACTTACTTAGTTGAATATTCTATAACTCCTGAAGAGTCTCGTTGCATTTCGAATTGCTGGTCAGGACAAACTCCTGCTTCATCAAATGTCATATTTGGACGATTTTTATAACTGAAAAAGGATTTATTTATATATATATATATGTATATATATATGTATATATATATGTATATGTATATATATATGTATATATATATATATATATATATATATATATATATATATATATAAATATATATATAAATAATATGGTAATTATTTACAATCACGTTTTATAAAACTTTTGCCAAGAATCTTATGTTAATCTCATTGTGTTGATTTTACTTGAACTGCACATGAAAATTTTTACTTTGGCTATAAGTACATTGATAACTTTTTCTTGATTAAAATAATGTTAGTCCGTTTACAAATGCAATATGGAAAACTATTAAACAAATTTCAATGAAACTTATATAATGTAATGTAGCTCTTAGCTTAGTACGGATTAAAGTTTAGTTTGGCTACACCTAGCAATTTCACATGGTATTATTTAAGAGAGACCCTTTTTTGGTAAACATAAGTAAAAGAGGTGATGAGGAAAGCTGTGTGTACTCTTAATACTTCTCATTTCTTTGAGAGAATATGCCACTGAAAAAATAAACCCTGAAAATTCTAGTCCAAATGTTGAAATTTATCAATTAGCGTACAGTGACTATGTGCAAAAGCATCTAACATATACAATGACATAAAGTAAAGCAACAACATAGCGAATCGTAAACTGCAGGATGAAATCAAAGAAAAATACTAATAGGAAAATGGTTTGCTTGAAATTCTTGAAGTTACACTACAATAAATTTAAATTTTTTAAGTACCTATGCTCAATTCATCATATTTAGAAAAAGAGCAAAAAATGTTTTCTGTAAATTGTGAATCAGTGATCAAGAGTAATTAACACTGCCACTACTCGCTTCTGTTAATGGGCAATTATTGCGCTTATTATGTTTGTTTCTCTATCCATTATATGCAAAGCAGAGTCTATATAATGGGCTTCAGCTAAAATGAGAAACAAGGCTTTGTGCCATTTCTCAAAGAATCTACGAAGGATTCTTAAATCAGAAATTATGAGGCACAGGTATTGTAGATCTAGGTTCTGTAATTTTAACAAAATGCAGTAGATGATTTATACAAAGCTTTAAAAAAGCTTTTATAATAAAACATTAAAAGTCGATTATTTTTAAATAACAAAAAGTATTTTACAGTATTACTTTCAATTAATCATTTTTCATCTAAGCGTTCCAAATCTATGATGCTATATAGTCAGAAATATTTACACTTTAAACAAGACTATACTCTCTGAAAGTAAAATGGAATCAAGGGACATATAATGTCAGTTTCAGATTTCGAGGCAAATTTTATAAAGCTAGGGCTACTGAGCCTCTCATTTAAACAGTTAATAATCATATATAACATTATTAAATATAGTGAAAATGTATTAAAAAAGATATACCAAAGGTTTTTTTTTATGATAATCTCATATCTAAATTATGAAAAATATCTATATATTGTTCTAAAATTTGCAAGAGTCTCATCATTACATAATATGGGACATCTTAAAGCTCATTTATGACATTTTGTCCTTTACATCAATTGGGGTTTATAATAATATGAAAATCTACGTGATCTCGCAACAGCAATTAGAAAATATCAACCACCTAATAATAATATACATCAAGCCATTCAGGCTTGATATATATTAAAACTCAATTTCACATTTCTAATTTTATATTATATTAATCTGAAAGCAAATAAAAAGCTAGATTAAAATTATAAGTTGACTTTTAATATTTAACTTAAATGGCCGGGAAAATAAATTACAAAAACATAAACTGTACTTACATTCTTAATTTAGAAGGATGTGAATCTGAATTTTCGCCAATGACTACAATACCCTTTAACTTAATATTACCAGTAAAAGGTATGTTGAACAGGAGTTCTTCGTCTGCATCACTTTCTACGAACTGCAAATGGAAACAGCGATATTTATTATCAAATCTTTCATTTCACATGGGCAAACGCCATCACGTTTTTGTGCGTATCGTATAAGAACTCAATGCAGGTGTGTGATTTCCCTGTCAATAATTTAAAATAGAACAAATTTTTCCTATAATATACGTGATCCACAAAATCGTTCTCTTACACATGTACGGCATACTCAAACATCTTATTTGCAATTGGCTTCGTAAGATAAATATCATTGTTAAATTCTGACTTATCCGCAAAATACATTAAATCTTAAAATAATCTCGCACATAAATGAATGATTAATAAATTAGCATACATTGTCAAAATTCAGTCTTTCCTCCCAAGGTTTGAAAACCAGTTTTCCAGATCCTTCAATTACTTCGTTTAGACATTCCAAGTTATCTTTATCAATTTTTTCATACAAACTATATTGTAGGCCCATTTCAGGACTATCATGATGATCGTGATCACCTTCACAAGAATGGCCGTGAGACATTTTTTTAATATAAAACCTAATTTGCCAAATAACAAAATATTTTCATCAGCTGTTACAAATTGTGATTCAAAACAATTACAAGAAGTAATGATATATGACAATTCGCCGATTAAAAGTTTTTCTTGATACAAATATTTTGTGACTGAAATTGCCAGTGTCAGTTCCACATAGATATTTTGATTCCATAAAATTAAAATCTAATGTATTGAATTTGTACATCTAAGTTATACAAATGTATTATTTCCATTTCTAATTACATATGCAAAAATTTAATGATATTCAAGTGTAAAAATTATTTAATTTAATTATTAAGTATTGTATTTTTAGTAAATACGTTATAAAATTGTTTTTAATAAAACTGAAAAAGTATGTCAAACAAAAGTATGTAGTTAATTTATGACTACGCACGCCTCTTTATAATAATAAATTATGATTATTTTTTAATAATTTATTATCATAACTGTAATATTATATTTTCCTTTTTAATTATCAAAATATTTATATTCCCTGAACTTTTAAATAACTGAAGGAAATTAACTTTAAATAAGTAGTATTCCTTATGGTTCTTAAAATTTTATATGAAGCACATGCTCGAAAAGTAATTAATATATTGGAAAAATTTTCAAATTAAAATTGGCAATATATAACCTATGTCAATAATGTAATATTTTATAACATAATCCATTCTCTTGTATAATTAATACAATTTTGTTATATATAACCAAAAAATCTTATGAGATAAGTGCGTTTGTGATTCCTGTTTAAAACTGGATTGTAAATTTTATAAATATCAAAGATGAAGATATTCTCATAGCGACTTATTCGCATCCTATTTGTAGCATAGATTATCCATAAATCGTATGCTAAAAATTGTCTATTTCATACCTCACAGGTCTACTTACTTATAGATGCTTATAGAATCCGAAAGGATTGCCAACTGAATCAACTATAATATTTGTATTGTGGTCATCACGTTTAGAATTAATTAAATTTCCTCGCAAGTTCTTTATCATTCTTAACTGTGTAAAAATGGCGAATTTATCTCATTTCTTTGCCATTGCAACATCAATTGCCTTTATAATTTTTATGTTCGAAACAACAGTTTATGCAAGCGAGGATGATGATTTACAACTTACGAAAATGGGGCAGAACGTCGGTGGTCTTACGATGAATATTTATTATTGGTTTGTATTTTTTCTTTGTTGATAAGAATACACTTAAGGATTTACCTATTCCTATTTATTTATTATATGATAACCAAATCTGTATTCAATATAATTAAACAATATTCAATTATCATTACAAATGAATAGTTCCTCTAAAAATTCACAACCTCCCTTTCCAAAAATTGCTATTTTAAAATGTTTAATATTTTAAAATTATAAATTATTGATGAATGTCGTGTACATTTTCATGTTATTAATTTCTAATTCCGTTGTCAATTCTCAGAAGTTGTTCTTGTTTTCTCTTTATTAATAAACAGCCAGAACTTAGAAATGTTTCTTTACAATGGTTTCAACATTAATTCCTATTATTTCAGCTACTCATGTGGATATAAGAAAGTATTTGAAGATTATGCTGGTATCATTCAACAGAAGTATCCTGAAATATCGGTCTTGGGTGCGAATTATGATCCTCGTGGATTTAACATGTACTTATCACGATTAATTGTAAGTATTGGCATAAACAGCTTGTAAAACAAAGTGGACTTACTAATGTCTAAACTACAGAAATTACGTTTCTATTCTACTGCACGAAAACAAAGTACGAGTTAATTTGCAAACATTTTTTTACTCTTATACCGTAATTTAATTCTGTTGAAAATACATTTTCTATTCAGATATAGTATTGCAAGTTTTTCTCTTAATAGGGAGTTTGAAAGCATTATTCATTTATTTATACTAACAATAAGATTTTTGAATGTGATAAATTATGTAGCGTGGAGCATATATTAACAAGTTAGAATTTATTGGCAGTCTTTTCTTCCCAGATTTGAACTTTATAGATTTATTATTAGACGGTCTAAATGAATGCTTCTTAATTTAGAACATCTATTAGTTTTCAAACATGATTTTATCCACTTGTTAATAAATTTCTGTCAGTGTTGCCCATCTAAATTGCCTATTTTTTTTCAGGGCTTTGGCAAAATGATTTTGATTATGTGTATATTGAGTAGTGTCAATATCTTTGGTTGGCTGAACAAACCACAACCATCGTGGTGGACGTGGTGTATAGAGAACAAACTGTATGCCTGTATGATGATATTCTTCATGTCAAATATGGTTGAGGGCCAACTAGTGTCAACTGGAGCATTTGAGATCTCACTCAATGACATTCCACTGTGGTCCAAAATTGAGTCCGGACGCATACCTCAACCACCAGAGCTATTCCAAATCATCGAAAATACATTACAGTTCACAAAAAAGAGTTCCGATTCTGATTTTGTTCAATAAAATGTAAATTTAGGACACATAAATAGACCTATTATTTTATTCTTTCTTATTAAGTTTAAGAATTGAAATATTAAATGATTATTTCACTAGTTGAAAACGATGCACTATGAAACTAAATGCATTTATTAACTGTGAGTATAGACCAACAAATAAAATTTGGCACTTGAAAAAGTTTGTATTTTACTATTTCATGACTGAATTGCAATAACAACTTATTTTGTTTCCTAGTCTATGTACAATTTGACTACATATGACAATATATTGTTGACATATCTGATATCTTCATCATTTTTTAATAAACTGAACATAAACGTCTTTATATTAAGTTACGCCCAATATATTAATTTTTTTAATTTATACTAGCATCTAAATCACACTGTATGAGCCGACTTTATTCTTTAATGTTACCTTCAGAGCAGTTTAGACATTGTTAATTTATATTATGGACTTTAATGTATAAATTTTTGTAAGTACGCTTTATGTAAATCCTGAAAATAAATTGTATATATAAGATTTGTTTTTTTTTAGAAATACATATGGAGTCGGGAATAATACGTAAATAGAAACTTCTTTTTAGGGATCCTGAGGGAATGTAATCATTGAAATTTTTTTTATTGCATTGGATTAGCAATAAAATTTGGTGGAAATTATATATATATATGATACATTCATATATTTGAAACATACAGCCAACTTTGACAAAGTAGGTGTAGATAAAATAAAGAATGTGAATGTTGAGATCTTTTATCAAATAAAATGAACCCTTATCTTATTTGTTGACATGACATGACTTTAATTTACTACTGCTATTTTTATAAGTATTTTGCACAACATGTTACAAATTTTACATTTCGTTAAAAGTGTCTTTGTCTACACTATTTACAATACATTACGGTTATATTTTAACATATTAACGGAATAACATCACAACATAAAAATGGAAATTTATTCAGAACTTGTTAATATTCAGCACTACGACAAAAATGGACACTTATGGAATGATTCACGGCCTAATTTTATAATATAATTTTTATTTGTTGCTTATATTTGTGACAGTGTTCATGCGTAGAAGTGTCTGTTCTGTATTGAAATTGGTACCAACTGAATACTTACGGAAAATGCAATTTTCTCAACAGAGCCTGACTTACTAAAGAGACATGCGCTATACTTGAGATGTTTAATAAAAAGATCTCAAGTATAACATGTAACTCTCATTTTTTATAGGGGTCTAAGAAAGCATTAGCATAAAATATTTTATTAGGAGTAACTGTATAACAAATGCAAAATCAATACCAGATTAACCAGCTGATTGACAGAACTTATAAGCGAGTAAAGATATGTGTATGGGAAGTCGAAAAAACAATTCATAAACTTCGAAAAATTGTCTACAACAAAATGATGTATTAAATTCAAAATGCAAAATCAATATGATATACAAAATAACCAGCTGATCTGTAGAAATTATATATAAGAATAGGAGAAGGGGAATTATGTAAGGGAAGTCAAAAAAATAATTCATAAACTCAAAAATTTTTTTTAACATAAAGTTTTTTAACATAAATTTCTTTTCAAACTCATTTGTTTCATGTAAGTACTGCATTTCATAAACATTGGAAAACTGTACACCCATGTAGTTATTTGAGTAACAAAATTACCTTTGTTCCATACTATGACTGAAGTGTAAAAACTTGGTAAGGAGGGTATGATGATCATATTTGATTGGTCACCTATTGTTTCATAGTAATATTGAAACACATAGTTTAAATTTAAATTTGGTGAATAAACCCTAAAAAAGGCACATCTTAAACTACTCATCTAAGATCTGAATTTACAGTAAAAAACAGTCCGGAATTCCATACAACGAATATTAAACAACTCTTCAACAAAATTAGCATGTTTGTAGGTCTATATGGCATGAAAAGTGGCGGGTGGAGATGAATGACATGGGGAGGGAAGCTTAGCAGAAGAGCAATGTGAACAGCACAATGCTCTTAAGTGCTCCAATATTTTAGATGGTCCAGAAAATAAAGATAACTTGACCAAACATTTATGAAATTCTGAGTTAGAATCTCAATTCTTTATAGCGAAGCAAACTAATGTAGTAGACAATTTTGTTCCTTTTTTGCATTAAGGTGTCGCTATCATGCAATTACCGGTGTAATTAGATACAATAGATTACAGAAATATGCAGTTCACAAATAATATATCATTAGAAAGCTACACCCATTAACTTTACAATTAGGAAAAGATTTAAAAAAAATTGATTATTACAGTTAAGAGTTATCTAAGTTGAGACAAATCATGAAATAGAAGATATGCTCCAATATAAGAAATATATTAAACCTAGATGAAATTGAAGGTGACAAATCTAATTCAATTTTAAGTTTCTTCTCGTTCGCTTAGCTTAGTAGCTCATTATTTCCATATTTTTCAATTCACAAATTTTTCAAATGAAATAAATTTATTAGAAAATTGAAATCTATGAAAAAAATGCATTAATTTTAGTCAAAAATTTTCAGGCACAGTGATATTTTAATACACAAGGGGTTCATTGCATGGTTCATGAAGATGTTTTTGACAAACTTCCTAATGAGTTAATTATATACCTCAAATCAAAGCGACGTCCAATAGTTTCACGTACAGAATCAAGAAAGAGAATAATCTAAACTAGCATACTAACCTGGCGAGCACACAGTCGGGTCAATTTGACCCATGACATTTTAAAACTTATTTTTAAATTAATGGGCGACGATGCCATACTTCTCAGTAACTGGAATTAATGATCACCTCTTCTCGCTGCATACTGCGAGTCAGCTGTGTTGCGCCTGCACCGCTATATAGACACAACCAAACATGAAAAAGGTAAATATGACCCAACCATACATTTAATGTAGTAATTTCGCGTCATTGCTTAAAAAGAGTTTTAATTGATTTATTATTATTTTCAGATTTCTTACAATTATGAGCAGAAAAGAATGCGAATGGCAGCGGGTTTTATCCATTCTGCAGGAATCCGACTGCGAATATGAAAATGTTTCGTCCAAATGTGAAGAAGAAGATCACCTGAGTGTTCGCATCCAAGAAAGTGACAGCAACCAAGACGCATCCGACGACAGTAGTGATAATGAGCCCCTGATTGAACTACGCCATCGAACACATTCATCAACATCTGAATTACAGAAGGATTTTGATACTAATTCAACTACTGTAACCACTTCCGAAAGGAAGGTATGAGCGTCTTATTTTTTTGGAAAAGATGGGACCAAGTGGCAGGAGGCAGTTTTCCACTAAAACATTCGAACTAGAGCTAAAAATATTACAACACAAATGCCAGATGTTCAACCAGAAGCTAGTCATGCCAAATCAGAAAGAGTGCTGGCACTTTTTTTTACAGATGTAATGGTCGATCAAATTCTAACCTATACAAATGCTCGAATAAAAATCAAATTAGCAACTTGTTAAGACCCTTTAAATTATATAGCTACATGAAGAATGCAGTCGAATCCATCACTCTGGGAGACAAAACCTAACTAATCTATGGGGTTCTAATGGAACTAGCGTAGACATTTTTAGGTTGATTATGTCGCAGTGTCGCTATCATTTTATTCTAAGTAATCTTTGCTTTTATGATATGACTACATGTGACTCAAGAAAATTATTGGATCATCTGGCACCACTTAGTGAGATTTGCGATAAATTTGTAGATAATTACCGTAATAGGTACAAGCCAGTTAAAAATTTTACGATTGACAAGATGCTTTTGGCATTTAGAGGTAGATATAAGTTCAGATAATATATGACCTCAAAAATCTGCCAAATACGGTCTAAAGATTTTTGCATTAGTTGATTCAAAGACGTTTTATATAATCAACCTTGAAATTTACGCAGGAAGGCAGCCTGAGGGACCATATCATGTGAGCAATAAGCCGTTTGAGGTCGTAAACCGCCTCGTACAGCCAGTTTCCAAAAATCTAAAAGCAACATTCTATAATGGGTTCACCAGTTATGTATTAATAAGTCTCATTTACTGCAAGAACACAAACTGAGATCTGTGGGTACTGTTCGCAAAAATAAAAGACAGATACCCATAATATTTACAAGAACTATGGGAAAAGAAATATATTCTTCGACATTTGATTTTCAGAAAGATGTCACGATCATATACCACATTAAAAAAAAAACAGTCGTTTTACTTATGTCGAGTATACATCATGATAATAGTATTGACACATCCACAGGCAACAAAAAGAAACCTGAGATAAACACTCTTTACAATGCGTCCAAAGGTGGGGTAGCTGTTGCTGACGAATTCTACTCAACTTATATTATGAGCCGTAATTAAAAAAAATGGCCCTTGATAATTTTTTATGGTTTACTAAATATGTCTTGAATAAATGCATATATATTACATAAAAATTATAACAACATTAGCATAAAACGCCGCAAATTTCTTAAAAACCTAGGCCTTGAATTTCTTCGTGAGCATTTGCAAAATCATAAAGATGTCATTCAACTGCCAAGACTGATGTGTAAATGAATAAGAGAGTTCTTAGGAGAACCTTGTGAGGAGCCTGCAAAGATACCTAATGTAAGAAAAAGATGTCAAAACTGTCCTGCCAAAAAAACAGGAAAACTAATTATATTTATCGGAGCTGTAACAAATACATATACAGTGAACATGCAATATTATACTGCAGAAATTGCGCAGATGGTCAGCATGATAATACCGATTTATAAAACCGATACGGTATGATATTCTTAGTAATACTAAAGATCACATTTATATGTGCCATATTAGGTAACAAGTTATAAAAAAGTTTGTTTTGTTTGAATTTTTTTATCATAAGACAGAATGTCTATTTTAATAATTTAATAAACAAGTCATAAAAATATTAATTTCAATTAGAGGTGTTTGTGTTTACCTAAAATCCCTTCAATTATAGTTGTTTTATTCAACTATTATAATATTTTCTTGAAATCTTTTCAAATATTGGGAATTACAACGATTTTTTATAATTGTTTGTGAAATCCATCCCGACTATAGGTGTTACAGTTTCCACTCTATTAATGCCGGGTTAAAATTATTATAATTGCCAACAAAATAAAAGGAATGATAATTTACTTGAAAAATTTGAATCTGAATGTCTAAGTAAATTAGAGCTCAAAACAATGGAATGAGATAATTTGGAAAGAAATACCATCTTGCAAAAAGTTCAAAGGGGCTCGAAACTTGAAAAAACTTTGAATTGTGTCGAGTTTGGTGGGATATGCAAGTAAAGAGAAAACATCCATTGCAGGTCTCTCATCAAAACTAACAAATATGTCAAAGAAAACAAACTGCAGTGAACAAACTTTGCCTCCAAGAAGGTATGGTTCTTAAAACGTTCGATTGGTTATTAATGAGGAATATTGCTTTATGGGGATTACTTCTAGAAGTAATTAGGCAAACAGCACGAAAGAAATAAAATACCCTTCTTTTACTGTCAATAGCAATAATTTAAAATAAAAAAAATATGTAGTTAAAATAAATTATGTAGTAAAAAAATAAATTATGTATATTATTTAGTTAAAGTTCGTGACGTTTGTTGTTAGGGTTTATTTGTTTATACCAGTAGTCATTTTATTCTAGTGTTTAGAAGACAGCAACTCAATTTAAGTTATTTTAAGTGAAATATGTCTCGCAGAAAAGAAAAATAACGGACGAACATTGAATTTATAATGAACATTGGGGATCAGACTATTTAATCACACCTAACAATAATAAACTTCAGTGCATTGCTTGCATGCAGTAATATCAGTTCCTAAAGATACTTTCATATTACACATATGAAACGACATTACACTACGTTACACGAGAAAAATTTCAGCCGTATACAGTGGAGTATAGAAATGCTAAACTGCAAAAGAACCTTAATTTAATATTTATTCATTTATATGACATACATTTAAGATCTGTATTTAAAGTAGCGGGTAAATACCCAATGTTTATTTTTGGTAGCTAATCTGAATTATATACCATATTATATAGCTATAGAGATATCCAAGATATTACTGAAAACAAACTGCATATTTTTTCGAATCCAAAGTTAAATCTCGTACATAAAATCATAAAGGTAGAAATTAATTGTTACGGAGAATCAAGATCTTATAGATATTGATATAAGATGTAGTACTCGTAGTATTTCTGTTGAATTAACTTATGTTAAACCGGTGACAGCCCCTTAATGTTTTTAGTGGTATTGTAGTTACAATTGCACTGGTTCATTTTTGGTACAGAACTCAGATCACATGAATTCAATTCTCCTTGACTTTTATTAGTCCAATTAGCAGTAATGCTAAACAATTGATGAGCAACTGCAGCTTGTACTTTCAAGTTGATTGGTAATTTTGGGGACCTTCAGTGATTACCTGTTATACTCCAACAAATATATATGGGTCAAAATAACAGATGAGAGATTCACTTCTGAATAAAAATTTCATGCTAAAATTACATATTAATTTTGCAATGTGTACTTTACATTTTCATTACATTGGTTATTTATGAGCATCCTATGTGTATTTATTTAATATATCGTCACTTTTTTTTCATAAAATATACTTGGAAAGTCAATTTAGGTAGGCATCCTTAAATCACTTTCTATGATTCAAGTAAGCTCTAACACATATTAGCTCCAACACACACATTTATGGATTAACGTAACTATATGAAAAACATTAATTTAAATGAATAATCATTAATTTCGTTTGTATTATTTTTATTTTTTAGATTTCCGAACATTATTTTATAGTTTCAGAGTCAGTTCAGAAATGCAGTTTTAGTTTGATAAAATATTTCAAAATATATACACTGGATGGCGTTAATGAGCAGTAATGTTAAATTTATTCGACAAGCAGTGTCGTGATATTGAATATTTAAGTATTAAATTGTATTATAGTACCTTCCAAATTGATATGAGTGTAGTGTACTTGAATTCAATATTATTATGAAAACGCTTGTCTGTATTTGTTTTACCGACATAATGTGTATTTTTTATGATATTCTTCAACATAATTTTTTCATGATGTTCTTAAAAATAATATCACTTACTGAATCATCATTTCGGGAATGTTCCTAGACTATGACGAGCTTTCCCGAAATTATGTATCCATTCTCGAATCAATTACGTTTGTTTTTCAGTGTTATTTTAGCCTAAATATATTATTATTTTCAGTAAGTCATTAAAGAAATAATAGAAGAGGAGAAACAAAAAGTCTAAAAAGCATATACATAGAAATATATATATAAGACAATGTGAAATGGTTAATGCTAGGAATTGCAAATTCCTTGAAAAAATAACTCCAGAGTAAAGAGAGATGAAAAAAGCGAAGGATGGAGAATACTATCAGTCTGTTAGCGAAATGCAAAAAAAAAAAGGAAAATTCACAAAAATATAGAGAAAAGAAGAAATTGATCAGTACAATAAAAAGTACTCCACCTGATACAGACACTGTAACTGTTTCGTGTTAATTGCGGAATATGTTAGGATGGAAAACTGTGAAAAAAGGTAGAGCTAAAGCATATAGAAGTATGAAAAAGCAAAATTATCAAAAAAAAAAAAGCAAAGATCGATAGTCGATAAAAAAACTTGTCAGAAATTAAAGACGTATGGAGAGAGAGGGAGAGAAAAAACTGATTCTCCAAAAAAAAGTCAACGAATTAGGAAAAGACTGTATTGTTTCTCCTAAAATATGACAGAAGCTATTATTTGGTGAAGTATTGCTATCTCAACTCAGATATGCTATGAAAAAATTTCAAAGAACGAGAAGCATTTCAAAAGTGCGTCAGTGGCAACCCTTTTAAGTAACATAAATTGTCCGAGAAGGCTAAAATCTTTTTGCTGAAAAATGAAGATAAAATATATTCTAGTTTCAGATAGAAAGATCCCAACATTCCTAATTAATAAAATATTCGTGAAAAAATTCATAGAACAAGATGATGTTAGCGGAATGGGCCCCGGTAAAAAAGATTATCCCAAAAGACGAAAACATAAGCGTTTACTTTTAAATAGCATTATTGTTGCAAAAATTTGTTGCTAAAACGGAAATCCAATTATCATATGTTACTTTACTTAGAAAGAAACCGTTTTGGATTCTGCAACCC
This sequence comes from Druceiella hillmani, assembly GCA_039881145.1. Lineage (NCBI taxonomy): Eukaryota > Metazoa > Arthropoda > Insecta > Lepidoptera > Hepialidae > Druceiella > Druceiella hillmani. The sequence goes on from JAYKKI010000008.1 coordinate 9,204,784, forward strand.
AAACTAAAAGCTCGGGTTTCACTTGTTTGTGTGTTAAGCACAAACATTTCGCATTCAAATTAATCAAACTGAAAAGATTGGTTGAATTGGAATATATCAAGATTGATTAAAGTATACAGACTGTGATGATACCTTTTAAAACTGTATGTCCAGTAAATGTCTTACTTGCGGAAAAATTGAAATGGGTCCTGGTACCAATACAGACATATTTAAGTATTCACAGTGGAAAGTAACAAAGGAGGATAGACTAATAAAAGGCGAGAAGAAAGTGTTTAAAATTACTAAAAAAATAATGTTAAAAGTCCAGTACGAAATTTGAAGGAATCGAAATCTGTAGACATTTTTGATATGAAAAAACATGTTTACGGAATCAACAAAAATTTCAAGGCAAAACAAGAAGTTCGAGATAATTAAGATGATACACAAATTATGGTACAAATAGTTTTGCCAAAAATTATATGACTAAATATGCTAAAGAGATCTAGTCTACACATTTTGGTGTCTAAAGGATAATTTACCATTCATACTAATTTGTTTTACTCTACAGGCGATACGGTACAAGTGGCTACGTTTGCAACTGTGAACGATCATTTGAATCATCAAACTCATGCTGTATGGGGTCACATGAAGCCTATACTATGGGAAATTTTGAGTGTAAGAGAAGATGTCCAAACGTTCACATTTTTTCCAATGATCTCACCTCGCAATATCGAAACCGAACTAATATTCACTTATTTATAACATTTTTAATAGAATACTTCCACAACTTCCATGTCCACATTTTAAATGAATGTGGACATGGTAAAGGACCCATGCAAGGTGGAGGCGGTGTATTAAAAAAACAGCTGATGAATACGTTTTGAAAGGAAGAGACATCAAACAGTTATAGATTTTGTCGATTTATTTGAAAAGACAATGATTTTAGTTAAAGAAATTCCCGATGATAAACCTGGTATCATGAATGTAACAAAAATAATGTGGCAGAGAGTTCTGATATATAGATATATTTATATCAACTTGCAAAATTACTGAAAAAAATTAAACTAAATTTTACATTGAAGACGAATCATCAGAAATTTCCAATGGATATTATAAACACGGATGTGTTTCAAGACATCTACCAAAAAAGGCAAAGTTTCCTATGACATGAACCAAAAAAGCATTTATTGTGATGTGTATAGTTCCAGTAGTACCAATGATGAAATTTACACACTTTCAGATCAACTCCACGACCATGAAAACAATGTATAAGCCGGTACATCGTACAGCCTGGATAAAGAAGATCTGCATCCAAACTTGATTTGGTCCCAAGATATTTTTGCTTGTAAATGTACCTACCAAAACAGAAAATATTACGTAGAGATACCCTACCATTGCAGAGACTATACTTGATGATGAAGATGATATAAGTTAATTTTTTATGATGTCAATGTATCTCTGCTAAAATATTTAAAATTGAATCAAACGGATGTTACTTACGAGCAAAATAATAAAAATTCTTCCAACACGTAAGTTAGTTACAGAAAAAAGGTAGTCTTAATTTTTACTGCTTCCAAGAAGATGTATTGAGAAGTAATCAAACTTGTGATCATTATGTGTGATACCCCATATTTTATATTTAATTATTTTATCATATATTTAAAAGCATTCTAATAATAAATACCTGCCCATTAAAGAGTCATAATCGGTTAGAATGTAAGTTTTAAACTTTACACTCATGTTTTAAGACTGATTAACGAGTCAATGAATACTAACAGTTCATAAGATGTGGTGTAATGAACCAAAAGTTCCCGTTGTATTAAAATAAAGATTTAATTTTGATGCAATTTGTTTTATATGTTTTCTTTTTTATCACAATTGGTATTTAGCGAATACAATTGTCATTCAAGGAATACCAACGTCATTTCTGGGAACATTGAAAACAAATTATTCAATATTAGTTTATATGCCGTTAATTATTTTATTTAAGCATATATATATATTTTTTTTTTTTTTTTTTTTTTTATATCCTGCTACTTAGCGATCTGTTTGTTTCAAACAATAATCTAATGTGTTGTCAGATTTTCATCAGCTAAATTATTCTTAGCAAAGACATGCACCCAAAGGTGCAATCCTCATATTTTGTCCGCGAATCTTGTCGCAAGTTCAGATACGCTATTCCTCTTAAGGCGGGAGAATCTTAGACTGCCCTCTCCTTGAAGTTCAGCAGCTAGTTCGTTCATATGTTGGTCCAGTCTGAGTTGATATTTCTTGCTGTTTATTTCAATTTCGTCCTTCACAGTTCTCAGATTTAAATCTAGGTTCACATATTTGTTGCTTATGTGGGATGGTATATTAAACATGGCTCTCATTGTTTTACTTTGGAACCTTTCAAGTATTTCGATGTTACTATGGCTGGCTGTGCCCCAAAGCTGAATGCCGTAAGTCCATATGGGCTTCAGTATCGTTTTATAGATAGCCATTTTACTGGAATCTGTCAATTGTGATTTACGGCCGATTAGCCAGTACATGCTGCGGAGTTTGCTGTCTAGTTGCTTCCTTTTAGTCCATATATGTTTACGCCAAGTGAGTCGACGGTCGAGGTGCATACCCAAGTATTTGGCGTCATCTGATTGTGGGATCGCTGTATCAAAAAGTTTTACAGGTGGGCAGGTTTTTCTTCTTAGTGTGAAAGTTACTTGGGCCGACTTATCTGTGTTGACTTTAATACGCCACTGCTGGCACCATGCTTGGATGAGAGAGATATGGGATTGGAGGCTTTCAGATGCGGAATCGGGATTATCATGTGACGAAAGAAGTGCGGTATCATCTGCGTATGTCGCTGTGGTAGTGTTGGCATAAGTAGGTAGATCTGCTGTAAATATCAAATAGAGTACTGGTCCCAGTACACTACCCTGTGGAACTCCTGACTTAATTGGGTGCATTTCTGATGTTTCGGAGTTATATTTCACTTCGTAGCATCTTTTTCCAAGATACGATTTAATCAACGGAAAAAAGGAGTGCGGTAACATTTTTTTAATTTTAAAGAGAAGCCCAGTATGCCATACCTTATCAAATGCTTGGCTAATGTCTAAGAAGACTGCGGAGCAATATTGTTTATTTTCCAATGCTCTACTTATGACATCAACCAGCCTATGCACTTGCTCGATAGTTCCGTGGCCCTCTCTAAATCCAAACTGATGTGTTGGTATTATATTTGCTAAGTGTTCCCTCATTCTGTTAAGTATTATCGTTTCCAGTAATTTTCCAATTACCGGAAGGAGACTGATAGGTCTATAAGATGACACTTCTTGAGCAGGTTTACCTGGTTTCAGTATCATTATTACCTGTGCTATTTTCCACTGGCTTGGGTAGTAGGACTGTCTTAAACATGCGTTGAAAATAGCGAGTATGAACAGTATTCCTTTTTTTGGGAGGTGTTTCAAAAGTGTCGCGTCGATAAGGTCATAGCCAGGGCATTTGCCTTCCTGGAGTTTTAGGATTTCCCGCCTCAGTTCATTTGGTGTCACATGCTTAAGTGGTAAGCACATTTGAATAGGTGTCTTTAAGTACTCCTCTATTTCATTGTCCAGATATTGATTACTGCTGGGAAACGGTTCAAAAACTTCATGTAGGTGATCAGCATATCTGTTAGCTTTTTCACTATCAGAGCGAGCCCAGGATCCCGTTTTTGTTCTTAGCGGTGTGACTTGTTGTTTGGGACGCTTTAGGTTTTTGGTAGCTTTCCATAACGAGTAGTTTGTGTCACTAGTATGTGTCAGTTTTGTGAGATATGATTGTAGATTCTCATTTGCCAATTCTTTGATTAGAGTTTTAAGATGTTGTGTGGCTTTATTTAAGGCAGTCTTGTCTCTAGGATAGTGAGTGTTTTGCCATACTCTGCGGAGTCTACGTCTTTCGTTTATACAATCCTTGATGAATTCAGGGTACACATGCTCTATAGCAGTTCCCGTTTTGTGATGGGATGTAGCCCTGTTTGCAGCGTCATGAATCAGTTTGTTTAGTCCTTCTATAGCCCGTTCTATTTGGTCAGACGTTTTCAGTGAGATCCTGAGCTGTATTTCCGTTGTGATGATATCCTGATATTTTTTCCAGTTAGTATTCTTATTGTAGATTTTAAGTGGTACTTCTGTTAGTAATATCTTACTATATACCCTTAGAACAATAGCAGAGTGGTCTGAGATAAGGTCAAAGTCAGGTTCTGTTTTAGTGTTATTTATTGCAATGTTTCTAGATATGAAAAAATCCAGCAAATCGGGTATTTTTCGTGGATCTGTCGGCCAATAGGTAGGTTCTCCAGTGGACAAGCAATCAAGATTAAGATCTTTCACAGCTTGATAGAGCGACCTTCCTCTAGTTGTTATAAGTCTAGATCCCCAGAACAGGTGTTTAGCGTTCCAGTCGCCCCCACTTATAAAGCGATGTCCGAGTATAGAGAAGAAATCTTTATATTCTTCTTTTGCCATCTGGTGTTTAGGAGGGCAATAAACTGCAGCAACGGTAATGTCCGAGCTATTGTCATACACTTTAATAAGAGAGGCTTGTATCTTGTCAGTTGAGAAAGGTTCAAGCGGGTGATGTTTTATATTTGATTTTAAGATCACTGCCGTTCCTCCATGCGCTTTTCCCGATGGGTGGTTGGTAGCATAAACTGTGTAGCCCTTTATTGAGATATGGCTTTTGATGGTAAACCTAGTCTCAGATATTAATGCCACGTCAATCTTTTTCATGTGTAGAAACATTTCCAGCTCTAGTCGTCGAGCGACCAGTCCGTTGGCGTTCCATGTGACTATTTTAAGATTTAGATTATTTCTTAGTCTGGCTGCTAATAAGCTGGATGAAACGATCCATCATGTTGTCTACCATGGTTAGCATCATAGTTTGTATTCTGTTGAACATTTGTTCCAAGATGTCACTTAGTTGTTGCGTTTGAGGTAATTGGTCTGGCTTAGTGATGTTTTCCATTCTACTTTTAGTGATTTCAGCGTAAGTTGAGGTTGTTCTATTATAATTTTTGAATTTCCTTGGCTGCAAATTGTCCATTTCAGGCATTCGCTTAGTTTGGTTTGTATGTTTATATGTTTGTTTTGGTTGGATTTTCAATAAGTGCTCTTTATATTGCTTGTATTTTAGGCATCCCCTGTAACTAGCTGGATGTTTTTCTAGACAGTTTGCACAAGTAGCTTCTGTTTCCCTTGTTTTGGAGCAGCTGGTGGTTGGGTGGTCGTCTCCACATTTGACGCATCTGAATGGTCGGTAGCATTGATTTTTTGAATGACCGAACCTTTGGCATCTTTTACATTGTAGAATTTCCTGTTTCTTATAAGGTGCTTCAAAAGATACTTTCATATGATTGAGGTATTTTATTTTAAAAATATCTTTATTGTTATTCTTTGGCTCCAGGTCTACATAAAATAGGGGTAAGGGTTCTTTTGTGTTTCGATGACGTACATTTATATATATATATATATACATATATATATATATATATATATATATATATATATATATATATATATATATATATATATATATATATATATATTATATATATATGCTATATATGTATGCTTAAATAATTTACAGCATATAAACTAATATTGAATAATTTTTATTTATAAATAATTTATTAATGCATAGCTTCTGTATATGAATTACATATATAGATAGGCACATATTGTAAGAAATAAATTGAAATTTAATTAGAATCTATACATATTATAATGTTAGTAAAAAACTTCTAAAAACTGCACATTACATTTTTTTAATGTATTGCTAAAAATTTTTCTTAATTAAGAATTGTATGTTTAATTTTTATAAGAAAGTATGCCAGTATTGAAATCTTTACAATTTCTTAGAAATCTTTACAATCTTTTTAATTTTTATTTTATAATTATTTTTAAATCATTCCTGAAATGACTAATATATGCCCTTAAGCTTCTGCCATAAATAAAAAAAAATCAATTGTGTGCATGCAATTTTCAAAATTATACTGGGACATATGAGGCTATAGCAAAAAAGGAAAGTTAATATTCTAAGCCAATTTTTATTTTTGGAAAATTTGAAATTGCTCACCTCTTTTTTTGACTCATTTATAATAAATAAATAACAATTTTAAAGTACAAGATATTTTCAAATTTGTCTTGTTTCCCCGCTGCTAGTTGTTGCTGTCTCATGCCATTATGAATATTGACTTGTTTTTATTCATGAATTTTAGTCAGCTAATGGGTTTTATAGCGAAGTAAGGCTTCATTTATAACTTCGTTATGTTTATTCATCTGTCTTACACAATTTCTACAATTTTATATATATGTAATTTTATTACATATAAGCATTGTTATTCCTAGCCACTGCAATGAAATATTGCTATGAATGTGTGGAATGGAACGTATGACGGTAGTGGCTCCCAATAAATTACCTCATGTTTAAATCACACATTTATATACTCATATTAAGCATATTAATATGACTAAACATTTTTTTATTTGTAGGCTAGAAAGAAAACTGTTTTATTATTTTCTACTGCATTTATCTGTTAATCATTTCCCCAATGTGAATAAGACCCAAATTAGCTATTTAATAAGTGGTTATTCTTTCCTGCCCAATGATGCAGATTTTTCTGATCCTAGCAAAGTCTATAAACAAGGAGGATAAATGGTTCAGATTTGGAGCTAGGCTAAGTGGTTCAGATTGTGATAGATAATATTTTCTGTAAAGAACCCTAAAAATTATACAAATACTTTCACTATTTTCTTATAAATATGTAAAAAGTGCCATAAATTTAAAACATATGCAAAGATAGATCTATTCAAAGTGATTGACATTAGCCTCTTTGTTTATATCTTGAATTAGAAAACAAAGCAGGAGTAAAAAAGTTATTATAGAAAAAAAAAAGAAATAACATTTTTCAAGTAAAATATTTTGAAATGGCAAAATATTCATATTAAAATAAAATTTTCGTATGTTTGATAGACAAGAACCAAACATCAAGTGTCATGATGTAAACATTAACTGATCGAAGGCGTTAAATAAATCGAGTTCATTCAGTACTTAAGAGGGATGCAGTCACCCTCCACCAGAAAGTTTCTGTGACAATGGCTTCCTTTTAAAAAGTTCCACATGCAAGTCTGAGCTAAATGTTTTAACATTTTTTTTCTAACGGTTCATTCTTAATAAAAACATGCTAACAAAATTTCATCTGAAGTGTTTCTACGATGTATCTACTTCTTATATTTAGCTATTATCTAAGATATTGAAGTGTGACATATGGGGCAAGAGTGGCGCAACACAAGTTCCTGCTGGCCTGTAGCCTGATGACACATTTTACATATCCACACTGTATTTTTATCATACAGAGGTCGACCTGTAATAGAGCATCCAGGAAACTCCATTCCACAATCTGGACAGATTGTCAACCTGGAAATTAAAAAACAAAGAATTTTGTAATTTTGTTTAATATATATAGGAATATAAATTAAAGATCAAATGTGATTAAAATATTGTATTAAGCAGCGAGAATTAGAAGATTTCTCACAAAGAAGTAGAGAAAGCATAGCATATGTCAATAAAGCATTCCGTCTTACCATAAGAGCCCCATTCCTTGTGGACAGAATGGTCAGTTGTGTGTAATTAACAAGAATGATAACTTTCCAACTACTGTGTCTACTGTTTTAAAGTCCGGTTGTAGAAATTAATACGTATTTATAATATTACAAAAGCTATTTGAACTAAGAAATGTTAAATAAATAAATTTTTCAACAATAACATTAGTTTGTTTAGTAAATAAAAATGATGAATAAATTATGAATAAAATTATTTAGATATTCACCAATCGGATAGACTCATCTGACAATTGGGGCATTGGTTTTTGTTTCCTTTTGGATCCTTTGGGCTATATTTAATAAACAATTCAACTGCTATACCAGAATATATTTCACCATTCTGAAAAAAAATTAAGCATTATTTATTATGCATATTTGAAAAGCTTGTTAATTTTTTAAGGATTCCACTGTGGAAACTAATGTGATGAACGAACATAAGATAAACAGAACCTACTGACTGACAAGATTAATATAAATAACATTGTTTATTTATTTTTAGCAATACTGTTTTAAAATAAATTGGACATAAATTCATTTAGGTTTAATCCTGTTCGAATAAAAAATAATACAATGGTGGAAGTAAAAAATAATTGCTTTGAAACCCTATTAGCATTACTCCTTTTATGAGTGCGCCATTATGACTTTTCATATCACAGAACCGCATTAAAATATTAAGATGAGTCACCCAGTAAAAACTCCAAACTTAGAAAAAAGTGAAGAAGAAATTTATTATAGTCATCAGCAATCATAGACTGTTGGTAGTACCAAAACCCTACAGAGTATTTATAAAACTGCACAGAACCTGTATCTAACTACAGTTAATTTTATGGCATATCATTACATGAATGTGCCATAAAAATTTATATTATATAAAAAATATTTATATGTGCTTGTACTGAAATGTATATAGATTTCAATTTGTAGTAGTATCATAATATACATATAAATAAATTAATTCCAATGAAAGAACTAAACAACCATAACTAGTAAGAAATCTTCAAAAAGTCTTTTAAATACACAAAGTTTGATTTGCTTAGATTAAAGACAACACATATCATCGCTACATTCCCATACATGCTTCTCTTCATTATTATGTTCAATGTAGTAGATTGCCGGATTATTTAGCGTCCACAGGGCAGCACGGAGGTGGTCAGTTTGGACTTAATTTCATGACAGTTTCAAATACACAGGCTCATCAAAAAGGATGATGTAAAACATTTTCAGGATACAATGCTTTTTGTCTGACTTAAAAGTTGATAATGGATTTATTACATGACAATGTAAGAATTCCAATACCACAAACAAGTGAGTTGATATCTGGAAGATACACAGAACAAGTCACTAGATATGTCATGCTAAACTTGTAAAGAAGTACTACCGTGTCAAGGACAAAGATGGTTTTTTTTATAAAATTGTTGTAAGTATATTTTTTCATTACATTTTATTGCTAATTTATTTCTCATGGGTATTGTATTTCCATTGGTTTTTCCGTCACATAATTTGTAAAATATAATTTCTCATTATTTATCCTTTTTTATAGATGTATTTCTAAGAATTTCCGAATTGAGACTATATACTAAAACTCTATATAAGCATTATATAACTACCTAATGTTATAATGGTTTTTTTTATTTGAAAACTGAGATTTGTTTTTATTTATTTATAAATGATTACCATTTTATTTATTATATTTAGGTTTATTTTAAAACACTATGTTGCAATGCTGTTTATTATGGTAACCATGATATTGATCTTTTATTTTGGAAACGATAAAATTAATGTAAATTTTTGGGAAGTAATATAAATTTAAAAAAATGGTTTTAAAAGAGGTTAGTACTATTTATGTTAGTATAATAAGAAGGCTTAAAAATAAGTCTTCAATACTATGGGGGAGAATATGCATAATTTAGAAATAAAAAAATTTAAAATATTTTCTCAATAACCTGAAAAAGGTTTGAAACAGTAGAAAATATTTTTATGAAATCTTCCAACAAATTTTTGTTTTATAAGATTTTTCAATGTATACTTAGGATCCTGGTGAAAAATGACTAGAATTTCAGTAAGAGCTCTGGTGACCAACTGAACAGTGGCTTCAGTTCAATCTATGCAAGTATTTGAACTGTACACAAGGTGCTGGGGAGATGAGGTTTGGATACCAAGCTGCTGTTTTTGTTGTTTAAAATTTGGAGGTCATCAAATAATTGTATATGCACTATGGAGCTAAACGGAGACTTTGAGGTGGTTTTTTACCGAATTTGTTTTTATAATTTTTTTATTACCATGCTCTTGATTTAGTATGTAATAAAAAAAATACTTTGTTATGGAAAATAATATTTTAACTTTATCATACTTATTTATGCCTTTCATACCTTTAAAATAACGAGTATGATTAATTATATCGTCTGACCCATGCAACAAAAATTTCAACTATATGAATTTGAATAATTTCTGACGTAAAAATAAATAAAAACTAATATTTTTCCAGACAGATAACTCATATTAAGTGTTTAATGAAGATGATTGGATAATTTTGCGTTAGGACCCTTGGTTCATAAAAAAATATATTTTAATTTTTACTGTCAAAATATTTTACCGGCAGTGCTTCCAATTTAACAAATGCCTTAGAGCAAGTTGCAAAAGCTCTTGCCTCTGCTGCAATCATAGCTATTATGCTCCAAGCCTGTAAGAGAAATTGATTGTGCATATTAGGAAGTAAAACAACTGTGTCTTGCAATGTATTACGTATATTCATATTCATTTTTATTTAACCATAATACATAAAATATAATAAAGCGTTAAAATCACATCTAGCCATACTGAACAAATAGTTATTATTGATATACACATTTGCTTATTTACAGAGAGACCAAAATGGCCGATGGTCTATGGTATTCAAATAATACACTGTAGGGAGGGCAAAATTTATATAACAAAAGCTACTGATTCATTTGGCTGTTATGTTTTGAGTATACGCGTAAACCTCTGGCCTTGGTTTTTGATAATTATTTATAATGTGTAAACTACAATCTACAAATAACTTTATTTTATAGAACAAATGTTGCCATTGGAAGTTAGGTTTAGCAGCTAGTTATAAATATTTAAATTTATTCTTTATAAATATATAGTAGTTTAGTCTCCTAATACTTAACCTCTACAACACGACTGACTAACACATAGATATATATATATATATGTATATATATATATATATACATATACATTTACATTTACATATACATATACATATACATATACATATACATATACATATACATATACATATGCATATACATATGCATATACATAAACATATACATATACATATACATATATATATATTTTTTTTTTTTTTTCTGAAATGTTATTTATGGACAGTCCTGTCAAAAATACAGTGAATGTCTAAATGTTGAAATTTATTTCCATGGTATCTCGTTCTATATAAGATCATTTTAGTAAAATACACAAAAATTTTGTAATAAAATAGTTACTTCTGATATTTGTTCCTCATTCAAGAAATTTATAACTTGTTGGAGACGTGTGGCTGCCCGCATGGCAGCATCAGCACGGAAAGGTCGTGTCAGTGTAAGTGAAGCTGCCAAACTTAACCAATGTTGTGCCGCTGCACAGCGGTAACTATGTATTGCATCGCGGTTATTTGAGCCATCTGTTTAGGTCAACAAAAAAAATTGTATCTTATGAGAAGAAGTCTATTAGGAAGTTATTTAGTATAACACCAGTTTAACCCATGACACTATATTACATAGACATGTTATACCATTATAAAATAAAAGAACATAGTGGTTCCAATGGGGCTCACACATATACACAATTTTACATTCATATATAAATATAGAATAATGTGGGCTGTGGAAATGGACGGTCCCTTCCCGCAGCCCACATTTCTACATATGGGAGTACACAATGGAATGGCATACACAATGGAACGGAAGAATTAATTTTGGTCTTGTCACAAACAAATAAATATTGCTATCTCACTACGATTATCTTACTCTTCCCTTCCAGACAATAAAATGAAAATGAAGAAAATTAAATTTAAATATTATTCCAAGTACTAATGTATGAAATATTGTTCTGAAGCTTTTTCTGGCAATAGTTGTGTAATTAAAGCACTTTGTCATTATACGGGAAGGCATTTGTTCAATATTTAAAAAAAAAATTACTCATACTAGAGATAGCCAAGTAAATTTGTGATAAATTATCCTATTTTTTGAAGACCACTTTCAGATCGCTAATGACATGTCAATATAATAAAACATTACTGAGTATAATGGTTAGTATGATACTAACCAATTGATATTCAACTTATGAACACACATATAATATAAATATTAGTCAATTTTTAAGTATTTGATATTTATAACCTGTTCTAAATAGAGGACTATCTGGACAAGAAAGTAAGAAGGTTGTAAATAATTTATTAATGGTAAATTTTATGAATTTAATTTCACGTGTTATAAGACAGATTTAGGTCTAAACATATTTTGTGCAAATAATAATTTTTCTGTTCGTGAGTTCACACGACTATTACTTATATAATTTATACAAAATACGTTTAGATTTAAGTATGTCCTATATTTTTATCTCTTAAGTAAAGAACTGCATCACCTGTTAAGGCCGCCTCCTCTAAAGGTTTAATTTATTATGAATGTTGTCAATAATATTATACCCAATAGACACATTATACATGTACAAAATGTACAAACACCTAACTGCAAGTTACACGCGAACCGTGAAGAGATGCAGGGTCAAAGAAAGAATGCTTATAAAAGGGATAGTTATCTTAAAATGGTGGCAATTACTCGTCTTTTGACCACATTTTTAGAGAACTAGTGACATATCTATTTAATATAAGGTCGTCGATTGTTGGCATTCTATTTATGTGACTAGTAAATCATTCAGCCACATCCTTTGTTATTAAATTCCAAAGTCTATTTTTTATCTGTGATATGACTGAACAAATAATACCTATATTACAATGGTTTTCCAAAATCAGAGTGGAGAAATTGAAAAACACATCAGTGTTTTATTGTTTCGCTTCACAAGTCGTGCATATTCAGTGACTTATTTTTCTCAATAATTTATTAGTACTTATTTTTCTCAATAATCTATCTGTACTTATTTTTCTCAATAATCTATTAGAACTAGCTTGTATATTACATGATGATTCCTTTTATCACTGCATCCAGTCAGTGATCTGAGGCAGCAGATGAATAAACCTTTATTATTTTACTCTTTAGTCCTGCAAATAATAGTATGAGTGTTCTCTTTTGTATAATTGACCATTCTGGTGCATTTACATGTAACATTATATTTTCTATTTTACAACATTACACATCAAAACTAGTATTTACATTGTGACAGAAGAATAAAAAAGTTCTTCATCAACGCTTTTTTACAGAGACTTATGCATCTACATTTAAAATACACCGTAAAAACAAATTTTACATTAATTTGCATGAATTATTATTTGCAAGGAATATTCGGTATAATGAACCTAGCTTCTACTTTGAAATGTTATCTTCAAAAATACCAGAGAAATAAAAATATTTTATATCAATCTAGATCATATCTATCTCCCAACTATCAATTATATGTTACAAGATATATGAGTAAATATAAATTTCAATGATTGTGACAAAGTCAATGAAATTACAGTTAATTATAGTTGTTACATAGCATATTTGGACAGGGCAGCTTAAATCATCTTTTACCCAGTTATATCCTGGTAAAATGCTTGAAGCAATTAATCATTCCGTCATAGCAAAATTTTTTAACATTAGTATATTTTCAAAATTTAACTTATTTAAAATGTTATTGTGAAGTATGAACAAATTTATTTTCTCTACTAAAGACAATTGTCTGGAGGCCCATAGAACCAATATACAAGGTAAACCTTTCAACTTGGTTGTTACTAAATCTTGTGATAGTTCATTAAGAAAATTGTTTGAAATTCGTGTTTTATAGTGAAGACTTAAAGTAATTAAAAATACTAATAATGAATTTGATGCCATTGAAGCGATATCGATTCTTAAATATAAAGCATTTGAAGTTTTTTGAATATAGGAGTGATACAATACAGATGCTCGAGAACATTAATAAATTGAAAATTAAAGATATACTCCCCAGCAAAGTGATGAAAGAAATGCTAGGTATTAAATGTAAAATGCGTTTTTATATTGCATTTAATTCAGTCTCTAGCCATTATTCATAACATGATACTATGATGGCAATAATTTATAAGCCATATTAAATAAAATTTAAAACATTTGTAGCATTGTCACTTTACTCTTTTACCCTAATGTTAATTGCTAATCTTTATTTTTCAAATCAAATCAACAGCCTGTCTCTGGTCACTGCTGGACATAGGCCTCTCGCAATATGAGTATCATTAATGGTAATGCCCAAAATAAGATCGCTGGACAGGTGGTTTGGCGATCACAGTGCCTAACTTCTTACACTGGTGGTGCTGCTGCCCTTCACTTGTCTATAGAATTTTAGCTACGTGATTACAGGCTGATCCTCCGTGGTGCACTGTCAAAGATCATAATGTGATCAACCAAACACACACGGTGGTGACTGTATTATATGGTCATTTAACGATTTTTGTCACAACTTACCTAATGATGTTTGACTGTAAAATATGCCAGCCAAGACATATAATTTCTTTATTTTTGTTGGAGATTGTTTTTTTGAGGCTTCGAATTTTGCCAACTGCAAAGAAGAAAAGTTCATGTATTATTCATCAAAAATTATTACTTAAATATAAATAATAATGTCTGTTCATATTGTACATTTGCATTATATGAATTTATAATTTGCAACGCAATGTGGTTATGTAGCTTCATTATCACTATTCCAACAGTAATACCTAATAACATCTTGTCAAAAACCTTATAACATAACTAATGTATGAATATATATAATATACTACTCCTGTATAAATACTGATATAACTTGTATACAATTAATATATTCACTGCCAAGAAGGAAATTTAAAAATACGGTGAAAAATAGCAACCTCGCTTGAAATGTCTTGCATAAAAAATACTTTTAATCAACAATAATTTGTCAAAAAGCATCTTTTAACATATTTCTATACGAAATATGTTTAAATATGCTTATATATTAAGGTATTTGTTTCATGTCCATTATTTTTCTGTAGTAAAAATTATCTAGTAAAATTAATGAGATGTTATAATGTTGTAAAAACATGAATTTCTTATGTAGAGTAACTTTCAGCAACGTCAAAATTATTTTGGTGGCCTAGTAAGTGTAAGAAGTTTTGTAAAGACTGAATAAATATTATCTTATGCTAACTCTATAAAATTTGAAAAAGTAAATTATTTACTAAGAATGCATTTTGCAAAACAAAATAAATTTCAAAATGTGTCCACTTGATAGCAAGTGACCAGAAAGATATATAGATTAAAATAATAATGAAATTTATTTTATATTATTCATAATTTTGCAATTAGGTTTATAATGACTTAAGTTTTAAGTACAGTAGTGATGACATAGCTTTAGTCATAATTTTTTTATAGTTTGAAATCGCCCCAGCCCTTACAATGCATGTCACAAATATTGTCTTGTAATTATAATAATTAATTAATTTTTTTATTATTAAATAAATATATAAACAGTTTAATAATTTACATAATATTTGATATCATAATTTTGCCATTATTAATTTAATATAACATTTAATTGATTGGGTAAACTAACAATTTTTTTTCCAATTTGTACAAATGCACCTCTTATGTATCCTGATTGCAATTGAATTTTTCAGCTAAATAATGTGTGATCGCTTTTTAATTAGGTTGATAATTGTTGTATATGTAATTCAATAGTGCATCCATCAATTTTATCATAAATATTTTTATTAGTTTTAAATTAGCAACAATTTTTAATTGGTTTTATGTTAATATATGTACTTTTAATTATAAAAAATTCAGGTGGCCTTTATTTATTAGTAAAAATTTATTTATTTTATAAATATACATTTGTAAAATTTCAGACATTAAGTGTCGCCCAAAACTGGTTCTGATGAAAAATTCCATTTTAAAAGCATGGTTATTTAGAAGTACTTAATGGCAAATTAGAACTGACTTTTGTAAGACTTTAAGGTAAAGAAATCAGTTTGAATGATTTTCAGTTTCATTTAGTATTGTTGAAGTATTAAATAACGTAACATAAAAATTAGTTAATTCTGGTCTACACAAGTGTGTAAGTAATAAGTACGTAAATAAGACTTGTATGCATGATTACAAGTATGAAAACTTCTGCCAACCTCAAGGAACCTATTTTCTTCTTTATCATGATCACAGCTCCCTATTTCTTAACAATAAGTGCTTTGATAAAATATTTGGATATGGTCAAACAGGCATATTGTTAATAGAGCTAATAAGCAGAATATTCTGTAGTCAAAAAAAAAAAATATTTGTCAATAAATTAAAATTTACAACAAAGTACGAATTGAAGAAAAAAAAATTAAAATTTCACACATAATGTAGAAGCATTTTCCTCAATAATTTTTTCAATGATATGACATGAACTCTATAATTAAAGAAAACTCATCACATGCTTGAAGATTCAGGATTAAGCTGGATAAGTTTTTAAAGTTTAAAACATCAGAAGGAAATCCAGAAACCATTCAACATAGAAAATGGAATAAGTACTGAGCATATTAACTCGCATGTATCTCAAAGGATAAATTTTTGTAGGGGCAAATGAAGTATTCGGAAATATTTTTCTTTAATTTCATGTATAGTAGTATTATATGAAAGAGGAGTTCGAAAGCTAGGTTTTTCAAAAAATGGTTTCAAAACCTATTTTTTTCAGAATTTTATGTAAGAAAATTCTAGTGATATTGCTGAAAATGTTCTTAAAAACATGTCTGCACTCCACGTCTTTACCAGAAATTCACTATATTTATATTTCTGCGAAAGGTATACCAGGCAAAATATGTATATGATGAAATACTACTGATATTTGTGAATAATTTAATAGAAACATTATTTATCATTTAATGTCTATTTGTCTAAATGTGTGCAGAATTCTTATCATTACAAATATAGCTGAAATTCTCGTGCAACTAATTGAGGGAGTTTTATATGAAAATAATTTTTGTCCCACAGAACAAATGCTTTTACAATTAATTTCAAGAAAATATATATGATGCATTTGTTCTATAGGACTGTCTATAATTTCAACTCTTTTCATGTGCTACAATTTGCATCCCCTTTTGTTAATTAATATGTTTTAAATATGCCAATCTACAATGGTTTCTTTATGATATATTTGTTTGAAATTTTTTTTTGTCTACTTTGTTGCAAACTCAATTATATTCACGTTGATGTGATAATCCAAATCTAACAAATAATAGGTGTTAACAAATAATGAGTGTATCTAAAACATTAAAATTATCTATTGCGTTGTTAATATTTCTTGAAATTAATGGAGTTTCAATGAATATTGCCAAAATGATATATAATTTGAAAATATTAGCATGCACATTAAATGTCATTAAAATCGAAGGACACAAATGATTTATACAAAGTATTCACTTAAGTAAATTATCCACTTTTTATTAGTATATTAAACCTAACGACTAAAACTTTTAACAATTTTGTTAGTACTGTAAAAGAATATCTATGGCAGATATAATAATTATTGATATGTGAAAATAGATAACAGTTAATTTATTGGCGCACTTAGTGATAACCATAAGTATAAATAATGGCGGATCTCGAGACTAAGTATGGTGAACTTGTCCATCCAGTAATAAGGTAAGACCATTCAGGAAATTCATATTGAAATATTACTTTATTCTATTCTGTATCAAACTAAAATTTCATTTACCCTCTGTTTGAGTTTTACTTTCTGCACTCTCAAGTTTTTAAGAGATAAATAATTTTTAGCTTTATTCTATTTCATTATTCTAATTTTTAACATAGGTATATAATGGTAGATAGGAGCAAATGAAGATGAATAACATATAGATGCAGTACATCTTTAAATTTGAATTATAGTGTATTTATGTGGATTACAGAAAGTAAAACTTTGACTAACTTATAGAAATCTAATGCTTTTTCTAAATTAGTATAAATAAAAATATTCATAGATGTTTTATAGCTATTTACATTTTTATAGCCATTTTTATAATACATATTTTGTAGAGGTGTCAATATTACAACGACACAAGAAGTTGAAAGTAAAAATAAACTGTTTTCTTTTAGCAAAATGAAGTCTGCACTCATAATTTTGGCTTTGGCCTCATGCGCCATGGCTCGTCCATACAACCCTCTGGTGCAGATCATCCTTAACATCAAGAGTGACACTAGCCCAATTGATGGAGCTGTTCAGCCAATCATACAGCCATTGCCAATTGTTCAACCAGTCGAGCCAACCGAACCAATTGTTGAACCAGTGGCACCAATCGTACTACCAGTAGTGCCTTCACCTATTATTGAGGTTCCCGAACCAATCATTGAGATTCCAACAGCACCTGTCCCTGTACAACCCAGTCTAGGAGAAGTCCTGGACATGATCCAAGACTTGTTCAGGCCCCAAGCTCCTGTAGTACCTGAAGCTCCAGTTGAAGTTGTGGAGACCAGACCAAGTTTGGGTGAGGTATTGGAAACCATCCAGGGAATATTCAGACCAGAAGTTCCAGTTGAAGTTGTGGAGACTAGACCAAGTTTGGGTGAGGTGTTGGAAACCATACAAGGTATATTCAGACCTGAAGTTCCAGAAGCGCCAGTTGAAGTTGTGGAGACTAATCCAAGCTTGGCTGAGGTATTGGAAACCATTCAGGGAATCTTCAGGCCTGAGGTTCCAGAAGCTCCAGTTGAAGTTGTAGAAGCTAAACCAAGCTTGGCTGAGGTTTTGGAGACCATCCAAGGCATCTTCAGACCAGAGGTACCAGAAGCCCCAGTCGAAGTTGTGGAGGCTAGTCCAAGTTTGGGTGAGGTTTTGGAAACCATCCAGGGCATCTTCAGACCAGAAGTTCCAGAAGCACCCGTTGAAGTTGTGGAAGCCAACCCTAGCTTGGCTGAGGTTTTGGAAACCATCCAGGGCATCTTCAAACCAGAGGTTCCAGAAGCTCCAGTCGAAGTTGTCGAAGTCAAACCAAGCCTACAAGAAGCTCTCCAAATTATTCAGGATACTTTCAAGAGCCAGTAAGAGCCACAAGATGCAATGTTGTAATTTTTATTTGGATCCAATGTTATCAATGTAATGAATAAATTAAAATAATAAATTTCCTTTTTCACCTATAATTATATTGTCTTATAAATAGTAACATTTCAAATCATGATTCGAATAATGAATCAAATTTGAGACCAGTAGTGTGCCCGTCTGATGCATTACTGCTAAATCTCTACAATTGCGTGACTGTAGCTAATTGCTAAGAAAATTTTTAAAGAGTAATGAACATTAAAACTTATATATATTAATTTTATATCTTAACAGTACATTGTTTCTGGCCCACAAATATGGCTTTAATTTATAATTCCCATACCATGCACGCCTCTGTCAATAATATATTTATTCAGTAATACACCATACATGCAAGCTCATATTTATTGTACAGCAAGTCAAAGAGATCAAAAGAAAAGAAAAAATATTAACCACCTTTACATAGCAATTTAATAGGAGTTTAATTGATTTGATAATTAACATTCTTCACTGATGATCAAAATCTTCCTGTACATGCAAAGAAAAAGTGTCTCTGGACTGAAGACTTTTTCGCTTTATATTAATTGAATTTTCTAACAAGAGTACTTGTACTTAAATCTAGTGTTTTTAAGGAAATAGGATGTTTTATGCAATAATTTTGTACCACCTACATGTAAGTGACACTAGCTGGAGTTAGCCAAATTGGCCCTGTCTGTTGTTTAACCGTTTTATTTTCCTTTTTTCTATTACTCTGGTTAGTCTTTTTTTTTTTATTTAAAGTCCGAGAGCTCATTGCGTGAAGATCTTTTTCACAGAACACCCTCAAACTAGAGGATAAAGTAGAAAGTAGACAAACTCAAAAATATAATTCCATCAGTCCTCTTGAAGTTCACCGGTATAAATTATTATTATTAGCCTAATTATACGCCACAAAAAAAAAAAATTTACAAATAATACAGAAAAATGTGTATAGTTTAATTTATAAGTTGCTCTTAGCCTTTCTGTAACTAAGTACATCAATGATTTCTTTGAAGGGTGGTTCTGTTGATAAATCACTTTTATCATCAAACTTCTATTATTTTTTAAATATTTAATATATTTGGCGTTAATTTTGTAGAAATTAATTATTCACAATTAAATCTTTGCTAATATCCCACCTGAAGATGTTGTAATACAACGAAACCTAGGTTGTGGTAAAGAAATTAAAGATAATAGAAATAATACTACATCACGTAGTTTCATTTAATTGTGGATTATTTTTTAAATTAAATTTCGAGCTATTCAGAAAAATGTCCATGGAAAAGCAGAAAGTTGTCCATGGAAAAGCAACCTGATTTCATACAACTACTTTTACTATCCTTGTATCATTATTCCACGTTGTTTACGTATTCGAATATCCATTTTCTTTGTATTAAATTGAAGTATTAGCTACCCAGAATATGAAAATAACACTCGCCCATTGAAAATATTATATAAAATATATAGGTGAATTCATGTCAAAATTCTTACTTGTGTATATATCGTTACACTGTAAAACAGATGTGTACATATCATGTATATTTAAAAATAAGTAGATGACCATATAATTTTCGAATAAAACGTAAATTTTAATATTGAATGTTGATGATTTCTTGAATCTCATTTTTAGGATTCCATAGCTCAAACGTGAACGTATAGGATTCTCGTAGGACCATTCATGTGCTTGTCTATCTTTTCATCTATTACAGCTAATTTTCTCAAAAATGAAGCAACACATTACATTTACATTTTATTAACCTACAAATTTTGCACCAGTTAACCTTTTTAAAATATTCATGTAAAAATTAAGAGGAGGTAAATAAAGTATTCACTTATTTTTTTTAATTTTGTACATTAATTGGGGTATCATCGAAAGGGTTTGTGTCTTTACATAATTTTAAATTGCATATTTAGAAAGATATAAAAACTATGAGAAAATATTACATTCCCCCATCCCTTTATTTGTGAAACTACTGAACCAAAAATCATGAAATAAAACAGGGTTGGTAAAACCTGGCTAAAAGATTACAACAAAACTATAGCAATTATTCTAGTTCGGACATTTTTTTAAATTGCACCAGTGAAAGGTATTTTAATGCAATATATTTATGTTATGAAAAACTCATATTTGTATAGAAATACTAGGTTTCAGTAAATGTTTTCAAGTACTTAAATGTGTGTGGTTCTGATAGGTTTTTCACAATTTGTTTCAAATTATCTTTACTTATTATACATGTGAAAAAATAATAAAATGAATGCAATTATAATATGAGGAAAAGAAATTTCAAATAATAATAATTAATTTGGAAAAATATAACTTACTGTACAAGTTTTATAAGAAACAAAAACATAATTCACTTGAAACACATTTTTTATGGTAAATATGTAAAATGTGTATATCAGGAGTTCTCAACCAGGGCGGTCTCAACCAGGCCAAATGTGCATTGGTACAATGATATCAAAAGAGAGAAATGGTTAAAGAAAGCACAAGATCGAGAAGAATGGTATAGACCAGGAGTTCCCAACCAGGGGGGCGCGCCTCCCAAGGGGGGCATAGAGAGATGTCAAGGGGGGCGGAAAACGTTTGCATTTTAGAAAGTAAAAACAAAAAAATATACAAACAACATTAACAAATAACATTACAATGTAATGTTTAATTTACATGCATAAAATTAATGAAATTAAATATCATATTCACTATTATTACCACAAACTTGCGAAAAATTTGACATTTTGGTCTACATTTTTTGTTGAGAAATCAGTTTGAGTGTGTAAAATTATTGTGTCTCACTGTTAAAGGTAAGTTTGTGTATTTACAAACTTCAGTTATCATTTTTATTTAATTTACTAAATCAAAGGGGGGGCATGAAAATATAATTTATAGCCTGGGGAGCCTCAACAAAAAAAAGGTTGGGAAACCCTGGTGTATATGATATAATAAATATCGTCTGGTTGACCAAAATTGAGGCATTTATCATAATTTTCGATTTTAGAAACAATAAATTCATCTCCATATTACATATTTTTAGAGTTCAGTAGTGAAACAATAAATACTTATTTCTTTCTCTGTCTGCCCTCTATCATATCCTCAAAGTTTCTACAATTTTGAATCTATGTGCATAAAATATTGCAACTAGATATATAAATTCAGTGGATCTCAATATATAGCAAAATGTTAAAAAAAAATTCAAGTACCTCTGTACATCCATGTTGTAAAATAGATAATTTTTTTTATATCGCTTCTCATGGGGGTTGTTGCCTACAACAGGATTAATTCCAAATGAAATTGAATTTCCATTAATTATTTTTTCACTTTAAGTAAGCTCTTTTTGAACTATTAAACTTCAAAGAGTTGTGCAATGTTAAATAATTTGTTTTTTTTTGTGAATAGAAAAAAAAGTGAAAAAACTCTAGGCTCCAGAAATTGTTCAGAACTACTAATTAAAATTATTTTCATTAATTAATAGCAACAGTTTCCAGAGATATAAACAATTATGGAATCCTAATTTATGTGTGTTCCGACATCAAACCAAGCGGTCCTACTACAAGCTAATTATCTAGGGTTAATTATTTTTATTGACACCACTTCTTTAAATTAATACTTTTGTGCTGACTGCATAAACACTAACTGCCTGTAGATGTTACCAAACTTCTATGCCCCTGCTTTTAATTAACATTTTATAAACTAATGGTATTACTTTTAAATGGAAGTTTCCTTTTTCAGATGTCTGACAATTTGCCATTCGTTTCTAGCTTAATATGTCCATCACAAAACTGTATTTTTCACAAACGTGTAGAGGAAAATGACAAAGATAAAAATTCTATTATTAAGTGTATGTTATTCATAATTTCATAAAAAAAACATTAATTACTGATTTAACAAAAAAACAGCAAATATTGTGAGTAACCCACATTATTCCTTTTTTTTGAGTGTTTTTAATTTGATTTTGTAGGGGTTTAATTGTTTCGCTTTAAAATGCAGATTCCTATTAAAATTATATTTTTTAAAAGTTCCTAAATGAAAAGAAAAAAGACTAACCAGCATAATGGAAAAAAAAGTCAAATATAATGGGGGGACCTAGAAATAGGGTCAACTCCAAATACTGACCATCTATATGAAGGTGCTAAAAATTATTGCATAAAAACACTTAATCATCTAAGTCTTGTCAAAAAACTTCATTAAAAAAGAGGAAAAGTGGTTGTCACTGGGGTTTACAGGAAGATTCCGGTTAATAGTGAATGTATTAATTATCAGATCAACTGAACTCCTATTGAAATAGTTCATGCAATCTGCTACGAAACTCTGAATAATATTATGCATATTGTTAGTTTCAGATCTGAAAATAGATTAGAATCTCAGTTTGAAGTTCTACTATTTATAAAACAATAGAATTATAGGTAAAAAGGAAATTTATTAGTTTAAGTTATCCATTACATAGCCAAAATTCGATCTAAAAAATTACAGCATTGCCTCTTGTGACGATTACTGACTCTTGAAAGTATCCTGAATAATTTGGAGAGCTTCTTGTAGGCTTGGTTTGACTTCGACAACTTCAACTGGAGCTTCTGGAACCTCTGGTTTAAAGATGCCCTGAATGGTTTCTAAAACCTCAGCCAAGCTAGGGTTGGCTTCCACAACTTCAACGGGTGCTTCTGGAACTTCTGGCCTGAAGATGCCCTGGATGGTTTCCAAAACCTCAGCCAAGCTTGGGCTAGCCTCCACGATTTCAACTGGGGCTTCTGGAACCTCTGGTCTGAAGATGCCTTGGATGGTCTCCAAAACTTCAGCCAAGCTTGGGTTGGCTTCTACAACTTCAACTGGAGCTTCTGGAACTTCTGGCCTGAAGATACCCTGAATGGTTTCAAGAACTTCAGCCAAGCTTGGGTTGGTCTCTACAACTTCAACTGGCGCTTCTGGAACCTCTGGCCTGAAGATTCCCTGGATGGTTTCCAAAACTTCAGCCAAGCTTGGATTGGTCTCCACAACTTCAACTGGAGCTTCTGGAACTTCTGGTCTGAAGATTCCCTGGATGGTTTCCAATACCTCACCCAAACTTGGTCTGGTCTCCACAACTTCAACTGGAGCTTCAGGTACTACAGGGGCTTGGGGCCTGAACAAGTCTTGGATCATGTCCAGGACATCTCCAAGACTGGGTTGTACTGGGACAGGTGCTGTTGGAATCTCAATGATTGGTTCGGGAACCTCAACAATAGGTGAAGGCACTACTGGAAGTACGATTGGTGCCACTGGTTCCACAATTGGTTCGGTTGGCTCGACTGGTTGAACAATTGGCAAAGGCTGTATGATTGGTTGAATAGCTCCATCAATTGGGCTAGTATCACTCTTGATGTTAAGGATGATCTGCACCAGAGGGTTGTATGGGCGAGCCATGGCGCATGAGGCCAAAGCCAAAATTATGAGTGCGGACTTCATTTTGCTAAAAGAAAACAGTTTATTTTTAGCTTTCATCTTCTAAATATTTTAAAGTTTACCAAACTGTCCAACAGCCTCAAAAAACTAAATTTTTATCTACATTTTACTTTCAAAAAATGCAATTTAATCTAGTATTTACTATGATAATGACACTTCTGCAAAATATTTATTGTAAAAATCAGTGCAAAAATCTACATACAGTTAAAATATTTATGAATTTTGTTATTTCCACTAATTTAGAAAAACCATTAGAATTTCTATGAGCTTAAAACCTTTTGTTAATCAACATTTTGTTATTCTGTATTCCAAATAAATACTATATCATCTTTAAGTTATACAAATACATTTGCTCATGGAAGTTATAAATTATATTACACAATATATATATATATATATATATATATATATATATATATATATATATATATATATATATATATATATATATATATATATATATATATATATATATAATTGTAATATAGAGGCAATAAACATTCTCTTGAAAGCCTTTGTATAGTGAATTTTCATTTGTTAGATGCAGAAAATGTTAATGTAATACTTTGTCTTACCTTATTGCTGGATGGACTAGTTCACCATATTTAATCTTCAGATCCGTCACTATTTATACTAATGGTTATCATTATTAGCCTAAGCATGCCAATAAAGTAATTTATCTATTTTTGCATATCAATGATTTTTATATCTGCCATATATATTTTATTAGGGTACTAACAAATTTGTTAGTTTTAATCATTTAGGTTTAAGAAGTCCATATGCGGAGAGTGTTTGTGATAGTTGCAAGTGAGTGTTTTGAAGATATATATAGAACAAGTTAAACAATAATTATTTACTAAGTACACATAAAATTTAAAATACAGAAATTCTTTACACTCTTAGGTGCTTTTTAAAGTTTACACATTTACATAATATTTCTATTAAACTTCAAATATTATTTTACGCTATGTAAATATATTGCCTAGGGAAAGGGGTATACCCCTGTCATAGATGTAAAAAAATAACTGGTTGCCAAGAACGCTTTAAATTATTAATGAAATTTTAAGCATGTTCAGTTTCACAATTAGGTTTTTACAATATTGTAACATACTGAATTTTAAGGTTTTATTTTTGATCCATCACTTTATAAACTTTGATTCCAGATATATATATAACTCATATAATAAATGCAAAAGTGAATTGTTTCTTTGTGTTGCTTTCACATCACATCTAATCAACCACACTCCGTGATATTTACGTATATATTTTAGCCTGTATTATGGAGATGAACATAAAATGCTATTATAGAATTTTTTTTTATAATTAAAAACATCACCGCGTTAGGAATAAGAGTGTGAATATAAGTATATTATGTCAGCCTGTGGCTTCTCAGGGCCCAGACTTTTTACTTTTCATGCTGTTTCTTCAATTGTATGCATCTCAAACTAAATAGCCCTTTGCAATTCTAAGGTCTAATATTTTCAAAAGAACACTACATATAAATTACACCACTACTTTTTCTTGTACCACACGAACAAAGCCACCTTGGTCAAAGCTAATATATAATACATTTTTCTAGCCATCGATTAGCAAATAATTTTAATTATATAACCTAGGCGAAGTATTTATGAAAAAAATTTACCTACACGCTTCCAGCACTTTCAAAACATTAATTTTATTATTACTTTCCTTCATCATTGTCTGTAGTAAAAAATCGTAGTAATAATTGTGTAGGAAAACTACCTAAATGTAAGTAATGAATAAAAAATTTAAATATTCAATGGAGATCACAAAAAATTACTTAATAGGTAAAAATTTTAAAAAATCACTGGAATGACAAAAAAGGTGTTAATTATTTAAAAAGTGGCAACAAGTAGAAAAATGTTTGAATGAAAAAGAATAGTGTATAAAGATAATTAAAAATGGTCATTTTCGATTGGATTAAAAAAAGCGGCAAACATATGTAACACAAAAATGTTTTTCTTTCTCAAAAACAGACTCTTCAAGGATTTATTTTAATTTGTTCATATTATTCTTTTTAAAATCTCCTAAGGCAACTTCAGGCACAGTTTGGTAACTTAAAATTTTTTTCAATAAGGTTTTCATTATCAAGAAAATTTATGAAGCAAAAAACTAATATTATAAATGGAAGAATGAATGTCGTTTTGTCATGTTTTCACAAATAAATTGGTAAAAGTAATTGAATGAAATATTGTAGAGAGATAACTTGAAATTAAAAAAGGATATAGGATATTTCAGAAGTTCAATACAACGAATGCTCCAAGGTGAAGAATTGATTTTTTATACAGGGCCGCTCTTTTTAGGAAGTTTTTGGAATGGTCTCAGTAAGTTGATCAAGTTCGACATGTTATGCCGAAATTTGTCACACAAAACAAACTAGGTTAACATTTGTGTTAATATGCACTTTTTAAAAAATTATAAGTACAAACATCAAACAACTAGACGTTTCAACAATATGCTGAAAGCACACTGAATGCAGATTCATACTCATAGCGCCGCATATACGTGATATTATTTTTTGTTATACAATTCTAACAATTGTAATGTGCCTATAGAATATAAAATTCGGTCATATATAAATTGTTACGCGGGCGAAGTTGTGGGTAACAGTCACTTGTTTTATAATATTTTCCACATTCATTTATATCACAGTGTTTACAGTGTATTACTTACAGTAAATTTTAGCATTGAGGCAGCATTCTAGTCATAAAAGTTCTAAGCTGTAAATGCTGTAACTTTATATAAACTTATTTTCTTATAATCTATAAATTGATAAATTTTAGATTACATATATGTCTAATTTACTATATTACTTGTCATGTATTTCCTATTATCTTCAGATATGGAGGAAAATTATGAAAAATGGAATAAAATTTAGATAGAATCTTTGGTCCCACTATGTATAATTTTTTTAACCACTGGATTAGTTTCGTTTTAAATTAATATTAAAAGACCAAAAAATATGAAGAAGTATAGATATAACAAAGTTTAAAAAAAAAAAAAAAAATATATATATATATATATATATATATATATATATATATATATTTTAGTGACATTTACAAAATTGGTCATAAAGAACTGTTCAAAACGTCTAAAAAAAGTTTCTATTAATAGAATATTTAAATCTTTATTTTTTTGTAGGATATATAAACTCTATTGTAAGCTAATGCCTCTTGCCATAATCGTTATTACACCCTTTTGAAAGATTATATTTTTTTTCGATTAGTTTCTTTAAAAATCATGCAGTCCTAAAATTCAATATTTATACTTTCTATTTTCAGATTAATAGGGAAGAATGATGAAATACAATGATAAAATGAAATAAAAAATCTAACAAAACAATTTTGCAGAAGATTGACTAATTTTATTTTCTTACTTTTATTGTACTTGTTTATCTAATGTGAAATTTGGAAAATATGTATAAATAATATGTATATTAAATGTAATAAAGTATCATAAGGAGTAACATACCCTTTTTTGTTTTTTTATTTATCCCATGGTAACCCTCACATATCTTAACATTGTTTTCATTTCAGAATGTATTTTACTTATTTTAAATTTTGCAATGAGATTTGTTATTTCATTTTATTATAAAGTTTTTGCAAAAGCTAACCTTTCTTTTTCAATTCATCAATATGTTAATATACATTACGCCAACTCTAAATGTGTTAATTGTTTTAAGATTCAAAGTTGTGCATTTGTGGTAATGACAACTCAGCAAGGATGTCTATAATGTCAATTTGAACATTCTGATCTAACCATGTGTGTTAAGAAGTGATTATGAAGAGTTAAATGCAGTTTCTAATTTTTTTCTACCAATCTCATTGGCTAAATAGGGCTGTAAAATTAATCTAGTTCCAAATCTGGTTATATGACTATCTCCAATAGTGAAGGTTATTAGGTAAGATATTGTGAATAATCGTAAAATTGGCGGAGAAATTAAATATTTGACGTAACAAACAGATCCAATTAGCAGTAGCAGGGATCACATAGTGCTTCCTTGGATTTCTAACATGCTCATTGTAGATGTATAACAAGTAGTTCACAATTAGCTAGCATATAGAAGAAAATATACAAATGAAGAATTACTCCCAGAGTGTATTCTTTTGTTAAACAAAGGAAAAAACCGCTTGATTAATCTTCTATCACACCTTAGTCACTGTACCAAAATGATTAGATCTCGAATAACTTACAAAGTTATTCAGTTCACATGTTAGCAATTGCATAATTCAGTTCACATGTTAGCAATGCATCTTAGTGATGCAAGAAGATGGCAGTGGCATTTGCAGTCTCACTAATAAAATTTTGGGAAATTTAAATATATGGAGGCATCTATTTGTCCCTTGCCGCCAACAAGAGGTTAATGTTTTCCAGTAGAAGACTGATATGATATAAGGGAATATTTCACAAGTTTTTGAAAAATGTTTTAATTGACATATTGGAGGTAAACATTCATATAAAAACTAGTATTATTTGTAAATAACAGCATTTACATATACAAAAATATGTTTTTATATTCCTGATTGAAATTTGCTTTAAACACTTTCTGTCAAAATCACATGTGAGGTCATTTCTAATGCCAAAGTCTGTTCGTTTACAACAATTTGCAAAACCCCAGCTAAATTTGAGTTGACTTGTATTATTAATTCAATTAATGATATAGAAATGCCACCTACATTGGTTATTTGCTAATCTTTCTAATGCTGATTTGAGACATGTTTAAACATTTTTCAATTATTTTATAATTTGATCAGTCAATCAGTCTTGATGTGGTAACGTATTGCATATCCAAAATCAAGAAACGGAATGTAAAATACTACATTATAAACTAGCATCATTATATTCGTACATTATTTTTACCATTTTATTTTTTTGATACTGCATTATTCATAGGTTTAGAATGGTATGGAAATTTGTATTTTCAAAGTGATATTTTATATTATGTATGTTCTGACAATCTTTTCTGGATAACAAACCATAAAAAATATAATAGATATTTAATTCAATAATCAATTTAACCAGTTTTTATAACTCCTTTATAATGAGCAAATACTAGTATTTTAATAAAAAGTGTTTTTCACTTAGATATAAAAATTGTTTATTAGAGAAAATTTTGTTTTTAAGGGGTTACCTACCTGGTACAGTCAAAAAAATTCAGAAGCTGTTTTTTACATTTTACTTTAAAATAACATCTGTTAGAGTGCCTTGAATAGAAAACTTTGGTATCACAACAATGGGTACAATATAATCAGATACAAAAAATACTAGATAGATCCTACCCATACATTAAGTGCACAAAAGAGGCTCACAGTAGAATGCAGATACACATCAGTTGCTTAGGCTAACCATTGTGAATAATCGTGTATCAAATAAAATCAAAGGGGTAACATTCAAAACGTAAGTTCAACATATTCAATAAATCATAATTATTTAGGATCAATTTCACGTTTTTATTATTTGCAAAGATGGTGCCGGTACCAACTATGAACACTGGATGTGATATTGTCTTGTAAAAAGTAAGAGAATATTGCATTAATTTGCAGAGTAAAATATTAAGGTCATTGGTATTTATTAGTTTCTCATTTTAAATTTTCTTAAACGTCTTTTTCAATATAAAATATTGCTAATAATGTATTTTTTTTAAATCAGTTGTTTTATCAAATTTTTAAGGTTTTCGTTATTTCAAATGATAAATTGCTGACGTAATTCCGGTTTTAATATGTTTGACCTCTCTAGTGTCTAGGTGCAAACAATTTTTGAAAATCTCTGAGGTTTACTGGACTACACAAATCCAAACAAGTTATTTTTCAAAAAAATTCTCAAAAATCAAGAGAATGACATTGATACCTAGTAAGAAATTAACTTATTTTGAAACATATCTCTAATATGACATGGAAAGAGTACATATATTCATTAGCACGATACTCACAAATCTTTAAGTGTTATATCTCATAAACGGTCGCTGCTAGGAAAAACAACCTTTTCAGACAGTTTTTTGTAATTTTGCAAAAAGTTGACCTAGCCACTAGCAGTCAATAATTTTGAGCTTATGTTTTAATAACTGTTTATGTTAAATGTTATGTTTTAGTTTTAAGATAGGCATAGAATTAATTTTACCAATGAATTTGTAAAGTTGCTTTGCTAATTAATTAATTGCTGTAAATAAATAATGCCACCTTTAGCTACAGATTAGCATGTCACATCTACATGCAAAACGTTACAAATTCACAAGTCTTTATTCACATAGATATGTTCAGTGTGAGTGGTGACGCTCTCTTAGAAATTTATTTTCACACTGTCTCTTATATTTATACCTTTTCTATACTATTTAAACCAACAAACACCAATTTATTAATACAGTCATTGGTCATATCATATTTTTACAAATAAGGTATTGAATGCACATGTAATTTCAGACCAATAAAAAATTTGGTTTAGAAATAATGTGAATTTCTAATATTATAGCATTATAAAAAATATTAGATAAGAAATTTTATGATCCAAACTTAGGAACTCATGCAACTTATCTTAGTCACGCTTTACACATTATGCTACTGCCTGTTAAGGATGATTATAATCCATGAATATACTTCATATGTAAGTACAATTTGTTGATGTATAATATAAGACATAAAGTTAATAATAAGAATTAAAAAAACGGAAAAGTGCAAGTCGGACTCGCGCACAAAAGGTTCTGTTGCACCAAACGATATTAAACTTACAAGTTTGTGTTTCTCAAAGACACTGCAAAAAACAAGTTATTGCTAAAAACTAAACAACATATCTTAATCAGACCAATTTTCGTTGAAAGTATATTTTAAGTTTTACTTCCTTATTTTTTTCAGAATTTTACACACGTTAACTGAAAAGTTAGAGGATACATTTTTTTAAGACTTTAAAAGCACATATCTCACCAACTATTGACTTAAATAAAAAAGTTATTTTGGAACCTCTATATCATTTTTTAAGATCTATGTAATGATTCCAGATTCCTATGTGCACAGGATTTTTTTTTATCTTTCAATTATATGTCTATAACATAATTTTTTTTCATAATTTGTTCGTAATAGCGTTTCATACAATACACCTACCATTCAAATTTTATCTATATAGTGCCAATAGCATTTGAATATAATGACTGTGACATACAGACGGACACAGGATAAAATTATAAGAATTCCGTTTTTGCTATTTAGCTATAGAACCCTAACAAATAAAAAGTACAATTCAAGAAAAAATCATAATTCGTCATCGAACATATTCAAAATGATTGTTTCTTAGATATTTTCAGAGAAAGAAAGCAATTAGAACATCAGTCAAAGAAAGCAACTAAAGTCATGTATCATCCCTAAAGAATCACATCCAAAAAAATTAAAACTACTTTAGAGAACAGACTAAAATTACCATCGTTAATATTTTTAATGCTATTGTCATTTTTTTTGTTAATTTTTTTTTATATCTTATCCCATTCTCAATATAACTACGAGGCCTTGAATAATAGGCCGGGTGGGTGATGATATCACAGAGCATATAACCAAGAGTCTGTGGATGACATGACCCAGAGGCCAATATAATTGTTTTAATTTAAACTATTGTTTTTATTTTATTTGAAAAAAATAATATTGGTAACTTAATGTTTCAAGTTTGTTAATTTTATATAATTTACTTCAAGATAAATATACATTTTCCTAATACTAGTCAAATGTGACATGCTGAATAGTACTTAATCAAACATTTTTATTAATATTTTAGTTTCAAATAATATTTTCAAACGGTACATCTTTAAAACGAATATACCTTGATACGGACTTAATAAGAGTAATAATCTTTTTCACATTTATCACCAAAACCATTAATAAAATCCATTACTAGAGATTTTCATTAAAACTCTAAATACACCATTATTGTTAATATCCAGTATCATCCAATTTATTAAAATTATCACTAAAAGCCTAAATACACTTATAAATCTACATTTACTAGCTATTTTGCAATTCACTAATGATTATATCTAGATAGTAGATTAGTTTGACTTGCTTCCAAAGTAGCAAATTTTAATCACTGGGATTCAACAAGTTCATTTTTGGAGTTATTTATAAATAAGTGTAAATAACATAAAGTCATGGTTAACTAATTAGGGACGTTAGTACTAAATTAGTAATATATTTCTTCTAGTCTGCGTAACGTCATGTTCATACATAAAGTACATGGTATTTTGATACTTACGTTAACGTTGGTAAGTAAGTACACTAATATTCTAAATATAAGTGTAGTAAATTTGGAAAATAGCTGCATAATAATATTCATTTTATGAACGCTGGAATTATTTGATTATTAGATATTATTCTGACATACTATATGATTATTGGATAACTAAATAGGTACAAATCAAAACATACCAAATAACATAAATAGAAACTAATTACAGACAGAAACTTGTCTTTATTGCCAATTTAAACTAAAATGAATTTATTGCTGTACAATTCAGTATTCAGTGTGGTGGCCTTTGTTGGATATAATAATTTGATATTGGTGCAGCATCGATGATATCAAATTACTACAGTCTGCTATAGATATGTTGTCCAAAGCATTTTGAAAAGTGTTATAAAGCTAATTTATAGTGCCAGCATGTTGAATTGCAACTGTTTTCCTGACCTCGTACCACAGGTGTTCTACAGGGTTTGGATCTGGGCTATTCACAGGTCAATCTCTAAAGGCACACTCTTGTGAGGAAAGGTTTGACAAACTGTGGTTTATATTTTTGGTCATTATATAATTATAGCACTTTTAGAAAATAATACAAACTTTGTAAACAATATCAAATTACACGAGGAATATGGTACTGTACATGTAGGTATATTACACAAATACATATGTCATTTTCTATACTGTGGAGGAGTACATATCATATTGCAGCACCAGGCTTTCATAATTAATATTAAAAATATAATATCATTGATGATCAGCCAAATCAGCAATTTTTGGAGCGTGCTGAGGCACAGACTCAAGTACATTTTAAAACAAAATGAAGTTTGCAAGAAAAAATATTTTTCGAGTCATTTTTTTTTACTACTAAAAAGTATTATATAAATAAATGGGGATACACTTAATGACATCATTCAATATTTTCTGATGAAATTATCGTACTGTATATAACCTTAAAATGTATAAATTTAAATGTTGACAGCGTATCAAATAATTCTGAGCACATAATTAGCGAAAATAATTTCTGAATCCCACAATCGGTTGGCACGACACTGAGTGTGAAACACAAAAAATGCTATCTGTCTTGCTTTCTTAGTAATGACTCGCAATTAGTAATAATTATTGTTTACTCAAAAACTATATGATTGTCTTTACTGTATCTTAACACTATATAGCTACTGTGCCATAATCATATTACTTACAGTTTATCATTATGTAACTTAAATAACAAATTCAGTGTAAAGAATTAAAGGTATTGATTTACTATCTTTTGATAAACAGTGGTTTTAAAAATTTAGGCCCTCCCGAACCGATTTTAAATTTAGTGCAAAATTGTTCAGTTTTTTTATAATAAAGTATTTAACAATAAAACCCAAGGATTTGTGGTGTGGACAAAGTTAATGTTTTTTTATTTTACTTGTTTAATTTATAGTTCTGATATATTGTCGACATGGTGTTACTGATGTCAAACATCTAATTGAGAAGTAAAAATAGATATATTTTATATAGAATTGTCAACTGTATAAATTTTTTTTTCATGTTTAAAGTCACAATCAGCAGTCACGATGAAAGTTCATATTTAAATAATCCAGGAATATTTAGAGGTTTAATAGATTCGGATGCAACTTTAGATGATACCATAAAGGCATGTTTAAATTCGAACTCAGATTTTAAAGGTACATGAAAAACAATATACAGAATGATACTTTAAACTCCATTTTAAAAGTAACTGAAAATTTTAATAAAGGTGAAATAAATAATTCTAAATATTTATCTAAAAAAAATGCAAAAGTAAAATGCAACATTCTATAATTCTTAGGCATATTATTAACGGACCATTAAACGCTTTAGAGTTTTCTTTTAATCTGAAGCACAAATTGCTATAGATCCAATACCTAAGTAGTCATTTTAAAACAGTTGGAAATTTTAGAGATAAATAAGAATACCAAATAAAATATTATGTCAGTACTATAATAGTGCAAGGGTATCGATTGTAAGTGAGGGTAGTGTCCAAACTTTCGTTAAACAGAAACATTTTTTATGCACTGTTATCTAATCATGGATATATTGCAACAGGCTACATCTAAAAAAAAACGATTAAAATTTTTTTTTCATCTTCTGCAAAGCTTGCCAACATTTTTTAGTCAGTTTGCAAAGCATAGAACTAGATAAAATTGTAAAAAAACGTTTACCTAGATCTGCCCCGACAAGTTGCAATTTTCCAAGTGATGCTGTTATCATTTTATACGAACATAATCTGATTTACCAGAATATTTTTGTTGTATGTTGTTTTTATAGAAAATGAATCTGATGATTTAATAGTAGTGTTATTCAAAAATATTGACCGGCAGTGAATTTAAATATTTGCTATCTTTTTTTAGAAAATAATGCCTTGTATGGAAATTTTTTAACAGTACGAAAAAAGTATGTTAATTGTTTTAGAAGCACGTAACATTATTGAAAACTTGTCAATGAAATATATCTAAGATAAAAAATTCACCCTTGTTAAGAATGTAATGTTGTACTGTAATATTGATCATAACACCACAAAGTGAAAAATGTCAAGTAAAAACTTTTTATGCTCGACCATGTCACTGTTGGCTATTGTCTGCTATCTGATGAAAACAGATTTATCTTGGCCTTGTCAGAAAATAATACATGTCTCCATTGAGAATAGATTCAATGTTAATATTTCCTAATAAATGCCAAACATTCTAGTCTGTGTTCCCTTTTCACTAATGGAAATTTTTGAGCAAGTCTTCCCAACAACTTTGCCATTACTTATCTTCATTGAATAGTCTTTGCTGTTACACTGGTATTTAGTCCTGGTTCAAATATTTCCTCCTTTATCAATAAAAAACCTTCAAAGGGATTGTTTTGGCAAACATGCTAAAATCTTCTTACGGGGTTGTTTTTTTTGGTCTTTTCTTTCGGGTAATATTTCCAATGTATTGCGCATTTTGAAATAGTTGTAACTTAATAGTTGTGTCGCGTTGTAACTTTATTTTTAGCATAATTTAGACGATCTGCTTTGCACTATGACAATCCAGGTTGATAAAAATTATTTATTACTTTTCGCATTGTCCCATCACAATTATTCTTTTGATCCAAATTAATTTTAAAAATGACTGAAAATATGTGTACATTAATAATGTGATATTCAAGAATGGTACCAGAAGTAAGTAAGGTGAAAAGAAAACATACTTTTTAAAAATTTGGAAAATAAAATTTAGTTTAGAACTTTGGAAATTAGAACACAAACACTCCAATGTGCCCAATTCAAAGGCTAGACGGAAAACGCAGTGACTATTGATCCAAGTGATACATTTCGATATTATTTACAGATATAATTTTTTTAATAATCTTAATTGAAAAAAATGATCTCTATAAATAATTAACTATAAACTGCTAGCTATAGTACTCAATAACGAACAGCATTACACAATAACAGAAGGTGATATGTAT
Source organism: Druceiella hillmani (assembly GCA_039881145.1). NCBI lineage: Eukaryota > Metazoa > Arthropoda > Insecta > Lepidoptera > Hepialidae > Druceiella > Druceiella hillmani. Next base: position 9,240,724 of record JAYKKI010000008.1, read on the forward strand.
TTGAATTGATAAATGCCTCTTTAGTTGACTATGATCTTATATCAAAATATATAATTTCCAGATAACATTTAAATAATATATATCATTATATTTAAGTTGGATATGTAAAGAAAGACAATATCACTTTGCATTAAGAAAGCTTTTGCAAAATCTACCATTTTTGAGAGTAAACAACAAATAAAAGATTGGTAAATATAATGGAGCACATATTTGCATATTTCTTTCTGGGCTTTTATTTATACATTCTAGTATTAAATGTTTAATTTTTTCTATTAATAAATAAATGTATAAACATAATCTTGATTGATCTAAACTATTGGTATTAGAAATGAAAATTTCTGTGGTTTTAGATCAAATCTCAAGTAAGAAACACTACCAAATATTTAAGTGTTATCACCTCAATTACAAGACCGGATGATCATAGTTAAAATTGTAGAATGTATTTGCTCAATACTGGCTAAGTAGCACATTTTAAAACTTACATGTATCCACATGTCAAGGGTATACATTATAAAACTGATGAATGAAGAGGGTGGTGCTAGTCAAGGCAAACTAGTAATTTGTTATACAGAAAATTGCACATAAGATAAATGATCAGAATTAACTGAAATAGAAGATGTGCTGAATATACAAGTAGAATAATACAAGGATAATAATATCCAGTTTTCCACTTTATATTATAAATACACATATTTTGTTACTGAATTTAATTCACTGAATTAGTTAGTAGTTCCTGTATGTATTCATTTTATTTATTTATTATTGTGTATATTCATCGTGTCAATAATGTTGCACTGTTAACATTATTGTCATGCGGGTGACATTTCATTGAAAAAATAGTATAATTCAGAATGTCAGACTGAAGGAAAAATTAAGTTCACTGAAAGCTTTAAAAATGATTATATTGAAAGAACACAGATATTTATTCTCATATTCAATTTAACAATTTATAAATAAAACAATGGTTTGTTTTTCGAAATGCATATTGCGACATTTACAACATTCTCAAAACTTACTTAATTCAAAGGTATAAAAAAATGTTCTCTATTTCACTTTATTTTATCAGTATACTCAAACAAATATAGTTATAAATTTAATAATTTGTGTAGTTGGTACTTATAATATTGCATATAATATAACAAACAAGTTAATTAGTTGGTAGAAAAAAAAGTTTGAATACTCACATGAGTATATCTTGTACGCATAATTACTAAATGTATGAATAATTATGATCCAAATGAAGAATAGGAAATGTAGTCCATCGATTTATAATTTATTTATAATTTCGCGACAATGGACACAACCTAAAAGAAAATCTTTAACCTGCTCTAGTCCAAGTTAATTGTGTCAATGTGAATTGGATGACTAACGATTGAGCAATGAATAAAACTTTCTATTAATTTATAAACCAGTACTTGGATGGATTTCTCCAAAAGGACTTACCCGCTCTATATCGCAATTTGCGAGGATTCCCTTAAGTTAAGCCATTAGAAAGTATTAAACTCTTTTATTTGAAAGAACTAATTCTCCTAAATATTCGTCGTGCCGTGCATGAACTATCTGAGTATAAAATAAATCATAGGGAATTACGACAATGCAACTAGCACAAACAGACAGTGCTACTCACTATTTTCAAAGATATCACATTACAATCTACTTTAGTATGTTATTTGATGGGTTTTTAGCCTGTAATGTAATGTAAATCGGTACTGGATTGGTATGTTTTTTTTCATTGTTTATGTTAAGATACACACTTCCGTAATTATAGAATTTTACCTTAGAGCTACCAATTTATAAAAAGTTCAAAATCAGTCTGTAATTATGTAATTGTGACATTATGTAATTACGGAATGGAAGCCCTAATCTCATTGGCAAGTAAATTGAACTCATGTGTTGATTTTTCATAAGCAAAATTATGATTTTATATTTCTAATAACTAAACAAATACGGAAGTCACATACATTCTTATAACATTTATGAATTAAATGAATAGCCTTTATCTTTATTGTTCAATTTAGTAATAAAACCTATTTCTATTTTATCTGTCATTTAAACTTAGAACAAATTGTTTGATTTACGATTAGTAGATAGCTGTTTACAAGAAATATTGCAGAATGAACACATCCTTGTTAAAAAAAATATACATCATATTTACATTTAATTGACTTTTAACATATTGTACTACATATTTTAAATTAGGCAAATTTTCCTTTTGTCGACACTTAGACAATATGTCAAAATTTACAGAGCTTATCATTCTACTGAAGCGTCGAGGAGTACGAGAGTAATAGGTCTTAAACATATATTAATTATTAATATATGTTTAAGATACTTGCATGAAAATTCACTCAAATATTTTGTATGAAAGCATTAAAATAGAGACCAATTTAAACTCTTTAGACACAGACTTTTAGTTGTGACTACCTTAGGCGCATGAATGATAAATATCATCTTGGAATCAGAAGGAAACAGACTTACTAATTAACAACTGGAATATATCTCTAATGGTATGAGTTAAAGTGTATAAAATAGGTTTTAAGCCATCGGTGTTGATATTATAATTGCCAGAAGATTTTAATTTATCGATAGTAATATAGCCTTAATTCAGTATCTTAAATTTTAGTGATCAAAATTAGAAATTATGGAAGAAGCAGTATTGTACAAGATGATCAATTTTGCAGCTAAGTGTAGAGTGGTTGAAGGTGTGGTAAAAAAAATGTTCAATAGACTGAAATTAACCTGTTAATATGTGTCGTCAAGCAACTTGCTAATAGAGATGTGTCAATCACAAATGAACAAATCACTGAGACCCTATCTTTCAAAATGAACGAGTGATTGAATCATGAAGTTGTGAACGATTTGGTCTTTTTTGTCAATACCAATCTTGTGATATCATTCACAATTATTTGATTGGATTAAGAGTTTTGCTTGAGTCATATGTTACTTACTACCGATGTACTGACACGGACGGTCGCAATTGATGATTGATTTCAATTCGGTTCACGGGTAATTTTTTCTTAAGGAAAATTTTGTTAAGACGGCCTGACCACGTATCTTGTCAGCCGCAGGATGGCCGCGTTTACTTCGATAAATTGGACACAGTATGTAAATAAATATCAAATAGGCATTATAAATCATTTACAATTGGTGGGTTGACCCTTTATAAATGAATAATTTCATTGGCTAGTATGACGTTTGAATAATTAAACTAATACATATATTATTTCCTATCCGTATATGCTGTATCAGTCTGTACAGGGAAACTAATTTTCAATAAGTAACTAATTTACAGTAATTGCTTGTAATATTTACCGATTGCATGAAGTATTTAGCGTAAATTTTAAATAGACTTTGGAAAGTGGCTGCTTGGTTTTAATTTAAATATGATCCCTCATATTCATATCAATAAAATAAACTGTTATAGATATATAGATTTGATTGTTAACCGACGGCCATTTATAATCTGCAGCTTATTTGCTAAATTGTAACAGCTTATTCTTTAATTTTTCTTGGTGCTAAATTAAAAAGCAGTCGTAGTTCACAATTCATATAGGTGCCTATGGGTTGCGAGCTGATTAATCACTGTGAGATCATTGACTTATCCAAAAATCCCAAATGCATTTATTTATATTTCAAGTGTTAAAAATTGTTGACATATTTTAAACATAAAGACATCTCAATAATAAGAAATCGATAATTATTATTGGGCATTCAAGGGACGATAAATATATATAGTACAAAAGTGGGCTCTTGCGGCAGTTTGTAAAAAGTAAACGTTAATCAAATCGTAAATGTATGGTGACTGGTAACCGACCACAGCACGACTGTACAATCGGCGCCCGTAACATGAGCTTTACTCTTTATGATTGATTCAATCATATGAACGGGTCATAAAAAACCTATCACTTTCGATATCATTCACGAATGATTGCAATCACGAAATTCAATTGACTTGCCCATGCCTATTTCCTAATGCCTGGAGTAATAAGATATTTCCAAATCTTAGTAGATGAATACTGGTTAACAGAAGTGTATATGAAACTCTTGTAAAGGTCTGTGTAAAGTCATCCATTATCTCTATGGGAGATAAAGGAATTAGTAAAACAGAAGATATCCCAATTGAGAAAGAAATGCCTAAAAAAGGCTTTGACCCATGAAACGACACTTATAGACGCTATATGTTACGTAGAGAGGCAAGTGATGGAAGAGGATGTTTTAACTTTTAATGAAGTTTTTATTTAAGTAAATCTAATGATAGAGTTGAAAATTTTAATGACCATTGTTTCATAATGGAAAAGATATATAAATCCACAGGGCCGAGCCAACATTTTTAAGAATATCTTACAAAGAAATTAAATTATAAATTTAATTAATTGAAGGTACTAATTGCTTCACTTAACTTAGATTTTTTTAGTACAGAATTGATGAATAAAAATTAGAACAGTCAAACCACAGCATTATCTCTGTAAAATGAATAGAAACTTATTTGATACGCTGAACACAAAACATTTTAAAGATGAGATATAATTTTGAAACCTAGCTTATAATAATACAAAATTAAAAATCAAATGCATGATGAAATAAAAACCTTAGAAGAGTTAGTGTGAATTTTTTGACTAAATGCTATTTCAAACTCTAAAGTATATATTTTAAGACAAAAAACCTTTAAACACACCATTAGATATTGGAAATATGTGTAGAAAGTTTTTAGAATACCAAAAAATAAAATTTTTGACATAGTCCAAGCATGGGTGGCAGAATTAAAACAAAGCATGGAAGACCTAAATTGATCTAGTGGATAGGGACATAAATTGCCAAGAACTAACAAGAATTAGTAAGAAGCACAAACCTATTCAAAAGATTGTAGGGAATGAATAAATGGTCCTTAGCTAGCAACCGGTTGACGGTGACCTCGAAGCCAATAATGCTACTGTAGGTGCCACTAGTTCAGAAGCTCTAAGAAGTCTACTACTTTTCTCCATTTCCAGCCGTGATTTTTGCTCTTCATAAATCCCTTTGCTTTCCGAGATCTATTCATTTCTTTCTTTTTGAGATCTATCTCAATTTGTTTTAACCATATTTTCTTTGGTGCATTTCATCAGGTTGAATTCTCCGAAGAAGCCAGTAAGGAAATTGTAAATTGCTAATACGACACACATATCCAAATCATTATGTACATGCGCTGCTAATTTGATATTCGATGGTCTGCTGTCTTGCCACTTCTGATATAGTCTGGATTGAGACTCTTAAGAGCGAGAGTCCCAAGGTCTGCCGGAGACATTGCATTTGAAAGATTTCAACTTAGTTGAGATCCATTTTAAGAAGAATCCAGGTGTCTGAGTCGAAGGCCGGTATGATGAGCGTTCAGAAAATGCAAATCTTAGTAGGAGAGGTGATGATATTTTTCCTCCCCAGACACCATTTGAGCGAGGCAAACCTGGTGGATGCCTCTTTGATTCAGATATGGATGTTGGCAGAGAAAGTGATTTACCTCTTCTGGACCAGCAATCTGAGGGACTTGAAGACCTGAATTTATTCAAGCTGACTACTGTTGAGGTGAACGAAGGCTGACAATTCACCTGACTTATGGGCATTGTTTTTGTGGCCTCATGAAGCCAAAATCCTAGTGATGTTATTTATAATGTCAGTGGCTCCAGTGTCGTTAATAGAAATTACAGTGTGGTCATCAAATAACATGAGGTCCAACAAGTACTGTGTTATTATCAGAAATAACAGTATCGTGATTTCCACAATCAAATGTAAAATACAACATCATGGAGGAATAACATGACTTTCTAGGCGATGTGTTAATATGATTTTCCAATGACAAATACTATGGTATAATCCAGATGGTAATAATATGACTTCCCAGGGGTCCAGTGTCATTATCGGAAATCACAGTGTTGTCATTGGCGAACATGAGGTCCAGTAAGTGATGATAACTGGACGTAGCACTTGTTCTCAAAGGCTTTCTGTGTAATAGCATCTACCGTACTGTTGAAGAGTAGCAGTGAGGCCACATCGCTTTGGCAGACTCCAGTTTTGATGGAAATCTCATCGGATAGTTCGTGCCAGATCCACTTTTGGCTAGTGGATATGCCGTTTGCTTCTTGGAATAATATGATTTCTTTTTACAGGTAAGCAAAACAGAGGTTATATTGTAAATGATGACTAAAATAATAATTAAAATAGTTTATAATCATTTAATTTTTCATATTATGTGGTTACTATAGTCTTTTACCTGGTGGCTTCTATCTATTATTTTTAATCTTCAATTTTAATGTTGGAATCTACGGAATGAAAATATTAAATATGCATAATGCATATATAAGGTGAAGAGAAACAATCGAACATTTAGGAGTGAAATAAAGATGATCTAGTGATTACATTTCTTCTATTTCATTGATTGGTGGTAAATATAGTAAGAATTTAAAAAATACATATATGTTTGTGAAACGTATTGGGCAAAGGGAAGCAAATAAAACATGGAAATACAAAAGTTTTGTGATGCAAGTCTACTGGATGTACTGAAAGTTGATCTATATGATTACGATTTAATTTACAAAAAGAGAAATATGCCTTTTATGTTAAAATGTGTCTGTATAAAAAGATTGAGAATATAATCAAGAAAAACCCTGTGTTTTTCTTGATTATTTTCTATACACAATATGTGTGGAAATACCAAGTTTCTGACCAATATAAAATTTCTAAAAGAGTTTAGAGGTGATTCTTCAGAAATATTTATTTTCATTATTTTCGTGCATGATCTTTGATTATTTTCGTGCATAAATCTAATGCAATGTATGTTAATTAAATGACCCATAGCGAAGACATCTTTTTTATGTGACAAGAAATCTTTAAAACTCAATTTCAGAAAGAAAATGTGATGAGGGTAATGATTCTTTGTAATTTAATTTCTAAGTTTATTGAATTGAATTCCTTTATCTATACCATCCACTTTTTGTCAGATTCATTGACATCACAGTACTGCCACAAGTTTGATTGATATAATGGTACATTTTAGAGGAGATGTTGGATCATTAATTTTATGATGTCATAAATCAAAGGATTCATTACATAATTGTCAAAAGTGTGGAAGAGAAAGACATTTTAGAAACCGTAAAGATGATTCCAAAGAATTTGAAGGTTTTCAGGGGCATACTTTCCATGCATTAGGTTATTTGGCATAAATCATGAAGTTGCACCACAGTGAGATCAATTAGTTGTTTCTTTTGTAATACCGATGAAAGATGTAATCATGGTAAACATTTAAGCTACATAAAATATACAAAAACATCAGAAATGGAACCAATGTTTGTAGAATATGAATTATTATAATAAAACAACATTTATCTTTATTGTGTGTCAAATTACTTGCTATTTTGACTGCCTCCAAAATAAAAGTCCTGTACTTATTTAGCATATTTCAACAAGTCGTCTGTGAGAAGTTGACGTCTACCATGGATTATAATTCATGTCATTAAAATTCTGATACATTCATTAAATTTAAATTTTCTTGTAAATTCTTCATTGCTGTGTATTGGTACAGTATTTTATAGGTATGAACCCAAAAAGACAGTAGTTTTTCTTCTAGTTTAGATATTACATTTAATGGTTGCTCTATATTTTTCTATTTAACTGCCAATACAAATATTCTTCTTTTTCCATCCTTTGTAGTGATTTTTTTGTTACATTCTTCCATTCATAACATAATATTGTTTAACATTAGAAAATGTTTGATACTTGGCAATTTTTATTTTATTGGGCAGTCTTCGCAAATTCTTTGGAAGCATTCCAGTTTTATTATGTCGTAGCACAGACCTATTAAATTTCATGCTTTTTTTCTTTTAAAATCTTGGCTTTGTTTAGGGATGCAATGAGTAAATCCATATTGGTGTGCTTTGCACACAGGCATTTACGTCTTCGGAAAATTACACCCAAAAGGGATGATGCTTGCAGAAGAAGGAATAACTGAATTTGATATTTTTTCTAGATCGAATTTACTAAATAAATCTTTCAAAGGTCCTGTTAAATAATATTCCTCCTCTCATTTTTTATTTCAAGTTATAAATTTTTTTTCTTGCACAAATGATTAAATTTTTTTTCTTGCACAATTCATTATATATAGATTCTAGAATTTCATTTTTAATCATTTTTGCCTTTTCATTTTCACATGCAAAGCATGATTTACTCTTCTTAATTTTTCAACAGCAGATATGTTTTTAGGCAGAAACAGTTTTATTGTTCTTTGTAACAAATATTTCTAATATTAGCATTATAAATACGTTCAGTGTCTCTCGGTATCTGAGCACTGAGCTAGCAAAGCACTTATTCCACTTCACTTGTTGTTATATGAACTGGATTTATTACCTTTGGCATCTCTTTATCTTTGTGCTTTGAAGTGTAGCGAATTTTCTTTCCATTTTTTCATTTGGCATTTTGTTCTCTCTTAATTTTATTGATTATAGTACCAATTTTCTTTTTGGCTTTTCTTTTCAAATAAAGTAAGTGTATTGATTTTTATTATATCTATTGAAGTTGCAAAAAAAAAGAAGATTGATGCTGAGAGTCATCATGAACTGCAATAACTATGCCAGAGGTGGTGTTATGCCACTATAAAAAATTATTTGAAATTATATGAGATGGGGAAAAAGAAGCAAGGGGTCCCTTGCCTTTTAAGCGGCATAACGCCGCATCTAATATTGTCATTGGCGTTCACAATGCTCCTCGAAGTCAGTCTTTTTTTCTTTCGCTGCTATACCCGAAATAGACATAATAAAAATCATTACCCTCAACATAGTGTCATTCTTCTTTTCCTTTTTTCAATGTATCATGTCATTACGCTATAGCTCTCATCATTACTCTCAACACAATTAAACAGTAATGACGTTGAAAACAATGACAAATTTGGAAAAACATGCCTGACTTGCTTTACTAAATGGTCACCAAATCTATTGTTGAAATATTGTCATGTATTGTCTAAAATAACACAATGTAATTAATACATAAAAAATATGCAATCATACTTACCAGAAATGTTGAATTATGGCAATGATGAAAACCAATGATAAAGCACAAATATTACATCTAAATTCTAAAAAAATGTATCAAATATGTGTCCAAGCCGACGAAAGTGATGTGTACAACTGAGAGACGGTGTAGGGAACTTCATGGTGATGAGGGCGCAGGGAAGCAGAATACTGTCTTCGTTTATAAAACTTGTCCTTTTTTTTATAAAACTTTTTCCCATTATGAAATTTCTTTTTTGCAATTATAGTTTACATCTACGGCACCCATTTTGTTTTTTATATTAAAAGTGTTTCCAAGGCAATATTTCAAAGCAATTTCGAAAAAGCTACTTCGTGATAAATGTTTGACGTCTTTGAAGGTAACTAAAAACGGTCGTCCATATAAATTAGGTTCGTGTGTTAGGAACATTTTTATTGTATTTTAAGTCGAACACCTTACAGTATATTTCAAGAGGAAGAACTCTAAACATTCTTTTCTAAAACGATCTGCTAATACGATTTTGAAGATCTGTGAAGAGGTGCTTTCTGACTATCAATCGGTCATGAAATGGATTATTGCTGGAGATGAGACTATCGACCAATCCAATGAATATCGTGCAAAGGTGAAGCCAAACCGAAAAAATCTCACCAAAGTCGATCAAAAATTAAGGTCATGTTGACAATTTTCATAGATTATCGTGGTGTTGTCTATTCAGAATTCCTTCTACCCGGCCAAACCGTCAGCGTTTCATCACCAAAGAGTATTATTTGAGTGTTACGCATCATTTGTGTGAAGCTATTCACAAGAGAAGGCGAGAATTATGAGCAGACAATTCTTGGTTTTTGCATCACGATAATGTCCCTTCTCACACTGCACTCGACCTTTTTGCCAAAAATGCGATCCATATCGTTCCACAACCACCGTATTCACCTGATTTAGCACAGTGTGACTTCCGACTATTCCTGAAACTCAAAAAACCACTGCGGGAAATCATTTTGAGACAGTAGAATAGATACTACGTGAATCGCTACGCGCTCTTAAAGCCGGAAGGCGACTTAAATTCTTGTTTCGAGGACTGGAAAATACTTTGGCATAAGTGTATTGTGTCGGGACGGGATTACTTTGATGGCGACGGAGTAGATTTGGAAGAATAAATAAATATTTTTTGAAATAAATAAAAACTGGTCTTACTTTTTGGACACTGTAGTACTATACAATATTATTAATCTTTGGTAATTATTAATAATAGTAGGAACTAACTGAGATCTTATATCTTTGTACACATCGATTATACGCATTATATTAAAATTATGAACATATATAAAAATAAATAGTATACTCTTATGTCTGCGTTATCTTTGTAGTAGAATTATAGTTAATAGAATTTTATCTACTTAATACCAACATATCTTTTATGGCACATTAATAAAATCTAACATCTGTATACTGATACCACCAAAACGAGTAGTTAAAATTGAGTTTCGTTAGTTAGTAAGTATGAACTGTGTGATTACGATGATGTTCAGTTCATTGTTCAATAAATGATGCTAAAACTTCGAACTAAATCCCTTCAACTTTAATTTGAATAATTCAAATATCTTATTAAGAAAATTAGTTATAGTCGTAAGTGAATAGTCTAATATTGTACGCTAGAAACAATAGTTTTTCTACTCTTCACCCCGTAATTTGCATCTCCGATCAGAAGATTGTTCCCGTAATATTAAGAAGTATGTTTTGATTGGATTTGTCTATATATCCAGCCGTAGTACTTATCCATTCACATGTTGCATTAAGATTTTGGACCTTCTATTTAACCTTTTCACAAGTTTCTGCATTTTTGTCGTTCTAAAATACTTTTCGAATTTTAAATTATACTTGTAGGGAGTACATGGGTCTACAAAAATAAGTTGTTTAAAATGCCTCCCCCTCTAGAGAATACAGTAACATGTGTAAAAATGATTGAGTTCATAATTGTTTTGACAATTCTGCACGTAACTTCGTGGTCATCCGGCTGTAGCAATGTTTTTATAATTTTTGCTTGCCTTAAGTTTTGAGTTGAAGTTTGAACAAAATTATCCAAATCTATCTTTACTGCTAGTGTCAAGCAAGATAGAATCGGAACGTTTCAATTTGACTTCTGATTTTTGTTCCTCGATGTCTGACTGTCATTTTAAATGTCTGTATTCTACATCATTGTTACCAGTGAATATGACTTATTGCATATTTTGCAAATGGCTTTTAAAAGATCAGTGGAACACTTATTGAAATATTGCCGAATAGGATTCTTTTGTATATTTTGACTCTTCCTGCTCTACAACAAATCAATTGAAACCAATTAGTTGAACCTTGATATGCAATACAATATCTAACAGTGATTTAATTGTTGGTTAACACTGTATTGCGTATCTAGGTCCAGCTAGGAACATAATACATAAACAATTAAGTTACTTTTACTATAAAATGGTTGACATAATCAATTAATAATATACTAAAGTAAATATTATAAGTTATTTGGAACTATATGGGATGTTTGTGTCGCCTATTCAAAATACCAGGCACTCTGAAACTTTTCCAATTTAATAAAATATACATATACATATAAATACATTACATAAAAATTACGGAAATACTTTTTTAAAGTAAAATTTCTATACTAATTTATTGCTATAAGAAAACCGTACTGGTATTGGCGATAGCATTTTTAAATTTTAATATTTCATGTACACAGCAGCGCATATGTATAATTTAATTATCATTCCTTTTTATTATAGCAATGTTATTAGGTATATTCATATTACTTATTACAATAATTTCGTTCATTAAATTAGTTCAAATTAACGTCAAATTAAATATCCTCACTACTGTTTTCATACATTTACCATTATTTAAATCGTCATCGGAAATTATTTTATTATACAGTGAAATTAAATCTTTTTTAATTACTGGTTATATGAGAATAGCATGTATTTACGAAGCATAATAACGTCTACGGAAAATAGCTAACATAGCTCATGATAAAATGTGAAAAGTTTCATATTTCACATTTTGGAAGAAATAGAAACAAATATAGAAACAATTTTAGATATTTGTTATTGTACAACGGCCGAAACTAAAATTTTGGGCCGATACTAAATTTTTTAACCTTCAGTCGGACATTAACTGATGTAATTATTCTTTAGCTATTTATTTAGCTACGATTGTTCCCGAAGATACCAAAATCTCAGAAATTTCTTTCGGACAGGTCTTTTTACACTGTTACAATTATAATTAAGTACCCTGAGTAAAAGTTCCTCATATTATTATATGAGGAACTTTTACTCAGGGCATTTAATTATAATTGTATAGATATAGTCACCACGAACTATGAAACTGCATGCTTTGCTATGTCGGTATAGCGTAAGCGTAATATATGTTTATTAATTAATTACGACTATACATTTACTGCATGTTCCATCTTTCTGAATTGTTTATTACAAACATTAGGACGTTTGCCTCTAACTTTTTTAATTAATATATGCCATAAGTTTCATTATTATGTTTATCATTAATATGACTTTAAAAAATATAACTTTTGACTATTATCGATAATATGATTAATTTCTTTCAATATGATCCCTCTATTCAAAGTTACTTTTATTATTTTTCACATACCTTTAAATATTTTTAGAACAATGCTCTTTTTTAACTTACATCCTTACCTTACAAATTTATTTTTCCCCTATTCTTTTTTTATCCTTACCTACAAACTTATTTTATTTTTTTTTTAAATCTTATTTTCACTTTTCAATTACTGTGCAAGCACTTTTATATACATATCCCACCAAAATTATTATTACAAAAAAGAAGCACATTTTTACACTCTATCAGTTCAATTCGCTGATAAAAGAATTGAGATCGAATAGGACACAAATTTCTGTTCTACTATTAGCTTAAATTCTGGTTAAAAGCAGCTTTTTATTTTCTTGATTCGAAGTCAGCTTTCCATAGATGGTTAGTTCAGAGAGTACATACCTTATGTGTTATATAGAAAGTGCCACCAATTTGTTTTAGTAAAAAATAAAATTTACTAGCTAATATTGAATTTTAATTAGTAGGTTCTCAGTTTTCGTTATACTTAAACACAGAGGATGTATGGATGCAAATCTAGTCTATATGTCCATGGAGAAAAAAATTCATGGCATGGAAAATATGGCTTAAAATAGTTATGTATATATTTGCTTATAATTATCTTCAGTTTTTCAGACATAAATTCATTTACTTGTTCTATCACATTCACAACATTATGAAATGATAATATGACACTTCTCTTTCATTCATTCCAGAAATGAAAAATGTACATGTAGGCTTAGATACATACACACATGCCCGTCTGCGCTTGTATGCATGCACTAACACATCCACACACATAAAAATGGGGATGCGTACACACACACACAAGCATATATAGATGGGTATATTTATAAAATTGGGATAGTAATTTTACGCATCATGTTTCTATTGAAGGACTGAAGGGAATGAGGAATTTCAGGATTTTTCCTTTTTTATCATTGTCAGTTTTAGTATTTTTTAATATTTTTAACAGCTCTTTTGGCTTCTGCTTTACTAATTTTATTTTGTTAGCAATATTGATTTGATCATGGCAGTAATGCCTTGAATTCAGATAAAGTATTTGTATCTTATGTTTCTACCCTTTTCACTTTCGACTAATATTCAAAACTTATTATTTTTTTATACTAGTCAGTTCCCAAGAAGAGAAACTAATGATTACTAAATAATTTGATATTTTCTCAGAAATACCCAGATAATATAATATTTCCACATTCTTTTACAGATTTCTCTTTCTTTCCTACAATCTTCTTGACATTTATTACAAATACCAATATTTCACCTTTCACTGAAAGTTACAGTGTTTATTTGACCAACTAATTAAAAAAATATTTTATTTAGAATAAAGAATAAATTATCTCACACTTTACCAGATTATAAAATCATATAAGGTTATGTATATGCCCACATAATATTTAATTTACACTAACATAAGTTGATACTGGCTATACACCTAACAACCACTTGACGAGTAATTAAACAAATTCACTGTGAAACGAATAACGTACAAATTTAAGGGAGACAGGGGAATCACACGTTTTATTGTAATAGGTCAGAAAACACACCAATCACACGTGCTTTAAATTGCTATTTTCGCAGCTGTGACAATACTGATAAACGTTTGATAGTATTTAATTACCGAGCTACGTACTATCTGTAATGATAACAGAATAATTTATGATATTTCTGTTATCTTTATGTACTTTTTTCTTTAAACTCCGTCCAACTAATTTTAATAATAATTTGAATGTACTTGAAGACATTATCTAGATAGTATATGATCATTTTTCATCATTTATTAATTCTTTAACATCTTTGAAATTACCATTATGTGCAAAACAATCAAAATGATGAGAATAAATGATGAGAATAATACTTCTATTTCGTATTAGTTGTCAAATCAAAAAAATCATCTTCATCATAATTCTATGTGGACTAATTTTGTAGGGTTGATAAAGATAAAATTTGTCCAATGTAGAGGCAAAATTAAGTCATTAAATATAATTCAAGAAAATCACCTATGGATAATGGAAAAAAAAGGACAAATGAAATTATTTCCTAGTACATTAGTAACCCAATACTATTTTTAGTACATTTTAGTGACTCGGGTGACTAGATTTATCTGAAATACATACTTAAAAATGTATGTGATTGGCATATTGTAAAATGTAAATTTTCTAATATGTATAAGTATAGATTATTAAAATTAACTTGGTTATTAAAAAAAATAAAAGTTCTTAATATCATGCACATTATGGAGTAGGTACCTAATGGATATGCAATAAGTGGGGACCACATTTTTTAAAATATGCATGCTTAAGGTCATAGCTTAACACCTCTATCATTTGCACGTTGTCATCAGTAATAATAACTGTAGTTTTATGCAATACTGATATAAAAGGCATACTTCGTCATGTCAAAATGCATTAGATAAGTATGAACTATAGTTTTATGTAATACTGACTTAAAAGGCATACTCATCATGTCAAAATGCATTATATAAGTATGTTTCTTATAAAAAAATGTGAACAATAAAATAAAACAATAATGAACCGATAATGACAAATGAAAAATATAAGTAGAGAATAGATTGAAAAATATAATAGATAAAATAATAAATAGAAAACATAATATTTGGGTCCTTTGGGAACCTGTGCAAATAATAAAACCAATAATACGTAACATTTCATGTAGTTATCCAACCTTTTCTCTATTAAAATTACATTTTAATAATAAACGACTCAATGGCCCCTTTGCCAATTGAAATGACTAAACTTTTATATGAAGTATACAAACATTACATAGATCCTTATAGTAATAAGTATATTATTATAACAAGGATTTACATTTTTCACATTTTGTTTATAGCAGCTATAATTATTATTGGTATAGCAGCTATAATTATTATACTTAGTTTATACCCCTCACTAATGTCTTAAAAAGTACATGTCAATTAATATTACAAATGATTTACAAATAATAATTGTTTGCTTTGTAATAAATGATATAAATATCATATACTCACAAATGACAAGCCATCTTTTTCTAAATTTGATGTCCCTCTCCGATTGCTGTACCAATTAATTGCACAATTTAGCAATTTGTGATAACGCATTCATGACTATAACCTATATGTAACTGATATATTCGATTCTTCAAAAATGGCACACATGTCGGATTTTGCCTATCCATCCCATCCAGTATATACTTTGTTAATTTTTTAATTAAATATCCGTTAAATTTTTTCATACACATAATGCCTTTCTGCTGTTATCATGTGTCTTGTATCTATATGATATCCATCATATTTACTGTTATATCAAAATATAATAGAAAATTCAATCAAATTGAATCGAAACATTTTCCTTTAGAATACAGAAAAATTAAAGAAAAACATACTAATAGAGCAAAAAGAAGTTTATTATTTCAAGTTACCTATTACATTGCCAAAATTCAATCTAAGAAATTACATCATTGTCTCTTGTAACAATTACTGGCTCTTAAATGTATCCTGAATAATTTGGAGAGCTTCTTGTAGGCTTGGTTTGACTTCGACAACTTCAACTGGAGCTTCTGGAACTTCTGGTTTGAAGATACCCTGGATGGTTTCCAAAACCTCAGCCAAGCTTGGGCTAGCATCTACAACTTCAACTGGAGCTTCTGGAACTTCTGGTTTGAAAATGCCCTGGATGGTTTCCAAAACTTCGGCCAAGCTTGGGCTAGCCTCTACAACTTCGACTGGAGCTTCCGGAACCTCTGGTTTGAAGATGCCCTGGATGGTTTCCAAAACCTCAGCCAAGCTTGGTTTAGCTTCTACTACTTCAACTGGAGCTTCTGGAACTTCTGGCCTGAAGATACCCTGGATGGTTTCCAAAACTTCGCCCAAGCTTGGGGTGGCCTCCACAACTTCAACTGGTGCCTCTGGAACTTCTGGCCTGAAGATTCCCTGAATGGTTTCCAAAACCTCGGCCAAGCTTGGTTTGGTCTCCACAACTTCAACTGGTACTTCTGGAACCTCTGGCCTGAAGATACCCTGGATGGTTTCTAAAACCTCAGCCAAGCTTGGATTGGTCTCCACAACTTCAACTGGTGCTTCTGGAACCTCTGGTCTGAAAATTCCCTGGATGGTTTCCAACACCTCACCTAAGCTTGGTCTAGTCTCCACAACTTCTACTGGAACTTCAGGTACTACAGGAGCCTGGGGTCTGAACAAGTCTTGGATCATGTCTAGGACATCTCCGAGACTGGGTTGTACAGGAACGGGTGCTGTTGGAACCTCAATGATTGGTTCGGGAACCTCAACAATAGGTGAAGGCACTACTGGAAGGACAATTGGTGCTACTGGTACAACAATTGGTTCAAGTGGTTCAACGACTGGGAATGGTTGTATGATTGGCTGCACTGGGTCAACGATGGGCTGAATAACTCCATCAATTGGTTGCAGTGGGCTAGTGTCACTCTTGATGTTGAGGATGATCTGCACCAGAGGGTTGTATGGGCGGGCTACGGCACATGAGGCCAAAGCCAAGATGATGACAGCGGACTTCATTTTGCTAAAAAAAGGAATGAAATTTTTTGATTAATAATTATATATATAAATTAAACATTTATCAATTATATAAATATTCATCGAATGCTTATGTGAAAAATGAGTCATGTATTGATTTATTAACCATGCAAATATATTTAAGTCTCAGTTAATTTTAAATGATTGAATCAATATTTTAAGGGATTGAAAAAAAATTTTAAATTTTGTTTATTCAGTTTCATGGAAGTTATTATCGTTAAAAATTTGTAAAAATGTTATTAAATAAATTTATCTGGTATACGTACCTTGTTGCCTTGTAACTGGCGAAATTCAGTATGTAAAATTGTTGCTTCGATCACTATTTATACCATTACTCATTATCATTTAAACACTAAATTTGCCAATAAAGTTTAAATTTTATCGTTTTATGACATAAAATAAAGTGTGTATGGCTCTTGAGCATAATATTATCACAATGAAGAAGCAGTAGTGAATTACCTTCTAATTAATATATGGTTTTCTTTGTCTGTTGCATTTTTAGTCTGAACATATTGAATATTAAAAATCGTAAACATTTGTATAATGGATCAGAAAATGTAGACATGAAGAAGTCAATTCTAGCTCTTTCTACATAGTGCTCAGATACTCACATTGGGCTTCGAGTTCGAGAAAACTATTAGTTATGATGAAGGAATCTACTGACAATGATTTGATAAATAAAACCTAAATAAAGATAGACTAAAGATAATTATAATTTAAAGTATTTTAATAGACGAAATTTTTAGAAATATGCCTTATAAATATGACTCAATTTACCACAATTTACTCAAGTCAGAAGTTTAAAAAATAAAATTGATAAAAAGTCCTCAAATTTGGCTTAATACGAAAAATATGTACTATCATAAAACATGAACTAACATTTTTAAACCGTCTACTAATTTTATTTGTTCTGTTCTTAAGCTATTGTCCATAAAAGGTCTCTTGTGGAAAGAATGCTGAAAAATGGTTTGGATTGTTATATGAAGTTTCATTGCAGAAATTTTCAATAGTATATATTTATAATATTAAAAAATTTATAATGCTAGAACTATTTATAATATTGCAATAATATAAAAACACAATAACTTGATAGAAATATTAATTTAAAATTTAGCACCTTATTAAATTCAATTTTACATGCCATAGTTAACACAACTTTGTCTATATTACGCTCGTGCGTCATCGTACATCATCCATAAGCACATCTATCTCTCGTTTTTTTGAGACAATTCACCCATACTACTTATACATGTTACATAGAGTATATTTCATATTTCTATAGTCAATATCTAACATTTCATATACCTAAACTCAAAATTAAATAAAATTACCTCAAACAGTTACCTTAGCTAGCTCAGAGAGTAATAAGCAAGTAATTTTTCAATTCCCACATAATTTAATATAAGTATTTTTGATATTATATAGCAGGTGGACCTGGACATTATAAACTACATGTGGAGGAAAATTTCACATCAATTGGGTAAGTCACTTTAGTACTAAATTCTAAAAATTAAACAAGCAATCCTTTTCACTTATAAGACTAGTATGATAATCGGACTCAAAAAAATCATTAATAGCAGAAAGTTTTCCAAATTTTCATTACCTTATAGAATTTACCGTATTTTAACGAAATAAAAATAGTTGCCCTTTCATTTCTGTTCCTATACATATTTGTATTTTCATACATGCTGTTCTATCCAGAAAAGCTGATATGGTGAAGCACCATATAGCATTTAGGCACTTATAATGAACTTCATCTCACACCCGAACCCAGCTTTCATAGAATATAATGCAAGTTCTTATTTCTCTTTGAGATAAAACATCCATAGTGAAGAATCATACATACAGTTACTTGTAAATAGCATATTGTCTGCACTTTGTCATTTTGATAGAATATTATATTGTGTAGATTAAAAGATTGTAAACATTATAGATATCTCTGATCGTAAAACTCAATCATCATGAAATGTGTATTTATTACCTTATATCAAACAAAGATCGCGTCCTTTCTGTAAAATGATATGACGTTCTTTTCGCAGGTTTATTCAATACTGTGGTGATGTGTGAAAAAATTTAAAAAACTTTATTGGTATTTAATAAAATGATAAAACTTTTAGAACGCTATCCTATAACATAAAACATATAACACATCATACTACTTACAGTATTTTTGTATATAACAATTTTGGTTCAATTTCAACTTTACAATAAAAAAAGTAAGTTATTTTAAGTATCAATAGTTTTCTGATGTATTGAAAATTGGCTTTTCTTTTTAAATGGTGACAATATTACTAACTTCTATTTCTGACTGTTTCCCATATCCATATCATAAGATAACGACCATGTATAAAAATACAAGAAAATATATTAATTACTTGAGTGTCCTTTAAATTATTATAAAAAAATTAGATTTACATAATTAAATAACCCAATTGCATTTTTGTTACGTCAACCAAACAGGGTACAAGCCAAACTCTAAGACTGTTCAAAGTTGGGTTAGAATTTTATTTGACTCTATAAATTCAATTACGAATCAATAGCATTAATATGTAGTCGGGGCCTATACTTTTTGACTAAAAATACTAATGATCTTTGACCGCATGTCAATATGGTTGATTAGTGGTTTACAGAGAGACAGAAAAATTTAAAGCCAACCTTTTATAGATATGGAGTTTGGTTTGTTCCCAACTTTTTCATTGGCATATTAAAAACACAGTGAAATAATTTTATTTTTTTAACCCAATCTTTCATTTTAATCTTTTTAGCTTTCAGTTTTCAACACATACTTTATGCTTGCCATTAAGTCTAAACAAACTAAAAAATTGTCTCAGAAATGATGTTGTTAGACAGAGGTCAGATTTCGTAGAAGATTTAGTTGATTTGTGAGATGAAGACCATGTGATTGACTTTCGAGAGTTGAGGGTATTGATGGCTGGACGGAAAATGATCTGATTCTTCTAAGAAGCCTGGCCCTTTGCGAAAAGGTGACTGTTCAGATAGATGACTGTTTCGTATACTGTCATTATTGAATTTATATAATGCTATTGATACTACTTGGTTTTCTCCTTGTAGTTATTTAGTCAGGTATTTGTTTTTTACACATTTATTGTAATTTCATTTACCTACCCCTTTCTAATATTTAGTTGTTTATCTATTCTGTAACAGAATGGCTGAGCATTGATGAAGTGGACATAACAGTTTTAATAAGGTTTCGCAGAACTTGTTGCGTTAAAAGCAAAATTTAACTTTTCAAGAAGTGTCAACATTTTTGTAAATGGTTGCCATGGGGTTTTTTAAGTAGGTATAACATATAGAATAATGTATACTTTAAGTAGGTATATTGTATAGTTTTTTTAAATTGTTCTGTCAAGACCTTTCATTTAGTACCCATATAAAAAGGTTTTAATAAAAAACATAGGTTGCTAGTGGCTTAAAGTGACAGTCTTCCATAAACAATTAAAATCTAACAATTTGTTAAAATTCAATAAGCTGTTTGAATGTTACGAGGGTATAAAGAGGTTTATATGGAAATAATAAATTTTTTACTCTACTTTTCTTAAGTATATTGCTGTAAACAACTATCCAGATTTCACAAAAAATATTGAAATAGGCTGAAGATAATAATGTAATGCTTACGGTGTGTGAAATATATGAACTTTTGGAATGTGTGAAATTATTAGGATATGTGAAATATATAAACTTTTGGAATGTATGAAATACATAAACTAAACTAAACTACAAGTATTTTATAGAATATAAAATTCTATACAATTTTGATGCTAAAAACATTTCATACTTAAACGAAATTTACTTACCTTATAATCTGTCGCTTAATCTAGACTTCCTGGACACTATGAACATTCATGAATATTTGTAATTTAAAAAGTATTTTTGCTGAATAGCAGAAAAGACATCAATTTTATTCAAGAATTCAAAATATAAGTCATTAAAGAACATTACAAGAAAAAAAATTAAAACATCAAAATATTTTTTTATGTATAAACAAAGACTTGTTGTGATTGTTTGTTGACTAATTAATATTAAATAATTCTTTATTACCAAATAGCCAAGCTTTCGTGTATAAAAAGGTGTTATGTTATAAAATAGCAAAAGTGCAATTATTTCGTGATATCGAAATTGATGAGATCACCAAGTAAAAAGACTTTCATTTTAAGCTTTATTAGCTATCCATACCTGATATGCTTCCATTGCAGCATGCTGAAATCTGCCTGCTTCTTTCAATTGAATTATATTGGATATACTGGGCGTGTCTTGTTTGTTCTGCAACAAGTTTTACAAAATTTCCATAATTCATTAATTTCTATATCATTATATCACTCTCAAAATTCCTTTCTCTCAAAGTATAAGATTATGCCAAATATTAACTACAGATATAAAAAGCTTATACAAACTTCAATGAAGGCAAGACTAACGAACTATCCTAAAATTAATAGATATATAATCTAGGGATTAGATGAACTATCCTACAATTAATAGATTAATTAATATAATAAGGCTCAACAAGTTACATAATTTAAATGAAATCATATCAACTTCAAGACATACGCAGAATACGTAATGAGATTTGGAGATCTGAATCTACTCAACTTATAATTATTATGACTGTCAGAATAGATGGTATTTTTTATTAGCTTGTTTAGTAAATAAAAATGTCAATCAGGATATCTTATACCAACATTTCTCTAAATTTAAACATATACAATTATATGAATACATTCATAAATAAAAGGTATGCAAATTACAGGGCCTCAGGTTTTGATGAAGGGAAATGATTCTGTCTCAGTTATTAACTGGCAAAACCTAATAATATCTAGAATGTAAAGAGAAATATTTAAACGTGAACACTAATAAGCTTAGCGGCATTCAAGTTTAAGTAATTAAATAAACAAACAAAAAAAAAAGAATTCTATCAATTGCTTGCAAAAGTTCATCAATTTAGTTTAAAAGTAAGACACGTTTTATTTAAAATATCAGTTTCCACAACCTTCTGCTGCTTGTAAGATATTTGAGTGCATTTCGAAAAAAGTGATCACATTTTTTGAAGCACTAAAATTATCAGCCTATTTTCAAATTTCTTTGGAATTGTAAATCTTGCACCTGACATCTTGTTTGGATCTAAATAAACAAAAATTATAGTAAGTTAGGTGTGAGAAGATTTTTCATTTGATAGCAGAATAACTTGTTGAGCAGGCTGCCACTATAAGTTTTTGTGACCCCTTTTCCAACAGCGAATTGTTGACAGTAAAGTTAGCAGTAAAAGCGCTTATACAATGCTCTATGATTGTATCAGACAAAATAATTTTGCTGGTATGAATATTTTGTTGTGTCTTTTATGTCCTATTTACAGTTCGCTTAACCTTTCCAAGTGTCTAATATGCAGAAAATATTAGGTTGGCAACTTATATACCTCTGTGCATAGACCTTTAAATTTTTAATATGTAGTCAATAAAATCATTTGTTAATTATATAAGCACTGTTCGTATCTAACACTTGTCGCCAACATGTCGGCAGAGCTAAAGTTCCATCCTTGTTGACATTTTTGGCTTTTGACTGAAAAACCGGTGAAGTTCGATTTTGATATGACTTTCCTCTTTAAATTTTTTATCACGTAAATTATTAGACAGAAAGCGAAACAGATGGTAATTAGAGATTTTAAACAGGTGGTATCTAGAGAGTATGGTGGGTGAAGTAGCATACTCCATCCAAGTGAAAGTAGTTTTTCACGCGTTACTTTTGCTATGTGGGGTCGAGCATTGTCATATCAAAAATAAACTTTGTTTTGATTGGAAGGAGATTTAGTAGTAACTTCGCTCAATTGTTCACAATAAATGTTAGTTTTAATTGCACTGTTAGCTTAAAACAGTTCCCAATGAATCACTCCATTTATACCCCACCATGCACTCAAAAGTATCTTTTGTCCTATATTATATTTTGGTCTTTGCACACCTTTTTCTCCAACTCCTAGCCACTGGCATTTACGCTAAAAATTAACCTAAGCCACCCACTTTTCATCTCTCTTTAGCCTCTCGTTTGTACGATGGGAACGCAGTAGCTCACATTAGCTCTCCCCTGAAGTTAAAAGGGTGTTAGTTCATGTGGGAGCAAGACAGAATATTTCCACTTCTTTCTCATAGCACGAAGTTGTTTTTCCATTTCAATACAAGAGTGTGAAAATAGCTCTGCCAAATAATGCGAATTTAATCTGGGATCTGTTTCAATAAGGCTTTTAAATTTTTCTAAATCAATCGTAAGAGGTCGCTTTGGATGAGGTTTATCGGACAAATCAAAATTCCCTTTGAATTTTTGGAACCAGTCCTTGGCTGTGTCGTAAGAGGACATACTCTTTACCCATCGTCGTATGCTTCACTGGTTTTTCACCCTAAACAACATTCATGAAAGAAGTCCTTTAAACTCACTTCGAAAAACTTCCATTTTTAATTTATTATTTACTTGCCGAGTGCTCAATTGCAAAGTGAACAGAAGTTCGAATGCCGCACTCTTTATATACCTACAAGAAATATTCGATAAGATTCTGTAACATTTCAAAAAAGTTGAAAAAGTGGCAGGTTTATAAGTAGCTAACTTAATATATTCGAGGTTATGGTATATATTGACGTATGATTATGTATGAAAGTAGATTATTAGTTGTGTTCAATATCTAAGAAGAAATAATAGTAAAAAGAATATGATCACAGAAGTATATTAGTGCAAAAGTAGTGGCTAGCCTAGAAAAAAATAAGAATATTAGAAATGAGAGGAAGATAGACGAAAAGAGAACAAGAAAAATTTGTTGAAATTTATAAAGTGCATATGTTTGTGTGTGTGCATACTTATTTATATAAATATGCTTATTATTTATTTATATAGATATGCGCTATTTCATTAAACTAACAAAACAGTGTAATGAAAAGACCAATGGTAAAATCATGATGAACTATAATGTTTCAACTGCAATTGTTGCACTAAGTGGAACATGATATGAATCCGGATGTATTATTAAGAATTTGATAAACATAGCCATATCATGTGATCAATTTATGACCTATTTGCAAAACCTATTGTAAATTAATTAATTCATTACTTTAACAATTAAGACTAAAACTAACATTAGGATCATTTCAGCTGTATTATTACATTAATTTTTAAAATGTACTTGCATATATGGTTAGAAACTCGAGAATCACTAGAAGAATTTCCATAAATAACCAGGAGGAAACAATCGATGAAAATATAAAACATTTTTTATTACAATTATGACCTTGACATATAATACATAAGAGACTTATCAAAAAGTTATACAGGTCCGGCAAAAAAACTTTCCTAATTCTAAAAGGAAGTTCGTCTATAGTGTTTAAAAGAGAAGGGAAGGGAATATAAAGAACAGAAATATGTCAATAGTTTTTTTATAAAAATTTTAATCATAGACTGACGATAAGTGGCCAGTTCCTATAATTGATGTTTACTTCAAATTTCGTTACCGTGGCAGTTTTATGATGTTTGATAATAAAACTGTGTTCATTCTAACCTTTAGAAAAGATATTACGTCATGAAGTTTTATTAAATAAACCACTATCAGTTGAGTGGTACTTCACAAATTTATATCTGATAGTAGCTATATTCTTTAATCCTCTCGATATCTGCCAATACGTGTCTCAATACAATTTATTATTTGCATACAATATGGAAAAGGATTTGTAGTGTGTCAATGAAAATAGTTACATGGCATTTACAATAAGGGAAAAACAACAAGTTATCTGTAAAGATATTACTATGAAAAATAAATAAAGATATTACTACTTATATTTACTATGATATTAACCGAAACTATTAATACCTACATTTTAACATACATTATCGGTACAACTTAATGTAACTTGGTTTGAGTTCATAGCAGAGTTCTTCAACCAAGACAATTATGTACCAATGACAAAGTGTCTTATGTTTCTCTGTTTTACATAATAATATGGCATACCAGAGATATTTTTTGATTTCACATGGATTAGCAAAAAGTCGAAACAAATTTTTATCATACATTTATACAAGTGGCTTGTAACAGATTGTTTAGAACAAGATGCTAGAAAATCAATTAATTTGTGTAATATGACAATATTCAATATTGGTTACAGTAAATAATTAGATGATGACTTCATGATAAATAATGATGATTTTATTTAATTGATGAAAACGAGAGAAAGGTATGTGGATAAAATGTATATAAGAGAAGGCATGTGGATAAATGTTAATGAATCCCTGTATAATGGAAACTAACATCTCTTCAAACATAGTGCCATGTAAATATGTGATTAAAATATGAAGTTATCAACAAATTTTAAACATGAAAGACACCTGTTATAGGCAGGTGTATAATGACGCATTTGTCCATTGTGTAGTAAATTTAACGGTTTTACAATTAACAACTTTTATGATATCATTATGTTTACAAATCCTTCATCATAGATATGTCATAGCTGCTTTACTGATAATTTAATATGAATATTATAAGTATTCAATTCAAAGGGGGAAAATAAAATTTTAATAGAGAATGGTACATACAAAAAGTAGCAAATAGAACTTTGTCAAAAGCTTTTGCTCACCAGATAATGCATTTAATATTGAATTAGTAAAATAGTACCACTCATATTTGGATAAGATATCTGTAAAAATAATTTTATGAATGCATGGTTAAAAAGTCCCGGCAAAATCTTCAGATGTAACCGAGCATTTGAAATTTGACAAATCTGAGGATAGAACACATATAAGATACATGTTTTTGTTAAAAAGGTCTTTTGGTTATGTTCGGTCTAATAAGAATGTAATATCACAAAAAACGCAAACTTTATTTAGCAGGAAAACAAATACTCACGTCTTTAAAATTGAAGTGATTACTTGTGGTTAATTTTTCGGTCCCACCAGACATTTCAAAATTTGGAAGTAGGGCAGACTTTGCAGAAGCATCCTGGAAAAAATTCATCACACACATCAAATGAACATAATGTGTCAAACTAACTTTTTAAAATTGCAATGGAATTTGGTATATTAATGACTTCATAAGTATAAAAATAACATAAGTATAAAAATTTATGTTGTGCTAAGTCTCATTTAAAACTCTTTTTTTTGGGCTTTCATATTATATAATGTCCTGATCCTCAAACTTTATCTTCGGAACAGGGTGGGATTACCAGTTATGAAGAGTTTTCAGCAATGCAATAGATATCTGGAAAAGTCACAAAACAATAATATTAAGGTATCAACATGTTTGAACATGCACCTGACGTATTGGATTATACACCAGGTATGTTGGATCAAGCCCAGTAATCTCATATTATTTTACTTCGCTCAGTCTTATTGTCAATGTAACGATGAAGTTTTGTACTTTGTGTATATTTGTGAATAATTCGCAAATATAGTTTAAAACAGCTCTCAATCGCTTCTTATTATAAGTGTGACTAGCTTTTTTAAATGGGTTGGAACAATGTATCAAGAGGTACTCTTCACTTTTTACATGAAAACAGCAAAGCCAAAATGAGGGTTTATTTCGCACAAGTCCATAATTTCATATGGAATAATCCTACTTACATTGGTAGATTAAAAGCTGTAGTCGCAAGGATTAATAGAATTTGACCCCACACCAAAGTTTTTGCTGATATGAAAAGGACCTCATTTTAAGTAAAAGCATATCTCATTAACAATAAAAATAAATTGTAATAACTGAACTGGGACTCAGTTCAATTTGTTTAATGTCACAATAAAGTAAAACTATTTGTGAATTCCCTCTGTAATAATTTTTTGGCTATAGCCTTCAAAGATTAATGATTTATCTGGATCAATTGGAAAAACATTTTACTGTACCATCAGTCACTTTGAAAGTGAATTAGGTAAGAAAAGTACAAAATCAAAACCAGGCAAGTACAGAAGCAAAGTAAATCCAATCAATGCAAAGCAAAGAAAGCAAAACCAATCTCAAGAAAGAGAGACTATTGTACTTAGCTCGTTGCTGGTAATAACTAATGCGACCATGCATCCCGTTTTGAACAGGACTTTCCCTTTTTTCGGTATACGGTCCTGGTGTCTCCGAGGAGAACTTGGGGACGTAGATGAGTTTAAGGCAATGCAAATATTTGTCCCGCGTGCTTTGTACGCAGCGGGCTACTATTGATAGCGTTGAACTGTCAAGTTATAGCCGCCACCTGTGCGCTCTGTCGTCATCATTTCCGGCTTGTCATACGATACAAGAAAATCACAGTTTTTGTTCCAATTATTATGCGTCAAATTTAATTCAATCATGTTTCAAACAAAAATTTAGATGCGCATGCATGAAAACTGAACTATTGTTGTAAATGTTTTAGCTTGTACAGCAATTGAAGAATTAAAAATCTATCTTGGTAAATCTCATTACAATACAATGTTAAGAGATGATTCAAACCATGGCAATAAGAAGATATTTTTTGTTTTAGGGTGCGCTATTTTGTACCATATGAAGGGATACAAGTAAGAATTTTAGGTCTCCAAAATCAACCTGGTGAAAGTTCAGATATCATTGTTAATTATTTAGTCTTAGTGTTGACAGAAAATAACTTGTCTGAAAAAATTTGACGACACCAACTGCAATATCAGAGAGGAAGCTAGGCGAGATGTCAATAACATTTACGCAAAATTAACTAATCTCTCAAAAAATTATTTATAGATATCGTATGAGGAGTTCATGTAATTCACAATGCATTGAAATCAGCTGCAGACTATCTTCCTGTAAACTTTAAATGTATAATTGTAAAGATTTTTTTTTTTTTAATTTATGTAGTTCGAGTTGAAACACTAAGAGTTTTGCAGCGAAACTGATACAGAGTATCGACAAATGTTGGGCTATAGACCCGGTGGTTTACACTTATGCCTACCAAAGAAAGAGTTTTGAAAATGTACCAGCCATTGAAAAATTTTTTTTGAGCATCGGATAATGTCCTATTATATAAAAAAAAAAATAAAAGTCCCAACCCATTACTGTGGATTTATTTTATGCACGCTCAGTTGGCGAGCTTTCGACAAGATGTTTTGAAAATTGAAGGACAATTGAAATTGATGACCCAAATTTTCTTTCAATGAATAATCAATTGAAAGACAATTTGGTTCAAAAACAGACTACACAATATCTAACTTAGACGAAAAACTTGTGAAAACTAGAAGACACATAATTTTACAAAACAAACTTCGAATGTTTGGATCAGTGGACTGTGTTTATTGTTAAAAAACATGGAGATATTTTATCGTGAAAATATAAAAAAATACTTGCACAACGTATTCGATTTTTTATTGAAAAAGGATACCTTGATAGTCATACCAATTCATTACTTAGGTATTATTTTACTGTAAGAATTATTTTTTGAAACAAAAGTTCTCAACATATAAAATTAATTTTTTTTTAATGTTACACTATCGCCGTTATTTTGACAATGTCCCATTTTGAATAAAAATAAAAATGGTCATGTTAGTAATAACTCAATATAACCTAATATATATGTATAACTCAATATATATACAAATAAAAGAGTCTGTATTATATATAAAGTACTAGTTTTGTTCTATTATATATAAAGTACTTGTTTTGTTCTATTATATATAATGTACTTGTTTTGCAAGGTTAAAGATTTTAATAAATTAACAAGATTTTAGTAGACTTCGAACCATACAATTCTATACAAGCACAGTTTAAATAAAAATTAAAAATTTGTTGTCACTAAAACTATGAAATGCCAAAAGTTTAAAATTATGACATTTCAATTTTGGATATGCAATATACTGAAAAATTTGTATTACGATATATGGAAAAATTTGTATTACATAACACTTGTTATAATAAACATATGATCAGATGACAAAGAGTATAGGTTACTCTATTTTTCACACAATCTTTAAAGAGGCATGCATGATAAGAGTCACAAAGAGATAGCAATTAGTTATTGTAAGGTATTGTAATAATGCCCAAACTAGATATATTTATATTTTGATAATAATGCACAATGAACAAAATAAAACATAGAATTTACCTTTAAGACTTGTTTTCGTGGAGATTTGTTTTGTAAATTTGCAAGAGATTCATTATCTTCAGTAGCAATATAGCATTTTTTTAATCCTTCAGTATTATTTGCCATACTGTAATATTCTATGGCGTTTAACCTGTGAATTAAAAGTATGAAAATACATACCTATAATATTATCATTTCTACTAGATAATAATCTGCAATTTACAAGCTTGAAATTTAAAAAATACAAAGATGGGGTAAATATGAAAAAACATATTAACACAAAGTATTGAATTAGTTAAAGTGAAGACAATGCATTAATCAAAAGTGAAACTAGATGGATAATAATTATATAAAAAGTGAGTACAACTATGTACAATAAAATGAATAACGTTTAGGTGTATTGACTAAATGCACATATGAGCATAGTATTTTTTAATACTAGGTGATACTAATACAATAAAATTACATCCTAAGTACACCCTAGTATAACCGCACAGGTATCTCCGGCCAGCAGATGCCATTCGTGTAACACGTTACTCAAATTAAAATTATTTAGTATCGTGCCAGGTGTCTTCAAGGATGGCTGCATTTTTCGATACGCAATCCCAGGCAAGTAAGTAGTTATATATTACAGTATTTTTAAACAAATCTTTGAAATAGCGGTAAAATTAGTAACATTTATTTGTAAAAAATATTTGTTATATAATCATCAAATGTTTAAATGTTACAAGTATAAGTATATGACCTAAAACTGAATGCATTATCGTGCAGGTTCACTTCTCAGTAATATGTAACGTCAATAATTTTTTTATATTTTTTCCATAATCCTTAGCAGTTAAATATTGCTTAAAACTGAAACTAAATCCATGAATTAAAAAAAATCTCAGAATTAAAAGGAATAGAGTATCTATAGTATAATACATAAGTAATATATGTACTCATGGGACTTGTGGAACAGGTATTTGGAACAGATATGTGTACATAGACATACAGATATACATAGTATCCATACACCTAGTATGACCCATCTCTAATAAGCAAATGGTAGGAAGAATGATTAAATAATTTCATAATGGTCTTCTTAATCACCTCTCATAGTACAAATGAAAAACAGTTCAACTGCCATTTAAGTAGAAAAAGGATAAAAGCCTCACCAATTCTGTCGATCGATGTAATAATCGCCAATATTATTGTACGCTTCCATAATTTGATTATCAGATGTATTAGCCGACATTTTTAATAACTCCACCACTTTGAACCAATGTCCCAGTCTGCGGCGCATAGCTATTGCTAAGTCACTGCATTTTGCAAAAGGTATATTTAAAGTGACATATCAATAGGAAATTGATTTACTTAAGAAAATACTTTGTTAGTAGTCTTTAATTAACACTCTAGAACTTGTCTCACAGAAAACAGAAAAAACGTTGAATTGAAATAACAGAAATTGTGGTAGACAAGAAGCCCATGATATAGACCCTCCATACATACAATTTGTTATTTACATTAACAAGTGCAATATATTACAAAATGTTTCTTAAATAGGCATATGCATGAAACATTAACATTAATAGGCAGAATTTTTTATCAGTCTACACTCATCAAAAATATTCAAAGAGTTTTTTAAACTTGAACAATCTTAAAATTTCACATGCCTATAACTTTGGCCATATCAACATAGTGGCATGAGAAAAGCACTTGAAAACATACAATCACTTTAGTAGATTTTGGGATTTTTGTATCTACATCCTACAAATAAACATGTTAAAGTGATCTAAAGGTCCAAGCTTTGACATTATTTTTCAAAATTCGATTATATATTTAAAAAACTGAAGATTTTGAGCTTCACATTTTTTGAAAATAAATGAATGATATCAAAAAAAATATTTACAGACCTTTTCTTGTGTTACTTTGTTACAATACTTGTAAATTTGTAGGATCTCAATTTTAAAAAAATCTCTAAAAGTACATAACAGGTCTCAAGCTTTGAATTGCTTTTTTCATTCCAATACAATAAAACCAAAAGTTATGGGCAACTTAAATTTTGAGATTTTTTTAGCTATCAAAAATTATCTTTATACATTTTTCCTTATGAGTGTATGATTTCATACTGTCCTACACAGTAATGGCACCATCAACACGGGCAACCCATTTTTAGTGACAATGGGGCACCATATTATTAAAATTCATAAATTCTTTCTTGCTTCTTTCGCTAAACTATGTGCATACTTAAATGTTATTAAGACTCTTGATAACTTCCAACTAGTAATTGCAATAAGCTACAACCATATTTTACAAAATTGTCATCTCGTCTTTCCAGAAAAACAAGTTTATATATTTTCATCATTTGTCCAATTTTTATTATAGTCTCCAAAGCTATAGCAATATTTCTTAGTTTTATAAATTTTACTTTTCGTTCAGTCAAAAAAATGATGTAATGTCCTCATTTCTGACAAAATTTTTTACGGAATGTCCTCAGTGATCTAATTCTTGCCTTGTCTATTACCTGTCATCTTTCTTGTAAGTAATTCATGAATTCCTCATTTACATATATAATCTTTAATGCAAATATTATACATTTACATGAATTGTTTGGAGAAATAAAGGAATAGTGTAATCTGCACCTATTAATAAAAGTCCAGACTCGCATCTCCCAGAGTTAGAAATTTTTCAAGCACTCACTATGTTATCTCGGGAGTAATAACCCTTCTTGAGTGACAAAATTAGGGGTTTTTGGGCGAGATGCTTATATATTTGTTTATTGTTTTTTTTTATATTTGTTTTTTATATATTTGTTTTTTTCATAACTACCACCACATAAACAAATAAAACTGTCAAGTACATACTTGTACTACAACAATTCTTCACAAACTTGAGAATGTATATATATATATATATATATATATATATATATATATATATATATATATATATATATATATATATGTATATGTATATATATATATGTATATATATATATATATATATATATATATATATATATATATATATATATATAGATATATATATCTATATATGTATGTTAAGGGTGTAGCCTTAATGGTTAGTAGTAACCTAGTATTTCTGTTAAACTATTTACAAGATATTTATATCTTTTTGTTATATAAATATATTGCTTTTACAGGTTTTAAATTGCCATTAATTTCTTCAAAACACTTAGGTTTTATTATTCATTTGTTGTTTATACACAGGAAAAGGAAAATACTGATAGACCTGGTAAAAAATGGGTCTAAAAATGGAAATTTTAATGATCCACCAAATTGATGTTTTTCAGTAAAAAAAAATAAAAAAGAAGATTTGTGTTCTACTCAAAATGTGTACTTATTTATGTGTACTTACCCCCGTACTTATGCAAAGAATTTTTCGGTACACCTTACATGTACGGGAACTCACACAAAATACAATTTTTAGTCACTTGAAAGAGCATTTCTAGTTTGAGGCTTAGGAAATAAAAGTGTTATGTGTAAATTTTACTTTGTTTACAAAGTGTTTCAACAACAATAGGGATCTGTTTTCTTTTTGAGTCTTTGATTATGAAACCCAACAAATAGGTGCAAAATAATAGAAAGAAAAACAGCTAATATCATACCGCCTATCCTCCTCCAGATATATTTTCTCAGCGGCATCAAACTCTTTAAAGAAAGCAAGTACATCAGCCTTCCTCAGGGCGGGTGTATGCAGAGCAGCCAGCCGCCGCACAAAGCGAACTCCTGCATAATCACTGCGTCTTACGTATGCAGCCTCTGCTGTTTCCAGTGCACCTGCTTCCTCGCATTTTCGTAATGCTGCCTCAGCTAGTAATTGCCTAAAAACATCAACAACAATGTCAATGCAATACATGTTTATTTATTTAATAGACCTTTTAAAATGAGTAATTATTTTGAAATTCTTTGAACATTTTCATATACAACTTAGTTTACTGTTTACAACATCATTTTGTTTGTTAGAAAATCTTCTTAATCTCATGGTTTTGATCTATCAGTAACTTTGCCAAATATATTGTCATCCTCAAAGAAGAACGTTTGAACTTCACGTTCTATGAGTTTATAGGAAAGTGTGCCAAATTTTTAAAATATAAAAAATACTGAATTTTCACATAATTTATTTCTATTGACATTCTTAGAAATGTTTACAGATAAGATAATTGCAAAGTCTAGTAAAGAAAAAATTAACAATAAGAATATAATTATATCCCAAAATTATCAAAATTGGGTTACAATGTTCTCCCTTGGGCATGTTAATATTAGTTCAAAATGTTGGTTCACGATAATGTGAAACAACATTCTGGAATCTTACATCTTTTTCAATATTTAGATGTAAAAATATATTGAACATAGATTTTTATATCAACCAATGAAATGTCTAATTATCTATAATAATAGATGTTATAGTTTCTTCCCTTGAACACTCATTCCTTGATTTATTTAGCCTACAGAAAAAAGTGTTTCACATGCGATCCAAATATTGTAACTCATGTTGTTAAATAGAAACAGAAATATTTTTGCTATAAATTTAATGTATCCCAAAAATAATTTGCAATCATTATTACAACTTCGTAATGAGCGAAAAGTGATTTTATTAATGTTATAATGATAATTAATCAATATATATTATGTAAACATATTAAAACTAAAGAACTGTATCTAATAACAAAGACAACTAAACATTTCTTATACATACCACAACTTAGGATGTGGATTATCTTGAATAAAGCTCTCAGCTTCTTTCAAGCCAACTTTATCAAGCAGCTGTCTCGTATCCCTCAACGATTTCACCTCTACACGTACTATGAAATCATCGTTAAACTTGTCAACTAAGTCGTCTAATAGTATAGACGTTATTTCTAAATCCTAAAAGACAACATTTCGATTTCCAAATTACAACTCAAGCAATTAATTAAATTATTCTTTTATGTACCAATAAATTCGAGTTACAAGTTTATGTGCTCTAACCCTCTCAACATATCTGCAGACTGTCTGGTAGTCATGTCTGGATTAAAAATTCATTGATAGTTTGAATTTTATTGATATATGCCAATAAGACTTCGGAAATAAACAGGGAAAATTCAACTTTTTGATGTCTTCGGGAATAAAGTGTATAGTTCTGCTAAATAATTATTGTTGTAAAATTATTTGGGTTATGAAGTAACACACAAATACTCTGTATGTTGAAATAATTTTTACCTGAAACCTACACAAGTAACCTTGTGCAGTTAAAGGCTCTTCTGGTTCAGTGCCACGTAATATGTAAAGTCGGGCTTTCTCTGCCACAGATATGAGTTGTGGATTATCCAATGCCCAAATAGCGCCCCACACATCTCTCTTCAATGGCTGACCTACACCAAGATTGCTTGCCATTTCAGTATCCAAAATGAAAAAAGCACCCGTTGAATCAATAACATAGAATTTGCTGTAATTATATATATAAATTGTCAATTTCAACTTCCAATTGTTTAAAGATTAGTTTATTCATTTTCAATTCAAAAAATGCAGACCTTGAATTAGAATTTAAAGCCATTTTATAGGGTTTAATCGGCATACTGTATGAAGATAATTTCTTCATGTTCAGCATAGAAAAAGAAATAATGGCTCCTGACTCCAATCCAACTAACAATATTGTATCTGAGCAGGTTATGCAACATATTGGATCCTGAACTGCATTCTTTTCGCCAACGTAAATTGAACCATCCGTGTAAAAAATTTGTTCTGGTGAAGCTACAATTGAAATTGTGATATTATTTTAAAATAAGTCGTTAGTTACAAGATTTAAATTATGCAACGTAAAATTTGCCAATATTAAAATTTTATATAGCCTATAAGTTAATGTATTAATTACGATTATACAAAAATTATTATAATAAAGGAAATATTAAATATTGCAATGAACATAAATCCGAAATGTTTATGAGATTTGCAATATATAAACTTATTTTCGTGTTATTAAATTCACAAATTTTTTGTGTGTATAGATAACATCTGTGTGAATTGATAATGCTCTGAGACTATTTTACTCCTATATATATTTGATTAATTTTTAGGTGTTATAAACTAAGCAGAAATTTTCAATTGACATTATTACCAGCTGATCCTTCATTCTAGTACTTTCGAGGATATTCTAGTATATTCTCAATCATTCTAATACGTTTACACATAATGCTTCTTGAACATACAAGAACATTCGCAATCTTGCCGGTCTAGTTGATTCTAGTACACTCGAGGATATTCTAGTACATTCTCACTCATTTTAGTACATTTAATGTGATCGGTGGTCGATAGTTGAAAATACCCAAGACTGACCATTTTCAACTCTCCAATCCCAGACTGATCATTTTCTCCCACACCACCATAGCCCCGGGACCACTATAGTGCGCAATGGAAAATAGCTAGAGGCTACTACCACATACAAATACCAGCTGTATGCGGTAGGTAGTTTTGGCTTCAGGGTAAATATACACAAGACACACGCGTCTAATTTTATACTTATATGTACATAAATTTCATTTCCCAATAATACAAATATCCTCATAACATACCACTTGATTCTAAATAACTTATTGTGCGTATGTTACAAAATCATATCACTCACTCTGTTAGTAGAATATTATCTGCATATCTAAGTGTATAATTACATGCATTCATTTTGGTACTACTTTTGACTCTATAACACATGCTGACTTTAGGTAATAATCACTACAGTTCAGCTGAATTGTAAAGTTAAAAAAATTAAAAAAAAAAAAAAATGTACATATATATATATATATATATATATATATATATATATACAGGTGTCAGTGACAGATTTCAACGTTTGAAAAATTGTAAAAAAAAAACTACACCTCTAATACAAAATAGGTTTATTTTAACTTTATAACAACAAATGCGGATTTAATTTTTTAAAAACCACGTTTTCCAAATGGCGGCCATCGAGTCTGACACACTCTTCGAGTCTAGCACGCATGTTTTCAAAAATGCGTTTGCAGAACGACTGGAGTATCCTACTGACTTCGGCTCGAATATTTTCTTTAAGTTGTGTCACAGTGCTCGGATTTGTTTTGTAAACAACGGATTTTAAGTATCCCCATAATTCTCTCCGAATTCACAGTTACAGTTTGGCCACGTTGATTTTCAAAGAAATAAGGCCCTATGATTGCAGGTTACCAGACTGTTACTTTAGGCTTATGTAAAGGCTCTTGATGCATTTGTCTTGGGTTGTGGACATCCCAGTAACGAAAGTTCTGCTTATTCACATATCCTCCAATGTAAAAGTGAGCTTCGTCACTAAAGAATATGTTGCCATCCGGGTAGCAGTACGAAATCTCAACAACATCACCTCCGCGTAAGTTTTTCTTAATTCAAAGTCAGAATCGTGTAAATCTTGAACAATTTGAATTTTATATGGATGGAACTTGAGCGTTTTTCGCATTATTACCTGTAAAGTTGATTTCGAATTCCCAATATCGATGAACGTTTACGCAGTGATAAAGGGGGTTTTCAACGACAGAAACCATAACACGCTCGACATTTTCATCCGTGGCTACCAATAGTCCTGGCCTGGGCTTATTTAATGTTGATCCTGTAGCTCTGAACCTTACTACCCATGACTGTATGGTTGATCGATGGTCCATCACGTAATCGATAAATACTGTAACGATTATTAAATCGACGGCGTGCTACAGACAGCGAAAATCCACTCGAAATGTACACCTCGACGGCAAAAGCGCGGTGCTCTCCACTCCACTGTTCCATGGCTACTAAAACATCCGCACTGCTTGCGCTTCTAACGACGCCGCCCGCGCCCCTCTTATGTGCTGCGTTCAGAAACTATATTTGTTCAAATTTTGAAATCTGACACTGGACAGCCTATATATATATATATAAATATATATATATATATATATATAAATATCTATATATATATATAAATATATATATATATATATATATATATATATATATAAATATATATATATATATAAATATATATATATATATATATATATATATATATATATATATATATATATATATATATATATATCAACACTCGGATTATGCCAACTTGACAAATTACTCAAAATAATTTATGGTATTGTTAAAAAAGTGAACTGGAATCATGTGCAAGAATACAATCTACCAGTCTATTATGTTAAATGAAACATAAGACACTGCTATAAAAAATATTCATAATTTTATTTTCTAATAGCATTTTTTTCCATATTTGTTTAGGTTAAGTATAAAACATATTACATATTTCTATAATCACAGTAGTTAAGTAGCTTAAGATAAATGAGAAGAGTGAATACAAGCATGCACACTTTTCTTTATAATTTAAAAACAATTTTTATTAGCAAA
This sequence comes from Druceiella hillmani, assembly GCA_039881145.1. Classification (NCBI taxonomy): domain Eukaryota; kingdom Metazoa; phylum Arthropoda; class Insecta; order Lepidoptera; family Hepialidae; genus Druceiella; species Druceiella hillmani. The sequence continues at coordinate 9,278,313 of JAYKKI010000008.1, forward strand.
ATGAAAGATCTTTTAGGAATATTCCTGAAAAAATTCTATTTTCACGTAAAATATTCTGTGATTAACGGTATATTTTCAAACAGTAAACTTTAAAAAAAAAAATATTTTATAAGATTTCTCCAACTAGTTTCTCTCAATCTAACTGATTTAAAAAGTATGGGTTAGATTGTTCTTTGAGCTGTAATGGAAGTTAATTTCTGCCTTGCCTTCAAAATAAACAACATTTTTAATAGCAGATTACGAAAACATGAAACAATGATATTATATAAGATTTTGACTGTTTACTTTATGTGAACCTCACTATGTTTTATCACAACCTAAAATTCTTGTTCAAATTTCTAATCTTTGGTTCGCAACACTTCTTTTTAAAATGTATAATAAAATCTTGAAAAATGTTTTAATTTTTGTTTAAGTTTGGTTTTCAAAATGCTTCCATTTTGCCAAATAACTTCTTAGATACGCACAGATCAAAAAAATGAATATGAAAATTATGTGCTTTCTATGTCAATGTCAATTGTTTAGTAGAAATATAAAGATGGGTAGATAAAACTAAAATAAAATATCACTTCGATCCATAAAATATTACTTCAATTACCTGGTCGCATAGGGGTTGCAAATTTCCATACTAAAAACGTATTCTTAGAGGCGGCAACAATAGTCCCTTTTGCATTCATTGCAACAAATAAAACTCCAATAGAAGTTACCTTACCTATAAAATACATCATTTACTATTATTCTGAAAATATTAAGGCATAATTACTAAAATAGAAAAAGTTGTCCTAACTTGAAACTCAGTAACCATTTTCTTCTTAACAATATGCAAAGACAATAAGATATCCTAGGTTTCTAATTAAGCAATAGATCATTAGAATAATCCCCAATTAGTTTAACAGTTGATAGATTATTTGCAGAACAAGTATTTCTAAATTTCAAAAGTTGTGAAATTAACATTGGTAAATTTTTGTTGTATGTTTTTGTCTACAAAAACTACCTATTCTGAAAGTCTCTTCTCTTCATAATAAGTGTAAAAGAATTAATAAAAGTTGATATACCATAAATTAAACAACACAAACACTCATATAGTCTAAATCCTGATAATAAAGTGATCTATGATCAATGAGTATGAGTTTTTGCGTAATATCAGCAAATTTTATTTTCTAGATAATGTCAATCTTTATTGACACTCCAATATACATATATAGTAATTCAAGCGCTATTATCTTTTATTACTGATTAGTAGTAAAGTACAAACTCACCGTCGCACTGAATACCCTGCTGATTGGAAACAACCAATGCATGCTGTGTTGCTATTACACAGTATTCATCGATGCCACATATGTCAACAACTCCTGAAATGTGGTTTACCCAGGTCTGAAAAAATATTAAAAACAAGCAATATGACAACTGAAGATGTATGGAAATAATGGATGCTGTTTTCTTTAAGTACTTACTTCAATTCGCTTTGAATAATAAAGTGTATATCTATGTCTGCAATATTTAAGTTTTTCCCAATGTCTTCAAAAATAGACAATGCAAATATATGGTATATACAGAGTCTGATCGCCAAAAAATGTTGTTATGTGAATTAAAACCATGTATATTGCTTACTATTTTTATTACTATCACCAATATGAGTTAAGCTCAGTACTTGAAATGAGTTCTATTTTATTTACGTGTTCGAGATAAAGCATCACCTTTCACTACTGAACTGGTATCAATAACATTTTTACGGGAATGTAAAAGGATTTGGATAATTCAGATTCTTTAGACATTCTTGCAAGTACTTTATGATCATTGAGTAGGGTACCATTGGATAAGTAGGTTTTAAAATTATAATGAGGTTCTATTTATTTTTCAATATATAATTTCAGAAAATGATAACTACAAAATGATAAAATAGAGAATGTGAAAAAAAAGAAGTATCTATTTTCTTTTCCAATTTTATTTGATACCCTTTCTGGAAATGTTTGAGATGTGTGCTATTTTTATAAAAGTCAAATTCATAGGGCTTGGCAGTTATGATTATGACACCCTCAAAATAACTATCATTAAATTTATATTTTAAGATTGTTATTTTGCAAAATGTTATTTTACTACCTGATGTGTGGATGTATCCCAAAATGTTACGGAATCCGGGCCAGAACAAAACACCAATGTACTTCCAAAGAATGCTCTCTTATGGTCAGGCTTAACATTTGCAAAGTAAATGAATGAATCCACAGCTATTGCTACTCTTAATGAGCGTCCTTCCCAAGAAATAGCTTTCATTGAGCCAGATGGTACTTTTAAAGTCCGCAGATGCTAAAACAATGATGTTGGTATTGATTGAGACATGCCTTTAGGTATAGCTATATTTAGATTAGCTTTTTGTATGATTAAAAATACTTTCCAAATTAAACTCTCGAGTCGAGTCTTTTCTGTGCACGACAATACTCATTATTGCTCATAAAATATTCATTGAAATACATAAGCTTTCACATCCTTGGAAAATGTTTACAAGCCAAATTAACAAATTTGTTTATTCCAAATAAAACACGCAGATATATCAATAGCAATAGATATAGAAAGAAACATACAATTATATGATAATAAAAGACACCAACAATCGGATTAACACTTTCAATATGTAATTAAATACAAAAATGGCTGTAACCATTTTTGTATTTATTTTTATTTTACAAAATGCTTCAAAGTATTCTCACAAATAGTTTAGGTTTTTTGATATATGATATGCGTAATTATAAAGTGTTTGTTTTAATGTTTGTCACATTTTTTCAGGTGTGTCCGAAAATACAATAAGCTGTAGCCTATTGTGTAATAATATAAGTGTAATAAATTAAATTGCATCACTTGAATATCAATATACTTTTATTTGTATATGAATTTTGAAGCGAATTAAGTAACTATGTCGAAAAAGGCAAAATAAAAATTTATCATTGTTTATAATAAACGGAGTAAAAATATATGTAAATATTTGATGTTTTAGACATTACATTGAATAAAAGCGAAACCAACCTCCCCATAAGGACTAAAAAACTGAAGTACATTTGCATCTTCTTTACCGATTCCAGCAATGGCAATAACATTTCCATTATGATTCCACTTGCAAGAAACTGCTTCAAGGCCTGTGTCTAACACTACAACATCTGTAAATTTTGAAAAATGGGATACAATAAAATTATTTTTTTTAAAGTATCTAAATTCAAAAACGGAATAAAATTTATGATCTCTGTTAAATAGTACTTATGGACTCTGTTTTCACTATTAGTTCATATCAATATTCTCCTTTTATCTTCGTGTGTACAATAAAATATTCATCCCTAAACATAATATTACAAAATTTCTATTTTAAAAAAGTATATTTTGTAATATTGATGATGTCAGGTGTCACCAATCACAGATAGGTAATCTGTATTCTAATGGTAGCAAATTATGCTGCAATCTACAAAAGTACGATCTTCATAAATGGATGCGTCATGATAGTTCCTTTAGTTAGTATATTAATATTTAGTGAAACGGTTTACTCTATTTAAATGACAAACGAAATTATTCTCTTAATTCATTAATAATGAATGAATACCATCATCATTATATCCTCTCATCAGTTGTATTCGTCCATTTCTATAGCACACAGCTAGCACAGGTCTATCGGCCGAAACCTGTCCAGCATACCAGTCCAGCCCGACCACATCCATGGGAAGTGAACCACACTGAACGTTGATAGGCATCTGCATAAAAGATAATTTTTCATATAATAGAGACATTTTGTTAATATCATAAAAAAAACAGGACATAAAATGAAAATCATCAATAACAAAAATAACCTTTATAATTAGAAAAAGTTAGAAAAGTGTATGTTAGAAAAATTAGAAAATTTATTTTCACACCATCTTTGAAAAATAGTAAAACTAAAAGATAAATAGTTACTAAAGGATTAACTAGACGGATTGATGATATAAGGATGTATAACAAACCTTTTTTAAATTGTGGAATTTTCACTGTCTGTAACTTATTAAGTCTCATCTCATCAAATAAAGTTGTCTTTATATCACCGTAACTCGTAGAGAACAAGTAATAAATTAATAAGTAGCCATTTATAATCGATAATTAAATAATTGGTACATGGTTATCTTATTAAACTGGGTATCATGTAACTGAAAAGTATAGAGGAATTTAAAAATGGTACCATTAATTATTTCAATTTTGAAAGTTAGCTGGTTTACTATAATTATTTGTATATTACTACATTTTTGTATAATGTCACATGAGACTCAATTAGCTATAACAGTAAAGCTGGCACTTCCCTTGGCATTGCGTATTGGCTATTTGCTATGTTTGTCAAACATTATTCAAATGCGGATTGTCATTTTTATCTATTTTGCTTAATTTGACAAATATTACGAATAATAAATATCCTAATCCATCACATGATGATCCCTGAATGCATATTAAAGGAAACAAAGATTTTGCAAAATAGGTCAACAAACCAACTTCACTTACTGCAGTAAACTGTAAGTACTCACAGTTTGGTTTTATGGATGGTAACATCCACCAACATTTTCCTTTCCATGGTTTCTTGATAATTTGCACTTCTTGAGGGACAAGAGGTAGTTACAAAAAACAGGCATTGACATTTATTTTTACAGAAAAATATTTGTCAAAATCTAGTTTGAAAGCAATTTTTTTCATTTTTGCCAAAATCGCCAATGCACAATGCCAAGAAAAGTGTTAGCCAATATATTGACTGATCTATATCTAATAGCCCTTTCAGTTGTATCAACCTGACCTGTTAAATTTGCGAGAACTAAACTGTTACGTTAATTTCAAATGTAAATTGTAGTTTAGCGATGGATAGATTTAGACTTTTAATTATCAAATTTACTTTATTTTTTTAAATTTAATTTTAATATGACTTGTTAATTTTAATATGCCCCCTTTCCATAGTTTCAATGTTTATACCATTAGACTATTATCTACTAATGCCCTACTGCAGCCCATAGCCATAACCTTTAATACTATGCTGTCTCCAACTAAGGACGTCACACTTGCTCCAGCTAAACGAACTTTGCTATTTTCTAGTTTCCCTACTGTCCTCACACATTTCATTACCTCATTCTTATAGCATTTATTTTGCTTTCATTCCTGTAGAATTTTCCTTACACATGCTTCTTCCTTCAAAATAATGGTGGTAATGAGCTAATTAATGAAAAATTTGTCTATGATGTGAATGCAAAAAAATAACAGGAAATGAATTCAATAATAAAAAAAACCTGTTAAAATGAGTTGAACTAGTACTAGGAGGATACAATGAAATAAAATTGCTTCTATTTTTTGTGCTTAAGTCATATCATATTTCTGTTACAATATAAAAATTCTTTCACCTTTCCTATAAATTATGAAAAAATGTTTAATTACCATTTTAATTTATCTATCTGTAATTTTAGGAAGTAGTAATGTTTTACGATCACTTCTTACTGTGAAGTAGGAAGTGATAGCAAAACATTACATTACACTCATAATTACACAGTACTTCAATTTACAAAGACTCTACTTTCAAGGAATTAATTTCAAAGAAAACCACCTATGAAAAAAATCCAAATCCATCCAAAAAAATGCAAAATATTAAACTAATAACAAAGCCTTAATAACCTTGAACCCTTTATATGTCAACTAAGAAAGCATATAAGAACAGTGTGGTACATCAATAGTACCTATTTACTTCCAGGATATTAAATAAAGGTGTAAGTAGAAACATAAGCATAGTTAATTTGGTATAAAAACAGTTTCAATATTGGATCATTATATTATAACATTATTGCAGTATAAGGATAATATAAGATTAAATTTCTGTTAGGAGGTTCAGACCTTGTGATGTCAAGAACTTTGGACAATCTACAATACAATATTTTCTGATAAACTTTATTAATTAATAGCTTTATTTGTGGCGTAAGCCTTATCATTTTATTATCATTATAGTATTTACTTTTAAATTGTTATATTTAAAATTTCCACTATTAGTCCGGTAATGAGAGTATTTTATGCAAGATTCCGAGTAAGATTTTTAAAATTTAAATAGTTTGTAATTTTCTAAATATAAATTTAAAGCATCCAAGGGGGAGGCTATGGTTTAGCTGCTATTTTGGAAAATGGTTTTATTAAATATCTTGGAAATAGCTGGTATTTTGACAAAAATAATAGACAATTTTTTAGAGTATAAAATCCTTTACAAGTTTTAGATCAAACATTTTTCTCTAAAATCAATAATTTCAAATTGACAGCACATTAAGATATTTTATTTATAATTTTTGTGAACTATCTTGTTAACAGTAATTTGTAAATTAGCATAAAATTCTCTGCAAACTTTTTATGAAACATTTTTCCATAAAAGTGATTGTTTATAATCTATAGCATGATACATACAGCAAGTGGAGCCAAACTGGCTTTTGAAAATTTTCATCCCTTTTTTTCAATTTGTGGTTCTAACAACTTAAACTATTTTTGTCTAATTCCAGCCTTTTCGGAGGTAATAAAAACAATTTTCTAAAATGACAATCGAAACATAGCCTTTCTCTAACTCCCCCTCTGCCACATTAATTTCAATTTATGCTCTGGGTCCCCCCAAAAGCTGTTTCCAATACAAAATCTTATTCAAAATACATTTCTTCATGGACACATAAACTACACTATGAATCAAGTAGTCATACATCCTAAATTATACGCTTGTATTATTTATACATATACACGTATATATATACACACACAGGTGTCCTGTAAGGAGTGGACCAACGAAATGTCAAAATTATATATATATATATATATATATATATATATATATATATATATATATATATATACATATATATTGAAATCATTGATTAAAATATATACATGAGTATTTTATTATACACAATATCGCAAAAATACTTACTGCAAAATTTCCCTGGTTATCATACAAATTGAGTTCACCTGTACTGAGTGCAAATAGTAATAACATGTTATCTGGCGACCATTGTACAGAACTTAAGCCAATACCTTTTATGTCTTTACCCCAGACCCTCGAACCATCTACAGAACCTACTATTACTGCACCTAAAATGAAACGTTTGTATATATTTTTTTATAAATTAAGTTTGATTATTTCATTAATACGTTTAGAAAAATGAAATCAGATCATACACATAATTTTGTAGTTTTTTTTTAAATAAATATTTATTATTTCATTAATACGTTTAGAAACATGAAATCAGATCGTACAGATAATTCGTACACTTTATAAACAAAATTGTGATATTTTTTAAACTTTGGTACCACTTTATTCACCAGATAACGCTCAATTCGTCTATTATTTCGTGTGAAGTTTTAAGGTATATATAAACTTGTTCATCTACTCATACAATAAGCAACTTTTCAGAAAACATTTCTCAGCATTGGAATATTAAGTTGGAGTATTATTCGCATGGAATTATTCACCAGTCATGACAAATATTCATGACAATATAAATGGTCATAGCAATATAAATCATTTTTACACATCTGGTTCTTACTAACAAACTCTAATATTCATGACAATATAAATGGTTCTAATATTCATGACAATATAAATGATCATGACGATATAAATCATTTTTACACATCCTACTCTTACCATCTTCATAAGCAATACAAATTTTTTGACCATCCGAACTCCATGCCATTCCACGTACAGTTGATTTATTTCTGTTGTTTATCATTTCTTCGTACCATGAACCCTAGAAAACAATAAAGTTTCCATACATTTATTAATTATTTAAAATAATTATATGACAAATAACTATTTACTAGAGCTTTGAAAAATGTCATTATTATATAGAATATGGAATGGCATATTTGTTTTGAATTGTCTAGAAAGATGCTCCTTAAGTAAGCATTAAATGAATAATAAAATATATGAAGTATTTAAAAACTTATAGCATTAGAAATGATGTCAAATACAGCTTTTATTATGAGTCTTATAATCTGGTTATGTCGACATTACCTTAATGCATATAATTATAAATCTATATATAAATAAAATGTACTATGAATAGATAACTGTGGGGACTTTATTATCTGTTTAGGCTTATTTAAATTAAAATACTTTTCTTTATATATTTTAAATATTCAAGTATCAATGTATGGTATTTTCCTATGACTCATGATTACACAAGCCGCTCCATATAACGGCATTGGCACATAGCAAACAAGTAATGTGACAATGGCAATTTCACATACAACACGATTGTGACAGCATGCCACACTTTCCCATCACTTTATTCACTTGCTGTTTGGCCTTTGCCAAGAGTATTACAAAGAGCAGCACGTCAAATCACAGGCCGTGGGAAGTCACCATAAGATCATTTACATATTTGTCTTCTAGAACCATTTTTCTCAGAAACCATTTGACATAAAAACTTAGAACTTGATATAATACCAAAGCACATTAAAGCAGACAAACTTCAACAGCTAATACTCAAAAATATATATGGAATATTTAGAGAGGTAAATTAAGTACTTATTTTAAATTTACTAAATTTTTAATTACCCATATATTGTATAGTTACGTTTAAAAAGGCTATTTATAACAATACGAAAAATATTTTTTTGTAATATAATTAAAATTTAGGATTTTTGAAAGGAAAATAGAAGCATGTGAAAAGCTGACTTATGAAGAAAAAGAAAAGGATATTAAGATGGTTTGGCCATGTCGAAATTATTAATGATGAAAAACTGACAAAGAATGTTTCGACATCCTTGGTGACCCATTCGTACGAAAACGCAAAATATTCCCAATAAAATAGGATTTGTGTTGGACACTGCAACTATACATGTGTGTGCTCCTATAGTACTTCTATGTCTGGGAAGTTTCTTGCATAATCGTACATATTCGTACCACTCAATTTCGTGCGAAAACATATCTAAAGTGCGCTCGGTCTGACACTGAATGCTCTTAGAAAACTAGCCATTTGTAATAATGGTAGTAAAATAATAAATTGGCATTTCGAAAATCAAACTGTTGTTATTTGGCTTGAATTTGTCATTGGTTGTTACAAATTGGCAGCATTTGAAAATTGTATGTGTACTGTGCGGTTCATGGTAGACTGACAAGGGAATGACTTTGCTTAGAGTAAACCAGCAGATTCGGGCAAGTACAAACAATTCTACATGAACATTTAGGAGTCAGAAAGCTTTGTATTAGGTGGATACCCCATGATTAGATTGATGCACCAAAACACCATCATATGGATTGGCGTCGCAAAATGTTAGGAAACTTCAATGTTGATCACACGAATGCTGTATTTGACATCGTCCCGGGTAACGAAAGCTGGATTTACTGTTACCAACTCGAAAATATGAGGTAGTCTGCACAGTGAGTATTTCCTTCTGAAGAGTAGCCTACAAAGGTGAAGAAAGAATGGAGTGGTGGAAAAAAGATGGTCGCCTCATTCTTCAGATGGATGAATAATTTTGCAACGGTTTTCCCGAAAATAAAAGAACATTTACTGCACTGTTTTTTGGAATTTGACTGTTTTATTTGGAAAAAGTTGGGGAGCAACGCCCTCACAGTAGAACTGTTTATCACGATAATGCCTCTACACACTTAGCCAAGCGAACAACCAAATATTTAATCATATTGGGTCAGCATTATTAGTCATCCACCATACAGACCCAACCATTTGATTGCTATTATTTCCTAGAATAAAAGATAAATTGGGAGAAATACGATTCATTGATGCTGAAGAAGCCGTGGCTGCCATTGAAAAAGTCATCGAAGAGACATCCAAGGAAGAGTCTCGCAACTGCTTCTGTCACTGATTACATTGAATGAAACGATGCATAGAGCATAATAGAGTAACTATTTTGGAAAATAATAATTAAATTACAAACTTGCCAGTTGATTCCATTTTTTAATATTCTAAAAACTTTCAGTGTTACCCTTGTACAATCATTTGTATGAAATAATTAAAAACTATTTTTTAAACAATAAATTACGGTCATTTTTAGATATTCCCAAAAATTGGACATGACAGAATTTTAAAATAATAAAAGCATTAAAAATACACCTTATATAACATCCAGACTATAATTACACCATGTTGATCACTGGTTGTCAATTTTTGATGTACTTCATTCCAAGTAGCCACTTGAAGTTGTCCAGAATGCCCTTCTAAGCTTAAATTCATAGATAAGTTACCACCACCACCTTCAAATAGTAAAAAATAGTATCAAACACTTAACCAAAATACCACACAGAATAATAAATTTGGAACTTCACAGCCTTAATAACCTCATCTAAAACTGGTTTCAAATAAAGCATTTTAAAAAATTAGCATGTTTAGTGCCATTTAGATGGAGAGTCGACTACATTCTGTTGTGCAGTTGAAGATGTGTATTTTTTGTTTTGTTTAGTGTGATATTGATCACTGGGCTTTCAATCATTATTAACGTGTTTTGAAGATTATAAAAATTTTTTTCATTTGTCATCAAAATATTTACTCCTAAGACTGAAGGTAGTGTTTAGAAATTCATAACAGTATTCAAAATTATTCCAATGTTTACGAGAGGGGACCCAAAAGTAACTGAACTGAGTGCGCTGTAATTCGTAGACGTAGTACAGTCGTTTCCCACTAGATAGGGTTAGTAAAGATCCTCACGAAACAATTACCTAAACGGCGTCAGTTTGTAGGTTAACGTTTGATTGCTGTGTTTAAAAGAAGAGTGTGTTTTAAATTTTGTTTCCTGTTTGAAAAATCGGCAACAGAAGATTATCAAATGCTTCAACAGGCTTTCAAGGAGGATGCTTTAAGTCGCCACAGTTTTTGAGTGGTTTGTGCGCTTTAAACATGGTGAGATGAGTGTTGAAGACCATGCTCGTTCTGGGTGCCCTTCAACATCTCGAAACGATGAAAACGTTGAAAAAATTCGTCAAAAAACCAACAAGGATCGTCGCTTAACAATCAACGTAATTTCAAAAGAAACAGGTGTGAGTTGGAGTTTGTGCTAACGAATTTTGACTGAGGATTTGCAAATGAAAAATTATATTTGTTCCTCGCCTTCTCAAACAGGATCAAAAAATAATTGATCGAATTTGAACTTGAAAAGTGAGATTGAAAGTGATCCAAACTTTTTGACCAAAGTCATCACAGGTGATGAGAGTTGGTGTTACGGGTATGACCCAGAAAACAAGCAAGTGTCAAGCTAGTGGAAGACTCCCAACTCCAAAAAAAGCAAGACAACTGAGGTTGAATGTGAAGATAATGATCATTGTCTTTTTTGATGTTGTAGAATTGTGCAGCAGGAATTTGTTCCCTTTGGCCAGACTAATAACCAGCACTTTTATTTGGAAGTTTTAAGACGTCTGCGAGAGGATGTGCGGAGGAAACGCCTGGAACTTTGGCGACCAGGTGACTGATTCCTCCATCACGACAACGCACTCGCACACACAGCCTTAAGAGTGAACCGCTATCTGTCGTTCCCTCCCGACCGTATTTGCCAGACCTAGCTCTGTGAGACTTTTCCCTGTTCCCGAGAATGAAGAAAAATCTAAAAGGGGAGCGTTCTGATGATGTGGAGGCGGTAAAAACAGCTTCACAAAGGATATTGGACGATAACAAAGTTGAAGTTCGAGAGGTGTTTCAAACAGTGGGGAAAAAAAGACATGACAAGTGCATCGCATCTAATGGAGAGTACTTTAAAGGTGACAGAAGGAATTTTATGAATAAGGTTATAAATCAATTTTTTATATATCAGGTTGTTTTTTATTCCCTCTTGTATATATTGAATGTTTAAGTTGCCTATATTTCTTGAATTACATAACTAATAAAATATCTCAAAATGCTATTTTTACATACCAGATTCCAATTTTAGAACTTTCAACATCCCTTCATCACCACCTACTGCTATGTAGCCTGATGTTTGATTCCATGCTATGCAACTGACTCCAGTATTTTTGGGAATTGCAATCTAATTATTAAAAATGATATCATTAGATTTACAATTTTAAAAATGAAATATATTTTCAATTGTCTTGTCAAGAATAATATCACTTCCCATCTTCACATGCTTTTAGTTAATTTATTTACGTATATTGTGGTATGCAAAACATATACTGCTTATAAGTAAAATTTACAGTTTCTTAAGTATTCCACAGCTTCGATTGTTAATTTTGAAATTTTTGTAAATTCTCGTTTTTTTGTTGAAGAGCACTCTAGAATCTCATATATAGTCTCAGTTTCATTTCAACACCTTTTCTTCTGTAAGTGAGCGCAGTGGCCAATTCCCGGTTCTTAAAAGATTGAGTGTACACCAGACAGCCCGACACAACAGGGCTCCTCAAACCCAGGAAGAAGGGCACTCGAGTTCAACTCAAACAGGCTGGGTGGTTTGCCATGGGATGACCATTCCTCAGACCAGGTTACATTCAAGTTTCATTCCAAGTATGATCCTGATCAATGGGTAGCTTAGATCATTGGTGGATGTTTCCTCTTTTTCTATGGAGAAGTTGAAGTTGACAGAGGTGGACAAATGTTGCTGAGTGCTAGTTACATGGGATCATATCAAAGTGGCATGGCGCATTATGGTTCAAATATATCAATGGCAGTGGTGTGGGCACTGTTTATCCAGGCTGTCCTCAGACTTCCAACACAAATTGTGCCTGTCAGTTTTTGCTGATCTTGAAACTTAGTTTGACTGCAACATTATTCAGGCAAGTTCTGTAGGTGAGGCTATGATCCAGAATAATTCTCAAGTATTTACGATTTTAATTATGGTTCAGAGCAGCATCTCTAAAGATGACGTTAAGTTTACTGTTTATCATCCGGTTGGTGAAGTGAAAGTAATATACCTCAATTGCACAGGCACCGTGAGACAAAATAGTCTGATTATAGCTAAATCTTATTGCAGGATTTCTTCTGTAGAATTGATAAACTGGTGTTTTAAAACCAGTACCAGGATATCTGTATAGCTGAATTTCCTTGACATAGTTTATAATTTATTATAGACGTACATATTTTATAGCAACCGGGTTAGTACTGAGCTCTGAAGTAGGCCTTAATTGACTGACCTGTCATAATGTCTCATATATAAATAGAGGATAATACCTGGAAAGGCCTATTAGTAAGGGTGTCTTTAAGGAATATCTGGAATAGCCTATTAGTAAGGGCATCTTCAATAATCCTACAGGGGATCACCTTTCACAGTTGCAGAAGTAGCTCTTTGCACCACACAGTGTGTAAGTAGCAGTTAGGTCCATAAAGGTTGTTGAAGACTTCAGGTTTTTATCAATGCTTTTTTATATGCATCGTCAACACAAGAACTGTGTTGTTACAGCTATAGACTGGCTGAAATCCCATTTGTTCTGGGGTATACGCTTTTCCACAAGTGGTGCAATGCGGCTATATATTATTTGCTCATATTATATGCTCTATTTATTCAATCAAGTGGCTTTTTATGGGTTTAGAAATGATGTTTATTTTAGCTCGTTTTAGGGCGCTAAGATTTTTCTATTGTTGATTTTATTTCAAAAGATTTTTGAAAGCCCCCTCCTGTACTCAGGTGCCGCAATGCTTTATAAACTTCAGAAAGCTAATACAGCACTTTTTATATTGATACATGAAAGATAAAACTTATACATTTCAGAAATAATAAATAACATGATTGAGTAGTTAAGATTGGGAAAGTCGAAAATTATAGTATAATCCTGTTGTATTTGGTTAAATTTATATATCTTGAAAAATTTTAATTAAAACAGTTTTAATCTTTATATTTCAACTTGCTTTTGTTCTCATCTATACCCGTGTGGATTTACCAATAAAGCAGCAGAATTTACTTACACATTTTATATCCTAAGCAACAGATTATATAAGTAGGTTGCGTCATCTATTGAGATGTTGTGGTGCAAAATTTTTATTATTGAATAAATATGTCACGTTTCATCTTATTCCTATTTCTTGAATTAAATAGTACTCTGTATGTTAATTTGAATCATAAACTTTGTAAATACCCAGTTTCATGAAAATCATTTTAGTTGTGATTTAGTAAAAGAATATCCAAATTTTCACATGTATAACATTAGTGGGAATAGTTCCAGACATCTAGTTTGTTTAGATAATAATCAAAATTCATAGCATACTATAAATAATTTAATTTTTAAGGGCTTACAAAGATACTTTGATTTTACCTAAAATGCATTTATCAATTATAGGAATTAACAACAAATTTACAAATTGAAATGCTTTATGATTGTTCTATATAGTTTTTGTATGTTTTAGTCAAGGAAGGGTTAATTACAAAAACAAAAAAAATGACATCATAATAAACAAGATTAAAGACAAAGTAGTACCAGGCAGCTATAAAATTGAATATGAGGACAATACATGTCACTGATGTAAATTTCAATTGACATAAGGAACAAGCCATACTTTTCAGAAGCAAAAACTGTTTTTATTTTTGGACAATCAATCATTTGAAAACTTTTGGAAACTGCGTCTTTAAAAATTATGTTAAAATATACTACAAATAATTCTTAATCCACCAATGAAATTTGTTTTGAATTACCGTTGATGATATATCTAGGTCAAATAAAATCATTCATTGATTAAAAGAGAGAAAAAACCCTTAATATGAAAAAAGGGAAAACATGGCAGTGTACTTTAAAAATGATTATTTTGCAAAAATATTACATCTTGGCATTGGAAACAGCTAATTAATTTAAGTTATGCTGAATTAAAAAATAGTGTGAAAAGAAACTCACGCCCTATAGTCGTAGGCTAATGTGTTACCCTGATGAGTTGTTACGTTCTTTGTTTATTAAAGAATAAAAATATGCAAACAAACTCTTTATGGAGAAGTATACTGAATATAAAAAGACCAGTGTACAATGACACAAGTGAAAAGTACTAAAATGGTATTGAATAGGACAGGTAAACACTTGTGTTTGCCAGTTTGCTGTATTGAACAGGAATAATTTCTTTTTCTTTAGTTGGTCCCTCACTGCTGAGCACCTTTTTTTATAATGTTCTGCCACAGGTCTCTACCCTCGGCACTATGTAGAACATCATGTAGCAGAATGCTAAGCATTGCTAATGTCAAGTCCATGAGATGCTAACCATCTTCTTCCAGCAAAACATTACAAGAGTATCGATTCTTTTGTAATCGGCAACTTTCTCAGCAACATACGATTGAAATAAGAACAGGGTTTTTGCTAAAAGTAACTTAGCACGTTGGGAATGTTTCTGTCCTTTCATATTTTATTTGAACGAGTAATTTTTGACATTTTCATCACAATGTCTATTTGAAAGGTTTAGATATGGTCTTGTACTTTCACTGTTCCAAACCCTCTTTATAAAAAAGAGTGCAACAGGGCAATC
Source organism: Druceiella hillmani (assembly GCA_039881145.1). Lineage (NCBI taxonomy): Eukaryota > Metazoa > Arthropoda > Insecta > Lepidoptera > Hepialidae > Druceiella > Druceiella hillmani. The sequence goes on from JAYKKI010000008.1 coordinate 9,293,696, forward strand.
ACATGTTTAGGTACACCTAGTTCCTAGATTCTCCATAATTTGTCCTATTTACACAGTTGAAGCCTTACTATAATTCAGAAAACACATAAATATACATATAAAAGTCAAATACCACTCACGGACTATCATGAAATCTTCACAACTAAAGCCTACAACTTGTAATTTAGTATATATTTTTCTCTTGGCTTCTAGGTGCACGCTCTAGGGTTTTTCAAACTTCAACAGCCAAAGATGTGAAAATGAGACTTGAAGATTCTATAGGATTTTTAAAATAACCAGTTTTCATGTCTCTAACATGAAAATTAGTAGACTAAAAGGCTATTAATAGATTATTGTATAAAAAAGCGTAAAGAAAAAACAAAATGCTATCTCTATTTTTACCCCGACAAAGTGAGTGGTAAGAGGGACGAGTAGTAAGGGTTTTACATGTAGTGACGATAATAGTTCGAAATTGATAAATTTGGCATGCGTTTCGGCAATAAATTATGATAATATTACAAAGATGGGAAGTAAGAAAACTCTTAATCTTGTCATAAATATGAATTAGGAAATCAATGACAGCCGATAAGTTGGTTTTTAACTTAATCTATAACACGTATTTATTTTTTTTTAATCATAGTTAGGTAAACTAACTGATATTATACTTTCCTTGTTCCGTTTATGCTTAACTATGTATACATATTTATTTAAAATTATAATTTCCTAATTTGCGCAGTGTATTAAAGTATGTAGAATCTATCTTAAAAAAGGCGCCACATTACCATAGCAACGAACTAAAAACATTGTAAACTTGGAATTATTATTTTAAACTAACCTTCTTACTCATGTAAATAAACATATTGTCAAAGATATAATATCACTTTCTGATAAAGTATCAATTTTATCAATTATGTAGTTTATTGGTTGATTCAATTTGTTTCGATGATTTGTTTATGTTTTTATAGGCTTTGCGGCAACTGTGTTAGATATTTACATTCTTCTGATGTTGGTATTAAGAATACGTTCCACTAGGTGATTGCAACGCTCACAGTAGCGTTTCACTTGGCAACCGCGATTGTTGCGGTTGTGATCAAAACGTCATTGATAACATTGTTTACAACCGCTTCGAGTCCCACCGACCTGCGAGTCGATGTGGATCGTTACGGTCATTTATTTATCAATTTGACTTTGACACATTGATATATGAAGTTTACATAAATAAATTATGTCATGTTTGAATTTTAAATGTGGTGACGGAGAAAATTGCCTTATGCAGCTCTGAGAAGTATATAACAGCAATAACATTGCATCACAAGACGTAAAATGTGCGAACGATCATCAAATTTTCATAGAAATTAAATTGCCCTTTTAGAATTACTGTATGTGGAAATTATTGTTTGATGGTTGTCTTTATTTTTTATCAAATACCTGCCATTTCCTCATAGTTACGAATAGGCATTGTTCATACCTGTTCCACTTGGACTGACAGTTACAACGCTAGCAAGCACCTGACAAGCTAGTGAAAAGTATATGATCGCGGTCACGGGTGACACGAGCGTTGCGAGCCGCTAGTGGAACGTACTCTAAATATACATCTTTCGCATAAACAATAAAACTAGCAGAAATAGTATATACATTGTTTTGAAATACTTTGAAAGTTATATAATAATTACTTTTATGCAACTAAGAGTACCCGTGGATAAATTTAAGTCAAAAAATGCTATTAATTTGATATAGCATGACTTTTTAAATGTATTTTTCCGTCTATTTTCCTATTTCAATAGGTTCTATGACAGTTGCCTAAAAAAAAATAAAATTTTACTGTCAGTCGATTCTGCTGTCAGGTATCGATTATTTGTTATAGGTAAATTATTTAAAAATGTATTTGTTTACCTCTAAAACACAGTATCTGAGATACTGTTGATCTTTCACCATTTAAGGGAAATATAAATCTGCAACCGTGTTGCTATCATTTCGTTGTATCTTTTTGTCATGCCACGGAGGACTCGCGAAAATGTTGGGGCGTAAGCAAAGTCTTAAGGGCGAGCCAGTTTTGGCGGATTACGGTCCCGAAGAGTCCTTAAATGAAAGTGCTGACATAGAATGGGTAAACAAGGTATGCCTTAGGTTTTTGTTCATTAAATATGTTTATCGTTCAAATATTTTCAATCATATGTGATTTTATTCGCAATGCGTCGTATGAAATATGTTTCAGTTGTTTCCACGGTTAAATTAAAGATTTCAAATAAATGATCAGGAAACCAATGTTTAACACTTTCGTAAAGATTTCACTTTTTTTTAGTTATTAAATGAAAGAATATACGTCAAAAATGATGTACCTATTTGACCAAAATCATTTCGAATAACGAATCTGATTATAAATCAGAAAAGTTTATTTATTTGTTTGTTCTCGCTAATCTCTGGAAACATATGTCCTATTTCTAAATTGTTCTGGGTTAGAAAATCCATACTTTAGGAAGATCATAGGCTGTATGTAATTATGCTAAATTTATAGGGGTTTTACATTGCTTAAACGGTGCAAGGTATGGACCCCGGCTCACTAATTACCTAACCATCCTGAGTGTTCTTGTGTATATATCCTCAACTCAGATTACCAATGTCATTTCGTTAATGGAACGGAAGCATTTGAAGACCGGGTGGATGGGAGGGCAGAGGAGATTGAGATAAATCTACATGGGTGAAAATGTAGGGTACACTCCAATTGCATTATAAAAATAATCCCCATGCGAAATGTGTTTTTTTCAAGAAGGAACTGTTATAATTTTTTCTACTTGATTACCATTCTTAGTAACACTAAAAATGTAATATGCAAATACAAACACGAATTAGTATAAAAAAACATAGCAAAGATAAAGTAAAATTATAGATTTAAAAAAAAAATGTAGAACCAATTGACGACCCTTTCTACATGGTAAGAATATTTCTGAAATCAATTTTTTTTATTGAAATAATCGCTACCACAAATTTTTTTTATTAAATACTTTGTTTTTATGTAGGTTGATTTATTTAAGTGAAGAATAAAGCAAAATTATCGTTGATGCTGAACTGCGGATGTACCAGGGCCAGTATTTCTTGGGTCATAATTTATAACAACGACATATACATATAAGTTTCACAGACTTTTCCAAGTATATATGGATTTACTTGTTATATTTTCAGCTATGGGTGAGACGTATTATGAGATTTTGCGCCCTGGTCAGCTTGATGTCCGTATCAATGAATACTCCAAAAACATTTGAACGGCATCCTCCTTTCCAATACTTTACCTTCTGCTGCGATTTTGTTGTAACATTTCTATTTACCGCTGAAATGATTGCTAAGATGCATATAAGAGGAATCCTTAAAGTGAATTGTTTTGTAAGTATGTTCTAAAATTTTGTAAGTATGATAAAAATAGATTTTTTATTTATTATTTTACTTCAAAATTATTCTTTGAAACTAAAATTTTTAAAGTTTGTAATTTAAACTTTAAAGTGAGAACTTAGACTAAAAAGTAACTTAGTAAAGTGATCTTAGAAAAACGTTGACATATTTAGTATAACTATTTATATCTAGATAAAAATTTAAAACGTAAAGATTCTGAAAATCATGTTGCTTCACTATGAGAACATTTCTATTTTAATTTTTTATTTAATATTAAGTCTGATCTGATTCCCATCTCACAGTGACTGTACAAAACTTTCATGAACTTTCAGTTACAGCACTGTCATTTGATACTATACCAAAAAAAGTTTATAAGTTTTCTTTCAATACAATAATGGAAAACGGTGAATAATTCATTTCGCTTGCTCTGTGTAACTATACAATAATTACAGTTGAATATTACTTAACAACAAATTTACATCGAATTATACGGTTATTCTTGTTTGTGTAAGTACTTGTAATTTTTATATCTATTTGAGAATTAAATTGTGTCACATTTATAGCATGGTCTCCCTTAAATAATTTCTTCTCATCATCAGTCATATTTTTTCATTATTTATTGGTTTAGAGTCATGTTTTATAATTCTATCTATTTTACAAGAACAAAATATTTCGACATTGATATATACGTAGCAAAAAATTCTTGTGATGCGGTATTGTGAACTTTTTTTAGCGACATCCATATTAAGTGCACATTCTCCATGAATTCATCACTCTCGACTGGTCATTTCATATTTATTCAAAATACCTGTATAGTTTTAACCATTAATTTGGTGAATACATTGTATTAAAAATCTTTTGGAAAATTAATTATTAATTTTTTGACTCTTGAAAGATTTTTTAGTTACAGTATTTCCACATACTTTATCCTAAGTTTAATATATTTATTTTTCCCTTGCTTTTATTATAGCGCAACCCTTTTTAACTTTTTGCTTTTGAAATTCTGTTACATACTGTAGTTTATGCATTATTTTATATCCTTTAATCACAATATAATAATATGTTGTGGTTTATAATTTATTTTATTATTTTAAATTCATGTAAAGCTTTAGCTTATTTTTTTGCATTTTATTTTTATAACAATTTATTAAAATATATTTCTGTTTTTCTTGGTAGATACTCGCCGTATACAACAAAATACTTTAAGTTTTCTTAGTATAACTTATATCCCTTGTAAAAATGAGATTTTACTGTATTTTTGCTTTTCTCTTAGAGATGATACGAGTATCAGGTACTCCAAACAATTATTACCAATTGTCGTTGGGCATAATTCCCCGAATAATGACCATCAGGCAACTGTGAATGGCAAACGACCAGTCTTATAAATATATCAGTCATCTAGTTAGCCAGTCAGCATATTTTGAACCATGAACTTCACTTTGTGTTTGTAAATTGTTAACTAGGATGTTGTTATCATATCTAGATTGCTATTAACTAAATAACTTACTTCTCTCTTGCCTTTTGTGTTGATGGATATCATAAAAATATATAAAATTGTATGTTTACAGTATGCTATAATTTCATACGACCGTAATAAAACTAATAATGGAATGAATATGTTTATTACTTAATATGCTCAATATTCAGTAGTAAAAACTATATTACTTGTGAAGTTTATTGTACTACCAGAAAATTATATTGTGGTTTTGTTTGAAGTTCTACACATTTCCATCCAATATATGAAAAGCTTGCGGATCACACTTTTTAAAAGTTTTAGGGCATGTTATATCTCAATGCACACAGATTCCTCAACTTTGTCACTCTGAAATTGGTTTTGCACAAAAGCTACCACAAAAGTCAGAAGTCATGGAACTGATCTTTATGGAACCCAAAGTTCTCTGTGATAATGGATGATATTTCCGTGACTGACACAAGCTGCAAACGAGTTCAGAAACTAGTTCTTGGATGCTTATTGGGAAACTGATTCTTTATAGCTTCACACTCTCCCTTGAATTCGTAAATGTGGGTAATGACAAAACCATTTCCTCAAATTCTGCACTAACTCTTATAATTTTAGTAGATTTGATGCCGACAATGTTGAAAGACTTCATGATAATAATCGCTCATGGTATCTCTTACACTAACGTGTTCCTGGCTAGAGGATACTATCTCTATTTTCAATGCTCCTCAGCCCCATCTATTTCATGCATATGTCTGAGTCATGATAAAATCCAATTTATATTTAACCGCACTGTTTATTATTTCATTTAATAATGTAATAATATGTGGCTTACGAAATAATCTTTAATTTTATTTTGAAGAATAATATTGTAACATACTTAGTGTTTCATTATTTACTTAAACGACTTTGTATCAAAATATAGCCTCGGTTTAAGGAAAAGCCCACAAATGTCTTTCGATCTATTAGCCCATACAAAATTTTTCTTTCACTCAAATATTCATTATTTTTTGTTTAGTGTTTAGAGTTTGAGTTGTGAACACTTCCATTGGGCATTATATTTTTTAATACTCGGGGGAGTTACATTTTCGAAACAATAATAACCTATTATATTTTTTTAACTGTACCTAAGTTTCAACTATCGTGGAAATGAGAGGATAATGGAGTAAAGTTAGATTTCCACTTTGGAAAAATAAGGGGTGGCAGTAACTTTTTACTGTACACTTGGCAGGTGGTTAGAAACAACATATAAAAGTTACCAACCGTAGTGTGTATGCTCGATTATTTATTTAACAAATTAGTTGTAAAATATTATTTTTCATGGAATACCTTATAAAATTAATATTTTTTTGAAAAACTAATTGTGCCATTCGAAAGAGTGAACAATTTTACATTAAAAATATATATGAAGTATTTTTAAAATAAAAACTGTGAGTTGCTGAATTTTTTTTCTAACACTCGAAAATGTGAAGCAGCGGCACTCAAGTTCAACGCTTTGGAAGTGTACAGCCATATAAGCATGCTTCACTAATTCTGCTTTAACCATGGATGTAACTGATCAAATTGAGCAAACAAAATCTTAAAAGAATCTTGGAACTTAATGAGCTATCATTTTTTTAAACATAAAAAATATGTATAAGAACAGTATGTATATGAAGTTGTATTATACTTGAATTTTTTACACAATTTCATTGATTTTGATTCTGACATTATAAGATCTGCTATTTTTAAAATTTTTAAGATAAACATCTAAAACTTTCACATTTTACTCTTAAAATGACATTTAAAAAGGGGTATGATATGAAAAAAAAAATTAAATTTTAGTTCAAAAAGTACAAGGCTCGAAATATAGAATAATTTAAAAAAAAACGTTGTGGTTATTATAAAATAAAGTCACAATTAAATGAAACTACGTGATGTAGTATTATTTCTACTGTCTTTAATTTCTTTACCACAACCTAGGTTTCGTTGTATTACAACATCTTCAGGTGGGATATTAGCAAAGATTAACTCTTAGGAACATCCAACAGCATTTATATGTTTCAAACACAATAGCGGAAGTCGGGTTTGTGCGGGTTTTTCTACTGCTTATGTTAGTGAGTTTATTGCAGGGGCGCGTTGTAGGTTTTATTATATTTCCGAGAGTTATACAATCGTATAAACTGTCGAAAATATAATAAAACCTACACATTGAATTTTAATATACCTAACATATAAATGACAGAAAATGTAATTAATCCAAAAATTTCTTAATTTTTGAATTAATTACGTTAACCCCCATACATAAACATTAATACTATGTTGGCTAAGTTAATAAAATGCAAAGCTTTTATAGCCATCAAATAAAGTATTGTAATTCAAAAATGTTACTACATTGCCTGTTAATTTAATTGTTAACTTTGTATTGGTGGAAACTCTTTATAGTGACGGAATTTTCTCTTTGTTTCTCTAATTTGGTCTTATTGTAAATTTTAAGGAAGCTTAAAATTAATTTTGTGTTTTGGTCAAGAAATTGTGTCCTAAAATAAGTGTCAATAAATTGACTCGTTTAAAAGTTGTGCGAAAAATTAATTTTATGTACTTTAATATTTAAATAAAACTAGAAACTTCGTAGTGAAAAAAGAGCAGATATTAAAGATTAATTTTTTTAATTTCCAGGGAGATGTGGCTTACCTTAAAGATCACTGGTGCCAATTTGATGCTTCCATGGTTTTTTTTCTCTGGGTATCGGTGTTATTGCAGCTATTTGAATTACCCGGCGTTGTCCCAAGATTTAGTTATTTAAGTATATTGAGAGCGCCAAGACCCTTAATAATGATAAGATTCTTAAGAGTATTTCTCAAATTTTCAATGCCAAAGTCAAGAATCAATCAAATATTTAAGTAAGTTAAATGAATATGAAATTTAACATTATATATTTAATTTTTTATAATAGCAAACATGCTATAAGTGAAAAGGTAAATGTTTAAGGGATTATTTTAAGGAATAAAGAATATTTTTAACTATTCAATTTACTTGTTTCAGGCGTTCAAGTCAACAAATCTACAATGTAACTTTATTCTTCCTGTTCTTTATGTCTTTATATAGTTTACTTGGAGTTCAATTTTTTGGCGAATTAACAAATCATTGCGTACTTAACACTACTGATCCAAAGTAAGTCTTTTTTAATTTTCCCTGATTGTTGAGAAATATTATTATCAATATATATATTTTTTTGTTTGTTTGAGATGCAGTATTATAGCCAATTCGATATATCTTCTACTCATTATACATAAGTGTGTAAATTTACTGAACAAAATTATGAACCTATGTACAAATACTATACCAATAGGTGTATTGGCAAAATACATCTTCTATATTAATCTATACTTTATAAAGAAGTAAAGTTTGTGAGCTGCAAAATTGTTTGGAACAGTAATGGTTTGAGAGAAACGTCTATATTTAAGAAGATGATTACCCAACTATGTATATAGCATATTAAATTGAAATTTGCAGGCATTTTAGAACCACTTTAAATAAAAAGATGAAATGTAAAATCGTTATCTTAAATATAGGGGTAGTTTTAAGAGGGAAGGGCAAATGTCTCAAAAAACAGATCATTGTGGTGAAATTTTATGGATAAGGAGTCTCCAAAAAATTGCTTTCTGTGGTATAAACTAAAATAATCCGCCAATTATGTCAGCTTAAAATTGTTCCATCCACACATTTTACCGATTTGTAATCGGCAAATTGCACATTGCTGGTCTTTGATGTGCTGGCCGAGACCATTTGCCAGTGGACGTTGCCATAGCACATACCCCACGTTTCTCAATGGTTCTGACTGCTGTACCATTCGCTATCAAACACTTGCAGTTCTCGGTCAGTGTATCATTTGCTTTCACAATATATAAATCCTAGCGACAAACTTTTGAAATGGTTGGAATCAATTTTGAGATCGGGGAGGCTATCTTATAGGCAACTAAATATCAGCTTGTTCAGAATGAACATTCCAGGAAACCAGTATATTTTACTTAAATAATGAAACTTTAAACATAATTGAATAAGGCAAAAATAATAATAATAAATGTGATAGAGTGTTACATATGTGTGGCTGTGAGCTATTTACAATCGTAACTAATATTATAAATTTGAAAGTTAGGATGGATCTCTGTTATTCTATAACTCCGTAATTTGTGAATAACTCATATAAATAGGTTCTTTATTTATTTATTTATCATATTTTATGTATAGTACATATGGCGGACTTATTGCTACATGAGCAATCTCTTCCAGTCAACCATAACAATTGGTATTGAAATTTAGTTAGTAGACTTTACAATGAAAATTCATTCAAGAATTTTCATTGCAAGAGATTTTACAATGAAAATTCTTTATAGCACATTAGGCGAAAAAAAAATAAAAAAATACAAAGTATAAGAAAAAACAAAAATAAAGACATGATTTGAGATGGGAAAGCCAGGAAAGGACAAGGACACAAAGGAAAAGGTTATAGATGAGGCAGGACTTTTTCACTCGATCTTTGAAAATATTTAGAGATGTGATTTTCCTGATGTCGGGATCCAGGTGATTCCAAATTTTTGTGAAGGATTTTTGAAGTGAAGGATTTTTGTAAGTGGTAGAGGTATATATGTATTATAGTCTGGATGAGTATATAAACTACTTTATTCCCCGGAATCTGATGCTGTTTATAACACTAACACAAGGTTTTTATTGAATGCGACTGGATTTTGGAAAAGTTGGAACAGAGATAAATTATGGCCTGAATTGACACATAGGTATATTAACAATTTATTCAGGTTGCCAAAAAATGTCATTATTTTGGCAACCTGAAAATTGTTTACTAACTATTTTAGAATTTTCAATTATTGTTTTTATTATGTTACTACTATTGCAGGCCCCATAATCATTTTTTTTCTGTTTCTTAAAGGGGTCTTTAAATTAAAAATGTGTGATTTTCCATTTATTCACTAACTCTTTTTTATTACCTATACAATAATCACTGAAATCATCTTTATGAATATTAGTTTTAAATTTACAAAGTCTATGAAATCCTTACACAATTCTTTTTTGCCTTAAATCCTTATATATCATATCGTCGGCCTAAAATGTTAACCTGCTAAGTCCATTTTATCAAACTTTACAGGACGATAAAAAAACTTAATAATTTTGAGAAATTATTATTTTTGTTTGTTTTTTTTTATAAGGTAGATGAAAATAAATTTATTTGATTTTTTGAATGTATACAAAGTGAAAAATATGCTTTAGTTTTAGAGTAATATGTACTTTCATGGATTTGTCTGTTTTTCTTTTTATAGCTCAGTATGAGTTTAGGACTAAGCAGTTTAGGCATTTGCCACTTTGAATGTTTTAAATTAGTCTAGTTTAAATAAAACAAAGTAGAAAGTGCTTATAACTCTTTTTATTTTATGTATTCTAAATTATAATTTCTTACTTTAACATTTCTAGTAGGTATTCATCAGACAAAAATATAAAATCATAGTATTATTGTACTATGAATTAACATACAATCAACCAAGACACTTTATTTCTTTTTTTTTGAATTTTTTAATTTACCATTCCCTAAAATAATAAACTGAACAAAATCAATCAAGTTATCACCATGCTAAGAGATCTTTTATTATCTATTTATCACAAAATGACAAAGGCACTAGATAAATTCTATAAAATTATGGATACCTAACTGCACAATTGCATTCTTATGTTAGCTTTAGAAAACAGAATAATCAACAAGAACATAAAATAGGTAATTGAAAGTAATTTTAACATCTTGTATCTTAAATGATTTTAAGCCATTTGCTTAAAATCACTTAAGATGACGCTACTCGCGAGGTAAATCATCAAAAAATTTGTGGTAGTCTGAAGGTAATGTCCTTTTAATCTGTTGCAAGTCCTCATATTTGCGTGCAGTTATTTTTCGCCTTGTTTCATGCAGTTGAGTTAACTCATCAGTTGTACAAGATTTAACCTGTGAAGATTTTCTTTGAGGTAAAGAGGTCCATTCGTCCTTAAAGGAAATTTTATATGATACTTGTCCACTTGGTTCATAGCGTAATGCCCTAATATCTGTAACCTTAGGATCCTCTTTAGATCTTCCGGGACGAATGCTCTTATAGAACTGAACCTTATCAAATTTATTAAAGTAGCAATGATTTAGATACTTTACTTCGTATGGCGCCGGACATCTGCGCGCATGTCTTGCGATGGATATGTATTCGGCAGGTACATTCAAACCCTATCTTTTACATAACGCTCTATTGTGGAATGCATGGAGTCTGCTTCCATTTGAGTATGCCCAACCTCCAAAAATTTTTGTTCTATAGTAATATCTTTATGCCTCAAAACAACATTTAACAATGCATTGGATAGTACACAATTTCTATTTTGATACGTACAACCATCACTGTATATAATTATAGTTTTACTGTCATTGTTTTCGTCGGTATTAATCACTGGTATTACTGTATTTTCCAAAAAATCTACCCAAATGGAAGCAAATTCCTCAGCATTCAAACCACCTTCTGCCTCATTCCATATGAAGCAGAATCCGTCCTTATTTTTAATATTCAAGAAACACAGGTTGTGAACTTGAAGTTTCGTCTTATAGTATAAAGTGCTCACGTTTGATTTTGGTGCCATAAGCACTGCCTGTAAATCCACTGTAAATATATATTTTTTACTATTTTTGTCCCGTTCTTTTTCTTCTCTAGCGTGTTCTTTTCTTTCTATATATTGCCGATGTTCTGCGTCTGAAACTGTTCCTACTTTATGGCAAGTACATTTTTCGCACTCATCTTTCTTGGGCCTAAACAATGCGTATCTCTTTTCTTCAAACAAGTTTGAAAATGTGCAAATTGATAAAGACTTCGAATTTCGCTGTTTGCACCAATCATTAACATAAAAATTGTAAATAGCTTCTTTAGATTTCCATTCTGGTAAGAGATACAATTTTTGAGATTTTGACCTACAATAATGGGATTCCATTACAGGGAGGGACTCCAAAAATTCCAACAATGCTTTCTTTTCTTCGGTGTTCGGTTTCTGCTTTGTCTTGTCTCTGTAAGTATTGGGAGTTCTAGAAGGATTATTTGCTAAAGTTTTCCAATGAAGTATTGTCCATCTCCCTATCCCCAAAGTATTTAAAAACATTTTACGGCATACTTTTACACTTTCTTCATTTAATTTGAGGTGATACACAAACGAATTTGCTCTTTTTGTCGAGTCAGTATTTTTCCGATTACGAGGTCTTGCTGCTAGCTTTGTAGTTATCCAATCATTGACTAGCGTTTTTTTTTCTCCCCAAGTAAGATTCCAAAATCTAGCGAAAAGTTGCTTTCTGGTACTTTCATCAATAGTTTCACATTTCAATGTACTATATTTTGATATCTTGCAGGAACACCTTGATTTCATTGCTCGTTCTTCTTTTGGCTTCGTATAATTCCAAGAACCATCTTTTTTCTCCCGACCTAAGTATTTTTCACCTCTCTCTCTTCTTTTTCTATTTTGCTCAGCAAACCATTCAGTCTTATCTACTTGGAATCGCTTCTTACACTTTTTCGATTTTGTTATTTGAACACTAGATGCTGAATCAGTATCAGAATAATCTACCAAATTTCTGCCAATATCACTTTCATCTGAGATATGAGGATCAGGATTGATTGCCAATATTGATCTGGTTATCGCGCAAGTTTCATCGGTAGAATTGTTTACCATTATACTCTCTGTAGGCACTTGGCTAGGGAGAATATTGGTTACATCAGATTGGGTTGCCATATCTGCCCTGTTCTTTAGACAAGGTTCATCGGCTGAAACTTCGACAGGAAGAATACTGCTATCAAAATGGCTTTCCAATTGAGATATACTTGCTGCAGCACTAGACTCGTTAACAGAAACTTGGCTGTGGAGAATATCGGTACCATCAATCTCGAGTTTCTGTGTCGATCTATTTTCTGTACTAAAAACATCTTCCGAAATTTTACTAGGAAAAACGTTGAGACTGTCGAGGTAATCTGAACTCACAGTATTTTCTAAAATCAAACCAGTTGTATCACTTGTCTGTAAAGTAAAATTGCAATCTGTTTCATAGTTTTCATTGTTTAAGTTTTCGACTCCAGAATTATTTAATTCATGAATAAATTCAAACTGAACATTTTCTAAAATCTGATAATTATTATTCTGTTCAGTCTCAAAGGATTTACTTATTTTCGGCTCGTCTTCTTGTATTTTTTGTAAGTCGGTAACAAGACCAACCAATTTCTTACCCCGATACATTCTGTAATAAAAATATTAATAAATAAACCATAATGTTTAACGGCGTTGCATTAAGCCTAAGTACCCAACAAATAAAAAAAGATTAATAAAATAAAAATTAAATTTTATTAATTAGTTAATTTATTAATTAAGCAGTCGGATTAATTTGTTGTTAATTATAATCTAGAAATGACAACTGATAATTAGCTAACTCCTTAACAAGCAAAAATCTTTTAATACGTAAACCTGTCAAGTCCATACATTATAGGTTAGGGATCAAATTACGTATTAAAACATGAATGCATTATTAAATACTTACTCTAGCAGTAAAATAAAACTTACCTTTCATGAATAATGCTATGACACCACAAAACTTTACGAATTCTCACCGTAAAATTAAAATAAACTAGCGCGAAATTGTAACACGTTAATCTAATGCCGTTCTCCAAACAAAATGGCCGCTGAATGGGGACTTGGAAGGAATTATCCTTAGAAATTTGACAGTTGGTATTAAGCAGGTTTACGTGACTTCATTTTTAGCACCTTAAAAATGATTATCGTTCTTTACGTCTTAACTATAAGGTGTAAAATTGTATGAATTTACGAATAGCACAAAAAAGTAATTTTTGACCAAAAATGGACTTAGCAGGTTAACATTTTAGGCCGACGATATAATGCCGTATCTGAATGTTTGCTTGTAACTCGAAATAGGTTTTTCCAATTTCCTTATCATTGTCATCATAATTTTCTGGGTCTTATTTATGATATGAAAGCAATGTTCTCTCAAGTTCTCCTTTATATTGTAGTTGCAAACATAATATATAAAAAACTTTAAAATAAATTGAAAAAATAAGAAAAGGTGTGTTCATAATTCTGTAGAGCAGGTTCGGATTTCAATTTGCCTGAGAATTTATATAAAGGATTTCGCGCAGTCAAATAATCCTTGGTTGTGAATATTCTTTGGGTGATTCAATGCTCACTTCTTCAGCATCCTTTTAGACAATTTAATGGAAATCTTTATTTATGTTATGATTCACACAAATTGCGTAAATGTAATTTTCTTTATTGATATGGGAGATCCGCCAAGTCCAAGTTCTCCGTCCAATGGTCAACCTGCTTCAAAACGATTGACCTGATTTGTAGACATCTTGTGTACACTTATTTGAGTAATTTCAATTATTATCCTTTACATTGCATTTAGATTAACCTTCTCGTATCATTGCCCCACTAAGTTCTTTGTCTCCCAAACATTTTTAAGATTTTTTCCATTTTAATGGTTGTTGTAAGAGAGTAGAGTGATAGTTATTGTAAGAGAGTGACACTTATTTGGTCAAAGTCTTCATATGTTTGCTCTATTTGTGTGAATACCACTGTTTCATAAGTTTTGGCATAAAACATCAATATATTTCAAAATTTGAAAGTCATATATGGGATTGAATTTATCTTATCAAGCAAAAGACAGTTAGCTCTAATGATATAAAGCTTGCTTCTTGTTTGAAATGATCACAGTATCTTTTCGTATTGTTAAAAACAAAAAGTACATTAGCTTATGCACAATATACATTTTATTTTTAACAATATTAAATTTTAAGGACATATTCAATATCATTTCTTGTTTTTCAGCCTGGATTTGTATAGAAAGAAAGTGTTGAAAGCATATAATTATTAACATTGTTATAAAAAGTTAGACATTGTGTAGTTTTGAAAGTCCTCTTTTCCCAAAGAGCCAGACGTGATCCATGTCTTGATTTTCAAGCTTATATTCACCCAATTTTGTATTGAATCGTCGACTATAATTTAGACTACGTTTTGTGCTTTTGCGTATGTCTTCTTGAAATATCTCTACCTCTTTATTGTTATTTGTGAATAATGGGAGAGCATAGAGATTGTTGTTATTGTCCCCACTAGGTTTCTCTGACATCCTGATTCTTAGATAGTCGATATTCCAGGTTTTTCCATCCCTCTGAATGTACCTGGTGAACATAACTTACTTCCCATCCAGAGATGTGGTTTTTGTAGATCTTTTGAGAAAATATAAATTACATCTTTTAAAATTGTACCTCAGCCAATTTTATGCTTTTAAACCTTGCATTGGAATTATTCAGTTTCTATTAATTCTAGTACCATTTCCACCTTTTAACATAAAGAGTGTGCCATCATTTTGCAGTGTATGAAATTGATTTACTTAATTAAAGTGCATATTTATAAATTGCATAAAGTACAAACCATAATAAATTGTTTTTCTATACATACGTATATACATACATGTATATATATATATATATATATATATATATATATATATATATATATATATAAAACATTTTTGCGCAGAATTCTAGGCAAAATTTATTATTCAAATCCCTATATTTCTCATATGAAATAGTTACCATTGTCTGTTGTTATGTAATGCTTTTCATTATCATATACAACAGCTAGCAGTTTCTAGTTATTGAAAAAATAATCTATAAATAATTTATATAGAAACAATCACTCGGATCAATACATACTGCATTTCCAGTCTGGCACATTAAAATATTTGTGTATTAATTTCAAAAAGTAAATACATTTTCTCCTTATCTTTATTACTTTTAGTGCCATTCTTGATTATCACATTATTATTGTGCACATTTCATAGTGTTTTTTTAAATAAATATGGGCCAAAATAACAGTTGTGATGGAACAATGCGGAAAGTAATAATTAAATTTTATCAGTATAGATGGCTATACTGCAAAATAGCAGATCATCTGAATTATTCCAAAAACACAGTTTATCATTCACTGCCATATTATAAAACCTGTAATACAACTGAAAGTTTTTGCTGAAAGAAAAGGCCAGAAAAAATAAACCCGTAAAAAGATCGTCGCATTTGCCAAGAGAGACCTCTTTAATCTCCATATTGATTAAGGAGGAAATATATTTCGACTAGAACTAAATGCCGGCATGTCATCAAGAACCATATGACAATGACTAGTTGGTGACGACAATGATATAAAGCTGTTCAGAAAAGTTACTCGAAAAGGTCTATTTCTGAAAAGGGAACACAGTCAAGCACAGTTGGCATTTGCTAGGAAATATGGACAATGGACCTAATCTCTGTGCAAACATATGTAATTTTCTAATGATATTATAAATCTCATTTCATCAGATAGCAGACAATATATACTTCATCCTTTATAAGCAGAAATGAACCCAAAACAAAAAAGAAAGCAAATAAAACATAAAGTGTGGCAATATCATGTTTAGGGCTGTTTTTGAGGCTGCTTTTTGCTGAAGAAACTATATTAGATAAACGTTTTAGCCATCCAATCTTTCTTCACAAAAGAGTCAGTATCTGCATTTGATTGGCCTGTAAATAGCTCAGATCTACACCCTACAGAGCACCTATGATACGAAGTCAAGAAAAAAGTCACAACTCAGCACAGTGGCACTATGAACCGGCTTTAGCTTTTTTTTTTTGAGAAACTTAATTTGGCATTGTTCATGTCCCAACGATTTAAGAAGGTTATGTCTTACAATGGCATCTATACTGGTTTAGTTTGACTAATTTCGTTGAAAGCAGCACTAAAGACAAGTTTCTGCCTGTAGATAATTTTAATTTTTTTTTATTTTGTGTTAGTAGTCAAGTTTTAAGTTTCCATAAAATAAATATGCTATATTCCTAATTTATTATCATTATATTTAGAATATTACAATATTTATATTGGTGTACTTTCATATCATCATAAACATGAGAATCAATATCCCATGAATATACAAGTTATGCAGACTATA
Organism: Druceiella hillmani; assembly: GCA_039881145.1. Taxonomy (NCBI): domain Eukaryota; kingdom Metazoa; phylum Arthropoda; class Insecta; order Lepidoptera; family Hepialidae; genus Druceiella; species Druceiella hillmani. The sequence continues at coordinate 9,310,561 of JAYKKI010000008.1, forward strand.
AACAAAATCTTACATATTTAGTCTTATGTCTGTAATTATTTGACTATGACTTTGTATCAACAATCTTCTCAGAATATGGTTTTATATAATTATAATTCAAACCAAAAATATCAAACACGGACGGTTTTAAGTAAATTGTTAACCAATAACTAAAGTTAAATTAATACAAATATTAAATATATTTCAGTTACATAACAATAAATTCGCTGGCAATTCCGGATACATTTTGCTCACGAGAACCAGACTCCGGCTACCAATGTCCTGAAGGAATGAAATGCATGAAACTGCAACTCTCAAAATATATTATGGGTTTTAATGGATTTGAAGAGTTCAGTAAGTTAAATTTTTTGTTGGAATTAATCTTCTAAATGATAAAATTAGAAATATATATGTATTAAATAAATATATATTGTACTTATCATCCTAAGTTAAGGCTAGCTAAGCAACGAAAATATACACCTACAATGCGGCGTACCGCGGGGACCCGGGTTCAATTCCTGGCCGTTCTTCGAACGGGGCTGCACTGGTGTTATGGTTGACTGTAAGAGGTTGCTCTAGTAGCAATAAGTCCGCCATATATATCCATTACATTAAAGTAGATAAATAAATAAATAAAAATAAATGTTATTATATCACAAGTAATCAGAAATCAACTTTATGTCACAGGTTTCTTATGTGCACAGAGAATAGAAAAAAATTATGTAAAATATAAATATTACCTTGAGCTGAATTTCTTACCTTTATTATTAAAAATACTTGATTTCTCTTGATATGTTATATGAAAACAAACACTCTCTGTTGCCCAAATTAAATAATTGTCATTCTCTTAATCTAAGAACTGATAGTTTAGTAGTATTTACGATTTTGGTTGACTGTATCTCTGTGTTGATAGTTGATACATAATTTGATTTTCCTTTTAAGAAATATCAATTTCTCTGTTTGATACATGATTAAGACTTAATATAAATTAAATATAATAAGGTCTTTTTTGAATTGGTTAATTTTTATTGTTTGTTTTAATTACAGCTACAAGTCTTTTCACTGTATACCAAGCTGCTTCACAAGAAGGTTGGGTTTTTATAATGTATAGAGCTATCGATTCACTACCTGGTTGGCGAGCTGGTCTTTATTTTAGGTGAAATTTATATTTACATTCTTGTTACAAGCAAAGTAGTGTAGAAATCACTGTTTAACTGATTTTTTAAATATTTTCGAGACGATTATAATTTTACTGATAAAGTCTAAACTTATGTTTAAAGTGGCAATGTAAAAGTTAATTGGGATATACTCACCGTATCCTAATATGTGCAACTTAGGTTTCGTTTTATTATGACATCTTCAGGTGGGCAATTAGCAAAGATCTTTGCTAATTACTAATAACTGAATATGGAATTATATAATTATTAATAACTGAATATGCGTAGCTTTATATTTTTTATAATATAAGTTATTATTAGCAGTACCAATATGTGTATAATTTGAGGCAATAAAATCTATATATTGGAAATTTGAGATCACCTTTCGCTTTGTATGTGAACTCACCTAGAGAATACTATTTAAAAACAGAACCCTTATAAGATCACTCTTATGAGTGCCCGTCTATTTTTCTTTCACAGACATTTTTTTCAGAAAGTGAAGTAATAGTAATAGAACTGCTATTCTATAAAATATTATAATGCCTCAAATACCTACCCTGAAATGGTCACTGGTTCTGACTCTATTTTGTTTGTCAATCTTGGTTTTCTCTGATGACTTTGACAGTCCTATTTAGCTTACATCTCTTATGAGTATAATATTACTCTCCTTGTTCTATTAGGTATATTTGATGAAATAGTGACTTACAACCGTGTCAGATTTCAATCTAAGTTTCATACATCTATTAAGTAGGTTGTATTAATCTATTAATTTATTCTTATACGTATTTCAGCACTATGATATTCTTCCTTGCATGGCTAGTCAAGAATGTGTTCATTGCTGTTATAACCGAGACATTTAATGAGATAAGAGTGCAGTTTCAACAAATGTGGGGTGTGCGTGGGCAGATTCGTGGATGCAGCGCTTCTCAGTTTCTCACTGGCGATGATACAGGATGGAGATTGGTAACAGTCGATGAAAATAAACATTCTGGTAATTATATTTTGAAATGATCTAATCAAGTTTGCAACAATGTAAATTATTCTACTGTCCGTGAGAAAAGGTTTACTCAATTTGTCTTTAATTTAAAAATGCAGTACTGACCTTAATATTTGGTGTTGACAGAATCACCATTTTGAACTTGAATATTGCTTTAGTAAGCTATACCTCTAGATACTTAAAAAGATATTTATGTTTCCTTTATCTAAAAACGGATGTAATTAAAAGAAACTTTCATATTTTATGCAATTTTCTGCTGTCACAGACAGATTATAAAATGATAATTGGTTGTGCAGAACTCTTAAAAAAAAGCTTAATAATTGAAATATAACTACCAAATAATTTTTTTATAGCAAACTAATGCTTGTAATGATATATAAATTCCTTTTCTTTTTCTATTTGCCATTGAGTAAGATTTAGGTATTTTTTCATATGTAGCACTAAAAGTTTTTAGAACTAGCCATAAGTAATAATGTTAAATAAAAAAAATTAATTTTTGAAAATCAAATTCTTTGATAATCTTTTGAGGTCATTAACCTCTATTATAATAGTACCACAGATTATATACTAAATAGATGGTTAACTTCAAGTAATTATGCGAGCAAGATAACACTTTTGCTTTTCCAAGTACTAAAGCTTCTATATTCCCCTATTGTACATACTAATTAATTTACAGCGAGTGCCCATTATTGAGCACTTCCTACAACTTCATTACTGTATGTATTTTTGACAGGAGTCATTTTCTTACATTTTAAGTTATAAATACCATAGACTTATATTACTTCATCAGGACAGCTAAATGGCGAAATTAACAGCGTTTCGTTTTAGTTGACATATCGGTTCTGGAAATTACGTAAAATCTACTGGACGGATTTCGATGAAATTTGGTATGGTAATAGTTCATGCCCAAGAGCAACATATGAGAGAGAGAAAAAAGTTGTAATAACTTTTCTGAATTTCATGCAAACGAAGTGGTGGTCACAGCTAGTTTAAAATAATTGCAAACAACTCGACTTTGTTTTATCGCTCTCTAAAAGTAATTTAAATTGATTGTGTCAAATGTTTGATTAACTTTTAAAGCAGGGAAGAGTAATTAAAAAAGAAATTTTTATAATAAATAATATTCGGTATAACCCCTGAATTGTATTATGACAAAGTTGTCGAAAATTTGCATTTTCTTATGTGGTCAAATAGAATTTAAATATGATCCTGAATGAGTTGGTATCTTTCTGTATACCTTGCACATTACCAATTTTGCACTGAAGTAATAAACAAATATTTTAAACTAAAATAATATAAAATACGAGAACAGGGTAAATGATTATCGAAAATGTGCCGTAGATATGTTACCTGTATGTAATATATGTTTATAATATAATTTCTTTAAGATAAATTTAATTTTTTTAAATCGTAACGTATTCTTCATTCTTAATCATGTTACCAACGCCGAGACCTATAGGTGCGCAACGTCCCGATATAGGGAATAAATTAAAACCGATTGGCACAGAATGAAGTGATATAATTAAGCCACCTTAATTTTGAATCATACCTGACATAGCTATATAGTATAGTGTCATTTTATCTACCTATTATAATTACCTTCTGTTATGTAAAAATAACTTTTTTCATAACTACATAAATTCCAAGCTATCTAAGCATTGTTATATCAATATACACACGTATGAATTGAAAACCGTTTTTTTTGTCAATTTAGTTAAAAAATAATAGAATAACTCCAAAACAACATTACATCTACGGTCGCATACAGTTAATCATATGGCTGACGAAGTAGTTTCGTTTAATTGCAATAGATGACACACATGACTTGGTGTTGTCATTTTGGAATTGGTTTATGTGCTTTGACCGTATCTTGATATTTAGATAAATGATACATATGTACAATTTAAACGACAATTTTGAAATTAAATGACTTTATTATAAATAAAATTCACCACTTCGAGCGATACAACTAAAAAGAACCAACAAAAACTTAGTAGCCACATGCAACACAATGAACAAACGTTTCTGTTTTACAAATGTATTCGCCGCTTTTAGATATAAAGATGAACTAACAGCTAGCTTCAATCAATAAAATAATATACTAATACTGTCAACTGTAATACGAATTTTCATTAAATAAATTGTTAACTCTACTTTTTTTGTTATATTATAACTAAGTTTTTAACATTGATTCATTTATTTAACTCTGCATATACATTATGGTTTAAGTAATTCATAACTTTTACAGTGAAAAAATATAAATATTCCTTACCTTTTAGCTTTATTCCATACGTTAGTAACACGAAAGGATTGCCCTTCCTTTTTATAATTTTAAATTTAGACATTAATGTATGAACTGAATGAAATATACTTACCATGGAAATTACACTTTACTAAGAGAAAAAATTGCTGGTGCTGTGCAAGTTATACTTCAGTTTTGTACTACTAAATGTAAGAAAATTTTAAATCAAAAGAATTCTATTTTTTTAGCCTATTTCAAAGAAATTGAAACTATTTACGGAATATAATAAAAGTCATACAGTTCTGGGTATAATTGTTGATTTTAAACATTTTTTGTACTCATTACAGGCTAATTTCTGCATTATACTTAATCTATCATATACATTCTATGTAATATCCCCAGTGTAAATTATCAGTACCACTTAATAAAGAATATTTTACAAAAAGTAAAACATAAAAATATTGTAATGATTCCTATGTAAATATTCCAAAAAACTAAAATCTAATACAAATAAAATAAATTATTTTCTAAATAATCTTTTATTTATTGGCTACATGCACTAAAATCTCCAGCTAAACAAAGCACTTGGACATAATAATAACTTATTTTTATCTTTTAAATCAATATACTCGTAGCTATGTTGTATATTATATACTAATAATTCCATTTTCACAATCCTTTGTTTTAATCAGAAGTTTACGCGCAACCCAACCTAATAATGCAGTATTTGATATAAATTAATTATTTTTTAAAGCGAACGCAATGTTACAGTGAAAATTCACTGGTAATATCTTATAAAGTAATATGAGATAATTTTGGTAACTGGTAATATGGAGCTATTCTTAAATATTTATAAACAATTTTGCATCCATGCTAAATCTGTAACCTTTCTTCTTCACGTTCTGATTCAATAATTACATTTTAGCAAATATTCTGTGAATTACTTAAACCTTGCAATGACTTATAAAAGAAAATTTAATCTCTCTTCGTCCAATTTTTGTACCACTTTCTATTTTGGTTGTTTTTTTCATCTCGAACTGAAAATAAAAGAACAGATTGTTTAACCAACAAAGTATATGTATAATATTATAAATTTATAAATTAATTCTTTTTTTGGTTTGTAATAATTGCTCCGTCATAATTACATCTGTATATGAAATTTTTTTTCTTTAGAAATCAGTGGGTTATCTATAAACTTTTATACTAACAGTGTAGTGTAACTTACATTAAAAATTAATTAATCGATTCACAAAGAGAAAACTTTCAAGTTAATAAATTCATAAGTAAACTTACTAAATGATATTTTTATTAATATTAGTCTTTACTAGAGGTTGGGCCATGAGGTAGAGATGTTTTTGACAGTGCTAAGGACTAGGTCTGTTTTTCTCCACATGCTGTAGCTGCTTCAATCTGCTTGTCTAAAAATGTTATAACCAAATATTATAATCAAATATAAAATTGTAATAAAAGAAAGTTCAAGTCATTAATTTTCAGTTTGACAAGCCAGTTCAAATAAAATCAACGATTTAAATTTTGTTTCATAGAGTATTTATTCAGTTGGTCTATGTTCCATAAACAATATCTTATATGTTACTATAGAATGATTTAATATAGATATATATGAATATGTACTGTGTGAAAGAGATAGGGCATCCGCATTCCACTCGAAATATTTATATGAAGTAAGCCCACCCTGAGTAATTTGATTTTCACCATTTTGGCGCTGATGGTGAAAGTCCATAGTAGTGAGTGTCCACGCAACTAATGTTCGAAATGGGACAGTGTGATAAAATAAATCGATAGAACTTCAACAAATTAAAGTTGTATATATCATATCAAGTATTCCTCTATTTAATCATACCATTAATATAATATTGTATCGATAATTTAAAGTTTTCTATGGACAGGAATAAAATATAAGGTGTATAAAAAACACAAGTAACATTGAATGAGGATTATTTGATTACAATCGTAGCGAGCCCAAATTTTCTACGACAAAAAATTCCATATACACCTATAAGGTATTGCTGATCATTTTTAATTCAGATGGATATCTGTATATTTTATGTTAATTTCTTTTACTAATATATGAAAGTGGCTATTAACATTATCTGATACGAACCAAGGCAAGGAATCGAATATTCCTTAAATTGATCTTGTAAATCACGTGACAGGTGACGTGATGTTCAGGTGACATTTTATATTATAAGATCTTTAACTACTTTTGCAGTGAATATCGTGGAAAATTTTAATTCCGTTGGAGGTTTACCTTTATTATTTTTACAAACTTGGCAGAATAATAACTCTACCAATAAACTTGCAGAAAGTACAGTTAAACCACCTCTCTGTTTTTGAACAACAAATGCTACACATATAATGAATTGTGCTATGCATTGATATGATGTATCGGTACAAAGGAAAATTTAGATCTCCAATTGAAATATAGCTCACTTTTTATTTGGTACTAACTGTCCCCCACGGTTTCACTCGTGTGCAATTCAGAATAAGAAAATTATTTTTTCTCTCACGTGTTGCTCTTGGCTATAAAATATTACCATACCAAAGTTCCGTCCAGTAGATTTGACGTGATTGACGCTTAAAATAATATACAGACAGACAAAAATTATAAAAAAGATATTCCGGTTTCTTTTATCATTCTCTATGCTAAATCAATTACTGTTTTTTAAATATTTTCCATGTACAGAATTTACTCTGTTAAAAATTTATTATGTGAATAGGATGAGCAGTCCATTTTACTAGTATAGCAGAGGTCAGTGATTAAGGTACTTTATTTGAATTTGCCATTTTATGAAAATGAAATGCATCTCATCACGATGAATTTAATACAAGAAAATTTTCATAATTTTTCTTGTGGTCACAGTTAACAACAAAGTGACAATCGACTTCATTTGGCATTTTTTGATGAAGTCCCATCCAACTGGTTTAATGAGTTCAAGCATGGTTGTACCTAACTCGGTGATTTGCAAACAACAGTGCCACTGACGCTATTTTGAAAAACAATAAATTACGAACTTGCTAGTTGGTTCCATTTATGATATTCTAAAAACCTTGAGTGTTAACCTCTTGCACAACTAATAAATGTCATTGCTATTTTAGGTAGTGCTCCAGAGATATGCCAACAAATAATTAGGTCAGCGTACTTCCGTTTGTTAGTTATGGGTGCTGTTCTAGCCAATGGCATAGTCACTGCTACAATGACCTTCAAACATGATGGCCGTCCACGGCATGTATTTTATGAAAACTACTATTATATAGAGGTAAAGGCTTCATAATTTAAATGTAATAATCTCTATGTTAGACTTGTCATGTACCATAACATTATTGTGATTTTGAATTCACATTTGGTTTCTTATGTAATATTTTTTACAAATTCATAGTGATTTCAGAAAATATCATTTATTCATATTTCAGGTGGCCTTCACAATATTTATGGATTTGGAAACACTCTTAAAAGTGTGGTGTTTGGGCTGGCGTGGTTATTTTAAACACTCGGTTCATAAATTTGAATTGTTATTAGCAATCGGAACAACACTGCACATTGTTCCAGCTCTTTATCTCTCAGGATTTACTTACTTTCAGGTGTGTGTATATATTAACCAGTACTGTTATATTAACCATTTCGTAATGGTATCTATGTGGTAAAATATTAATCCACATTTGACGAGATTATAATGTAACAATGCAGTTTTAGATTTCGCCATGTTTGATTCAGAGATATTTACTGATCAGTTACCCATTAATATGTTTTTTTTTTCTTTAAATAAGGTTGACTTAGAATTTGTCATGTATATATATTTTATGAAAGAAATTTTGAACATTTCTAGGTTCTTCGCATCGTGAGACTTATCAAAGCTTCCCCTCTATTGGAAGGTTTTGTTTATAAAATATTTGGGCCTGGCAAGAAGTTGGGAAGTCTCATTATATTTACTATGTGCCTACTTATCATCAGCTCCTCTATATCTATGCAATTATTTTGCTTTCTCTGTGATTTCACTAAGTTTGAAAGCTTTCCTGAAGTAAGTTTATATTTTGTATACTTTTTTAATGTAATATGTTCTACACATCAACATCAGTTGTATGAGTTGTAAAATAAATAATTATGCTGAAATTGTAATTCATATGTCCCACAATTTTTCTTTTTTTTTGTTGTTTTAATAAAGCATACTAATTTAAAATTAAATGTAAAGAATTTTTTTTAAAAGTTTTATTTCACCTTAGATGAAAATTTTTAATAAGGGAATTCTAAATATGTAGTGTAATTATGGTAAAATGATTGTAAAGTGTTTTATGGAATTAAGATCATTTATCAAAATTACTACCAGCTTTGTCTTATCAAAAAATTCAACTAATGTGACGAGGTATTTTGTTTTCAATAAAAAAGTTATTTTTGTTCTAATTTTTGCCTGTATCTTCAAATTGGAATAGAATTACAATTACATATACCGAACTTGTGCGGGCAAATGCAGAATCTTAGATAAAAGGATTATTATTAATATACTTAATAAAAGGAAATACACAATTTGACGGGACTTGGGTCCCAGTGATTTTTCTGCATTGAAATATATTTGTTTGTTCCATTATTGAATGATTATATATTTTATGTTTAACTCTGAAGTCTGGTCCGAAAATTCTTTAAAATTCTTTCAAGTATTTCTAGCATGACAAAATACACAAAATGGGAAGAAAAAGTTTAAACAAAATTTAACCAAATTTTTCATTTGATAATACAACAAATATGTAATACAGATAAACAGACAAAAATTTATTCTTTTATCTCCTGTAAATAAAGTTCTAAGCACAAGGCTTCTGGTAATAATTGAATATGTAGAAATAATCCTTATATCTAACTGCAATATATATTATATATATATATATATATATATATATATACATATATACATATATACATATATATATATATATATATATATACTTGAATTTGGTACATTTTTGTATCTGATATTTACTTTCACATTTATGTATCTGGATTCTAAAAGTAAAACAAATTCTTTTTTTTATAATGTTCCAGGCCTTTATGTCCATGTTCCAAATATTAACACAAGAAGCATGGGTTGAAGTAATGGATGAAACAATGGTTCGCACAAGTCAGACGCTGACTCCACTAGTCGCAGTTTATTTTATATTATATCATCTTTTTGTAACTTTGGTATGTTATTGATAATCTGTAATTTTATTAGACAATAACTAAAGAGCAATGTTAATTCAATGACATACGGAGCTTCCTATTGTGTAAATTAAGTATGTATCATCATAATTAAACAAATACACGTTTGTTATATAAATATACATTATACATATAAATATACATTACAAAAAATTGTGTAGAGTTTCAAGTAGCGATTAGTAATTGAAATGTCTATTAACTTTATTTGGTGTGAAATTTTCATAGATGTTATTTTGTGTATATGGTGACCATTTATATACGTTGTGGAACGTTTGATAACGTTGTCAAGATTCAAATATTTAGTGACTTTTGTTTGGATAATATTAAATTTTAAAAATATCTTTTATTACAAAAATGGAATTAATTAAATATGACAACGCTAAATTTATGTCTTTTTTCATCTCTCTTTTTTACAAATTCTAGTAGTGAAAACTCTAACAAAATTATTCAAAAACCAAAAAACCTATTTATATATGATTTATTTTATACAAAAATAATTTTAATATTTTCTCCAACTTCACACCTGTAATATTTGCCAATTTGAATCTGCTATCAACCTATCTTCTTGTATCATCAGAGAGACACAAATAATTGTCACCTCACTTGCTGTCTTCACTGACATTCCATTCTGCACACACAAGCTAGGAATTTGAAATGTTTAAAGTTTCAATGTCATTTTTGGAAATCTTGATATACTCAAAATTATAAGCCATATAATTATAAATTAAAGTAGTTTAATTTACTAGTTTTAATTGGCTGATCATTGCAATGATTATTTTCAGATTGTGCTGTCTCTCTTCGTGGCAGTTATTTTAGATAATCTAGAACTTGATGAAGATATCAAAAAGCTAAAACAATTACGATTCAGAGAGCAGAGTGCAGAAATTAAAGAGAGTTTGCCATTTAGGTTGCGCATTTTTGAAAGATTTCCGGATAGCCCACAGATGACACGCTTGCATAAGGTTCCAGGCGATTTTAATTTGCCAAAGGTAAATTATTGTTTACTTACTAAGACAAGATATTCTAGAATCAAATGAAAGATTCTATTTATTTAAGCACTGTCAATATTTACCTGTTATCAGTTTAAAGCTCTTACTAATTATGAAAAAACCAAGCAACCCCTTCAGAGTATGTGCATTGCTTATCAACAAAACTTGTGATCACATAGTTCAAACGTATGTATTTCAAAATGATATAAATATATAGACAATTATATTTCATAAGAAAGACAATGAAATAATGAATCAAATGGTGATGCATTCGTCTGTGGCGGCAGGTATTTTTGCCGATATGATTTTTGCCTCGTATGAATGAGGTGGTTCACCAAAAACTTAACGATAACATAAATTTTTATTATGTAAGTAATTTTTTTATTTTCTGAAACTGCATTTTATAAAAGACTTTTCCTTTGTAATCCTTATCTTACAGAAACGGGGAATTTTTTTTCGTCTTGTTCATTATTTTTTCATTCATAACTATATACTTATAATAATTAAATAATATTCTATATATTTATTTATTTAAATAATATTCTATATATTAATATAGAAATATCATTACAACGAAACCAATACTTCAGAGTTATACATTATTTTATCGACATGGCACGAGCACTGATATTACCCAAAAGTAACCTGTTCACTCGAGAGGTTACAATTTGAAGAATCAAATTTATTAGAAGCATCAGACTATAATTTTTATGTAGAGCTTATCATACATATGTACACAGTTTTTAAGAAAAATTTATTCCAAATATATTAAGCTGAAATCTTTTGCTTATAAAATCAAGGAGAAGTGCAAGAGAAAAATAAAAAGCTGATTTTTTTATTTTAAAGCTAACCAAATGTCTATTTTATAATGCATTGCATTACAAAATATATGTTGTAAAGTGTTTTCGGGAAATTGTGTCTTACATTTTGTATTCTGGAAGTTCTTATAGCTTTCATTAAATGGCATTTTTTTAAGTATCTGTACCATCTCCAATCTTTTTGAAGTATTTTTCTACATTTATGTATTTATACCGTATGTACCATCACTAAATAGCACCACTTCAACCTGTAAATTGGTGCATTGCAAACTACCCATGATGGACATAGTTGGAGTTTGCAATGCACCAATTTTTTTTAAAATAATACTAATATTTTTTTATATTTAAAAATTGTCGTAAGAGCGTACATAGAAATGCATCAACCTATATCTTTTATTTCGATAACCGTAAGAAATATGGCAATCTTGCATAAATACATAGCGATCGATGGTAAATTTGACTTGATTAACTATCCCTTTCATTTGGAAGAAAAGAAAAGAATAACAAGTCAATTTAATTTCAAGGGCGAAGTTATTGTATTAAAATTATTGCCATTTGAAAATCTTTAACATCCCTAATTCACCCAAAAATCTAAGATTATAAAAAATACTGCCATTGATTTTTAAAATAAATTTATCGGAATAATTACTAGTACAATATTTTTTTCATTTCTTGTTTAAATGAATTGTTATTTGCTTCTTAATGATGATATTAGTAATATGACAACACTTACAAATGTCCACAATGAATCAGATATCAATATCGAATCTTTTTGAAGAGATGGTATTGTTGCACTATGACAGTTGATTTGTGTTGAATGTGCGTCCCTGGTTTTTGTTAAATATTTGTAATATCAAATTGGTTTTTGTTAATAATATTCATAATAATGTGAGTGAAATTAGTGAATATGTCATTTTTGATGTGAGCGAATAATTAGACATTACTTTTAGTGTTTGCCGAATGCAATTATAATACTGAGGAAGCCCTTAGGATAAAATTTAAGTAAGTGCAGAAATACATTCTAAAACAAAATAATTTGTATTTTAATTATTATCTATGCGTGCATAAACTAATTTTTCGAATATTATGGATGTCACGAAACATCGTACATCAGCATACTTATTAAATGATAAAAGGAAACAAATAAGCATCTTTTTACTTTATTTCGTTAATTTACAAATGATTACCATTGTAATATTTGAGTGAAGTATGCTGACTTAATTAAGACTAAAACCTAAGCTTTATTTTCTAGTTTTTTTCCAACAGATAAACGACAATTCATGTTGAACTTAACAATTTACAATATGTTATATGTTACCACACTGACAATTGGCGCTATTTACACAGGTGCTGATTTACACATAATTGTGATTTCATACACAATTCGAAGTTTAAATATTTTATAAGCTAGGCGACTGATTGTACATAATTAATTGCACAATTGAGTGAAGTATTGCTATTTAGTGATGGTACACCTGTATATTTATTATTACTTAATGCAAAAATTAAATGTTTATTTCAATTGTGAAATATATAGTGTATCTAAGTTTGTAAGTCAGTAAATTACTGTAAAGTCAGTAATTACTTCGTAATATATTGTCGCTATATCAAACAGAGCCTTCAATACCGATAAAAATTTTCACTTAATAGCATTAAAAATTTTTCTCATCAGGTGCGAGAATCATTTATGAGGCAATTTGTTTACGAAGTAGAAGATGATGATGATGCAGCAGCTGCTGCTGGTGTCAAGCGTAGTAATACACCTACAGTCAGCCGGACTCCAGGGGGTGATGTCAGCCGAAGAACTTTTGAATATATTGGTGCGGCTGGCCTAGGTTTCCCGTACAGAAAACGGAGACCAGTAAAGACGCTGGCAATAGCACCTCCTCCGCCTAGGCCTACCACTGCACTGAGAAGACATGCTGTTGCATCGATTATTAAGTATTTTATATAGAGTTATTTTTATCTAGTTTGTATTTTCCCTTAATTGTTTTTTTAAAAAAGTTTTGTGTTAAACCTCAAAAAGTTCATTGTAAATCACAATCACATAAACTTTTTCATCATTATTGCTTCTATTTTCAATAAAAGCAATGTGTGTATTGTCTTATACAGCTATTCAATTTCTATATTTCAACTTAAAAGTATAGTTATGTTTCTTTTTTAAGTCTAACTTTTATTACCTTTCGACAATACTTATTGAAAATGATATAAAAATAAATTATATACTTATTGATATCTAAAAGTAAATTATATACTTATTGATCTGGTAATATACAGTAAAATGTGAAAATATTCATAATGTACATTATTATAGAATATATAAAATTAAACTAATAAAAATGTTGTCAGAAAAATGAAAATATCAAAAAATCTATCAAGTGAAATTTTAATTCTACATACAATTTTGAAACAACAATTGATACTAATCTATTAAGAAATCAGTTTAATACTTAATAGTAAAAACACTATGAAAAGTGTAATTATGCAAAAAAGTGAACGGTCATATATCTTTTGAAAATAGTATACGTACATGGAATTATTGCTTCTGTAATAGAAGATGAATTCTACGATAAAAACCGATTTGATTGAGATGTGCATAGCTCTTAGCCATTTTTATGAAAACCGTCATAGTTCAGGAAGATTAATTTTAATTAGATTACGGAATATGTTGAACTGCCACACAAATTATTAGATGCAGCAAGTCCATTGACATTATATCATTGTTTTATGTATTTACTATAATAAAATAAAATTATGACACATTGTCATAATTTTATTTTATTTATTATTGTGTTGTTTGGTGTTGGTTTTTCATTAACCCTAGATTACTAAACTGTCGTAGAAATTACGACAACAAAATCATGATTCCTAGAAAAAACAAAGCTCGCATCATTCCCGCATCCCCGTGTTACTGTATCTTCCTAATTATATCCGTCAGTGTGCCATGCTCTGTCATTGTGATCGGATGTGATTTGTGTATTGAGTTATGGCTAGGGTGTCGTAAAATTTAGGAAAGTTTAGTGTTTCTGTGAATTTTGAACAAAGGTAAGTGTATATGTTTTTATCATTTTTTACAAAGATTTTATGTTGATTATGGCTTATTTTGCTTTTATATATACATATACAATATAAATGTATTGTTTTAGATATCTCGAGTTGTTGGAGATGATGAAATTAGTCAATTATTGGAGGCGGCTGTTCAAGATGAAGATGAAGATAACTTAGAAGTTGAAGAGCATCGGCTGACCGATAGTGATAACGAAGAATACACAATTACACCAGGTATCATGGAAAGTTCTGATTCTGATGTCCCTATTTCTCAGTTACAAAAGGGACGCCAGTGTATAGAATCTAATTCTTCACACTCTGAAGATTCTGTGCCCATTGAAACTGATCAAAATAGTCAAAACAGGACGCAATATGATCCCAGGGTTGTTATATCAAGAAAAAAATAATTTGAGGCAAAATGGACATAAATGGACTACGAAGCGTAGAAAGCTAAGAACGCAAGCTACTTCTAAAAATATTGTACGTTTTGTTGAGAGGTCTCAAGGTGAAGCACGTAATACAGTAAAACCGTATGAGATGTTCTCTTTATTTCTTAACAATGAAATGCTTGAAGATGTAATCAAATATACCAACGTGGAAATCGAGTCAAAAAAGTCAAACTACGCTCAAAAAACAAATACAATACTGATATTCATGCTGAATTCAAAATAAGCCAAACAAATATGGTATCAAAATTGTAATAGTAGTATTTGGGTAAAGAAAATACGCAAAGAAACGAACCGCTAGCTGATCATTATGCCAAAAATTCTACTTCACCAATTTATGGTACCAATCAGAATATCACGATGGAAAATTGGTTCACATCAGTACCACAAGCTCTAGAACTTCTCAATGCTCCATATAATTTGACACTGGTAGGAACCTTAAGTAGTAATAAACAAGAAATACCAAATGACTTCTCGTCGAATTGGGATATCTGCCCTTTACTTTGACGGCTATAAGACCTTAGTTTGTTATAAACCAAAGAAAAATAAAGTTGTTTATCTATTGTTAACAATACATGACAATATTGCAATAAGTGCTAATGGAAAATCAGAAATAATTGAATTTTATAACTCAACAAAAGCTGTCGACACAGTAGATAAGTTGTGTTCTGCTATGTGCAGTAACAGAAAGCCATTATGTTCGTTTTATAACTTGATAAATATTGTAATTATAAACTCATACGTCATTTATGTCAGCAACAATTGCAGAAACAAAAAGAAAAGTAAATCCAGGCAAGACTTCGTTTTGGAAGTGACTGATGCTCTTATGGAGCCTCACCTAAAAGAAATTGTAAATAGTATTGAAACTATTCCTGAAACGGCAATTATGCAAGAATCAAATTCTAGAAAAATGTGTCTTGTGCCCATCTAAGGCCAGAAAAATGACAACTAACTTTTATATGAAATGTAAAAGAGCCATATGTAGGGTGCACAACATAAATATTTGTTCAAACTGTGTAAAGTAAAGAAATTTATGCTATTCTCTTAAACCCAAAGAATATAACTGTGATTTCTAAAATAATTAAAGTTTATGATTCGTAAATTTATTCTGTTTATTTCCATGTCGTATTTTTAATGAATGTTTAGTACTTGCAGGATAGTTTAGTAATCTAGGGTTAATATACCTTCCTTCACACTTCTAAGGGTACCCTACCCATTGCCATATATAGTCCAACGAGACTTTATTTATTGACATAATTAGGTCTAAATTGTAAACATGTTTTCTTTTAAGTTGTATCTGTATATGTGTTAAGTTGTATCTGTTGTATCCTCTTATGATTTTTTATTTTTTCAGGTTCAGTGTTATTAAACATTATCAACTGAATTAAGGTTAATTAATTTTGTTATTTTTGTTCTTTTTTTATTTTCTTATTATTTCAGTTTCTTTTATAAATCAATCTGTTCCCTGTATCTTGACTTCTTCTTATCCAACAGCGATTCAAATAATCAACGACTAGTTTTGGGTGACTCTGCGCTGTTGGCTGTTGGCGGTAAATCTGGCCTGAAACCTCAAGGAACTGTAACAAGTGCAAAGCAATTGCGAGTAGATCAGAAAAAGTGAGTAGTATGATAAGTAGAAATGAAAAAGTACTTTTCAGCAAGAAGCGTGATGGCCGCTTTGTTCGTTTTTTGTTGACAAAAAATATATAAATGTGAATATGAATGTGGTATGATTTCGAACAAGATGATAAATATCAGACCAATTTATGTTATAAAACATATGCTTTACTACACTAAATAATAAAATGCTTCACACATATAGGTTTGGATCCAGGTCTATTCGACGATCGGTACGTAGCGGATCCATCAAACTAAAGCAAACATATGAGCATTTATTGGAGAATGGTGATATCGGAGCTGCAACTAGGGTTGTTCCTTCTTCTAGAGCCAGACCTCATGACCTGGATATCAAACTACTACAAGCAAAAAGGCAGCAAGCCGAAATGAGACGGTGAGTCTAAAAAGAAATTTGTATTGAATTACAGAACTTTTGTTGAAAATGTTTAGTTTTACAAAATTTTCAATAAAACTTTCAGAGAAAACAATCCCTCATGCTCTTTCTATCTCATCGTAACACTTTCAGCACTGACCACCTAAAGGTTAGTGTTCATAGCTTCCCCCAGTAACTGGCTGCCTAGATGTAGGTGTTCTCAAACTTAGACGTTCCTTCTTTC
This sequence comes from Druceiella hillmani, assembly GCA_039881145.1. Lineage (NCBI taxonomy): Eukaryota > Metazoa > Arthropoda > Insecta > Lepidoptera > Hepialidae > Druceiella > Druceiella hillmani. The sequence continues at coordinate 9,327,677 of JAYKKI010000008.1, forward strand.
TGTTGAGCGTTTTATAAAGTAAGATAGTATTTTATTGATGTGCTAGCTTGGCTAAACGATTCCATTAGAAAAATGATGGCCAAACGTGATCACGCTAAAGCTAAGTATAGGACTGATTTCAGCCCAAATTGCTGGGAGAATTTTAGAGTGCTTAGAAATAAATGTTCGCAAATGTGCCCAAATGCCAAAAAACATATATTTCTGCATCATTACGTGATTGTACCCTAATAATATTTGGAAGTTTTTGAGTGCTCTAGGCATTGGAAAATCTTCTACCACTTCGGAGAGATTGCGATTGGATATCAACCAATTAAATTCACATTTTTCTACGCTACCCACGGTACTTGAACCAGCTGTTAAGTCTGCAACTATGAATGGTATCTCGTCTTCATCTGTGTCTAGTGAACATCAATTTACGGTAAGGGATACCTGTGAATCCGAAGTTAAAGCTAATCTTCTTGCGATAAAATAGAAATCCATGGGAATTGATGGCTTAAATATTAGTGCTCTTAAACTAATAATATATATCGTGGCTCCGGTCATCGCTGATATTTTTAATACCTCTTTGAAAATTGCTGTCTTCCCTTTGGAATGGGAAAAAGCTTATATTGTGCCTGTACCTAAAATTGTATTACCTACGCAACCAAAGGATTTTCGGCCCATATCTATCCTACCGCTTCTATCTAAAGTCTTTGAACGTATGTATGTGTATTGAATGTTCATGGTCAACTCATTACTTTCTCCAATTCTCATAAGTCTCTAAATCCACTTCAATCTGGCTTTAAAGCTGGCCACAGTACCTCAACTGCCCTTATTAAGGTTACTGATAATATACGCTTGGCTATGGACAATACACAAGTCACTGTCCTTGTGCTTCTTGATTTCAGCAGTGCATTCAGCTCTGTTGAATTCAATATTTTTCTTGCCCGCTTGAAATATCTTAATATATCCCAACATTCACTTGAGTGGTTTAGTTCATATCTACATGAACGCAGGCAATGCGTTAAGTTGTCAGATACGTGTTCTGAGTAGTCTGATCTTACAGCTAGTGTATCTCAAGATGGAGTTCTATCTCCGCTCCTTTTCTCAGTATTTATTGATGATGTTGTTAAAAATATTTTTAGCAATTATCATCTCTATGCTGATGACCTACAAATCTATGCGCACTCCAACCTCCATTCCTTATCAAAAACCATCGACATCCTCAATCGAGATCTCACTTTAATTGGTCAGTGGGCTCATGAAATGGGTCTTTTGGTTAACCCAAGTAAGTCACAAGCTATCATCATTGGTAGTCAAAGACTGACTTCTAAAGTAAACCTACCTAGTTTACCAAAATTAGTTTTAAATAGTACAATAATATCATACACGTCAACTGTTAAAAACCTGGGCCTACTGATCAAGTAAATGATGTTAGTTGTCGTGTTTTTAACAGGATACACTTTTTGAAATGTCTTCAAAATTTTCTACCGACTAAAACGAAAATCTACCTTTGTCAAACACTTTTATTACCATTAATTGATTATGGAGATGTGTGCTATCCTTATCTTAATGAAGAATATTTGTACAAGTTGAAACGTCTTCAAAATATCTTCGGCCTCGGGAAATATGATCATATTTCTGAATACAGGTCACTTCTCAAATGGCTGAAGATCCGTGATGGACGTCAACTTCACATATTTACACTTCTTCTTAATACATTAAAAAATCCTCATAGTCCAAATTATCTTCGTGGCAAATTTAAAGATTTGTCTGCTCACGGCCTTGGGCTACGATCTGAAAGTTCACTCACCCTACTTATTCCTAAACATACCTCTACCACTTACGAAAAATCCTTCACTGTCCAAGGAGCAAAAATTTGGAATCACCTAATCAGGATAATCACGTCTCTAAATATTTTCAAAGATCAAGTGAAAAAGTCCTGCCTCTCCTGAAACCTTTTTCTTTGTGTCCTTGTTTTTTTTTGTTTACTTTTGTATTTTTTTAAAAAAATTTTTTCGTCTAATATATAGCATATAGGATTTTCATTGTAAAATCTCTTACAGTCTACCAACTAAATTTCAATACAAATTGTTATGGTTGACTGGAAGAGATTGCTCATATGGCAATGAGTCCACCATATGTTTATAAATAAATAAATAAATAGTTTTATATACAACCAATATGCCAGAAAATCACATTAATATAAATGGAAGTGCCTCAGTCATTTGAGTGTGCAGGAAGATTCCATTCAACATTTAATGTGTTAATGCTATTTTCCAACAAAAATAAATATGGCAGGAATGACATATCGTCATATCGTACAAATTAGTAATATTGGAATATGGATCCTGCCATTTTTCTAGGATCTACTTTTTTATTTATTAACATAAATTATATGCCAGGTTTCATTATAGCAATAACTTTCGTTTGATATTTTATAAACCTATCACAAGTTCCTGAAGATCCATTTCAAATACAATTTATGATATTTCACAAATATTCACAACCATTAATTCCTTTATCATTAATTACAACCATTAATATGTATAATTTACATTAATTGGAACCCATTACAGTAATAAGTTTGTTTATTTATAATCTTATCACAATCTCTGACAACTCTACTTTTAATTTGTTGTAATTTGTGGTAGTCCCTTCACAACCATCAATACTTATTACATTAACTGTATCCCATGTCCCGTTACAGTAGTAACTAAAATTTGACAACATGAAGACTTATTATTTCAGTGTTATGAATTTTTAAAACCACAATGCTAAAAATGGAAACTTGTCTTAATTTTTATACTGAAATTACTTAGTGTTTAAAATCTAAAACCTTTTCCTTTGTTGGTTTGGTTATTCTTATATACTTTACGTCAGTATGAATACAATATATATATAAATAAGTATTATGTTCCAATATTTTATTTAAGTAGATTTAAATATATTTTTATTCCTTATGCAGAAACCAGAGAGAAGAAGACTTGCGTGAAAATCATCCATTGTTTGACACACCTCTGTTGCTTGTGCCAAGAGAATCACGTTTTCGAAGAATATGTAGGGCCGTAGTTGATGCTCGATATGATGCAAGACTGAGAGATCCTTTAACGGGTAATGAGAGAAAGGTTCATTACAAAAGTTTACAGTAAGTTGATACTATAATATGGTTATGATGACAAATATTGCTTTTAACAAAATGTTTTCGATCTGATTTGCTACTTATTAGTGCTACCTTATCTGAGAAGTATTATTCATTACAACTCTGCTTATTGAAAGAAAATTCTCAATAAACGTGGAGTTCTGATTTACTAAGTTAGTTTTTTCTTTAAATATCCTCACTATGAAGGTGGTTTGTCACATTTGTCGGTGGTGGTCACGTTTGAATTATAGTTTTAACGTGGCCTTGTAAAATAACATAATGTCAGCCTTATTAATATTTTCTTTTCTTATTAACATTTGTGTTCTACTGATTCTCATAATTTTTACCACATACGAAACAATAATTTAAACATTATTCTGTGTTCATTGTATTTGAATAAGAACAGGTACATATTTTGACGGAAAAAATATAAGAAACTCTAGTCAAAATATTGCATAGAAATTAAAGATCTTAACTAAAAATCTCATTGTTTTTACAATTATTTAGCTGTAAACAATTTTACTGAAAAGTGATGTCCTTAGATTTTTGTTGGGTTTTTCGAACCTTTATTTGTAGTCCTCTTTTTCTTCATCTTATTTCCTGTATAAAATTTTAGACTTGGAGAAACAAAATTAGTTGACACACACATGTGGAAAGTACATTCCACATTGTGTGTGTCAACTAATTTTGTTTCTCCAAGTCTAAAATTTTATTTACTTTGTTTTTCTGAGATTTAGGTACCGTAACATGAGAAGTTATTAGGTTATGGCATCTAATTCTCTCTTTTTCTTATAGAGACATTTGTTAAGAAAATGAAGTAATGATTTTTCAAGATATGGATGATTTATTCCATTTAAAGCTACAACATTCTGCCTTCTTTCATGCAACAAATGGATTCCTTGAAGGAAGAACTTTGGTTCCTTTGAAGCGATTCATTAATCAAGTTAATTTTTTTATTTCCTTGTAAAAAGTGGAAATGGAAAGTGGACGATGGAGATGGACTTGGAAAGTGCTGACTGCATCGACGAAAAAAATTATAAAAGCTGTATTTGGATTATAAGGCAGATGTGGTAGAATTTCCCAGTCCTCTCCTAAGTATTTTTAGATGATACAAAAAATAAATTTATTATGTCTATTCTGTTATTCTAGCTATATTACAGCCAGAGCTCGTCTCAAATGCATTAATTAAAATCAATAATGCTCATTAATCATAGTTCCAGATAGTTGTAGTACTTCATAATACACTATAGCCTTCTGCATGCAATTCATCAATTACAAGACTAAAAACATATTACCTTTTTTATATATCCACAATGAACCCACACATATAGTTATAAATATAACTTATTGATCGGAGCGACACATTCTGATCTCCTTCAGGCACAGATAGCGGTGATCTATCGATGGCATCGCAGCTATTTTTTAACTGACTATTATATGAAGGGTTTTTTAGATATTTATGTCGAATTTAGTGACATTTTAGTAATTTTTCTGAATGTATAGTATAAAATCTTGCATGAATTTTGTTCAATCTATAGGCTTATACAAAGTATATTTTTTTATTAGTTAACATATTATCTTGGCTTAAACATCTTATTTGAAACCTTGTTGCAAACGAATTTTGGAGAAAGAGGTCTAGATTTTCCGAATTTATGATAAAATAATATATAGTAGGTCAGAAAAAACTCATTAGTATTTTGATTACCATGAAATACTCTGTACATATGTATATGTAATGTGTGAAAATAAAGTACATTTAATTCATATCTTGGATCTACTAAATTCATCACATTATCAATGTTTGAAGAATTCACCTTTAAAAATAGTTAATTTTTACACAGAAAGTTTTATTGAACAGAATAGAGCATAGTGTAAATAGTATCTCTATAAGGTAAATAAATAGCTTATAAGGTTTTGATGTCTTTAACATGAATCTACTTTCAAAATCATTTTTGCGCTTTATTTGTAGGTACAGTTTCTTTTTAATGACTAAAATTATACTTTTTAGAGTAAACTATTTTAATATCCCTTTCTTAACAAATATGCTTTTTTTTAGTATTTCTTTCTTCAGTAAACACAAAAAAATTCTTTAGAAACTTATTTCTTGTATCATTAAGCTTTTTTTAGAAACTTGTAGGGTATTGTGAAACCCATAATGTATAGAAAAGAGAGAAATAAGAGAAGAGATTAAGTTAGTGTAGAATTTTTTATTTCAATTTTTTAAAACTTAAAACACTTAATTTTATTACAGTCACAATATGCTTCTTTACTTAGATTGTACTAAATTCTAATTTTCAGCAATTTCCTTGGGCTTGTTACTTATCTGGACTGGGTTATGATATGTGCGACTACCTTATCTTGTTTTTCTATGATGTTTGAGACACCAACATATAGAGTCATGGAGAATCCCCTACTTCAGGTGATACTTCACTGCTTACATTTGATGTTAACTGTTTACATATTTGACTAATATTATAAACAGGACATTTTTATTTGCTTGATTATTTTTATCTTTTAATGCAAAAATGGCTTATTCAATTGACATGAAAATGTTATCATCCTCTTTTATATAATGTAGTGTAGATGCATTTTTTAATTAAATAGTTTAAACAGAAATAATCCAGAGAAGAATTTTTTTATTATATTTATTATAAACTTGGGCCGTATAGTTCTGTACAAACTTAACTGTTGAAATACTGTAAAAAATCATTCATGATTAATTAAAATATTAAAAGAATAGAAAATTCAATTCTTCGATTTTATTACGCAAAGCCAGTAATAATATATTTTGAAGTAATTATTTTTCAATTGATTTTAAATTACTTTCGAAATAATTATCATTGAATAATATATATAGGAGAATAAATATTGACCAAATATTTAAATGAATAGCTATCATATGTAAACATTATTAATAATTTGCGGAAGTTTCTTAAGTATTAAATAACAAGAATCTTTACTGTTCATAGAGTATAAAAGTGCTTGTGATTATTGGTAAATTTGGAGTAAAGAAAAATCACAGGATGCAATGTACAAAAGATTTATTGGAATAATCAAGAGGATAGTAATTATCATATTAATCCTTATTTATTGTAACATTTTTTAGCAAATGTTATCCCAAACAAAAGGATGCAATGTACAAAAGATTTATTGGAATAATCAAGAGGATAGTAATTATCATATTAATCCTTATTTATTGTAACATTTTTTAGCAAATTTTATCCCAAACAAAAGGATGCAATGTACAAAAGATTTATTGGAATAATCAAGAGGATAGTAATTATCATATTAATCCTTATTTATTGTAACATTTTTTAGCAAATTTTATCCCAAGCAAAAGGATGCAATGTACAAAAGATTTCTTGGAATTATCAAGAGAATAGTAATTATCATATTAATCCTTATTTATTGTAACATTTTTTAACAAATTTTATCCCAAAACTTAAATTTCATCGTCCCATGTAAAACGCAAGCGGCAATGTGAATGTTGGGAATCTTCTGAATATTGTAGAAGAAAAGTTTAGAAGTAACTAGCAATTTTTTATTTATACCAAATAAAAAAATGTATGTGTTGTATCAATGACATAAATTTTAGAAAAAAATTTCATACAAAATAGAATGTCGATAAGTAACGAATCGTCGGTGACATTGCAATTCCGCGTAACTAAAGATAGCATATAGTATATAAGCAATAAGTTGCAACTTCAACTTGACTTACATTGAAAATTAGACCTTAAAGCAATTATTAGTTATGTGGTATTGCTGTATCGAAGATGTAATGTAAATGTGTTATAAATTTGTTCTCTAATGTACTGTAATCAATTTACTGACCTTTTACTATTCTCTTTTTGTATAAGACTATTATTAATTGCATCTTTGTATATGGTTATCTTTACATGATTATAAAAAAAGAAATATGATTACCTAAGTAATGAGCATAGTTATAATAACGCTGCACGTATCCTATAACAATGAAATTTTAATTTTTCAATTGCATTACAGATAGCTGAATATGGTTTTGTTATATTCATGAGTTTTGAACTTGCACTAAAAATATTGGCTGATGGTCTTTTCTTCACACCAAAAGCATATCTTAAAGATGCTGCAGCCGTATTGGATGTTTTCATATATGTGGTTAGTGTAAAGTTATTTATTTTAAGTATTTTCAAAATGTCAACTGAAATGACAATGAGTTGCTTGATCGATGACAGCTCAAGGTTAATGACACAATTAAACTGAAACTTTGTATTACTCTTAATGAGTCTCTCATTAGCGATTATTTGATAATTTTCTCCTTATACCAAGCTATTACTTTTAATAAATTAACTTTTTTTCCTATTCAGAATAAGGTAAAAAGACACACCTATAATGAAAATTATGGAATAAGTTAGGTAAACACTGAATTGTCAGGTGACCTTATTAGCGGCATTTAATGTTAAAAAAGGATTGCTGATAGCTTTCAAAGTTTTACTTTCCTGAGTGTAGTAGGTTTTGACATAGTAAATGTAATTAAGAGATTTTTTGATGAACAATTGGAATTTTTTTTTGTTTTTGAATTTTGAAGGCTTTGGAAATAAATAGGTTTTTCTCTTAATAACAAAAAAATTCTAGACTTAGAATAATAAGAGGAATCTGCTCTATGAAAAAATGTGAAACAAATATACACCTTTATATAGATAAATATTCTGTGAATGTTAGGTATTTTGTAGTAGATTCTTATCACCATATGTTGGGCAATCCTTTCGCGCCAGAGACTAGGTAGTCTCTAGTAATTTTTATAGATAAACGCTCTTCATGTAATGAAAGTACAAGTTCCTTTGTTATTTTTTTGTCTTTTAGGACAATTAAACGCATAAATAATTATACTAGTTTATTCGTATTTTTGTATTCATAACCTCTAATATTTCTTTTGACATGATTTCATCATTGAAGAGAACGAAATCATCTCTGGATTTCTAAGTATTTTTAGTATGACCTTTCCTCCTCATGAACCTTAAATGATGTTATTAATGCAAGTTTAAATATTTGCTTTAGATTTTTTTATTCTGGACATATTTGATTTATTATTCTAGACATATTTTTGTCCTTACTTCTTTGCTCACTTGTATTTCACCTGTTGTTCTGTCTCTACTTATAAATTTTCATGTCTACTTTCATGTTTTATGATAGCCTTGTTGAGACACAATTTTTTTTATTCCTACTACTTGAGTCAATGACTTAATCTTTATCATCTTTTGTGTCCTCATTTCTTAGCAGATGACTCATGTTTCTTCTATAATATTATTCTGAACTAATAAAGAAGTACAAAAATATCCAAAAAAACTGAAAACCATAGATATTAAAAATAATTTTTACGATTTTATAATTTCACAAGTCTGGTGGATTCTGTGAGGCCCAGTGTTCATATTCCATGTTCACGCTTACACAGCCATCTGTTCGCAGCATTGTGATAGTTGTGGTGATTACAATTACAATAAATATTGGTAGCTACCAAAAAGTTTGAATTGCAGGCACACGTGTTTTAAAAACTGAAAGTGTTTGAAAAATTTTCAAGCTTCCCAGACCACACCAGCCTCACGGAAATTAAACAAATCAAATACAGAAGGTTAACAATTGTTTAAACTTTAGAAGATAGAAACATACCTATATGCTTACAACAATGTTACTTTCTTTTGGCTTCTCCGTAATCCAAAAACTCTTTTGTTTGTGTAGGTTTCATTAACATTCCTGTGTTGGATGCCAAAGCAAGTGCCTCCAGGATCGGGCCGTCAATTGCTGATGATTTTGCGTTGTGTTAGACCACTCCGAATTTTCACACTCGTTCCACACATGCGTAAAGTTGTATATGAATTGTGCAGAGGTTTTAAGGAGATACTTTTAGTAAGACACTATTCATTATACATGTTTTATTACTATCAACTCTTTAATATACTATAAAACCTTAGTCACTGTAACTTAGTAATACAAGCACTCAAACTGTATTTCAAATTTCACTAAGACTAAAAAATTTTTTCTCTTCTGTCAAAATTTCTAGGAATGTAGTTGAAAAATGAAAGTGAAATTACATGCACTCACTACTAGAATATAATTCCTACAACTGACCAGAATGAGTGAAAATATTGAAATCCTTCAAAACCTGTTTGTGTGTATTCTTAACAGGTGTTTTCAAGATTGCCATTCAGTTTGGGGTGACAGGAAAATATTATCATCAGCGATTATTAAATTTCTACCCTATTTAAAGCAGTAAATATGTTCTTGGGGCAATCATACTAATTGAAAATCGTATATAACGAAGTTCATTCATACAACATGATCAAAATTATATACAAAAATGTATTATGTATAAAAAACAAAATGTTAAAATACACATACATTATGGAACTGGAAATTTTATATTCAGAACTAAAATATAAAATTAAATAGAAATAAAATTAAAGATTTTTTTACATATGCAGAACTGGCTTGCTACATCAGTTAAACTGAGGTAGCAAACCGGTTCCTATGGGCACCTGAGTAAAAATAAGAAAATTATAAGCCATTAAAATTGTTTGCATTTTATCCCGCCGTTTCTAAAATACACTATTTCAATGTTAACAAAAGGGTTAAGTGCCCTGCAGTGTGAGCACACCGGGTGCCACGCGGTTAATTCAAGCAACAAGACATACCTTATTCCTTACTTAAGTTTTCTTTTTCATGGAGATCCTATTTATACTAAAGAATATTGAAAAATAAATTATTTCGAAATAATAAAGGCCCAAATCAAAAAATGTTATTATTTTTGTCTTATGTTTTTGAGAGGAATCAGAAAAGAATAATCTAAAATGTATATATATCTTCTCAAATTTATATGATTAATAAGGAATGAATGCATGTGAAAATAAAATATAATTTACAGTTTTGACCTTTTTATTAGTCATCTTAAAGTTGTCCAAAATCTATTTGTTTTCGTTCATCACTCAGTAAAAATTGTGTAATAATAAAATTATATTTAATAGGGTTGTGGAAAGGGAGGAGTTACTGTATTCAATCTATCATAGGCTTTTAATTAGTTTCAAAATAGACAGTGATTCTAAAATAATATAATAACATAATAAACAATAATATTGTTTCTATGTATTATAAATTGACAAACATCAAAAAAAGGAAACACAATAATTTCATAATATTTTTATCAAGTTCCTCTAAGCGGGATCATGGACAGGTTTGTATGGATGCTGGCCTATCTTTATATAAAATTCAAGTGAAAACCATGTGAAAATTCTTTATTAATGCTTTCAATTTTATGTGGCACCTAAGCTCTTAAAATACCGGGAAAAGTTTACTTACCTTAAAAATGCATTTATTTTTTATTGACTCTCTATTTAAGAATGAAGAAGATTGTGAAAAAGGCGCCTACCTATATACATCTTTGAGAGATTAGCGACAAGGATAGTAATTATTAAAAGTAGTTATAAGTAATGTAACCATAATCACTTATTCTATATAACCCAATTAGTAAAAGTAGAGAATGTTATTTTTTTCTCGCACGAGTGACCGAATGATTATAAACTAAAGGATCTGTTGTTCAAAATATTTTATTCTTTTGACTAATTGGTTTATACGCTGATCCCTTTACCCACAGGCTATATAACCAAATAGACTATGTTCTTAAGTTGCGATATACATTTTGTGGTGGTGCACAGATGGTGAGATACGTACAGCAATACCACCATCTAGTAGACAACCCTCATATTATATGTAACGATGATGTGCATCAAGCTGTGATTTATTTGATGATCACGTACTTATCGATATTGATAATCCTTTTTTTTTAAACTATTATGTATTTCACACTGATTGATCCTGGGCTATTGTCACTTATGACAATAGAATATTTTAAAATTACTAAAATATGTTTTGTCGAGAATTATTACGCAAAACATTTATTTGCCTATGCTATGGGTAGGTGTTAACTATATGTGTATCGTATGAGGAAAAAGTGAAACATAGGATTGATTTCAGAATTTTTAATTTTGGCAGTTTCATGCTAATGCAGACAGTAACCAGTTAAAAACTATAGCTTATTTCTGTATTGATTTTTGGATACTTAAACAATCTACATAAAGAAAAGTGGCACCAGTAGGATTACAATTTGTGGTATACCTTGGTATTAATTCGTCTCTCTCTATTATTCCAAACATTTAACAAAAATCTAATTATTTTTTTACAAATACTATTCACGATCATAAATAAAATCAGGGTGAAGAACGAACAATCTCTGACAAACATATATGGAGATATACGAGATTTTTCAAAAACCGTCTGTAAAGTAATTTTTGTACTAGTGGGCACTGTCTACTTAAGTTATTACTGTTGTAAATTTATTACTGTTGAAACTCTTGCTGGAAATCAAACCCGTGACTATTTAATTAGGTATTAATGCCTTAGCCATTATGCTACAGGTCGGTTTCGGTTGTCGGTCGGTTAAAAAACATTATATTCGCACAAACTATTATATATGAAAGCTGTGCACATACTAGTCTATTCTATTAATAAAATATTCCAAAATATTAAGTAAAAACATAAAATAAATATATCAAGAAAAACATATACGAAATTTAACCCTCTGTAGGAAATGTAACCTTCTTATATAATCAGTCGGACTGTAATCGAGAGTAAATCACACGCACATCCAAAAAAATATGGAGATCCTAAATTTAAATCTCCTTACAACCAGACAACGATTTCTACAGCCATTTGGAGTCTGCGTAAAATTGTAGGACCCTCACACTGATCTTTATCAAAATAATATTTACAGTTCCGGTTGGTTGGGCTGGTGCATGACAGAACAACTGGTATGCCCATCCTTGTCCAGCTGATGTTAACTGATGACATTGAAATTTCAGTATTTGCATGTTGGTGCCTATTTATTATAAACAGGTCAGCCAATACTTACTATCAGAGCAGGCTGAGCCTCATGTGACATTTGGTACATTAAAAAAACTAAATTTGATTCTCTAACTAGTTTTTATTTACAAAGAGAGGTTGAAAATTCCCATAGAACAGAAGGGTTGCAAGTTAAATAGAATAATAACCTGATTTTTCTTTTTTAGTATAAGCCTTGACGATTTTTATATTGCATTTTCTTTCTTTTACTATTGTTTCAAGTGATGTTAACATTATTTATAATTCAGACATTGATTTTGAGTCTTTGAATTCCTCTGCCAGTTTTATACAAAGGGTATCTTGAAAATTTGCTTGTATACTCAGGTCTCCATTCTGTGTCAAATTCGGTGACGATATTGGCCTCTCCTGGTGATAAAAATAAATATTAATAGGTTTTTAAATGTGTTACAAACAAAAAATGTAAAAATGGAACGCTTGTGGTGAGACCTCGCTCTCTGTTATAGCGCTGTAACTTTTAAATGTATGCTTGAAGGAAGTTGGTATGCAGGCAGAGTGCCATGTTCCACAGATAATTCTGATGACTCCTTTTAAACATTAAAAAAATGTGTTCTCTGGTATTAACAAAGGAAAAGAAGATTCAAAAATATATTTTAGAGACCTACAATTTCTTGTTTTTTTAATTTTTTTATATTTAATTTTATAAAAGTACAAAATTGTACAAAAATATGTCTTAATAAAAGGCTAGTAAATAGTAAAGCAAACCTTTAGTAAATGTCAAAATTTAATTGCCTTTGAGATAGAATAATTTTGCTTTAATACCCATATCCAAGTACAAGTGTGCCTATATATGCAGAGAATGGGCTGAAATATTTAGTTTTTAACATTTCTAAGTCTTGATTAATACAAATTGTAAATTGTGATGGGCATATTAAATGAAACCCTCCACATGCTCATTTCGCACAAGTCCGTTATTTTTAATTTTCGGTATAATAAGAAATATGGGGGTCAACTTCTCAATCAACTAATGTTAAGTTAGCAAAATAATATATACGGTGCATATATCTTCTTTCCATTTGCAAATCATTACATCTTCTACTCAAGTAAGCGAATTATTTTAGAATCAGGAATAAATACCATTGCTTTGTAAAATTTCTTAAATTCATGAGATTGCAAAAAATAACCTATGTTGAGATTAATATAGGTATTATAACACATTTAAAGGCTTACAATTGTATATAATTGTGATTTTGCGACATGAAATTGAATTCATTAGTCAAATACATGCAATAAATCAAATTAATTTTATTTCACGTTGATATCAAAACAGCTAGATCTAGTGAGAAACCATACATCAGGTTGGCACTTTGCTTTTAGCCAATTCTCTTTTCTTTTTGGACACTGTGGATATCTGCAAGAAAAATATTCCTTTTTTGTATTGAACTCCTAAGAGAAAATGGAGTATAAACCAATGTACTAAAAGATAGCAATAATAATCCTCAAAACATAATAACAGATACAAAATATATTATATTTTATTATTTCACATCAAATGAAACACACAAAATCAATATTTAAACGCTTTTAAGTCTATATACACCACTATTATCGCTGACGCCACCGTGTTATATCAATTTGAATGGTAAATTTTGTGACATTTAATTTAGTTAAATTGATACAAATATGTACTTACTTATGAAACAATATTCTAAAGAATTAATAAATTGTTTTATACAATAAAACACTAGAAAGTAAGCTCTTGACAGGTACGTGTGCGGTACGGCTGTGCATTTTACACCATCGCTTGACTCGGGTAACTTACACTAGTGCACAGTCTATTTGGTATATAGTCTGTGACTTTAGCCCTGATATAATAATTTGTCAACAGCAATATTTTCTAAATATGCTATTATATAATATTATATATATTTATAATTTATTATTAATGATGTATTATATCATTTTCTAAGTGCCGTTGGATAAAATGGCTTGTGTCAACAAAGCCCTAAATACTATATTATTGACATGACATGTAGACAGGTAACTATATTCACACATGTGCAGTAGTAATGCAGTAGCGCATCTCGGCCATTTTAGTTGTTATCCACCAATTACCACATAAGATCATCAATTTGATTATCTTATGTGGTATATTGCGATTTGATGATCTTATGTGGTATATTGCAAAAGTGCACATTATAATATCATCTACAAAATAGGGAAAATTGTGTAACTGATTATTTACTTCATTTCTGACAAATCTTGTTCTCTGTGATTTAGATAACTATCTAGTTCTACATAATTATATATAATATTAGGCTGGTTTAGGCATCAATTAATTGTATCGGCTGTATAAGGAGCACATAGTATGTTGTCCACAAATACGGAATGGAATGCATTCACAAGACTGGTGACTATTCTATAATCTGTAAACATACATGGGAGGGCTCTATTAAAATATATTTAGCATAGCAATTTAAAGCGACTGTTTTATCATTTTATTAATAGCTTTGACAACCCAACGATTGATGGTTATCAGGGTAAATTTATTTGCTTCTTCAGCTATCAATTGACTATACTCCCTAATTTTTGTGGGCGGTATATGACCCTCATGAGCACATTCTTCTTTGACGGGGGTATACTGTCGCTAAAATTTCGATCGAGGATTAGGACATCATCTCATTCTAAGAGCCAATGAAATGGGTTGTTTTTGGTGTTTAAAAGATTACCCATTATACATGAGATGCCAATCTCACGTTGTGATGATATACTCATACATCCTAAAACATCAACAATGTATCCATGACTATAAACCATAATAAAAGATTTTAACATATTTGTTAATTTGTGGAGATAATAACTTGGTACAAGAAATATGAGTTTTTTCTATGTATTTATAAGTACAAATAAAAATCACTTTAGTATTTTAATTATTTCCAAAAATGCTTTTTGATATATTTTTTATATGTAGAATGTGTTCTTACAGAATGTGTTCTCTTGTCACAACATTGAAGCCTAAATCTACATAAAAAAAACATCATTAGTAACTGCATGTTTCCACTCGAGTGTCCTTTGGGACATATTGAATAACCCAGTCACTCGTTATTAGATAGGCCAGTCTAAAGTTTCACTATAAGGTAGAAATACAAATACTATGGATAGGAAATTTCCATAGTATTTGTATTTCTTAATTAAATAGAAGAACATAAAATTCATAAAAATCAAGAAATTGCAATGAACTGAGTATGCTGAATAATATAACGTAGGGATGCAACAAGTAAATAATGACTGGCATTACTCAGGTTGAAGATGGCATGTTACAGACGGAACGCAAAACAATTTTAAACCGGAAAAGACTAATTGTAAAAGCAAGACAATATTGCTATCCTGCTATATGCTAAAAAGTATTGAATACACAAACTGTTGTTACTGCATGCGAGTTGTTTTAAATATGTAACAATAGAAGCATGCATTGGTAAAAATATTATGGAGATTTTCTGTTCTTTCTTGTATGTTGAGTATTAATACCTCATTGATTTACTTTTTTTAATTCTATGTATATTTATTTCACCACAAAAACAATCAAATAAAGTGCTTTTCACAATTTTTCCCAGCTTTTTTAATATACGAGAACAACAAGAAATAAATGCATTTTCAAGAACCTTAAATATGAAAATATCTCATTTAGCTGGGACTTAAGTTCCATATTGTCGTAACAAAACTTGAAGCTCGTGTGAAGATATTGTAAACGGTATAGGTATGATTTGTATACGTTGGAAGGCGATTTGACCATGGTCTTTCAAGGTTGAAAATTTTGCAATGTAAAAAAATTGCATTATCCTTTACAAAGAGTAATATACTTTCATATCGACTTTTTTGTAAAATTGTTTGGAATTCCACTAAGTAAAGATATATAATTTGCTGCACTATGGTAGCCATAATGCCTAAAGATGTTAATTCAAATATTTTATGACTAAACTAATTTTCTCTAACTACAGGTATCTACACTCCTTATACTTCTTATGTTCGTGTTTGCTAGTTATGGTGTGCAACTTTATGGAGGAAGGTAATAATTCCGAACTTTAGTTTTGTGTATTCTTGTTTATTTAGTGGTTAGGTTAGGTTAGGTTAGGTAACTAGAGATGAGTGGCTGAGTCATTAACAGTGATTTTATCACTTTGATGACTTTCCTGTTACCGTCCTGTACAACAATCACAATAAGAGTAACCTTTAATATTTTTCTATTGTTTTCATACTGATAACTTTAAAAACACTTTGGGGATTATTCGGCATTCATTAGTACTAATTCAACCATCTTAGCAAAATTGACAAGAAAGTTGTTTAAAATTATAGTAAAATTTAAATACATTTATTTTATTTCAACGAAAAAAATAAATGTATTTAAATTTTTACTCTAATTTTAAACAATTTTTCTGACAAAGTCATTTCAATTTTTATCCCTCAAACCTTTTATTTTAAGGGGGGAGATACCTGTAAAAGCTTAAATTTTGCTTGATTTTCGTGATTTTCATTATATATTTTTGAAAATTAACATCTGGTTTATTCAAACATTAAAATAATATAATTTTTTTTTTTATTTTATTTATTCAAAATGGCTGATGTGCACTAAATTCTTCCAGAAAGATCTCAATCGGCGAGCATTGTAGCATCGGTTCTAGTGATCTGAAAACAAAAACCAAAACTCTGTGTGTTTATTAATGTCATAATTTTTAGATGAAACTAAAAAAAAAAAATCGCGGAATAAAATACTTGAAAAATATAACATGAATTTTGGGCCGAATTTTCTTATTGTTTTTGCTTTGATAAAGTTATTTTTTCTAAAAAATTTCAGGAATTTGTAGGTTCTTATAGAAAATAATATCATTAAAAAGATGTGTGCCAAATTTCAGGGAGATCGATCAATAACTTTTTGTGTAATCGAAAAATATGGTTTCGAGAAAAACATGTTTAAAGTTTGAATACATGAAAATTCAAGGATTATAGTGACTTACCGATTAATCAGCAATTCCAGCACCATATAATTGTCCTTCTGTAGCCTAATAGAACTCATTTTGTTCAATTAGTTGCTGTTGACATGCTTGACGAACTTCTTTAGTGGCTAATAAGATGCGCCGATTTCCTCGAGTCACTCTCTGTTCATCCATTTTTTCAGAATATGATTTACATTGTCGGCCAACTATTATGTTTGAACAGTTCATTATTTGTAAAATCAATGAAAATCCTTCATTGAATAATCCAGCAGCAATATATGAGACTATTTCAATGATTTTGGAGCGAGACGCCAAATGGTAGATTTGAAACTCTCATTTGCATTTTGCGTGTGACCACCCAAACATCTTTCAAGCAATTTCTGATAGCGCAGTGAACACCGTAAAAAACTCAATAAATTTATAACAATGCATATTTTTGTAATGAATGTCCTCACTAGTAACATTAGATAATTTTCTTGCACTTGCACTCGATTGTTCAGCTTCATCATTTTTAGTATGCTGATTTTGATGAAATTTCCGTTTACGCGGGCGTCCCGACCGAGCTGGTGTATCTTTAGCTCTTTTAGGATATGAACTCATTTTTATATTTATTCGATTTCGAAGTCGTTGCGTACAGAATGAGGTCCAAAACTAAACTGAACAAAACTAACAGCAAAACCAGATCTGGCCTGTACGAATATACTTTGTAGCAACTGTGAAACTGTCAATTACTTGGAATTTGTCAATAAAAGTATTTCAAAACATCTGTTCATTCAAATTTTTAACAGTAGAGTCGGCTACAGGTGAATGAGTAAGCCACTTAATTATACCTCTATTCTTTGCGTTTATTATACGACCCTATTCTTTGCGTTCGCGCCCAGTGCTCGTCGCAAATAATAGGGTCGTATAATAAACGCAAAGAATAGAGGTATAATCGTCGTCAATGTCGTCACTGCTTACACTCTATAATATAAGAAATACTTAAAATTATGTTTTAAAAATTTGGTGACATATTCTTAAAGGATTATACTAATATTTTAGGAAAAAAAAAATTTTCAAAATTTTACAGGTATTTCCCTCCTTAATTATAGATGCCTACCTATAAATAAAAACTAATATATATTTGTTCCCCTGAATGCACAAAATGGCTACGTGATGTTTTTGCGATTAGTGATTAATAATATTTTAAAAGTACTACATAGGTGATGTGTCACTATGGGATTATTTGATAAATTTAACCTTTATACGGTATACTCATAAATATTAATCGGTGATTATGCCACTGTCACTTGTCAGCGATATTTTCAGGTCACCCTCTAATAAGTAACCGATAGTTAAAAATCACCATAGCATCCAATTCTAGTTTCAACTGTACACTAAAATAATAACATACTTGTAATGTTACAGATTGGCCAGATGTAACGACCCCACCATCACACGACGGGAAGATTGTGTTGGCGTGTTCATGAGACGAGTATTTGTTACTAAAATGAAACTGAGACCGGGTGATAATGAAACATTTCCTTCAATGCTTGTGCCTCGTGTTTGGTATGCATTATTTTGCAATTCTATCAAATCGAATAAATACTACTGTGAAGCACAAAGCTCGAAGAAAGTAATTTTTTGCGGAATACGACAAATATCCTCAAAATTATTCTATTAATAGGAATATTTTAGTTTGAGCAAACATTACCTTGGGCATTGAAATACTTTTTATTGTAAACTATTATCAATTATATTTATAAACACTTAAAGTATTCCTGGCATATATAAATATTTAATTTTTTCAGGGCTAATCCAAGAAGATTTAATTTTGACAATATTGGCGATGCTCTATTAGCACTATTTGAAGTCCTGTCATTTAAAGGCTGGTTAGATGTGAGGGATGTTTTAATAAAAGCATTGGGCCCAGTAAGTACCTGCCACTTTTATATTGGAACCCCAGTCTTATAATAGTTTTATTCTTAAAGTAAAGAACTACTATAAAAAAGTATTGTTACTTGCCAAAAGAATTGTTTGAACCCTACTTAACAATTGTACTTAAAAAAATAGGTAATTATAAAAAAACATTGTTATAACACAAGATTGGAATGGATCACAAAACCCAACAACCCATAATCATACGACGG
Organism: Druceiella hillmani; assembly: GCA_039881145.1. Lineage (NCBI taxonomy): Eukaryota > Metazoa > Arthropoda > Insecta > Lepidoptera > Hepialidae > Druceiella > Druceiella hillmani. Next base: position 9,346,801 of record JAYKKI010000008.1, read on the forward strand.
GTACATTTCTTGAGGAAAGAATTTAAACAAAAATAAATTGTGACATTACAATTGAGTTTATAACATATAAAAAATCAATTAGCAATACAAAATATTGATATGCGCTTGTGGTTATCACTAAACCATATAATAGTATAAAACAAAGTTTCTGTCTGTCTGTCTGCATGGTCGGAATGCGATAATCTCAAAAAATATTGCACAGATTTTCATGCGATTTACACCTTTAGATAGAGTGATACACGAGGAAGGTCTAGGTGTATAATTTATGATGACATCTAAAAGCTTGACAGCTTGAGCAACAAAAATCTTTAGAATATCGGAGGTTGCATATTTGTTTTGTATGGACAGTGTTGTCTAAACATTGCTGGAATCGATCTCAACCTTCAAGTTTTTAACGTGGCCGATTGTATTATACGTTGCCCTGTCATATGTGTAATCAAAACATATTATGTTTGTTTTTGCACTTAATCCGAAGTTTATTACTTCGGATGTTGATGTTGTATATAAAGAAATATTTTAAGTTTGTCCATATAGATACATCGTATGATTGTCAATTCTTTTGAAATAATTATTTTATATTAGTATTGTAATACATTTAGTAATTGTTACGTTTTTTCATGAATAAAGATGGTCAGGAAAAAACTTCATGTCAGTCGTGTTTTGATGTTACCTACAAGCTCTATGCAACAGTCCGCTACATACGCTTATTACTTCATTACGCCAGACAATTAATCCGGACATAGATATGTAATGCTACCCTAAAGGTATATAATTGATGTAGGTGTTGTGTAAATTAGTCATTCTATGGCAATAAATTAAAATTAAGTTGAAAAAATCCACACATCAAAGAATTTTCCTTTCCTTGATGGGTAGGCCGTGCGAAACTGGGCCGAAAAATATAAAAAAATCCCTTAATCTGAACATGGATGAGCCAATATCATCAGATATCTAGATTTCCATAGTATTTGTTCTGACTTACGTCCTGATTTTTGAGGATTTCATGGCCCCCTTAATACAATAAGTAGGATCCCAAATGTCAAAGACCTTAAATTTATATTTAATTTCTATCCAAACAGAGTTGAAAGTATGTTAACTTTTTTAAGAGTTCACATTTACTGATTATTTAGAAGCACTTTATTCTATTACTTCCAATTACTGCAAGTTCACACTTACTCATTATTTGCTAGCACTTTATTCTATTACTTCCAATTACTGCAAGTTCACACTTACTCATTATTTACTAGCACTTTATTATATTACTTCCAATTACTGCAAGTTCACACTTACTCATTATTTACTAGCACTTTATTATATTACTTCCAATTACTGCAAGTTCACACTTACTCATTATTTACTAGCACTTTATTCTATTACTTCCAATTACTGCAAGTTCACACTTACTCATTATTTACTAGCACTTTATTATATTACTTCCAATTACTGCAAGTTCACACTTACTCATCATTTACTAGCACTTTATTCTATTACTTCCAATTATTGCAATTTAAGTGACGTCACAACTTACAACCATGTCTTGATTTTTTAAAACTGAAGTCTCCATCTTTTATATTTTATATAATCATAAACTTAGACTATAAAGCAAACACAATTTCATTGTCAAGAATCATTTTTGCTTAATAAAGACGTCAATTATAATGAAATATATTTCTTTTTTTTGTATTTCTTTATAATTAATTTTATATGGAACTTAGTGGTGAACTACCATTAGTTCACCACTAAATTCCAAGCTGTACTATCCAAACATTTTACACTTTGTGGCTATTTTGACACCCCCTCAAATCAGCTGCAAAGAATGCTAAAAAACTAGCTTTTAACAAGTACTAAGAGGACTGTCTAATTACAACATATCTGTAAATTTCAAGTTTATATCAATAGTAGCTTCCGAGATATTTAACATCAAAGTCGTCAATTTTGTACCTTATTCATTCACTCACTCACTTACAGATATCAGAACCTATATATAGTTTAGGATACCAATAAAGGAAGAAGTTAGGAAATTGTTGGCTAGAAACAAAAATAAAGTTTATCTTATTATACCTATCAAGTTCATACATATGTAATAGGTTTCAATAGCTCTTTACATATATTGTAATACAGCTCTGATTCTAGAAAATGTTAAATAAATAAATAAACTGTGTTTAAGGTTATGGATTTGTACTTCTACAGTCATATAACCAGTTCATGCTATAGTTTTTTTTATATTAACTACATATAAATAGTTTCTTTGTTTATATCAATCTTCTTGTTACCTGTGTCATTTTATAACTTCGATAAATATTAGAAATTAAAAAAAAATTTTCTTTGAAAAATAGATTTTGTTTCGCAAGTAATTGAAAAATTTATGATTTTATGTTTTGATTGAAACACGTAAAAACTTATTTTGTTGAACGGAATTTTGTCGCTAAGGAAAGGATTAGTTTTTGTTGTATTGTAAATGTATGTGTGTATGAAAGAAATTCCTACTTGATAAGGACAATTTTATTGAAAAAGAGATCAAGTTTTTGGTTCTTGGTGATGGTCAACTGTATGCCCATAGGGCATACATTTGACCACCACCAAGCATTCTGTTTGTCGAAGTATTGTATACGCTTCTAGAAGAAGATCAAACATTGCACGGCATATATTAGAGATCAATGGAGAGTTTCAAGTTTACTTTTGTAAGGAACTTGGTTAAAATCATGCAACACCAAAGTTGATACTTGCATCATGCTCCAGATCTCCGTTATCGTTCAGTACAGAAATCAATCATACATTTTTAAAGTATATGCAAATTGTGTACTAAGGGACCGATTTGAAGATAATAATGATGGTTCTGTGGGACGCTTGCCTTTCTTGGAATTATGTTGTTTTCAACTTGCAAGAGAATATTAAATGGTATCCTAATGACAATAAAAAGACTAAAAAAGCAATCTGTAAATATAATAATGGCTTGAAAACTGTTAAGAATAGGTATGAGATTATGGGTAAATCCTACATCCATTGAACACAACGCTCTATACATATGACATATAGTATAAGTGCACATAAAAATCAAAGTCTTAGTCTCAACAATGCTCTAATTGACATAAGAGTCCACAGTTTTCTAATGTGGCAAAGCCTACGTCGTATTGTCTAGGGTGAACTGGATGCCATCCATTTAATTAATTTTGATTACAATAGCATTCAGGCACAAAACTCAACTATTGTAGATAGCAACCGATTAAAAAGGATCCACAGGCAGTATTTGCATCGCATAGAATTTTATGAGTCATCTTAAAAAATTAAAGAACATGGCAGACAATGCAAAAATAAATAGTCCTTATTATGTATCTAATCTACATTATACAGTGCATAACTTTTCATGAGACCTCCATTTCAATCCACAATAGTGCGTCATGACTGCAATAAACATACTTTTTCAAAAAACAATAACATATTTTTAATTTAAAATTTATTACAAGTTATTAACCTGGAAAAGCAATCACCTGTATCTTAGCAATGCAAGTGTGAACTTGACTTATTTAACTGTCTCTTTCTTTTATATAATTATACAAAAGAAAAGATGTGTGTTTTTATAATTTTGCACGGTAACTGCAAATTATTATGATTTAATAGGGATGTAAAATGTATGTAATTATACAATGACGCTTTTAATTTTCTGTCTATGGTAACGGCATACCGTACCAATATCCCGTATATTGTAGACGTCTTCGGAAATGATTGTTAAGACCATTCAACAAAAATACAATGTCTTCATCAGCACCGTCACACGCGTTTTCCATTTTGTTTTAATTAACTAATACTTTGGTGGCGTGACAAGCATCTAAAAAGCTGATAGCCAGTTGTGGCAACTTAATCTACGTGAGGTATTTGATAACTGAGAGATAAGTAGTTTAAACTTTGATTGATCTTAAGAGCCTAAGAATGAAAACTACGTTTTTATTTCAAATTTTCCCAATAGTTAAGTGAAAATTCATCTGTCATCATGACATTTGACAGGACATTACATGTTGTTAAATTGATTGTCACTATTGAATATATTTGGCGTTATTTTGTAGAAATTCATTATTCACAATTAAATGAAACTACGTGATGTAGTATTATTTCTACTTTCAGTAGTTCTTTACCACGACCTAGGTTTCAATGTATTACAACATTTTCAGGTGGTCTATTAGCAAAGATCGTTGCTCACCCACCTTAAGAAAATAATACCTCATGTACTTTCATTTAATCGTGGTTGATTGTCACTATTTACACGGATGTAATATTATGATTTAATACAAAGTTTGAACTTAAACTCTTTATAAACTGGATAACTTACATAAAAAAACATTTTGACAGAAAGGCAGATGCGTCATTGTAGTGGCAAACTCAAGGATAACTGTACACCGTATTATATTTCTATATGGATATCCGACATATTACTAGTAGCAGGCTGTATCTGCTATTGAATACAAAGATAAATCTCTTATGTAAAATAATTAACGAAAAAATTAATTGTCACAAAGGTTCAAGATATTGTTATCTACATTGATGTAAGATCGTCTGAGCAGTGTCGTAAACGCTCAAGTTTCCAAATTTGGTTTCTGTTGAATTAAATCAGTGATGGGTCCTTATTGAAATGTATTTAAATATTTCCTTTTTATTTCTATTACAGGTTCACGCAATATACATACATGTATACATTTTCCTCGGTTGTATGATTGGATTAACCTTGTTCGTAGGTGTAGTAATTGCAAACTATTCTGAAAATAAGGGTACTGCATTGCTCACTGTTGATCAGAGGCGATGGTAAGATAATTCTCATTTATTCTTAAAACTTTAAGAGTACATTCCTTATTTACGACATTTTGCATTTGTTTGTTTAGAAATTAGTTATTTATTTTAAAGAACTAATCTCAAACGTATTTCAAATTATGCTCTTTTTTTAATCTTGAATCATGCTCCCTTTTTTAAAATATTTGATATTCAAAATATTTGGTAATTTGGTATTTGTAACTCGTTAAATTATTATAAAAATAGTATATGAATTTGTTTCATTGTATTTACACTAGTTGACCATCCAAAAGTTATATAAATAGGATATAATTACTAGCAATTGCATTCATCATAGAACAGTCGAACCAATAACACTAAAATGGAGAAAAACAAATCTTGATAAAAATCAAGTACTTTGCTCAAAAAAATGCTCCTCCATATTCCACAATTGTGCAAAGAATTAATCTTGATATAACTTCATTAACAGTACTTATCCATGGCCCTCATTAGAAACAATACCAAAAAGTTCAAGATCTAATGTTTGCAGATTGAAACATTACTATTAGACATTTAATTAAGATTCCAGGGCTAATATGGTAGCATTCCAAGGGTTCTGGCTAGCAAATTACTTATGAAAAAAATTTACTTATTAGTTTCACTATTTTTAAATATCTGTCCAACTTAAAATGTGTTTTATTGTTTTTTACTACATTCAACACGTTTTTGTTTGTCATCTGTCATTTTCCTCCAACATATACATTCATCTATTATAAGCAAAACGCTCAGAAATTTACTCAGTCACTTATATAAAATATCAGACCATTTTAACTTGAACCCACAGTTCCGTCTAATAACTAGAGTAAAAAAATTTGAAACCGTGCACTGCTATGCGAAATTAAAATTAAAAATGAAGATATGATTGTAATTATGCGATTTTAATTTCTAGGTGTGATTTAAAAAAAAGATTGAAAATTGCTCAACCATTGCACCTGCCTCCTCGACCAGATGGAAGGAGAATAAGATCATTTGCATATGATGTCACCCAGCATATTGCTTTTAAAAGGATAATTGCTATTGTAGTGTTGCTGAACAGTGGTCTTCTAGCAGTCACAGTACGTTACATTTTTAAGAATTCTTTTGAAGTCTGGTTACATTATATTTTGTATTTGGTTTGCCTTTGTGAAACTAAGTTTCTTTTGTATAATGAATTACACTAGGGTATAAGTAACAGTTTTATTCTTCTCTAATATTATCAAGTGTGCTGTACACTGTTTCACATTAACTGAAGATTGTCCCAGAGTTTTCCAAAATAGACTTTCGCATCAGTATTTTTCTTGATGATATGTGAAAACAAGATAAGAGTACAAACATATTTTGTGAAACATATTTTCTGAAGATGTGACTTTATTAATATTTTTTTATAGTAGATGTCACGTCTAACTTTCAATTACTCTTGCATTCATGATGCTGAGATAGTAAGAATGAGAATGTCCTTTATAAAAACAAGAAGTTGCATCTGGTGGAAAAGCAATAAATGTGTATGGAATTGAGACTCTTTATTTCAGTTAATATTAATTTTTAGACAAATATCTTCAATTTTTATATCTGAATCTTTTGAATATTTTTTAATTTTTTAACATGTATATATATATATATATATATATATATATATATATATATATATATATATATTTATATGTATCTTTGCCTTTCTCTACCGTTGAATTTAAAATTAGATTTTTGAGTAAAAAATTTCTTTAATAATTGCCAGTCATGAAAGTAAATTTACAAATTTTGAGCAAAAACCTCATTTTTCATGTACATATATTAAGTTTGTATTGAAAATAAAAATCTGTCAATTAAGCATTAGTTTTTGTACATTACAAAGTCGCTATACGATTTCATTCTGATCGATCAAGCAGCTTTTGAGACATGTAAAAACCGAGAATCTAATTTTCAGAAAAATATGTTTCTAATTTCACATATAGTTCCTATGTACAAGGGAGTTTTTAAATTACTTTCATAAAGTAATATATTTAATGGCTACATAATAAATTTTCTGCTGGTTTAATGTCATTGAGGAAATGTCCTTCTCTTCCTAGTGTATGTGAGAAAGCCTCATGAAAGAACACTAAGGAGAGCAGTCATGAACATTAATTATAACACACAATAGCAATTATATATCTAAGGCTGTAAGGGCTTGTAACTTGAAAATAACATTCCCGTCACACTTTTTACTCTTTACCAGAAAGAAATCTCTGTAAAAACGGATAAATTTAAAAATTCTATAGTCAGTGCTACTATCATCGGGTTCAGAAATATCTTCTTGTAATTTTAATTTTCTGCCTGAAATATAACTTTCATTACATAATCCCGTTTGTCACATTCCATTGTTAACAGCTTAGATTACTTCCATATGAGCACAAAAATAACTACACAATAGATGATTTTAAAATCTAGGGAAAATGTTCTTGAAAAATGGGGCGCACAGGTGATCTTTCTTTATTTTGATGAAGTTATGATTATTATTATAACTCTCTGTTAATTTTTTTCAGATTGACTTGAAAATTCCAGAGAATATTTTTAAGTTGTCAGAATTTCTGATTACACCTTACTCCGTATATAATTTTTGCTCCTTATAATATTACAGTGGATAAAAGACTCGCCGCATACTGAAAGACTGGCATTAGTATCGGCACTTTTAACATTAGTATTTGTTGTGGAAGTTGTCATGAAAAACATAGCATTCACACCACGTGGCTACTGGCAGAGTAGAAGGAACAGATACGATTTACTGGTGACAGTTGCCGGATGTATGTGGATATTTATACACTGCACTATAAAGGTATTTGAAGAAACTTTTAAGTTTTATTTTCTTTGAGGTAAATTTGAAAGTAAAAACTGAGCTTCTATTTTTAGGTAACCAAATTTAGTTTTTCTTGAAATTTGCATAATTATTATTATCTTGTTACAAAAATATTAATATTTAAGTATGAAATACCATGTTTATAAATATACTAGAGATGTGTGTAGTAAATAAAAAGTGTAACATTGTAAATCTGCCTCTGAAAGTAATGCTATGATTTAAATAAAAGAATTAGTGTTCATATTTATCATAGATTTATAATATTAAGAAGCAGATGACATATAAATAATTGGATATTTAGCTAAAACTATAATGACTGACATACTTTAATTTCTTTCTTTTCACCGTTACAATAGTTTGAGCAAGATCACATTTATTTCATATGTTTTCTTAATTTGAAACTGTCATTACGTCATTATTTTGGCATGTGGCCAGAATACCACATAGACAAGCCGAATTGTCAACTTGGAATTTGATGTTTTAGGTGTAATTTCAAAATTTACGTATATTATTTATTCAAAAATTATCCTTAAAAGTGGTTAAGTGATAACGCCTACAAATGTGATAAGGCTTCACACAGAAAATTGCTACATATTACGTGAAATATATATTGTAATTCTTTAAGCATTTCAGGTTTAACTTCTAACTATTAATACATTCCCGAGTTGCAACTACCTTTTGGACCTATTTTTTTATCATAACAAACGTTTGCTAGTCGTATAACAAACGTTTACTAGTTGTTAATCGTTTAACTATAGTCAGAGGTGCGGAGTGAATTTTTATCATAAAAATAAAAGTATTTATTTTGTACTTTTGCTTGCAACTTAACATAATATGAGAATACTCCTGTGGTTCTATTAAAAAGATATTTATATAATTTAGGGAAGGACAATGAAAGTAAACAAATTTCTGATTGTGAAAAATTTCACGAATATTTCCTGTAAGAGCGCTATGCCAGTTTATATTAATTTTGAGTTTGTTTAACTTTTTTAAAAGTTGTTTCGATTATATAAAATTTCAGGCTTCCCGTCTTTACAATTTATTTCCTTTCTTTACCCATTTGTTTAAAATGTCAGCTAAATGATTTACATTTTAGAGTCATTTTCAAGTTAAAGTTCAAGGATAAGAAGACATCATTTGTGAACAAAGATAAATAAAGCTTTATATTAATGACACATTATTAATACATAATTTATTTTATATATTATCTTATTTAAAATCTAAGCATCTATTTTGTTTTAATAACTAAATTTGATAAGAAAATGTTAAAGTAATTTTAAATAAATAAGAATACAAAATAATTAAGTATAAGTATAACAATAATATTTCAATTTTAAATATCACTTCCTCTTTCCACAAAGACTTCTTTTATATAAAATGGGTAAATAAAATTGAAATGTCTATCTGCAGTATCATTTGAATTATAATCATATATGCATTTATTTAAATTATACTAAAGCACAAAATATCACTTTTAAAATTTAACAAAAAATATTAGTAATTGACATAGCGAATAGAATGTGGTATCTCTCAATGTGTCTGTTAGTATCGTGTGTGTAATGTTTATGTTTAAATGTTTAATACATTAATATTTAGTCAAATACGTGTGGCCACTGCATTAAGCCACACCCGTAAATATTACACCCCGCCTATTGCTTAGGGTTGTCAAGCTATTACATGTTATCTGCTTCTAATATTTCAAATTTATGATATTTATCAACTCATTATTACGATTTCCATTTATCTTACTGATTTTCCAACCATCTAACTATATTTATTTGTCATTTTTCAGTGATAATAAATAATATAAAATATATTTTCAGAATGATCTATCATATTTTATTGGTTTTATGGTCGTTATACTACGGTTCTTTACGATAACTGGAAAGCACACTACGCTTAAGATGCTCATGTTGACAGTTGGAGTGAGTGTGTGCAAAAGTTTTTTTATTATATTCGGCATGTTCTTGTTGGTTTTCTTCTACGCTTTGGCTGGCACCATTGTCTTTGGCAATGTAAAATATGGAGAAGGAATTGGCAGGTACTTATAGAATCTCTTAAATCCTTGTACATCTTAAATCATGCCTCATATGTATAGAAGTAAATTCTAATATTTCAAAAAGTTTCAGAACTTACAATAGAGCTGTAGACATGCTTACTTGTTACTCCTTATGTGGATTGTCTGTAAATTTTCATATAACCTTTATTGGAAAATACATTCTTTATTGTTTCTTCTATGTCTTCTATAAGTTTTTAGGACTAAAAGATGAATCACTTGAAATGATAATAAATTTAAAATGTAAAACATTGTTCCCTAGTAGATTATAAACAACAAGATTTACTTGACACTTGTATTGTTTTAGTTTTGACAGAGGATGTAAAAATAATAATGTATTGCTAAAGTTTTAGTCTAAAACTTGAGAAAAGTGATATGATTTATATATTATGACATTTTTAACTCATTACTGAAGACGGGCCAACTTTAATTCACCTATACACGGAGTGGCAATGTTATTCCGTATTGTGACTGGTGAAGACTGGAACAAGATCATGCACGACTGCATGGTGGCACCACCGTACTGCACACCCGCTGATAATTACTGGGAAACTGATTGCGGGAATTTCACTGCCTCTTTGGTTTACTTCTGCACATTCTACGTTATTATCACGTACATTGTTCTGAATTTGCTAGTGGGTAAGTTTATTTTCCATGTATTTACGTGATTAATACTGTAATATTTGTTATGGGAAGTTTAAAAAAGAAAATACACAATAATTTATATGCTGCGAAAAACAAGATTCAAGACATGATTGTAATATAACCGTATGTTCGTCATGTCTGGAATCTTCTCTGTGATGTATAACCATGGATGTAACCATTAAATAAAATAATTAATGTAATATTGACCATAATAAAACAAAATTACACTATGGAAAGAATTATCAAAAATTTTATTTCACAAGAGTCTTTTCAAAAAGTTAATTTGAAGTAGATGGTGTCATCTACATATAAATAGTATTGTACAAATTATAAGTATTATAATGTGTGAAAATGTTTAACACTAAAGTTATATTAAGTCAAGAAAGGCCTTACAATGTCTACAAATTCTAATTTTTGAAGTAATCTCAGTGTAGCAGGATACAGGTAGGAGGATACAGATATTAATGAGGTTGTACTTAAACATCATTAAATGAATTTGTTTGGAAAATTTTTTATGTTCCATTATTGTACTTAATTTTTTTTCTTTATGCAAATATGGCACGCATAATATATTTTAAGATGATAAAGACCATATGAACGAATAAATGTATGGATATTCTGCTAGTTTTGCATGAAAACAAATAATAGCTGTCAGATTTAGCAGTATGAAAGAATTCAGTTTCAAGGTTCATAACTCAGATACTAAAAATATAGTGTTATTCTCATATTATTATTAAAATATAATTTTATTAAATTTTATACAATACTTTTATAGTTATCTATTAATATTTTTTAATTTAAGTGAATAAAAGTATTTATAAAACCCTCTTATTAAATTTTCAGCTATTATCATGGAGAATTTTTCCTTATTTTACTCCAATGAAGAAGATGCGCTTTTATCTTACGCAGATATTAGAAATTTCCAAAATACATGGAACATCGTTGATATCCATCAGCGCGGTGTAATTCCCGTCAGGAGGGTGAGTGTATATAAGTTGAAATGAAATTTCAAACCAGCTTTATTAAAAGTACAGTAGGTTGATACATGTTTATTTGTAAGTAATTCATATGTTAGTTTCCATGTAAAGTGTGACGTGTAACAGTTGATTGGCAATTTTAAGTAATATCAGATGCTTACTCGGAGCCCTTTGTTGTATCATGTTACTTTATGATTAAAGTAAACATTACAGAATTAAGACCTGTAAGCAGACAATCACATATTGTATCATAATGAAGCCTTTATTTTGACAGCCCCGTAGGTTGTAATGGCACTTTACTTTACAATTTGCATTTTAGATCTTTATAGGTTATTTAAATATTCTTTTCGATTATAATTTAGTAAATATAACCTTACTAATAGAATTAATTGGACGACCTGAAAAGTAAACAACAAATTTTTATGGTTACCTTATAAAAATGATGTTATGTATTAAATTAAATACAAACAAATATTGTTACATATTTCATATCATAAATAGTATTTTGCATTTGCAGAAACACCAATAAAGTCCATTTGGATGATATCTTAGATTCATTTTATGTTACCAATTGATAATTTTGTACAACATTTTCAACCATCTAAAGAAATAAAATTTATAATTCGTAATTTTAGACCGATGTTTTCAACGAAATAGCTCATTCTTTTTTTTTGCTCGTAAAATTAAACAATGCTATTCTTTTCTCCCAAACCAACAAAAAATAGCATTGCGTTAATTAACAATAAAAGTTAGGATAACACCAGTAGGGACCTTTAAGATAACCATTATTGTTGTGCATTAGCTAACGTATACGTTAAGTAAATGATACAACATAGGACTGAATATCTTAACTATAAATTCTACAAATTTTTAAAGAAAAAATAACTGCATTTCTAACGTATGCTTACAAGATCATGCTTATAAATATATTTATATTCTTCTAGGTTAAATTTATCCTACGTTTACTAAAAGGTCGACTAGAATGTGACCCACAAAAAGATAGATTGCTTTTCAAATATATGTGCTACGAGTTGGAACGTTTGCATAATGGGGAAGATGTGACTTTCCATGATGTCATAAAGTGAGTTTAAATGTCTGTTGTTCAAAATCTACGTTATTACAATTAAAATCTATTGAATTGGATTGTTAAACTTCGAATAATTTACACTTTGCAAAAATTAAAATAATTTTAGATTTTCTACATAATAATACCAATTATAACTAGTTACATTATAAAATTACTTGCTTATAACATGAACTTTACTACAACAGTATTATATAAAAGTAATATTTTTATCTCTACCAAAATGGAGTAATTTTTAGAACACATTACCGTGCAATTTTATGAATTTACAATAAATACATAATTGTAAATTTTATACAATTTTGTAGACTTAATGTACATTTTATAAATACAAGTATTGATGTTCTACAAATTCTATTAAAACATTTTAAAGTGGAGATTGACTTTAAAAAAAAATTGGTTTACCTGTTCTATTTCTTTTCAGTATGTTATCATACCGCTCGGTTGATATACGAAAAGCTTTGCAACTCGAAGAACTACTGGCACGGGAGGAATTTGAATATATTATTGAAGAAGAAGTTGCCAAACAAACAATTAGGACATGGTTAGAAGGTTGCCTGAAGAAAATAAGAGCAAGTAGTGTAAGTTAGGCTTGAAACCCATATAGGTTTATTTTATAGAAATACAAATTTTCTGGTTATGAGGGAATATATGTTTTCCAATTTTCAACATTATTTCAAACCATTACAAAAATATTCAAAACCATCGTAAAATTTCATATTATTTTTACAGAAACATCAATCTAGTTTAATTGCTGGACTGCGGGCTACTAATGAAATGCACAATGATCCCAGCGATGAAAAAACTCCACTCTCATTGGAAACTGAGACTAAGGTATTAAAAAGATTTTATAACATACATCTACACTTGTTTCACATTATAAACATTAAAAAAATAATGCTCACTTTTAATGTACTACACTCTAAACATTTAAATATAATTTATTTTTATTACAGACTAATATAGGAGGAATGAGAGAACATACTGACAACACAGTAATAAATGTCAACTCAGGTATTTAAATTATCTACATAAATTTATTAAGAAATTGAAATGTTCATTCGGAAAAATTTATAACACTCATCAGGAAATCAAAAGAATGGGAACAATTTATTTTCTTGAATTCCTTTCATTATTTTTCCTAGTAGATATATTTTTTCCTAATTTTCCTACAGTGGTTAAATATATTTAGTATAAGTAACACAATGTCACGATGAAACCAATTTAATTTTCATAGACACATAATTAATGAAGATGAAGCAAGTCCACATAATTTACAAGTTTACTAAAACTTTTCATTCTATGCTACTTTATATTGATTTATTATGAAAACTTACGTAGGTCCTGGAACTGGTCCAACACAAGACATTGCAAGCATTAGGAACAGCCATCGACCCCACACAAAGAAAGGAACTCCAGCGAGTGCAGTCCCCCCAGGTCTTAGTAGGTAAATTTGTCATTCAGTCAACGCATATTTTTTTATGCCAAATATTTCTTACACCTTCACAAACTCATAATTTTTCTTATGTTATGAGCATGATAATTTGGCGTTTTGATCGTACTTATTTACACTCTAATCTAGTATTATAGAGTTATTTAGTTACTATTATATATCATTATTACTTTCTGTAGATCTGATAGTGCTGGCAGTCAAGGAAGAAAGTTTCTTCAACCTACCCTCAGTGATCCTCATCCGGCAGCAACAAAGAGACCTACAGGTTTGAATCAAATTATATAAAATAAGTTGAAACAGTATGTCCTAATATATAAATATTAAATAAAATCGTGTCAAAGAAGGTGAGAGAAAAAATTCTTCGATGATATTTTATTATAGTAATACTTAACTCAAAATAGGTACCTATTTATTTGCAATAAATAACTAAGTTATTTATTTTTGAAGTCTTTTGAAGGTGCCAGCACCGCCGACCAACTAAAACAAATGTAAAATTTTATAGTATAAATACACCCTTTATGAATCTATTTAGTGTTGTGAGTACATTAGAAGTTAAAGTTTTAATTACATTATAAATTAAATTAAATTGTAAATTTGTTTAACTTGGTCAGCACTGTTTGACTCAACCGATTTCAAAAATAATTTAAGTTATTTATTTATTGCAAATAAGGTACCTATTTTGAGTTAATTATTTTTTAGTATAGTTTTTTATAATGTTTTAGTTTTAGTTTTTTGTAAGATAATTTATTTTAGAATTTATAGCTTAATAATATTAATCATTACACTGTAACTAATACTCAATTATTTTCTCTCTTAGAATATTGTATATCTATTAAAAGTCACATGGACAAGCCAGTATTTTGATAATTTCCATTTTCTATAAAGTTGGTTGTCAACAACACACAGAAACTAATCGATAGTGGTAGCCGCCAGTGGTTAGCTGTTAGTCATTGAAGAGTTCCGTTCTCCACATCCAATGTCCAATATCGGATTGTGCAAAGAAACAACCTACTTGATGATTTCGTTCTAAATATCCAAAGTCTAATATCAGATTTTGCAAAATAATAACTAATATAACAACTAATCAGTAGCAAATATATTGAATCACGATTGATTTACTACTATCCATTAAAGAATTGCTTTAGTCATCGTCAGAACTCATCATCAGGCCCTGGTCTGGTCGAAGGTGCAGTTATTTTGCAAAGTAAAAACTACCAGTAGTAAATATGTTCAATCACGATTGATTCACTATCATCCGATAAAGAGCTCCATTGTTCATCTCTAGAACGCATCATCAGACTCCGGCATGGTCGATGGTGTAGTTATTTTACAAAGTAACAACTACCATAATTTACAAAGTAACAACTACTAATAGCAAAGATCTTGAATCATGTTTAATTTACTACTGTCCGTTAAGGAGTTCCACTGTTAATTTCTAGAACTCTTCATCAGACCCTGGCCTGGTCGACAGTGTAGTTATTTTGCAAAGTTACAACTACTATTAGCAAATATCTTTAGTCACAGTTGATTTACTAACATCCATTAAGGAGTTCTATTGTTTATCTTCAAAATTTATCATCACCAGACCCTGACCTGGTAAGTGGTGTAGTTACTTTGCAAAATAACATAGTTCATTTACTGCCATCCGTTAAGGAGTTCCATTGTTCATCTCTAGAGTTCATCATAAGATCATCATCATATTTATATGGGATCGCCTCTAATGTACCCTCTTTCAAATAAAAAAGAATCATTGAAATCGGTCCACTCAGTAAAGAATTATCGCACCATATATAAAAAAAAAAGATTCTGATGAATTGAGAACCTCCGTCAGTTAAAAATGCATTCCATTCAAAGTTATGTTTCTGTTCTGTTATAAAAAAACTTCTATTGCTAGGATGATTGATACGATATGTAATATTAAATAAATATAAATAAGAATATTGGAATATTGTTTAACCATTTATTTTTTTCTCCAGCTACAACAACGAATAAAGCTAACAACCCGCGACCAGCATTTCCGAATAATGCAATGACCAACAGCAATACTCCCCATGATGCTGTTAGTATGCCGCATGCATCTGCAGCTGGTGTAGACGAAGTGCGGACTTGGTGGGGTGCACAACTTGCACGGCATACTGGCACAGATTCTGATTATTGAAAAGGAAAATACTCATAATGGGACGTTTAGGTCATATTGACTTATTGATCAAATACTTCAAATAATGAACATTTTTTATTGAAATAATTATGAAATCAAATTTTCTTCATCAACAAAAATGAAATATTCCTTTAGCAACTTTGATTTATTTAGCCTATTTTTATTAATAACCTGACTAACATAACAATCTACTATTCATTCAGTTGTACATTATAGATATTTCCAATGTTATAAATGGAACTATAATTATTATTATGTACATTAGAAACAAAGAATTTATAGCATTTTTAAAATGGCTATTATAAAATTTAGTTTAGATACATGTTAATAAAAAGTTAAAAAACCTTTTTCGTTATTAGATTTACATTTTTCATTTATTGTGTAAGCCATCATCATAATGCAGTTTACTAGAAAATGTTTCTCTAAATGTGGGATCCCACTGTAATGTAATACTATAGTTAAAGATGTTACCATGAGAAAAAAGCAACTTGACAATTTTCATTTTTAAAATTTTTGAGTATAAACATTTCGATAAATGAAAGAAGAATTTTAAGATTAAGATACTTTTTACTATATCAAACCTTAATAATTACAAATTCATTGGATGAATTGAATGAAGTAATTTTTTGCAAGACAATCCACTAGTTCAAAAACACCATCAACAATTGACATGTAAACCTAATGCTTTACATCAACTAATAAAATAATTTGTCAATCCATACTAATTTATTTCCAATTAAACTTTTTTTACCATTTTCTATTGTGTTTTAGGCAATTAATATTATTTGTATTTTGCTTAACCTCTGTCTTATTATTTATGATTAACGAAGAACTAAATATTTTGTACCAATTTTTTTTTAATGTAAAAAAAAAGATTCTGATGAATTGAGAACCTCCGTCAGTTAAAAATGCATTCCATTCAAAGTTATGTTTCTGTTCTGTTATAAAAAAACTTCTATTGCTAGGATGATTGATACGATATGTAATATTAAATAAATATAAATAAGAAAGTAAAACTTAGAAAAACTTAGAATTAAAGAAAGTAAAACTTAGAAACTCATAAACTGCTTAGATACATACAGCAAAAAACTTAAATCTGAATAAACATGTTATATAAATATTTAAATAAGCATATTTAAATATTTATAAAAATATCTTTAAATATATTTAAAATATTTATTTGAAATATATTTAAAGATATTTTTGAAAAAATTAGTGGGATTGTTATTTAGGTTTTTTTAAAACCAAAAATTTTTTTTAGAATTATCTGTCTTCCTGTTTGTTTATCATATAAGAACTATTGAACTAATTTTGTTAGCATGGTATATCTGTGGTCTTGGATTAAAACTTAGGATACATTTCACTCTATCTGTTTGTTATGTCTTTATGGCTAAACTACCAAATTGATTTTAATGAAATGTACAGAAAGGTAACTCGAAACCAGAAGAAAGATACCGATACGTGAGATGACTATAAATTCAATATGGTGAATACTTTAAGATTATTGAAGACCCATTGCTATTAGTATAAAATTAAAGAGTTCGGAGAGTACAACCCAACTAAAGACAAAAAGTTTTATTTATGAATTTTTGAAGTTATACTTCTTTAAGCGCGTTATGAAAAAATGATGAGAGTGAAATTTTAAGATTCGTCACACAAAAGTTACAGTATGAAGTTGCAGTTATTGAGACTAGATATTAATACCAATATTTTATACGAAACTTACATTGGGGGCGTAGCTCAGATGGGGTAGAGCGCTCGCTTAGCATGTGAGAGGTACCGAGATCGATACCCGGCACCTCGAAGACAATTTTTTTATTTTTAGATTCTGCATTTTATTTGTCTTTCGAATAATTTAAAAATGTTTGATGTCATTAATTGTGATTCTTTATTTATATTACTAATAAATCTAATATCCAAGTTTCACAGATAAATACTTATACAGAGAGGCAGATGATATTTAAAAACAATATTACCATTTGATGCAGATTTACTTGATGATGATTTTAATTTATGCAGATAATAGATAAAAACAATATTACCATAAGGCATTTAGCTTTATGGTAATATTGTTTTTATCTTTATTTTGTGTTCACTTTTCATACAGAATTAAAATATCAATTAGTTTATAATTTCCTTATATCAGCGCAGCGCCATCTTTTGATAGATATGATTATTAATTTCACGTAACAAAAATACTTCAAGTACATAAGATTGACGCAGTGAGCCGCTTTTTCATTTGAATTTATTGGATAAAAAAATATAAGTGCGATTTATATATGTGCTGATAAATTATATTCAGTAGTGATTTAAATTCAATATTTTGATTAATATATTTATTATTCGTAAATATTAGTGAAAAAATTGTGTTTATAGACTTTTTCAAGTGCTCCAATATAATTGAGGTTATCTATCCGTATGTATTATTTAATGATGCCAAAGAAGTATAACTTCTCACATGCGTACATAAGTACACGCACCCATTTTTTTTTTTAAAAAGTGTCACTACAAAGTGTCACACATAAGTAACGAAATGAATTTTCTTACACATTTAATCCATTTACTTCTTATGCATCCTTCAGGATCCACATAGTAGCTGGAAATTCATAAAAAATATTCCACAAACTTTCACACTTTAGCAATGCGCTAACAGAATAGTAGCCCCAACAGTATGTTCACACCCATAGACATAGGCTTGTGTACACATAGACACATGTGGGTACACGCCGTTATCGGATGCCTATGCAAACTGAACATTTCTACTATCCCAAATTTCCAATTGTTAATGTTAGTACAATAATTAACTTAATTACTTGATTTGCAAGTAGACAGCACTAGCGTCATAACATGTTGGTTGGAAACTTTCTGTCCTATGAACATACACTCTATTTCCACAAGTCATTCTGACAGTAATTTTTCGTTTGAAAGTTGCTTATAGAGAAGTTTTCGAGTTACACATAAAATAGAAATACATGACAATCTTAGCGAAAGATGGAAAGATGCCGTGTTTACTCTCTCCAGAACAAAAGTGAATTCGCTAGCAAACGTCTGCTGATAATTTGTAAGTTCTTGAGACGAATCCAATGGAATCTACATTATTCTGTGACAATGAACGATGGATATACCATTATATTCTGAAAATGTTTGAGGATCATGCAAAACTATTGGACCAATTTTGATTCAAATTTTCACTGGAATAATGCTTGATGGTCAAACTTTAATCCATCTCTTGAAATATTTCCCAAGAGATGATTTCATGATCATGTAAAAACTACTAGACTAATTGGAGATAAATTTTTATCGAGATAAGGCTTTAGATACAGATTAAAATCTTAAAGTACATTTTTATCAAATTTCCTCCTCTTTTCTTCTCCTTTTCCTTAAAAGCACTCAGGTAGTAAGGCTAAAAATGCAGATATAAAACTCATCAATAGATATTATCAAGACTATTACAATGATTCCTTTCAAGTTCAAGCTAAGATATACAATAATATATTATTTTTATTCTGATCACAGGGACTTGTGATGAAAACATTATTACTGGTCTTTATATATTATTACTGAAAAACTCTGCCGCACAAACTAAAAAATATATGTGCGAGCAAAGCAAGCAAAAAAGCAAAAGCAAAATATCTTGAAATAAAATCTTATTTTTAAAATTTCAAAAATACTTTATTTGAATGAAAAACTTAGGTGCAACCCTATCGAATAGATGTGCATCTCCATATAGAGAATTATTGCATCTACTTCTGTTGACTGTAGCACTTATACTTTGTAGATTGATATGGAACTTGTACTCAGAATTTAGGTAATCACTTGTGTTTGAAGAGAGAAATAAACTGTGCATAGTGGACATAGAGCTAATAAATATAAATTATCATTTTCAAAAAATTTTTCAGGATAACAGTAGGCAAACAATGAAGTGTCTTTAAATAAATAATTCGTAAACACTCTTTCCTGTGGCCCACTAATACTTATTATCATAAATACTCAATTCCTGATTAGTATTTTCCATCCACTTTCACTTTGTTAAAAATGAACGTCGCTAACAATTTTGTTTTGATAATGAATACTTAGTGCTGTAAGATAAGTCTTATCAAAAAATTGACCAGTGTCTTGTTGATGACCATGTTTCTTAAAATTATGGATATGACTTTATCAAAATAATTTTATTTGAAAGTTCTAAACCTAAAATTTTTAGAATGGTAAAAAATTATACAGGTAGAGACTCATTTGAAGTCACTTCAAAGTTTAATATTTTGCAAACAGGGCACAATTTTATTTTAAATGATCTAGATCACTTGAGATGTACAACAAAAAACTGTTTATCCTTCTACATGTATGGTGAGGTACATTAATTTTCCGATGTGTAGTGTTACAGATATTTCATAGATATATTCGTACATTTATATATTACATTAGTTAATTTAAAATTATGAGAGGAAATTATTGACACATAAAAATACCTGCACACATAAAAATGTGAATATAAGAATCATCTAAAAGTAATATTAATATTGTTAGGAAAATACTGTGCGTAATTAATATATATTTTATTTTATAAATCATGGAAATATACCCCTTTGATGTCATATGATAGTTTGGGACACAGAGTTCAGTAATGTTGGAGGTTTCACTTGTGAGGATAATAGTGGTCTTTATGCTGACTTTGATAAGAAAATAACCTTTCTATTTTAGATTCTAAGCCTAATGACATGTTTTCTTAACTACTTGTCACTTATGTACCTTTATATGAAGCAAACATAACATAGAAGTTTTTGTTGGTTTTACATGGTAAGTTTTATATGAGTTACATGCAAAATGATAACAAATGTTTTAATTATTTAGTCTTAAAGCTAACACCAATGTCCAGTTTTAGGCTCATGTTCATTGTTCAAATTACATTGAATTTTGCAACAATAATACTCAACAAGGAAGCGTAGACGTGAAAAATATATGTGACGCTTGGCATAAGCATCGAATTTGGTTTATACACTTACTGCACAGAAAAGCAAATGTCACACAGAGAGTACTGACTTTTGCACTAATGACAGCGGTCATAAAATCTTTAAAAAAATGTGATAATGAAGACGGATATGGTGAATTTTTGTCTTATGGGCCTGAAAGTAATAAAATTTAGTAGATAAATAGCTACACATATTAAAAACGAAAAAACAATTGCATACATAAAAAGGCAGATATAAAAATAAATTAAAGGTAATAATATAAATATTGTTAGGAATATTGCATAATTAATAGATACTATATTACATTGACCAAAAATTAATTGCGTTTTTCTTAAAACATTTAGTTTGACCATGTGTTCAGTGCCGTCCTTTATACATGGGTCTATTGGTCCTGGACCTAATCCCTTGGATCTGAGGATGGCCCCTATAATAGAACAATACCTATATTTTGTTTTCATCAACAGGTGTCTGATTTTTAATCTACTAATTAGATAAAATTTTTATACCGTCGATTCATTTTAACATTTCATAATTATCATTTTAGCATTTCTGTCTTGCTAATAGTTAACTCCCCCATATCATTTGATTCCGAAACAAACCTGGATCTACAATGTTCGCAATTTTTCGAATCAGTTTGACTCGATAGCGACCAGTTTGTGAGTAATTAGATCATTAGGATGAAAAAGATTAGACCACTTAGCATCCGCAACCTGTATACAGACTCATGGTTTGCAGGAACCCGATCGCAAGCGATCAATGTGCCAACCCAAAACCCGTGATCCAATCTTTGTGCCCATGTTTGTAATTGATATGTTGATCAGTTAATTTGTGGCCTGCAATCTATATTCCCATTTGAAATTTTATTTGCTTGCTTTACTTTTAGTTGCTTGGATTTTATTAAGTTAATAAATAATTTTGGTAATTGTGTTTTTAAATTGATTTAGAATTTTTTTACATTGTTTCAATGACTAATAATTGTATTAAATTATTTAATTGATGTAAATCCTTTAAACTGAATTTTATTGCCCATCAAGGACCGTATTCTTTTGGAATTTAGATTAATTTTTCATCAGCACTAATTTTAAAAACTTGAACTGAAAAAACTTGAACTTATTTAAATACTAATAATAAATTCGGAGACCGAAGGTACTCACGTTAAAAAAAAAAGTGAGCCGTTACGGGACGCCTGGCAAATGTGAAACATCATGTTCGTACAAGTAATATGCATAAAAGACAAGATTATTAGAGGAACTAAATATAGCATAATGAAAAAAAAAAGTATTACATATTTCTTACAGAAAATGGTGACTTTATTTAATAACCATTTATTTACAATTGATACAAAAATAATAAAGCACAGGTTATGTGTACCGTAGTAAACAACAGCGTCGAACTGAGTGAGGAGGGTGTCGCGTAGTCGGTTACGCATGGCGACACGTCGCCATACCGTACACTCTACTACATATAGACTATATACATACCTTAGTAGGGCGACGGGTCGCCACGCCAATGATCCGGTTTATACCTGCGCCTATAGATGTTTCATATCAAAAACCCTAAACGCTTATTAAATAATTTTTTGTCACTCCAGTATAGAACTGGCATCTTGCGCATACGCATCAATACGCATAAATCTCTTCACGGCCGCCTGAAGTCAAAAATCTTCTCCCCCTCCACCGCGCTCCTCCTGCTTAGTGCCTCCTACTAGCGCCCCGCCCTACGCACACAGTGTTACCAGCAAAATAAATTTACCCATCACTCCGGGAATTCGACGCACATATCTGCTTGCGGTAGTATGATACATGTTTCGTCGATTTATGTGGTGCATTGTTGCGCTTATACGAAGTATTATTATGGCCACGTTAAGTTTCTAAAATGTTTATTTCAACTACTACAAATAGCCGAAGAATTTAGGTTAAGATTACTAAAAATTTTATGTCACATTTTACCATTTTATTAATTAAAATGCATTATCATTAAATACGTATGTGTGTCCGTACGCGCGCGTCTGTTTGTGCGTGCGTATGCTGCGTGCGTACGAGTGACACACACACTTAATCTACAAAATTATTTAGGTACTTTTGTCAATGTTTTTTATGGTTTTTCTGTTTATACAAAAAAAAATAATTAGCTTAGTGTTCTTAAAATAAAAAGAGTGGTTAAAAAGCCCGCTATAAAAATTTGAAAATAATCGGCCCCGTGCTAAAGCAATTCAAAAAGGAAAGAAAAAATTATTTATATTAATTAGTGTTCAATGTCGTGGTACAATTTCCACTTATTTTAAACAATATCAGTAACCTGATAATAGGTTAAAGACGGCGAAAATGAATGAATTGAAACATTTGTTTCTTTCGCGCACCTCTTTAATCTTACATACATTGATTATATATGTAATAGGTAAAATGTTCTAAAATTAATTATGACAACAGAAATTTCAAATATTACACCAAATTCTCCAACGATATCTACCAAATCCCGATTTTTTAACAAATTAAATTTTACATTTTTCTGTTTTATTTTTTTTCATTTTAATCTGTATTTTACTTTTCATACGTAAAAACTATTACTTAATTTCATTTTCAATTAACTATGCAATTTTAAAATATCGAAGTAGATTATTATTAATAGAAGCGCGCCATTTTTATTGGTGTTGTCACCTCTTAAAAAATTGTTTACCCAACTTTAAACATCTTAATTGCTCAATACTGAAAAATGTAAAATTTTATTTGTAAAGAAATCGGGATTTGGAAAATGTCGTTGGAGAATTTGGTATAACGTTTGAATTTCCGTTATCATATTCAATTTTAGAATATTTTACCTATTGCGTATATAATCACTATATGTAGGATTACGGCAAGAAACATTCATTCATTTATGCCGTCTTCTTTAATTTATTGAAAAATGCGGACCGATATTGTTTAAAATATGAAGAAATTTTATCACGACATTGAATGCTAATTAATACAAATAATTTTCTCGTCCTATTTTTAGTATGAGATCGAATATTTTCAAACTTTTATTATGTGCTTTTTCAAATCTCTTTTTACTTTTTACTAAATTAATTTTATTGGTTTAATTTGTTTAAAATTAAACTAGTAATTTGAGAAAAAAACGCTAGTTTTATTTATACTACTGAAGAACCTATTTTCAATATTTTCTCTACTTATGACATGCATAATGAAAATGAATAGTTCGTACTAAGCCAAATATAAAGTTGTCACGTAAATATTTGAAACTAATTATTAGAAATAAAACGTTGGGCAGTATACCTACAAATGAAAAAAAAAAAATTTTTTTCCTGCTTCTACTACTGAAAAAAGGTGGTAAAATACAAAAATCAAAAAAATATTTGCAAAATTACCAAAATAATTTTGTAGATTAATGTGTAAACACACACTCGTACGCACGCAAGCACTCACGCATACGTACATGTGCACGCGAACGCACATACGCTCACGTATATACACACACACACACATGTTTAATGATAATGTATTTTACATTATCATTAAAGAGTACCAACCTGCGATGAAAATTCGTACACGGGCGCCGAGAAATGCCATAAACTACCCCCACCCGCATCACACCAGCATGCCCTCGTTCGCCATGCCCTCCTCCTGCTCGCGGTATATGTACCTTTGGTATATGGTGTATTTAGTGTTGCCAATTTAGCATTTTATATGCTAAGTTTGGCATATTTTCTTCTTATTTAGCATATGTTTCTGACGTTTAGCATATAGCATATTTTTTAACATATTTTTATAAGACATAAAAAAGTACGTCCCTTTGGCTATTACTACACTCACATGTGGATATTGACCGCGTATTTAGCCAAATGAATTTGGGTAAAAGAAAACTGCGTAATCTTTTAGCGTTGAGAATCCTAAATGTCATCTTTATATCAGATGTGGCTTAAATAGGCAGAAATATATTGTTATTCTTATACACTTCCTGACTTGTACTGCGCTGTATAGGTAGCAAGAAAGTTATGATTATCGCTATCCGATTTTTACATTGATAGCTGCCGCAGATGAAGATCAAGAATTGACATATTGAATTGACAAAACGTTATACGAATATATCGTTACTTCTTCTTATATAGTTAATAGCTGAATATATCGTACGTTCTTTATTTAAACTTATGTTGGCATTTGAAAAATAAAGTTGGCATATTTTTTATATTTTTTTAACCACTCTAGCATATTTTGCAGTAGCCAAGTTGGCAACACTGAACGTATTCCTTTTAGTTGGAAAACATCTTGCGCAGCTGTCAGTCGAGTTACCTGTTGTTTATCGATACCTATACTACGATTATATCGCATAATTTATTTGGTAGTCATGCCAAGAAGAAAATGCTCTTTTTCAGACGATTATACCAAAGAATATATCTGTTAGTCATTGGGATGTGTCGACATATCGTCATTTATGATTAAACAAACTTCCTCCGAAGATACATTGATTAGCGCTGCCGAACTGACTACTGCTTATAAAAGTCGTCAAGCACCACCAATCGTTCAGCTCTTTAGATAGTACGACGAAACTGAACGCAGTCATGTAATCGGATTCAAGTATTGCGGCAAAACAATCAACTGGAATAACCAAAGTTACTGCAATAATCAAACATATTTTAGCTCCACACTCCAATCGCGAAAATTAAAAAAGAACTAGAAAAAGTACCATATTACGAAATATCGACTAATTCCAGCAATGATAAAGCTGAAAAGATGTTTTCATTGTTAAAAGAATATTTTACGGAAACGGAAGGACTGAAAATTAAATTATTAAAATTAGACACATTGTCAAACGAAACATCTGACACAGTTATACAGTCATGCTGTATTAAATCGTCAGGATCAAAATATACTAATACAAAATATTGTTGCCTTCAGCACTGATAACACAAACGCAAACTTTGGGTGACAAGAAAATAATGTTTTCTTTAAAATAAAAGTAATGTTATCCAAATATATTAAAGGAATTGATTGCCCAGCGCAATTATGATATGTTAATGTATGTACTTATTTTAATGTATTGAATTGAAAATGTACACAAGTATTTCTCTATATTTGCTGTGAGAATTGAGTGTCTTAAGGACTTTTGTGAATATGCAGAATAAATTACAAGCCTCATAACAATATTCTCTCATTACAGAAGTCGACGACTTTCACTACTTCCACCGAACGTCGAACGATTACTAAAGTTATAGGTGCCATTAAAATATTTTTCGCAGCTGAAGAAAGGGCCCCAAAAATCTATAGTCGACTACTTTTCTAAATCTTTATCACAGTTTTACACTGTTTTTGTGTATAGTCAAGTATTTCTTATTGAATAGATTGATAAATCTGTTCTTAATATCATTGAAGTGAAGAGTATTCTAGAGAATACATGTAATCAATTAAGAGACAGATTACAAAATTAGTATTTAGGTAACCAAACCAGACAACTGTATAACAAACTGAGGAATGAAGGTACAATGAATACAAGTCAATCAGAAACATTTGTCCAAGAGACTTAAGATTTCTTCAGTACTGCCGTCGGATATCTCGAACAGTGGACTGAGCAAATGACAGCTTTGATGTTTTTGCTTGGATCACTTGAAACGATGTTCCCTAATGAAAGACTATAAAAAAAACTATAAAAGATTTAAATTGAAAAGGTATAGTGGTAGACGAATCATTCTGTGAAGAGTATATGTACTTAAAATCGTTTATTGAATGTGAATTATCTAATGAATGCAAAGTAAAAGATATGCAAGAAAAGTGTATACATTTAAAAAAACAAAAGGACAAGAAAGAAATGCAAATCTTCGCTAAATGTACCAATATATCTTTGCAATCCCAGGCCATAAATCTCACGTGGCACGAGTGTTATCGTTAATCTCATCGCTGTGGATAAAAGATCGTAGTTCACTCAAAGTGAGCCCAATGGAAAGCATCATTCAATGCATATATAATTATAAAATGACATGCATAGAATTGTATAATTATATTAAAGGTGAAAAAGAGTTACTTAAAAAAGCTAAAATTTCAGAAAAATATGAATGGGCGAAGGAAAGTGGCAACGAGGACGAGGCGAAAATATACGAAACTATAATGATGATTTTTGATGTAAAACATCTATAGGCGCAGGTATAAACCGAATCGTTGGCATGGCGACGCTTGCCGTGGCGACGGGTCGCCACGCTATACTAAGGTATAAATATATATATAGTCTGTATGTAGTAGAGTGTACGGTATGGCGACGTGTCGCCATGCGCAACCGACTACGCGACCCCCTCTTCACTCAGTTCTACGCTGTTGTTTACTACGGTACACCTAACCTGTGCTTTATTATTTTTGTGCTAATTGTAAATAAATGTTTATTAAATAAAGTCACTATTTTCTGTCAGAAATTCGTAATACTTTATTTTTTCATTATGCTATATTTAGTTCCTGTAATAATCTTGTGGTTTATGCATATTACTTGTACGAACACGATGTTTCACATCTGCCAGGCGATCCGTGACGGCTCACTGTTTTTTTTCATAGATGTCGTTGATTTTTTAGATTTTATTTTAGTTTTAATTTCTCTCTATCAAAAATTACAAACAGAAGTTTCAGTCTAAGTTCCAGTTGTAAAAAAGTCTGATTTAACTAGTATGTTGATTAAAGTTCCTATAATAAATATAAGTATAAATGATAAAATATTAAACGAGTTTTAGCATTATCACCATGATATCTCCAAATGCTACGGTCGTACGGTACGGTCTACTACTTTCTAACGTTTATAGTAGATTTATACTAGTAGGAATTAGGTACTGCATATTCAGTAGAAACAAGGATACGTATTCTATCTTTTGTAACATCAAAGAATTGTCGTAAGACAAAAAGAGACAAAGGCAGTCGCTCTACTGGGTTGAAATAAACTGAATGTCTCCCCTTTGACTATACAATACTGACTGTAGATATATTATTTAATAATACTGTATATCTTTATCGATTAAAAATTATCAAATATCATCGAAACGAACTTCGATGAAGATATTACTAACCATAATACGCATTGATTTTAATAATATAAAGGCCATGTATCTATATAAGAATATATAATTAAGATAAATATATAGAGATGTAATGTTCGACTCAAAATTGACCCCGCTAAAATATGCCGCCTTGCAAAATGCCAGGTTCGATTCCCGGCCGTTCTTTGAACGGGGCTGGACTGGTGTTATGGTTGGCTGTAAGAGATGCTCTCGTAGCAATAAGTCCGCCACATGTATCAACTAGATATATTAAAGTAGATAAATAAATAAATAAAATTATGCCGCGCTTCAATCAGTCTGTTGCTAGACGCCTGACGATAGACAACGCAGCGTAGATTTTATTTTCGAAATCGATAAACACGTTAAAATGCCATCCTGTATTTAAGTGCATCCCATAAACATTATAGGCCAAATGGGATTACATTTCACAGGTAAGAAAAGTATTTTGTTTAAGTTTAAATCAATTTGAAATTAATAATAAACGGACATCGTACGCCATAATTAAATATAAAGGTAAAGGACGTACTGAAGCATATATCTTTAAAGTATTATTAGTTTTTGTGTATTTTATATAAATTTTAAAAATTAATTGTTTTGTGTGTATGTATTTGTTTATGTATAAAACGTAATTTTTTTAATAATTATTTGCAGAATTCCTCAAAATCACAAAACAAATAGAAAATGGATAATTATAATTTCACACAAAACAAATAATAATTGGCGGCCTTCAAAATTTTCCGTTTTGTGTTACATTTTAAAAAGGACGATTTTTACACAACACCAAAAGGATATCGCAAAATTAACAAGACAGCAGTCCCATCGTTATTCACCGTGAGTAACATTTTCCTAAACTATGACCACTATCAATTGTCTAACCACTTATTTTAACCTTCAAACATTAAAAAAATATGAACTGTTTTCAGGACATACCACTTCAGGACACACTACCGCCTGCTAATTTAACCACACATGGGGACTCCACAAACCATTTCAGTATACACGACCGCCGCTCATTAAGCCACACTTTTAATAGACCAATTACCCCAATAACCAACGTGCCATCAGATTTAGAATCTGCATTATGTACACCTAGGAAAGAGATATTTAAAAAAAAGTTAAAAAGGACAACACAAATAAGCGCAAACAGGTTGGCAAAATTAAAAAAAAAATACGAAAGGCCAATAAAAAAATTATGAAAAAATATATATCTCTGAAAGAATTAACTAAAACTTTAAAAAGAAATAGATTTATAAATAGTGATACTTGCGCAGCTCTAAACAAAAATGTTGTTGCCACTGAAATTATAAATAAAAAGATAAATCGAACCACTGTTAAATTTACGTCGGCTTTAAGGAAATTTGCGCTAACATTAAATTACTATTCTCCCACAGGCTATAATTACGCAAGGTCAGTTTTTGATAAATGTTTGCCCCATCCATCCACTTTAACTAAATGGTATCAAAGTATTGACGCTAATCCAGGATTTATTAGTGAAGCATTTTCTGCTCTTCAAAAAAATTTCAAAACAGTAAATTTAAAATTGTTCGCTCTCTTATTGTAGATGAAATAGGTCTAAGACACCAAAAATTATTTAATGGTAAAGATTTTGAAGGCCGAAGTCGTATCCCTAACATTTGACCTATGTAGTTCTAATTTAGCAGCGGCGAAAGAATTAGGTTGCAAGTTGGAAGACGCAAAAAATTTAAAAACTTCTTTTAAACACCCTTCAAACGGTAAAAATGTCGTGATATTTTTAGACCCGTGTCATATGGTTAAATTTATTAGAAACACCTTTGAATCTAAAAAAATATATAATTGACAATGGCGGTTTCTTCGAGAATTACATAATTTGCAAGAATCTTTGGGTTTAAATTTTGCTAATAAAGTAACTAAACAGCATCTAGGATTCCGAAACCAAATAATGAAAGTTAAGTTAGCCACTCAATTGCTTAGTAATAGCGTATCAAAAGCTATAGAATTATGTGAAAACGATTTAAAATTATCTAAATTCCACGGATATTCAGCAACGGCCACATTTATTAAATTCTAGGTCAGTTAAACTTGGTTTTAAACATCCTATTTTTGAAGGTAATCACCGTGATTATTTTAAATTTTTAAATGATATGAAAAAAAATTTGCTTTCTTTAAAAATAAAAGTGTGTAATAAATTTACAAGAACCTATAAAAAGAAAAAAATCACTTTCTTTGTTACGTATGGAAAATTTATTGTAGATTGTAAATGTAAAACCGGTTTTATAGGTTTAATAACATGTATCGAAAGTTTTCAACAATCGTACACTTATTTAGTAGACGAAACACTCGCCATGAAGTACTTTCCTGCATATAAATTTTCACAAGATCACATTGAAATTTTTTTTGCAATGATTCCGAATCACGGTCGTAATAACAATAATCCGAACGCTGTTCAATTTCGCGGTATATATCGAAAAATTCTTAACCACCTGGAACTTAAGTCCTCCTTTATCGGGAACTGCATACCCTTTGAAAATTTTAATATACTAAATTGTTCATCTGCAACTAAACAAGTAAACCAAACAACAATCGGATATAGATTTGATGATGGCTCAGAACAACTCATTGACGATAAAAACTTAAATGAATCTAAAAATACATTAATATCTGCTAATTGTGATATTCTGTCTGAAATGTTGAACAAGACCTCCCAGTTGCCAGAAAGCGTTGAACAAATAGTTGGGTTTATTTCTGGATGGGTCGTCAGAAAATTTCATTTTAAATTAAAATGTAAATCCTGCCTTCCTTTTCTCTTCAGTTCCAAAAAATTACACTTTTATAAACTCATTGCATTAAAAGATGTCGGCGGTCTTATATACCCATCTTCAGACGTTTACAAAATTTGTCATAAAACTAAAAATATTTTTAGAAAGCTCGTAAATGTACCACGGCAACAAATCTCTAGAGAATGTGATTTTATTTTATTGACTAACAAATGTTTTAAATCAATTATAATGTCACTAAAACTTTTTAAGCAGCTAAACGACCACGCGCAAGAACAACCAATTACACTAAGGCACAATTTACTTTTAGTTAAATGCATAATTGAAGAATATTTAAAAATCCGTTTACATTATGTCGCGAAAAAACAATCGTTTATGGAAAGTAAAAGGCAAGCGTTTAATAAATTGGTGCTATTTCGAGGAATATAAATTGTTATGTTGCAATTTATGTTCCTCAAAATGAAACCAATTAAAGATATATTTTTATTTTAACCACCACTAGGCGGTATAGTCTTTGTTATAATTAGAAACTCTTTAAAATAACATTTGAAAAGTTAGCGATATTTAAACAATTAAATGTGTTTGCCGATAATTCCTAATAAGCAATACCGTTTTTGTTAATTTTAAATAAACCACTTAATTAGTTGGCAACAACAAAAAATATATATTACGGTTGAATCAATAATTTAAAAGATATCATAAACAGAGAAATAATTTCTCATTTCACACAAAATATATATTTGTTTCTAAATTATTTGTGACGACTTCGTGTCCGTCCCGAAATTGTTTGCTTTATGATTTCAGAAAATGCCAAGCAACATGATCCTTGTTATAGAGCTCCATCCATCGTTTCAGTTACCACTTCATTTCTGACCTTCGATTCACTATCTTATTTTATTCGAATCAATGTAGTTACTTATTCTTTGTTTGATTTTATATTTTAATTATACTCTACTAATCGGGCTACAGCCCAAATGCATCTTTTAATCGATTTACCCAATGTGACATTTCGTATATCATTTACTGTCTTAATCGAGTTAATGCAAGCATTAACTTGTGTAGCATAAGTTGGTGTAGTAAATTTAACATCAGGAGTGTATAAAAATGCAAGTGGTACACAGCGAAATAAAAAATATGTATTTCTTATTTGAACTTAATTAAACTTTAGTTTAATTAATTACAAATAAGAAATATATGCACATATATTGTATTCGATTGTCAAGAAAAAAAGGTTGATTAAGGATTAAATAAAAAATTGCGTGTAAGTAAAAACCAGCAAGAATCTATATTACAATTAAGTGTTATTTAATTATAACAAAAAATTTTAGTACGTGCTTACCTTTATTTGTCGAACGCTTCTCTTGCGTATACGCTTCGCACTGTAATTTCACATCTATGTATGCTGAAATAAAAGTCAAATTGGCATGGCGTGCTTCGCAGATTTGTCTAATATAAATATGGACATGAATGTGGCAGTATATATATGATGGCGTGGGGGTGCGAGCAAGATAACAAAATACGTATGTATTGCGGCCAGAGCAAGATGGCACCTTTAGTGTAACAACTTCAGATAGTTGGCGCTGTATACATGGGTACACTTTCGAATTGATAGATTCATACACATTACTTCTCTATACATTTCTTTACTCGTAGAGGGATAGTACAATTAACGATAAATTCGCACGTCGTTAGATAGTTATTACTTTCTGTTCTTCGTCATCTATGTTACTCTATTCTGTGATCTATGTATTATTCCCTATCTTTATTAAAATATGTGCAACCTAATGCCATCAGCGCCACCTGTCTATTTTATCAAAATATTTATGATTTATTACAGGCCTACAAAACAATAAAAAATTACAATTCTTTTACGTTTCACTGCTAGCTAGTGCTAGCTAGTACCTTTTCTATAAATATTTTATTAAAACACCGATAGTCCAGTACATTTAAATTTACAGCTAAATATCCAGTTATGACCGTTTTTAACGAATTTCATACATCAAGAAGTGAAAATTCACCCATTAAAAGTTACCGCTTTGGTTTTTTTTAAATTTTTTAACATACTCCCATGCAAATTACGTTTTTTGGAGTATATTGTATTTTTCCAACAGGTAATACGTATTTTCTATTAAAAAATAACTTACTTTTGTTGTGTATGTGCTTGTTATATTTCGACTGTGATTTTTGCATTAAATGGGCAATTTTGGCGTTCTTATTCTAAGAAACTGAAAGACTTCCATAATTTTGACGTATCGAATGGTGGAAAATAGTTATTAGTATTTAATAGTTCTCGCTTTTTGCAGTTTTTTCTGATCTATTTATACAAAGCCAAAATTCTGAAGCAAGTTTTTCATAAAATGCACGAGGGCACTTTTTCGAGCTCATGGATCGAGCTACTGTATATAAGCAAATGAAATGAAAAATATACAATAATATATCGTAAATAATGGTTTTGTTCATAGCGGTCTCGGAACTTTAATGTATGGAATACCTAGAAAAAAATCCCATTCAAAATCACAAAACTACTAAAATGCTTAGAATTAACCGTAAATTTCTCCTTACTACATTAATATTATTACGTAAAATGTTTAACAGAATAATTGTCAGTTCATTAGAAATCAAAATTTTATACTTTTTTGAAAAATAATTAATTATAAAATTTTAAATAAACCTAATTACAACTGCCAAATTGCTACATAATGCTATGTGTCATTACCGGAACTAATGTCGGAATTAATGTCGGACCTGTGTTGAATTGTTTTGCGCCAAACGATCGACCGTAAACCGTATAGCGCGACTACTTAGTTTTGATCATGTAAGTATTCTTTGTAACTCTTGTTATATTCAACAATTATTTTATATGGAAAAACGTATATGTTGACTAGTTATTAATTTTTTAATACAAATCTTTACTTACTGACTGTTATGTTTATTTCTAGCATGGGTCGAAAATGTTCCGTGTTAGAAAGAAAATATATACATCTACATTAAGAAAAGCAAATGAAGCATGGTACATCTGTCCTCAATAAACCTGTAACATCTTTTTTCCTTGTGTTACTTTTCAGCAATTTATATAGTAATTTATAAAAATGTTTTAGAGAGAGACTAACTATTCCGCCAAGAAATCATTTTCATCTCAGACGAATATAATAAAGACGTGTCACCAGGAACTCACGATTGCACAAAAAAACATTCTGCATCGTGCACCAGCATGGTGCAAGCAATTCTGGTTGAAAGTTTTAAGAGCTCAGTAGAGGAAAGAAATCTTATATACATGGTATTAAAACCCGACGGTGACTCAAGCACATACAAGAACATTCTCGAAATCAGGCCTTATCCGGACGTACAAAAAATAGAGTATACCAACCGTTTGTTGCGGAACTACTTACACCGGTAAAACTATGTAATTGCAAAAAGATAATATGATCCGTCTTAGTGTACGTAAACTTTTAACAGGAGATCGTCTTACTAGGTTACTTACTGCCATTCGCTCTACAAGTAAGTTTAGAAATGAACAAAATGTTTCTACAGAGACAAAAATACTTAATTTGCAGAAAGTTATAGTAAATAGTACAGATCATATGTTTGGAGACCACGTCTCGCATCTCAGTTGGCGTTGGAAGAACGCATCTCAGTTGGGATTTAATTAATAGTTTTAATTTAATATTGTCGTAGCCGAAATCATGGGTGGCAAGAGAATAAATTGTTTTATAAAACGTTCATACCAAGCATGTACCAGTAGTCACTTTGAATGACAGTAAACCACAATACACATTATACAAGACACTGTGGGGCAAGAGCCCAGAAAAGTCTATAAAGGAAATAGAACACAAATGACATGCCCAAAGTATATACTACACAAGTCGTCCAAAGCGCTGATAAACTAAAATAAATTTTGGTAAAACTGATGAACGTTATGACAATGAATGCCAACGTCCAGATATGAACCAAAATGATTTTGACAATGTAAAGAAGCCGTTTTTTAGCAACATTAAACAACAGGCGTTAAACAGTTTTCAAATCGAACGCCATACTGTTTTAGAAAACGCATTACGGGTCAAACTTCGGTGATACATTTTGACGGCATCAAAAATCTGTAAGAGACGTACAAACGAAGATTCTACCCCACTGGTGAAAGCTATTTTGTATGGCTATAATTTAAGACACGTATCTTCCG
Organism: Druceiella hillmani; assembly: GCA_039881145.1. Lineage (NCBI taxonomy): Eukaryota > Metazoa > Arthropoda > Insecta > Lepidoptera > Hepialidae > Druceiella > Druceiella hillmani. Next base: position 9,381,719 of record JAYKKI010000008.1, read on the forward strand.
TCAGACGTGGAACAGAAAATAAAACCAAGGCCTTGGAACAGCTGGGCGTATAACAAAATATTCAAATCGAATAATGTGGCCTATTTATTGATGACGAGTACTGCTTTCTGGGGACTTCTCCTGGAGGTATTTGTGTAGAAGGATTAGTTGAAATTAAATGTACCTCCTCCGCATTTGGTATCGACTCGGAAGAAGCGACGGCAAGAAAAAAAATGTTTCAAAAGGATTTCATTCCGGCGGACTTGCTATGAATGAAAAGCACGACTGATTTTTAGCAAGTCCAGGGTCAAATTCATATTTCGAATAGGAATATCTGCTTATTTGCAATGTGGAATGGTCCGGATTATGTAACGAAAGTAGTTAGGGTTCACAGAAACGATGATTTTAGGAAAGTCGAAATGTTACTCAAGTTGACCTGTTTTTACCACGAGTGTATGCTTCCAGAAATAATCGACTCTCGAAAAGCCAGATCTATGCCACTGAAGGCACATAGTTTTCTAATTTCTTTTATCTACTCTCGTATCGTAAAGTCCCTATTTTGAAACTGCTATTAGTTGCATTAAATACTTGGCTGGCATTACCACAAACACGTTAAGAAGAATATTACTCGATGAAGTGGCCGAGTTATATTCATTAACTAGAAAAGAAATGAAAAATTCAAATTAGAAATCTTTTCTGACAACAGAAAGATGTAAAATAATCTTTAGTGAGTATATTTCATTTATAAATCTATAAATTTCATTTCTAAATCAAGATTGTATGACATGTCAAAAACTATATTGTGAAATTATTAGCAAGTATATCACTATGTCTGCTAACTCATACTGAGTCAGTGCCTTACAATCTCGCAATGAATAGACCTGTGTCGGTGCCTCAGCAGTGGGGCGTACCGCCTTCTTTGGACATTACTTCCTACTTATCTGGAGTATCATGATTATGTTTTAATGTTTTTGTTAGTTTTTCCAGAAATCTGTATAAAACATTTATGATGATGTAACAAAAGAAAAACTTAAAGAAATAACTAGTGACTGGCTGAATCTAGCAAAACTTAGGATAACTAGAAGTTAACATTATAATTAATAGCAATTAACATCCATAATTTTCTAGCAGTTAACATCCACTAAGGCTCCCTTAAATGTTTCCAGAACGATCGGTTCTGTGCTTCTCGCATCGAATTGCTTCCTATCCTATAACCCTCACCAGACTGTCAGTCCACCTAGTGGGCCTACATGCATATGTACATTGCGTATAAGATCGCCACCCTAGTACCTTTCTAACCCAATGGCTATTCGTTTGGTTATACGAAACTGTTAATTCAATAACAGTTTATAACAGCGTGTATATAACAATTTTATTTATTTGTTTCGGAGCTAAGAGACAGAATAAACCACCGGGCTCTGAAGCTGGTTCTGGTTGTAAGCTGTAATGAATCATATTAGATAACAATATTAAGTGACTTATATTTAATTAATAATAAACAGTTATGAGTAAAAATTGTATTTGAAGTATTTTTTAATGGTAGTATCCACGAAGGGACAGCAATATTTCCGGCGAAGACTTACATAATCTACTCTTTGGTACCTAAATTCACAGCTTTATTTTGTTGTGATTACGTGTATACAGTCCGGATAACCATTCTTTATTATCATTCATCAACCTAACCTAACCTAACAAAAAATCGGCAAATTTATCATGGCAAAACTGTAGCAATGCACACAAACCTAAAGTTTATTATATCAACATTGTATATTCTTTATAAAAATGTACTTCAAGTAAGTTTGTCGCATTGTAACTAGAAACTTGCTGCAAGTGTGATTGAAACTTGCTATGGCAAACTTGATACAAATCTTCTCTTTTGATATATCAAACTTGTTGCAAGTCAGAATCAAGTTCATATCGCTTGTTGTTTGAAAATTTAGGTTGATTTTTTGTGTTTTCAAGAAATATATATATATATATATATATATATATATATATATATATATATTTACATATACATATACATACATATATATATATATATATACATATATATACATATACATATATATATATATATATATATATATATATATATTTAAAAAATCACTGTAGTAAAATCTGAACAACTAGAAATTTATGGATATGGTGATAGTCTCGACAAAAAATCGTAGTGATATAATTATGGTAACCTCTGAGAAATTAACATTAAGTACTACATATGAAATTTCTGCCATAATCACAATTTTCGCAAAACTAGTTGTGATTATTTTAAAAAGGCATTAATTTGCAACTCAATGTTTATTATCCTTAACATGCACAAAATATGTTCAGGTAAAATGTATGTTCAGGTAAAAACAACGCTCTGTCTAGACAGACATTTATGTACTTTAATGTATACAATTTATATATATTGCGAACTTATTGTTACGAGAGTAATCTCTTACAGCCAATCAGAACATCAATCCAACCCGACTGGACGAGCGGCTGGAAGTTGAACTCGAATCCTCGCGGTGCGCCGTGCCGTATAACTTGAAATCAATCTAACACACCACGGCGACGACGGTTGTCCTTTACCTAAAAAAATTGTTGGAAACTGTAAACGAGCTATCCTGCTGAATGATTTTATAATACTCATTCAACGAAATCCCATTCAAAACGTAGCGAGTACAAATATCCATAAATATCCAAATTTCAGCTCTATAATTGTCTTTGAATAAATGGCTGTGACATACGAACTGATGGGCATAACGAAACTACAAGGGTTCCTTCCTTGTTTAGTTACGGAACCCTAAAAACTAAAGTATGCATATATAGTTTTTTTATTAAAAATATATTTTCATTAGTTTTTCCTACGTCTAGGTTAGTTTGCTGGATATATATACATTTTTAGATATAGGTATATTTATAATTTAAAACAATAAAAACACTTTAAATGATTAGTTTTATAAGCCATTGCATTACTTATTATTTGTCAAATATACGTATCTATGTCTTTTGTTCGTTTTGTGTGCTACTTGTATGTAGTAGTATAGATTTACATACGCAAGATTAGCGATGAAAAAGAGATTCTGTAGGCAACAGTATTGATATTGTAAACTTGCCTAAAATAAAAGGTAAGAAATACGAGAATAAATTAATTTAACATAATTTTACGCCATGGCTTTTCAAATAAAACAAATTAATATTCAACAAACGTTTAGGTTAATTTTAGATAAAAGGCAAAATTAATTCCTGTTTCAATATTTCTTTCGGTAATTTAATAAATTTACATTTAATAGAATAATTAATTGAACAAACTGTAAGGCAAAACGTTTAATCGTTATAGTACATTATAAAAATTATTATATGTATTAAATTAGAATGCCAACAAGGTTGTTATACACTACATTTCATGAAAAGTATTTTCTGTGTGCAGAAACACTTCTAAATTCCATATTTGAGAATTGAGGGATGTCTTGGCTCCATTTACGTTACCAAATGGTACTTTCGTAAAATACTTTCGACTATCTAAATAAATAACAAAATTTCGACAATTTGCGACTGATGTTGAAAGTGATACGATGAATAAATCAATCTTACTCGACGCGCCTATCATACATAAATGAATTACAGAACTGTCATCGTCGATACAATACCTCCAACCGGTTATTTTTGCTTGCAAAATTATATGATGCTATTCTTTAATCTAAAACCACCGAGCTTTAATAGAAAATAAAGATAAAAAAACGCAAGTGCGACACAGCACGCCGACTTTTGAAGCAAACTTTATGGCATCCGTTAATTGTCGTGCATTAGTTAACGTATACGTTAAGTAAATGATATAACATAGAGCTGAATATTTACCTTTCTCTGCATGTTTTAGCATTTTCTGATGAAAACATTAATTTCAATTATAACATTCTTTTCAGAGGTAGACTTTTTTAAACTTTCACGATTCGAACACATATTTTATTTGATTTGAATCAGGTTTTTTCGCGGTAATTATCTATTTAATGAGTAAACCTAGATATTATAAACTAAGTACACCTAGATATTATAAAGTAAGTAGTAAGAACTTGCACACCCTGTGGTCACGTCTTCCCGTGACCACAGGCTGTGCAACCAGTCTGAAACGTCAGGACATAGTGAGTACTTAGTTTATAATATTCAAAGGCTTCAATACGTGGATCAGAATGAGCGCAGTTGTTGCATGAGCTCGAAAGAACTGAACTTATATGGACATAATTATGTTTTGTTAGGTTTTAATCCCTACCACGAGGACCACGGCGAAATGGAAAGAAATTGAGCATTTGGAGCGTTACGATTGACTAGTGGAACGGACTCCATGTGTTATTTGACAGCTCAAAACGTCATTATATTAGTAGTGATATTTTAAATATGTTTGATAATAATTTACTTTAAACATATGTTAAGAAAACTTTAAAATGCAAGTATCAGAAATAGATAATGTTAAAATTTATAACCTAAGTGCTGGAAAATCATTACCAGATGTAAGTGTATTAAGATGTTAAATAATAGTATTAAATATTTATAATTTATGTAATATTTTTGACTCTATTCTGTATTTTCCCAATATCACCATATATCGTAGTTTAGAGTAACCATATATCGTAGTTTTGGGACTATTAAAAGTTTATTTTAATATAAACAATTCATATTTTAATTTTTATAATAACCTCACGTAACCTAAAATTACACTTTGTTTGCAGTGGTTATCTGACAGAAAAAAACGGTCACTCTTGAAAAAAAATGTCGACCTTAGAAGGAGAATCGAACTCATCCAAGAATTTGATATGCCGGCCGTTAGTACGTCAATCAGAGCTTCTGCAGATGGTCAATATATTCTTGCTACAGGAATATATAAACCCCGTGTAAAATGCTTTGATGTCAACAATTTATCATTGAAATTCGAACGATGTCTAGATTCTGAAGTAGTGACGTTCGAAGTGTTGAGCGAAGATTATTCAAAGGTAACTTTTATCGTTAGCGAGCTTGGGGAGTGATAAATGCTTGAAACCTAAAAAATTGTTAGTGTTCTTATAAAAGTATTAAGTAGTAGAAGTTTAACATTTCTTAAAACATATCAAAGTATTATGCAACACAATGTAAGACGCATTGAGCTATCACCAATTGTCAGTATGCTTTTTCAAAAATTCTGTAAATTGAAACTATAACCTTTTGCCATATTCTTATTTATTTCGAAAGTTAATCCTAAATTTAGGAATTATTTTCAGAGGTAACGTTCTAACTCATCCTAAATTCGATTCATGTTATGAAAAAAATGAATACATTAAAGATTTGCATTGATCTACTACATTTAAGTCCTCTGTGTCAACAAAAAGGATAAATAAAAATATGTAAGAGGTAGAAATAGAATGTGTTAAAGTTGTGTTTATTTCTACACTGAGAAGTTCAAGAAATAATTTTTTTAAATATACATCTTTTTTGGTTTTTTAGTTTTACCAAATGTGGTTTGTACGATATTAAAAAAATATATACATCTTTTTTGATTTTTTAGTTGTATGTGTGGTTTGTACAATGTTAAACTAAATATTAAAGAACCTACTTGTTAGCAACATATAAAAAAAATATAGTTTTGTCTTGCTTATTTGTAATATTATTCAACCAGTATGTGAAGGAATACAAAATGCATTTCATTTGTAGTCATCCATTTGAAAAATAAATATGTATATTATTACACTGCCAGAGTGAACTCCTCAGTTTCTACAATTTTAAACTTACGTTATATGAAGTTTTGCAAGCAGATATTACGATGCAGGTCTCAAATAATATGTAGCAAACTATTAAAAAAATTTAATGTACATACATGAATTAATGTACATACATGTGAAGTAGGGGTGAAAATTATTTTAAAGGCCTTCCAAAATGAAATCTAGTTTCCGTTTACAAATTTTCATTTCTAAACTCTGTTTGATAAATGTTAAACTTCAAAGTGATGTACAATGTTTTAATTTCTCATCCACGGATTTGAATTTTCAATTAGAATAATTTATAAAGATGCATACAACTACCTAAACTTGTTGTTTGTGTAGTGAAAAAAAGTCAGCAATATACAGCATATCAAATATCATCAATAATAAAATATTTAAATTTAAAAAATTCTGCCAAATGATTAAAATGCTCCATTTCATTAAAAAAACTAAGAAATTTGACTATTTACTTTGTTATTCTAGCTTGTATTCCTCCAATGTGATCGATACGTGGAGTTCCATGTGGGTCATGGAAGACACTATCGTCTTCGTGTACCCCGATTTGGAAGGGCTATGGCTTATCACTATCCTTCTTGTGACTTATTTGTAGCTGGCGCTTCATCAGTAAGTATTTAAAGTATAAAATTTAAATTTTATTCTTATGTAACCTTTGTCTTCATCATTAAAATTAATGAAGCAGAGACAAATGTAAATGTAAAAGGAGAATCTGTTATAATACAAGCATGTTATAAAGTGATTAAACTTAGAACCTATATTTAATCTATATGATAATATACCATTAAAAAGTACACTCTATCTTTCAAGTTGTTATTTTAAGGAAAAACACCTATTACTATTGTTATCATTCATCTAAGCTGAGAAGAATCATAAAATAAAGAGAAATGAGAAGAGCCATATTTTGTGATGAATAATTTCAAATATTACGTTAATTTATAATAAAAAGTAACATTCAATATATCAAGAATATAATTATCTGTAAACTTAAAATCATTAAAGACAAAATTAATTGTCTTAAAGTATCAGGATCTTTACATGAACGTAAAGACAGATCATCCATGCTGTGTTGCAAACGCTCAAGTTTCCGCACTATTAGTGGCATTTCTGTTGAATTAAATTGCACCAATCCAATCCCAATCCCTTAAATCCTGGTCACTAACATGTTTAAGAGAAGAAAATTAGACACAATCTATATATATTTATACACACACACACACATAGGTATATTTATACATATAAACAAACATTATATATCTACCTGTATATATGGTCTATAATCAAGAATTATATTAGAAATGTATGCATTTCAATTATATAACTAATTAAGCACTGGACTAATTCACAACTATCATATTTATATGGATTCAAATTGTGGCACGCACGTAAAATGAAATATATATGAATATATCAACTCTTGATTTCTGGCTGTGCAATCAATATTAAAATGTATTAATATAATATAAAACTTTGACAATTTAATTTCCTTTTAAATAAAATTTTAGGAATGGATTATATAGAAAACCGTATGGTTATACTCAGACATTCAATATTAAGGTGGATTTATATTAACCGTTAGAGTGCTCACGAAATCAGTTGATGTTTAGCGCGTGGTAGGGGAGGTCGCTCGCACGCATCGCTAATTTTTTATCATTCTACGTGTTACATAAAGTTCAAATTATAATATTATTAGTAATTACAATATAAAAAGGATCCAGGAAAGAGAAAATTTTTAACCCATAATATCGGAATACGAAAATAATTCGAGTGAAAATGATTGTTTTTCAAGTTGTTGTGTGCTGACAATTTGGCGTAATGCAAATTTTGAGTGATATTTGAGGATGTGAACTGCGAACGGAACGGACTGCGAAAATATGATGTGACCTTGATTTCAGTTTTTGTTATAATTTTTGTTCACAATATATATTTCCATAATTTTCTTTTATTTTATTATCCTTGCACAAGTTTTTATTAAGAAAACACCGAAAAACTTATTAAAATTGGATAATTTTTGGAAGAGATACAGTTTTTTTTCGAGACAAGGGTAAATGACATCAAAAACAAAAGATTTCTTTGGCATTTTTAAGTATATATGAGTGAAAAACCATGACACTAAAACGGTTAAGTGGGAGCAATAAAAATTGTGTAATAAGACTAACATTAATTTTTCTGCTATCAGGAAATATATCGTTTGAACTTAGAAGTTGGGCAGTTCATGGCACCATATACTACTACAGCTACTGGAATAAATGCCTGCAGAATTAACAAGGAGCATGGATTACTAGTAGTCGGTACAGAAACTGGCCATGTTGAGGCTTGGGATCCAAGAACAAGGGTCCGACAGGGCATATTAGACTGTGCCGTCCACTGTGCTGATGCTGACAATAAGTAAGCATGCCGTCCTATATTATAATTTTCTTCTTTATCTTTACATTCTTTACATATCAAGTAAGTTATCACAAATAGCAATGATAGTGTGCCATTTTGCACTTTTATATATCTTATAGTACTCCGTTATTTTTTACAGATTTCAATTTAATTTGATACATTAGAGAAAATGTCTTAAATTAGTCATATATGACTTATAAATAAGAATAGCATTATAATATTTTTTTGTTAGATTTTGACATACAACTATGTCTTTCCTGACATTAGTAAGAGGTAACGTTGAGAGTATGATACAACAAAGATAAATCCCAGTTTGGGTGCTTATGCAATTGAAAATAATAACTGTAGAGCAATTAAAAATATATTATTAGATTATATAGTCTAATTTAAAATAAAACAAGTCTCTTACTTTCACACACTTTTTATATACTATATTCTCCAATAAAAGAAATAAAATTTAGGTATTATTCTAATATCAAAAATTGTGTATCAGAAATTTACCTCAATGATCAGGTGCTTTGGTAGCTTAATGGTTACTCTAAACAGCTCTAATTTTAAAGGCACAGATTCACACATATGGATAATGTGTTAATTAATATCAATATATTAAACTATCTTAAAGTGAATGACGGGAAATTTAAGCTTTTTGCACATTAATATTTCTCATTTTGAATACAAAATCTTAATAACTCTGGTATTGAAAATGACAAATTATCAGTTGTAGAAGTGAATTGATGGTTTTTAAACTTAGCAGGTGGAACGCTTTTGGTGTTGGACAATTATTAATTGTAATATTTTTTAAATTATGTAAAATCGTTTTGAACCATCATTTATTTTGGATTAGAACTTTTAGAAATAACTGAAAACTTTTTTCTGCATATAGAAGTAAAAATAGGAATATTTAAAATTTTGCCTTATTATGCAGTTTATTGTAAAAGTACTAAATGCCAGTGGTTTCCAGTGCAGAGCTTTCTTACTTATTCAAAATGTTCGATGACCATAGGCCAAAAAATATACCGCATAAGCACATATATTAATGCAAGGGGTGTTAAATTGTGAACCAAACAAACATATCGAGAATCACTACACCCACGCATTGCATTAATATGTTATGAATTATTTCTCTACTATGTCTTGCTATAATGCCATTTATGAAAATTTGTCAAATTACTTAGATCAAAACAAATGCAGTTAAACTAGTGAACATTTCACTGTTTATTAGTTATTAAGTGAAAGAACATAAATTAAAAACATTATATTTAATATTATTTATGTTAACTCTATTAATGTTCACTTACAATCATAATAAAAGATTGATTTGAAAAATATTTCTCACATGCCCTGAGTTTTTACAAACTGTTTAGGTACTAAAATTGTTTAGACGTAATTGCCATTCTTAGTAACACTAATCACTGAATATGCAACTACAAACATTACAAAAATCTACAAACAGGAATAAAAAAGAAAGTAATTTAAATATGTAAGAATGATTGCGTAAAGACAGGTTATAAATTTAATGTCCGATGACTCTTTCATCATAGTAAAAGGGACTTTTCAAATAAATATTTTTTTATTAAAATCACAAGCAGAATATTTTTTATTAAGTATGTTATTTTCTGTTGGTATTATTTCATTTATAGAAAAAAAAGTGAAATTATCGGCAAGGTCGGCCCAAAATTTTATTCAATATACAACTTTCGATAAACTGCAAATATTGATAGCATTTGAAAATGGCATACAATACATTTATTAAGAATATGCAATATCAAAATTGGCTTTGGTCTTCGGAATAAATTCGGAAATCTTTCGGATAAATTCGAAAATCTCACCGTCATGACAATACACATTACACTGTTTTAAACTGTCATGATGAAAATACACAATAATAAACTAATAAAATGAATACAAACAGTATGGGCATGACAATAACTAATGCAATGAATTAAATTCACTGACAAAACATGACAGTGTATTTACGAAATGGAAAATTAGATATTTTTAAAAATATTGTTATTTTTTTAAGTTTTATAAGTTTATTTGAGTTAAGTTTATTTCGGCTGGCATTTGATAGTTGGCATCTTTACACAGTGATTCTGTGTGTGCGCGTATTTCATTTCGAACATAACAGAACACGGGTTACTTTACTTTTAATACAGCCAAAGGAAGCTAGGAACTTGTTGCTTATTTTCTGTTTATACATCGGCACTTGAAATAATCAATTGTGTTGTAAATCAATTGTAATTGCTTACAGAAAACGATAGCAATACAATATGCATGTGATGTGAAAGGCATGAAGTTCATACATTTCATCTATTACACACATGGGTAATGTTCGGGCTACACATCATATATTAAATTGTGGACTTCGCTTGAATACCATAAATTAGATATGTTTAAATATTAATAAATATATAATGTATATACTTCAGATGATCAGGGCATGCCACTGCTAAACGCTCACTATGGCAAATAAACATTGGAAACATATATAAGACCCATATAAATAATTTTACTAAATAAAACTTTTTAATTCTTATGACTTTTCTTTTCGTTAAACAAAAAACACAATTAACATTTTGCCCAACATATAATATTTAGATCTGTTATATTCAGATCATTTATATTTTGTTACTAGCATAATATTTGGACATTATTTCTTTGTGACATACAAATGCAGTTACAAAAACATATATCTAAAATGTTTTTGTTACATGTTGATCACTCCATAAAACCCACAAAATATATTAAAAGCAATCTTCTAACAAAATGTTACTTAAATATAACTTAAATTTTCTTATTTCAGCATGAATGTTGTCCCTGCCATAAGTTCTCTACAATTTGATGGTGGATTAAGTTTAGGTGTTGGGATGTCAACTGGTCACATACTTTTATATGATATAAGATCAAATAAACCTTTGCTAATTAAAGATCATATGAATGGAACACCTATAAAAAATATTGAATTTCACAAAACAATGGAATATATTTATACAATGGACTCTTCGATTGTAAAAATTTGGAATAAACATACGGTAATTAAACTTTTTTTAATATTTAACATATATTATGAGGAAAGGTAAAAAGTTTTCAGAAAACCGTAGCCATAACTTTTGATCAGTCATCCTGAGTCATCTTAGATCAAATTGCTGCCTTGTTTGAAAAGATTATGAGACTAAACGGATGATATCATTGTCAGGAGCTTTATGACAGCTCGAAGTTCTATTTTCTTCATAGTCGATGATTTCTTCCAGAATGAGTTACTTGATCGATGTTTGCTATGAGGCTAATGACTGAAACTAGGTAAATATACTCGTAACGAGTCTCTCTTTAACGACTATGTGTGTAAGCAACTCTCACCCATTGCCGCACCCTCCATTATGTAAACTTTTTGATCCATCCTCGTATATATATTTGTAGATCAGTTATGAGTTGTTCCTTTTTACCAAAAGCATTTGTTGCTGTCCTTTGTGAAAAAAGTTGTGGTTTTAAGAATGAATAGAAATAAATGGTTGACCTTTATGCACTATTTTCTATAACATAAACTGAGCAATATTTAAAGTTACAATAAAATAAGCATTTATTTAAAGTTATAAGTAATTGTAATTTAATTAATTTCTAGGCAAAACAATATACAAGTTTCCAGTCAAGCAGTGAATTCAATGATCTCTGTATTATTCCTGGTACTGGGTTAACAATGACGGCTGTGGAGGACAACAAGATGCAAATATTCTACATACCTTCTTTAGGTAAGTTATTTATATAAAATTTTAGCAAATAGATTCAATCGCTAGTCAGATTCGTATGTGATAAATTTTGTACTTAATTCTCCGTTCCACATTCATTGCTTTAAATATTTGGTGCTCTCCAATAACTGCTGTAATAGTAAAAAATGATGGATTGCAAGAAATAAACTTCATATTTTTTAAATTTTTTTGAAAATTTAATTCTATGTGAAAACCAAAATTATTTGTTTGTTCAACAGTTTCAGAAACTATACGATATAATAAAATTCGGTGTAGGTACACCTTATTCCCCTCTTTTATTCAGAAATGTTAATATTTATAGGCAGTTTTTAGCAAATTGCAGGTATTTGTAGCTCTGAGTATTAATTTATTGCAGTGTCATTATTATGTCTCATTATTTCCTAAAAGTGTAGTTACTAAGATACCAAATATTATTCATAGTATATCTAAATATTAGTATGACATCTTTTAGGGCCAGCGCCAAAGTGGTGCGCATTTTTAGATAATCTAACGGAGGAATTGGAAACTACTGGTACACAGACGGTATATGATGATTATAAATTTATTACTAAACAGGAATTAGAATCTTTGGGTCTAGATCATTTGTTGGGCACAAATTTATTAAGAGCCTATATGCATGGGTAAGTTAAATAAGTATAAATTTATTATGAGGCCACAAGCCATTAAAATGAAAACATTTCAATATTCAGTTTTACCTTGAGGCCAAGACTTAAATTATGTCAACGAATCTTGCCATATATAAGATTGTAGTTGTTCCAGCATGATTATATTTAATATGATATTTTGAAGAAGATTATAATATGAAAATTAAATAAAACATATGTTATTGGAAGAGATTGTCTAAAGAATCTCAAATCTCGAATAAATTACAAATGATTTATAATTTTAATATGAAAACCAAGTGTGTAGCACAATAAATATGATTTTGTTAAAAATTTCTATAAAATATAACATAAATGCTATAAATATATATATATTAAATATTAATTTTGAAACACAAAGAAATTTATTTCCAGTTACTTTGTGGACGTCCGATTATACAAACGAGCCAAATCAATTGCTGATCCATTTGCCTTTGAAGAATACAAGAAGAAAAAAATACGAGAAAAAATTGAGGAACAACGTCCAAGTCGGCTACAGATTGATGAGAATTTGCCTAAAGTTAATAGAGAACTGGCGGTAAAATTGATGGATGAAGATAGTAGTACCAAGAAAAAGAAGACAACATCTGCCAACTTGTTGAAAGATGACAGATTTAAGGTATATTGCACTTTAAATCTGTATTTATGTGTTCATTTTTATTTTGCATCTTTGTTAGAACGATGAAATTCCTGCTTAATTATATTGTCTAAATTTTTTGTAGATATACCATTATGATCTGATTTGAAAACCTATTTGAGTACACAATTTTTATCACAAATATTAGATTGGCCACTAGAAAATGTACAAGTTTTTTCAGTGATTTCTCAAACATTATAGAGACTTCTCAAATACCTCTGGTCTACCAGATATATTAAGAGCACAGTGTTCTATTTTCTGCTCGATTAGCAATTGAGTTTTGGCCATTGAAGAACAAATAATATATGGAAATTTTATGACATAAAATTATAGTGCTCTTGCTTCCTGAAGTCCATTTAGGGGGAAAAATGGTGAAACAACACACAATATATTGACAAAGATGGACTCTCTTACGAAACAGCCAATTATTTGTTTCAAAAATTCAATGAAGGAAATTTTGATTGCGATGATAACACATCCAGGGCAATCTCCATATTAAATACAGAAAAATTAAAAAGTCTTATCTCACAGAGATAAATATAGAAATATTCTCTTTGGTTATGGCAGGTTCATTAGTGGTCAGTTTAATGTGTCAGCAGTTAGATGCAGATCCTTCTCTAAGCAATCTTGAGATGTTCCTGTCAGTAGATTTTGTAAATATACATTATCCAAAACTACCACCCCTGCTTAACATCCACTGTGATTTCAAACAAATCATCAAGATCTTGCTGACTTCAGGCAAGCTTTTATTAATGTTAAATAAGTATTCAATTTTCCCAATTAGTTATACAGTTCATACGCCAATAATTCTTTCATTATTTTCTCTGTTACATTATTGGGTTTCTTGAAATTCCATAAAGGCATTTTGTTCTTATCTATATATTCATTAATAAAGGATCTGCGTATTCACTTTCTACATATTCATTAACAGAGGGTCTGCATAATCACTCACTGCATATTCATTAAAAATAAAAAGAGTCAATGCTTGATTTGTATATTGCTTTACTTTGTGAAAACCTTATTTGTGTTTCACAGCATCTTTAAATTTACATTTTTAATTAAAACTCTTCTGTACAAATTACTCGTATTCAGTTGGCTGAGAGCTCTCACACTTTTGCAATTCTTTTGGGCAAACATACTTATACAAACTAACCATTAAAAAAATTGATCATGATATTTAATTTAAAAAATATACCCATATAAATCTTCATAATTTTTAAACAAATACTCATTTTGCAAAAAGCTTGAAAGTAACCAATACTTGTTTCTTCTGCAGGCATTATTTAACAACCCTGACTTTGAAGTTGATCGAGAAACTGAAGAATATAAGCTTCTTAACCCTGTACTATCTAGGCTCGACAAAAATAAAAGTAAAGAACTTCGGAAGAAAAACATCACTGATCAGTTTGAAGAAGTTGATGTGAGTATATTAAAATAAAATTTGTTATAAATAGCACTTGCTTCAAAAGAAAATTTTCAAAACAAAATTGATAGTGAACAAAATTGATATCATTTTGTTATGTTGATTTAGATATGTTGGTATCATGTATAAAATATAGAACTTTTTATCCATCAGCCCCAAGTGGATGAAAATAATAAACATTCATCTGATGATGAAGACATTTATGGCGACAGTGAAGAAAGCTCTGACGATGACCGCAAATGGGTAAAGGAAGTCAAGAAGCAACATAAGATTATTAAAAAACAAAATAGATTAAAAGATGATGAGACCAATAATGCAAACATTGATGATCAAACTAAGTTTTACGAAATAAGAGAAGGCGAAAATTATAAAGGTGGTGTCCGAGCTGTCAAGTCTGTTACCAAGAAAATAAGCAAGTAAGTATTTGAATATGTTTTTTGGTTGTTAAAATATTGAATTTTGGTGTGGTCAGAAATACTTATATTAATTAATTGTAGAATCTACCACACATTAAAACACATGTTATGACTAACCTGCTTGTTCTGTATACAGAAAAGCCACGGTACTACCTTCTGCCAAGTTCATATACTTCTTTGATAATATACCTCATCATTTATTCATAACACACTTCACTTGTTCTTTCTGTAAGAATAGTATATACAATCGCTTATAATAGAAACATATGTTCCCTTATTGGGAATTATGATTATTACTCATTCAGCAACTTGTGGCATCGTGTCTTAATGACCTTTTCATGAATTCGTTTACTGGCAAATAATTCATATTGTACCTTCCATGTATCTTTGAGGTTAAACTTAATTTCTTGTTATCTCCTTCCTATATATTCTCCTCTGGTTTAACTTTTATTATGATTATGGTACTCGCATCCATATGCATTATGTAAAAATTTTACCACTTTTTTATTTAGTCACGATTCCATTAGCTATGTATTAAAATAATAATACTTTATATAATTTCAGCAGAAAGTAATGAAAGAAATATTTAATTATGAATATTTGTATGTGTGCTATGTTTCAAGTTTTATTTAAAGTAGCATTATTATTTTTGCCAGATTGAAATAAATCTCGCTATACCCTGTTTAAATTAATGGATAATAGCTGAATCATCAAGTACATGCATATATATTCAAAATGTTATACATATTCAAAACAATCAAGCATGCATGAAGCATCCATGTTAGTTAAGAGAAGGCAACAATTATTGTATGAACAAAAGTAATGTTAATTAATTTATTCATAAATATTTTTCAACCTGTTTTTCAGAACAAGTTTGGGTGATAGATTGCTCAAAGAGGATCATTCTATTAAATATACAGGCTTTGGAGGGAACAGAGAAATGAAATTCAGCATGAAAAGAAACACAAAGGACTCAGAAAAACGGCAAAAAGATAAAAAACACATGGAAGAACGTCGGAAAATTGTTCGCAAAACTGGTTTTCTGTCGAAGAAGAGACCCAAGAAGCGATTTTAGTTTCTTTTTGTCAAAGTACTTTTATGTAAAAAAATAAATAACTAGAGAAAAAGTTTGTGATATTATTTATACTTTAAAAATCAGACAGTGGCAGTATTTCTATAAAACAGAATTAAGATAATACAAATAGGCTGACAACATTATTATAAGTTTATTAGTCTACAAGCAAGTTACGGGTTATCTTTATTATGTTGAGGTTATCAATAAAAAATTCATGTCAGAAATAAAGAATCTTTTGTTCCTCTCTTCAATAAGGAATTCAAAGCACAATAATTTGGTACAGATCAATGTTCAATCTGATTCAGATTGATCTGATTCACAGAAATTAATAGATTTTGAGTTTAGAATCAAAAATTGTTTGTTAAATTGTTTAATCTGAAGAATATTCAAATTACAAGTGGAAGTAATTTTTTTCCTTAACTACTACTTATACACATAATAGGCCCTAAGATGTTCTGAACATAGATACAGCTCATTTCACAAATATCCTTGTTTTTTGTAATATAATGTGAAATGTAATGTACCTACGTCATCATAAACAAAAATATGATATTAAGTGGTAACTTCAAGATTGCATTAATATAAATCTGTCATCACTATGCTAAATTTTTTGTAACAAAACTGATTAACAATGGTGAAAACTGAATGAGATTGAAACTCACTCATGATTATCATATTCTATCCTGACATTACAAATTGCAGCTGCTATTTATGTCACTTAATAAAAATAAACGTCATTATTTTTAAACAAAATCCTTTATTTTTTTGGTCAAAAATTTCACATTTACCTGCAAATCATTTTAAACATTTTGCAACAAGAGCAAAGGTTATCATTAAGATTTACTTACATGACAAAAAAATAATTGTCAATGAGACAAAAAATTCAATTTACAAGACAAAAGGTTTATCCTTCCTGCCTTGTGCCATGACAATAGATTCTACAATGAGGTTTGTCAGAATTTGTTTATTTCGTTAATAAGTTGACAAGCAGGTCTTTCACAGTAAACACTTTAATGCGAATTATTTTGGAGAAAAATGGATTCAGTACCGTCGAATGAATACATGTTGCATAATAACAATTCGACCAGCAGCAGTAAGTATTATTTCTAAAACTACCTCCATTCCACAATTCATTAATGAATGCAATTATAGCTCTAACAACAGTTTTATTTATTTATATTTTATGCGTAGTTGTACATAGTTATAAGATTGTTGCTGCATTTTTATTATCTTTAATATATGTGTCTAAGTGAATTTATTGAAAGCTGTAATAGTGCGATATGGCTAATAAAGATTGTAACATTTTTTTTTCTAACAAACCTCTAGCTAACGAATTGATGGACAGTCATGTTTATTCTCATGATAAATATGTTGCAGCCACTATGGATGGCTGCACTAGATCTAGTTTGGATTTTAATAGTGTCGATGTGAGTAAAATTTTTAATCATTAAGTAAATATAAATTGATACTATAACTTCTAACACTCAAACTCATGTCATACCTGAAAAGGAGATTTGTATTTGTTGTTTATTTTTTATATTACAATAAGTTAGTAATTAAATTTAACTCAGTATGTGACATTTGTACTCAAGTTGTTGATAATAAATACATACAATGGAGGCAAAATATAACATATATGATTATGAAAATTGTAAGACATTCTCTTTCTGAATTTCAAGACATAAACATTATATTATTCATGTAAATGCTTTAATTTCTTTAACCACTTAAAAATTGCAGTGCCTTAAAAATGTTTTAAAATGTAAATTTTTCATTACAGATAGGTGAAATTACTGAATCACCAGATGCAGATCATATGAGCACTTCGGCCATTTTACATTATTGCAAGTCTAAGGTACATATTTTATATTTTTTAAGAAATGTTTTTTAAATGATTGTAGAATTTTTAGTTTTGTCATCAAAAATAAATCTTATATGTTGTTATGTATTAATATTTACTCAAAGTTGGTAGTCATTTTTGAAATTAGTATATACATATACCTAAGTATAAAAAAATAGCATAAGACTTATGTCTTTATATATTAGTTTGAATAAATATATACAAACTAAAAGTGGGTCGTGGCACTTTTTGTGGTAACGAATATATCTAGTTATCGCAGTGCTCTGAAACTATTTATTTAAGACGATAACCCGGCAATGGTCAGAACCATCATTTTAGTAAAAAATGCTCTTTACCCTGATACACGTATATCGTATTGGTACTTATACTAATAGCAGCACATTATACGTTACTGCTTGGTAGATAGTTTTGAGAAATAAATAGTTTTTCCTGAGTTCGATAACTAGTTATCCATTATTGCAAAGATAAATTGTTTCTGTAATTATTCATATTTCTTAACATTTACTTCTAATACAAACATTGTAAAGCTAATCATTCCTAGGTCAGTTTGCTTAACCAAATAAGTTGACAAAAAAAATATTACACCTAAATAAAGACGAGATAATCTTGTAAGTATTAAAAATATGTTTGAAGGAGAATAAATTTTATTTTGATTTTAAAAAGCCCCGATAACACATCAGTTATGAATGTAATTTTACTTTTTCATCTTTGCAATGGCAGTTGTAATGAATTACTTCATTGAGCATTGACTAGAAAATGTACTGACAATACAGTGTGTATGTATGTTCTTGATGTTGTAAGCTGCATGCTATAATATAACATTTATTCCCACCGTTCATCATATCAACCCGTGTTGTCTCAGGACCCCTCTGTGCACATGAAGGAATATAAGAAAAAAACATGATTATGAAAAGAACCTTTGATAGCTGTTTTTTCCTATGATTTTTTTGGCCACCAAAAGTAAACCTAAATATTTTGTGCTGCTGTACACATTAATCAGTTAAGAAATACACACTTTAATTGATCTCAAAAAATTTATGTAAACTCTTGAACTGATGTGTTCTAGAGCCCATGATCCGTAAAGGTGTAGTGAATTTCTTTCAATTTGTGAGAGATTTCAATCTTTATAATAAGTATATTCTGTAAAATCAATTTCAAAATTTAAATAAAAATGCACCCCTATCATCCCTTCAGCAATCGTAATTTTTTTGGTTCATGGATATTTATTATATTTTTCAGATATTCACACAATAAATAAATGATCCCATCAAACCTGAATCTGACTTAATATCTTTTCTAAATTGCAGATACTCTTCCCTTATCTTAAGCTTTTATCATTCATGGGATTGCGACCAGTATCTATGGATGTTGCCCATCCATCAAGATTCATTATATGTATTTCCCATATTCATTCCATGCAGGTGGCTGTCTTTATGTTTTTGGGATACATATTACAGTATATGGCTTGTTTTAGGTGAGTTAATAATTACAATAATAATTATAATTGTGGGTGATATGCAACTATTTAATATTTCTTTGTGATAGCTTTAATTATTGTTTAAGGTTCTGTACTTCAAAAAGGAAAAGACAGAATCCTTTTACGATCACTCATTTGTCTATCACAACAATTTTTCTCAGAAACTGTTGGATATAGAATACTCAGGCATAATAATAAGGTAAATTATACTCCATATATATCAATATTTATCACTCAAAAATATTTATGTGGAAATTTGAGGGGTCCAAATATAGTACTCAAAATTATTTAGATATTGTTGAAAATTTCCATAAAAACAATTCCAAAACTGCTAAAGTTATAATTATAAAAAATTCATTATTAGAAACTTACTCGAAAACTACAGGGATGGTTCTAAACTTTATAATTTTTGAGATAGTTACAATATTTTTACACCTGTCCAACATAATATTACACTACACTATAGTTATATTTGTAAATAGCTTAATAGAAGTACTATGTACCAGTAAATATTTATATGTTCGTGAATGTGTACAGAACTCTCATTATGCAAGTTCTACTTGTACTTACCACCATACCTCATGGTTAGTATTATCATACCTTGCAGTAAGTATTAAATCCCTGTATCTCATGTACTGTAACACTCATTACAAATTGCACCTCAGTTAAAATAGATTTTACTAATCTTGCTGTGTGTCAGGTTCTCGTGCTTCGGCCAAGAGAGTATTAGTTTTTCAAGATGTCTACCATTTTGTAAAGAATTTTGAGGAATCTACATTTTTTTACTTACCCTAAATAGTTGTTGAAAGTACATATACAAGTAGTCTTATAGTATAAAACTGCCGAACAAAGTTTGAAACCACAAACGAAATGTGTTGTGTTTATTTATTGAATCCATTTTTTTTAATCAAGATTTTCTGTGAATATTGAACTGCCTTTTATTTGTGAGAAATTTCATTACTCTGTCTTCTTGCATACTTTATGTGAGATCTCAGAAATAATAAAATTAACTGCTTCTCATTATCTCTGTATAAGTGTTAGCTTTTAATATCAATATCACTGCTGTGTGCTTGATACAATGTAAAATAATTTTTTGGTTATTTTTAAATAAAGATTTTATGGATGATTCAACTTGTTTCTGTTTAAACTTTGTATCTTCAGTGTAAAAGTGCGTTTCCATACTAATGCAGATATAAACGCAACTTTAATTTTAGCGTAAATTTCCTGCGCCCAAGTGGTTAAGCATACTATGTCTCAACTATACAATTTGAAATTATTTAAAACTGCACTCAAATATTTCTATTGAGGCTTCCAAAAGAGCATCATAATATTCTTTAACCAGGAAGGCTTTTGTTACAAGTCAAAGTGTTAATTAATTTAAAAAAGTTACCAGAAACAAAATGATGACTACTAATACCAGAAACCTGTGCAAAATTAAATAGTACCTCTTTCAATTTCTACAGTATAAGGAGTCTGTAAAGCGTCAACTAAGTTGGATATGTTGCTGTTCGAAAACAAGTATTTTGGCTATCAAATAAACTGAAACGCCACAAATGAGCTTTAAACTATTGTGATTAGATAGAATATTTTTAAAAATTGCATTAAACCGACAAACTGAAGTTTGTAATGTTTGTTCCAAATGGCTTGCTTATGTTTGAAAAATTGCTGAACAAAAAATGTTGCAAGACTTCTTATTCAAAGAGTGAGGTATGATGGTTGTTTTACAGGAGTGCTCCCCGTTTTCAATCAATTTATTGAAAATCAATTATTAAATATTATAACATTTTGTTTTGTTTGTCGGTTTTTTAGAAATTCACACAAAACCTTCTAATCCTATTGATGTACAACGTATAGAATTTAATAGCTTATAATTTCCAAATGGCCATATGCTTTATAGTACGTATAAATTTTGTATAAATATTAAGATATAGCTATTATTATATCTATTATTAAGTATTAGCTATTATATCAGTTATTATAACTGTCAGCCTAGTCAAAGTAAAAGTCACTGGTCTAGGTGCTTGCATTACGAATGCTTGCAAAATTATTACGGATACTCTAAGTTAATATGTATGGGGGATTTGTACATTTTAAAGAGGTCTATAGAAAAGTTTGCAAAAGCATGTACTGTTTAAAATATAATAAACTTTACTTCAAAAATTGGAGTGAAGTATTAATGTGAAATTTAAGTCGATTTATTAATATAAATACAATAGTCATTTTATGTATTTCCTATAGATAATATTTGCCCTATAGTAGCTTAAAAGGATTCAAAAGATTTTTTAAAGTAAACAAAAGTGGAAATGTACGTGATGATATTCAGTACGATGTATTTACCTACGGATGTGGGGGTATAGCCACACATAGCAACACGGAATGCAGCTGATTATCCAGCAGGCTAGTCAAATAAAATTTCTTTAGTTTGTTGAGTAGGGGAAGTTTTAGTGTTGACTTGGTCTCAAGGCCAAACTTTCAGTTGTGTGGATACAGTTTTATCCATAGAATGCTTTCCCGTGGATTCTGTGTAATGTCAGAAAATAAAATAAGACTTATTGCATATAGAGTATTACTTTTGAATTCAGAAAAAAATATAAAATCTATAAAAAAATTGCAATTTGTAGATGGTTTCATTTCTATATACGAAATATTACTTTTATTTCTTAATTATGTCTAAAAAATTGTTTTTTTCAAATTTGTAGAATATAATCTTATGCAGTCCACCTCTAAACTAATTATTTGCATATCTTGATTGTGGTTGACTGGAAGAGATTGCGCTTCTAGCAATAAGTCTGCCATTTGTACAAATGTTGCATTAAAGACTAATAAATAAATAAATTAATGTTTTGACTGTTAACAATATTTTCACGTTATTATAATCTTGTTAATTAAAATAAAAGCGAGGATTATGTTCATGAAAGAAAAATACATATCAAAAAACATTAATCAAACAACTTAATTATAAATGTACAAAGTCGGAGCTGACCGCTGGTAGAGTAATAAAAAAATAACTATACTGTAATATTTTACAGCAAATATGTTTATCTGGCCTTCGTTTATAATATTAATGCAACAGGCTGTTTATTTTGAACAGATAAAAATTGTGCAGAGGTGTTTTCAAGAAAAGCAAAAGCAAAAATCTTTAGAAATATGAAATGGCTACCACAATGATCAGATTTAAATTCCAGTCAGCTTTTATGGGAGGAGACACAAAAAAAAAGTTCAAAATTGCCATCCGCCATCAAAGGAAAAGACGTGGCACATGTTATAGCTGAAAGGAACAAAAGTCATTAAATGTAAACTAGATTTTTCAATAAAAAGGAGTTTAGGATTGCACTATTTTAGAGTAGTTCTAATTGTTCAAATGGTCTTAAAATTTTGGCAATTTTAAAATTTTAACTATTACATAAATTCCACCAAGTAAATAAGAAAATTCACAAATAAGCTTCTGAATTAAACTGTCAATTTTCCAAACATAAAAAAAATTATTTTGAAATTTTGATTCTCCTAAAATAATATATTACTTTGGTAATATACACTACAATCTTCAAAAAGTTTATAGAGATACATACACCACTATGACTATTGTAACGGTTGCATTCCCTATTTTGAGATGTGATGGTTTAGATGTATATCATTATGCTCCTATTATTGACATGACTATTTAATATGCAGGTCTTAATACGTAGAGATAATAAATAATACAGACATTGAAAATAACTGTATTTTTATCTAAATTGTAATTAAGTTATTTTCTGTTATTTCAGGAGGGATCGTGGATTTTGTTATAAACTTGTGCCATTAGCACGGACATCATCAATTGAATATGAAAATTATATTCAAATATGTTATGGAAGTGTAACATTTAGTTACATAGGACCCAGCATATTACATTTTATTGGATTTTTATATGCACTTTATCTGTTTCGAATATCAGACACAGAACAATTACAAAATCTTATGGAAAGAGTAAGTATGAAATCAAATTACATTACGATTCATAAAATATACCAGGAAATATCAGTTTTCAGCAGTTCCTTTGACATCGTATTTCTTTTCAGAAATGTCGATCCAGATGAATTACTTTAAACATGTTTTTAGGGGACCCGATTTGGACTGTCTCCAAGAGCGACATTTTTAGGTTTTCATACTTTAAAAAGAAAACTAAATCACTATAATATCCCTCATGTATCAGTCTGCCTGTCCATCACAGTCCATTTTGTAGAAATTTGAAATTTGGCATAATAGTAGATCATATAAACCACGTCACAGTAACATTTAATATATCCTTATAGTAATTTTAGGAGACAAATTAAGTACTCAAAAATATTCCTAATTTTAATTGATAATTTAATATCCTTAGAGATATTCACCAAAAGGTGCAAAAAAATTGCATCTCCCTTCTTATTTTCAAAGCTATTAAATAAAAAATTGCACAAAAACAGGGTTAGTAGAATTTAACTAGAAGATGATTATTCTAGGTCTTTCAGTTTTTGAGAAATTATCATGGTTTTGTGCCTCTGAAAGAGCAGTGTGTATTATAATGATGAAAGATAACATTAACATTTGTAAATAATTTATTAGAAACAAGTTGTACTCTTAAATATTTAAACTTTTAAATATACCTACCGTAAATATGTACAGAACCTTCGTAGCGCGAAGTCTACTTGACAGATTTTTATAATTGCAATTGAACTGTTCCATTCCTGGCGATGATTGATTCTCGCTCAATTGAGCCATTTTGCTGCAGTCATGCTAAAAGGAAACCTATTCACTCAATATGATTTTAATAAATTCTAGGTTTTCTTGTTGTCATCTTTTCCACCTCAAAGCATGCAATCAGCCAATCCTAAAAGACTGTTAAGAACATTGTGGTGCTTTATAATTCTAAGTCTAATCTGGATGTGTTTGTCTTTGTGTTCTGTAAATATAATGATGGCCAATGGGACTATCATGTTTCGCTGGATTGATAAAAGGTATGGTTTGAAATTATTGAAATGTGTTAAGCAAAATTAACTATTTATTTCTCTTGCTACTCTCATCTCAATCTACTTAAAACTAATTGTGTCAGTAATGATAAAATAGGATAGTATATTACAGTTTTAAAGTATTACTCTAACCTATATCCAAGTAAACTGTTCAATTTTACGGACAGTTGTAATGTTTTCATAAACAATTCAGCTATTTGTAACTAAGCAACCTTAAATAGTAAATTAAAATTATGTCAACAACTTGCACTATCATTGAAATACATACTATTTTAATATTTACATAATTTATCATCAACATCGTCACTGGCTTGACAACCATTTTTGGGTCTTGACCTTCTCAAGAACTTTTTCTTAGGCCACCCTGGAAGGAACAATGGTTCAACATTTGCAATATTTGCAGTATCAAGTCTCTCATCATGACGCTTCATCTAATCTTGGTCTTACTTTTTAGCCTTCTAATGATGGGCATATCTACAAAAGCTTTCCTTGTAACTTCAAGTTGTATCCTATCTGGGATAATGAAAAAGTTCTATACTATGTACATGTAAATATCTTGCTCTTATAGGCACATGTGGCTGTACAATTTGTTGATTACTTAAAAAGGTAATTTTGCAGTCTGATGCAGTTTTTGTAAACATTATAGTTTTTCCAGTATAGAACATCTTGATTCTTTTTCTGGACCACTAATTCTAGCGTCAATTACAGTTCTAATTAAGAAATGTTGATAGACGATTACATGGAAAGGGACAAACAGCTTGTTTTTAATGTTGACTTTTAATAGCAAAGAGTATCTATGAGTTGAGTAAGAGTATCTTTTTTACATAATTATGGCTTTGACTTGGTTCATGAAGTATAGATATGATCACAAAAAACAGGCTCCAACTATTATTTTCCATTTATGATTTTTTTTAATTGATGTTAATTAATCCTATACTATGAAATGAACAATTCTTGTATATATGTGTAAGATTTACGATGAAATTTTGTATATTTATTGCTTGGGAAATGTCGGCCATTCAAAATTTCCAAAATTGTGACACTATTATTATTACTTAATAATTTTTCAATAGAAAAATATAGGAGAATGGGAGTGAGTACGGAAAGGAAATGGGAAGGGAAAGGGGGGGGGAAGAGAATGGGAACGGGAAGAGAAAGGAAAGGGCGAAGGCGAAAGTGAATAAGAGGCTGAAGGCAAAGGGAAAGGGGCGGGGAGAGGAAGAAAATCTAATACCATGAAACAAGCAATTTCACTTTCCTATGAGAAACCAATTAAATTTCTTTTAATCAGGTACTATAGATCCACCTACATTCCTCTATTATGAATATATTAATATTGCATAACTCATATTTTTCAAGGTGTGCTTTTTGTTATAACTCAGCGCATCCAAACCAACCACGAAAATGCTTTTATAACATTCATTTTTGTTATTCTACAAGAAATTCCATTATAATTACATATTTTTAGAGTTTGATAAAAAGATGTATATTTATCTTTACAATAAGCTATAAATTTGCCACAGATTGTAATTTATTAATCAATATGGCGCATATATTATACATTGATACACTCCACTGGTGAGAGTTCTTGACAGATGCAAAAAATGAGTTTTTAATTATTGTAATCTATTATCACAATAGAACCCTGTTGAAATTCATTAGGATGATTTGCTTTTTTATTAAAAATCATACAGTATAATATACTTTTAAAATATAATTTTTCAAAATGAATAAGTTAAACTTTAAGACATTAATAGTTATATTTATTTCTTGCCTTCTTAAAATTAAAGAATGCAAATTAAATATTCAGCCTTAATATATTAAGGCTGAATATTTAATATATTTGCAGTTTTTATTTTTCTTTAGAGCTAAGAGTAAACAAAATATTTTAACCATCAAAAAATTTGGCATTATATAATTTGACTTTGTGTCACTTTTACATACTTACCGAAAAAGATGTTTATAAAAAGAAATATATACATGACACTCTGATTTAATTTAATGTCTGAACTACCCATTAGGTATCAATCTTTTTTATGCACTTATGCATAGATTTTGTCAACAATTATTCAATTCTGCATAGGGTTCGTCTCCTAATTTTGATTAATTTTCAAATACTTTTATTTTATTTGTTTCATTTAATATTTTTCAAACATTTATAACAAGGTATAAAGATAGTATCTTTGTTATTGATTTTCAATCCATCTGTATCTTTACAAATTGTCCACTTGAAGATGTATATTGTCATACAAGTGAAATTTGATGATACCTAGGTCCTGGTAAAGAATTTCAATAAAGTAGAGATAATACTATATTACGTAGTTTCATTTAATTGTGAAAAATAAAATAATATTTCCTTGTACAAACTTGCTATTTGCACATGAATATTAAATGCAGGAACATTTAATATTCATGTGCAAATTTGTTTCTTCTAGAGACAAATTTAGTTCTCAAAATAAACCTTGCAATGTTAAAGTTACTAAATTTACTTAATATGCTTTCTATGAAGTCATGCTTTACTCGATGTTTATATTTTATCATTAACAAGATTTTATTGAGTTTGCTTGAGTTATTGTGGGAGTCAATAAGTACACAGATGACTTTGATATGCGAGATTGTTGATCTAATGAGGTACTCAATTGTATTTATCTGAACAAATTCATCAATGATTTTTTTTTATAAATTTTCAAAGTTTCTATTTCCATAAAGATGATCAAACAGCCAAAAGTGCACCAAGTTTTGTGGGGGCTTCATAAACAGCAATCAACAAGTGAAATTTGATGTTGACCTTTAGCATTTACCACAATTTCTACATTGGATGTTTCTTGAAAAGTTCTATCTTTGTCTTGTGCAACATTTTTGTAATTGAGTGCATTCTACCCAGTTTACTAATTTCCTCATAATCTGTATAGAGCAGTAAAATTAAAATTCAATTATATTAAAATAACACTATTTATTTCCAACTATAACACTAAAATATCATTTGTATTACATGGAACTTCTTCCCCTGATCTAGAGACGTATTATTCATCTCTTGATCTTTTGAGTTGTGGCTCATACGCTATTGTCAAACTAAATGTACTTGTTCAACACTGCTACTGTAAAAGCAACGACTTGTGCAATAACTCTTAAATTAAATAAAAAACAAGTAAATAATTCCTTAAAACTACTGTCTGCAGCTCAAATCAAGTGAAAATATGTTTGAAAGTGCTGCTGATAGTATGCACACTTGTACATGACATGGTGCAGGCCACTATAATATCCAGTTATTGCCTTCAAGCTCAGCTGTTGCAGACGCACTTAATTTTTTCCAAGGAACGACTTTTAAATCGTAACATTACGCCTTTGGATTGGATGCGTGTAAGTACCCTTCAGTACGCTTCAAATTCTTTCAGCCCAGCCACACTTCTAAGGAGACATAATACAAAAGACAAAAAAGTAGAGAAGTCAGAGATATGTATAATTAGTTGTACAATATTGTTCCAACCAGATACCCTCCCTTGCTATTGTATAAATATATCACTGAGAATAGTATCCATTTAATTTTATTACATACACTGGAACATTTGCGTTGTATAACCTCACATCTTCATTTATTACAAAACATCAATTTAATTTATTACCCTCAATAAAATATTTGTATATTACTTTTGGAAATATAATAAAAACTACACTGCTTCCCTATCATAAACTAACTAACGTAAATAGTGGGAAAACTCGCACAAACCCCGCTTCCGCTATTGTTTTGTGTAATATTTAAATGCTGTTGAAAGTTTCTAAAAGTCGATCTTTACTAATCGCCCACCTGAAGATGTTGCTATACAATGAAACCTAGGTTGTGGTAAAGAATTTAAATAAAGTAGAACAAATACTATATTACGTAGTTTCATTTAGTTGTGAATAATGA